>JAZKJV010008918.1:0-617774 GCA_037367405.1 Ottelia alismoides | reverse complement strand
ATTTTCAAATACTTTATTAAAACAAAGAAAAGAAATATATACAAACAAAACATCTTTACAAGGTTGAAAACATTTATAAAAATATTTTCAAACAATTTTCAAAAGATTTTTCAAAAATATTTTCCAACCATTTTTCAAATATTTTGCTAAATATTTTTAACATGATTTATTATATATAAAAGGAATTTTAATGAATTTTTTATACAAGTACATTCTTTACAATTAACTAATTGTATTTTACCCATACTTATTGAAAATACAAAAGTTCGAGTTATGGCTAAAGCATATACAACGTATATACGACACCCCTATACTTAGCTTGAGTTATGTCCTCATAGATCAAAGATAAAAAGAGAAGACATAACTCGTACTAAGTATAAAAGAGCCTATACTACAACAATCGAACGATGAATGAAAGAATAAGAATGAGAAGCCAACCGTCCCCTCTATACTTAAGATCAATTAATCCCTAAGTACAACAATTTGTATTCAACATGCAAGGAGGGTTGAGGGTGGGAATGAACATATCGCAACTCAGTTTGTCTCCCCTCATACTTAGGGTAAGATATCCCTAAGTATAGATAGGAATATCAACATGAGAGAAGACAGTTGAGGGGACTAAGAAAAAGAAACTGATAAAAAGAAAAAATACGTTGGGAGAATGTACGCATCACACCCCCTATAATGAGGGTAAAAGAGCCCAAAGTATATGCAATAAAAGTAATGAAACAGAACGAAGAAAGAACACTCGTCTTTTCCACATCCCCTATACTTAGGACAAAGTATGTCCTAAGCAAGGCAAACACACAGAATGAGGTGGATGAGCAAAATGGTATATGAAGGAAAGAAATGGAAGCAATTATACAAAGAAATGACTATACAAAGATCAAGAAGGTAGAATGTGTACCTTCATGTGTGGTCGTTGAGGAATGCATCTAACAAAGTGTAGCTCGATATCGAGGTCGTGAACTGACACAAACCGATCAAGATCAACCTAGTGAAGATCCTAAGCAATCCCAAAATGAAAAGGCACGAACTCGTTGGTGGAAGTAGTGTGGTCAAGTTCGACCTATGAAGTCTCACAAATCTCAAAATGAAAAGGCACAAATCATCAGTGGAAGTAGTAAGGTCAAATTCGACCTATGAAGTCTATCCTAAGTTTTCCTTCTACACTAAGGTGTCTATGGTGTAGATGTCGTGGTTGCCATCTATACATCCCCATGCACAGGAAGGGAGAACTCCAATGTCTATGCTTTTTGAGCTTCCTCACCAAAGAATAATCCTTGGGCCTCAGAATCATTCATGATAAAGCAAACCTCTCTGATATAAGCATCAAGGATATATTCCTCGGGGTCAAATAACACGAGCACAATATCGTCAGATGTAGGTCTCTGGTCGGTAGGGGTGCGATGATCAAGACAATGCTCACGCTAGCAGAATGATAACAAATCTCTCTAGATCCATAATCAATAAGGACTTTTACTTAGGCGAGAAAAGTTCGTCTCAAGATGTTCAGAGGATGCTCCACAGGGGTGGAGGTCTCCATGGTCAATACAACAAAATCAACGGTCAAGATCGTGACCTGGATCTGAATGACATCGTTCTCTATAATAACCCTCAGCCTCTTTATTGATCCATCAACAAACTGGCAAATCATTTTAGTCTTCTTAAGAGGCCCTAGATGAAGAGACTATACCAACAAGAAGGGTACTATATTAATAGAAGCACCACCATCCAAGGAGAGTGTGATCACAAGAATGGTCAGAAATGGTGCATCTTACAAGAGGTGTAATAGTCTTCCCTTTACTAATGTGTGGATGGTGGGTGATGGCGTGGGCAGTGGCCATTGTGAGAAGATGTCGTTCAGATCTGCTTCATCGATTTCTTATCTTAGGTGCAGATAACTGGTGCATGGCCTTTTTAAGTGGGGTCTCAATAATATCATGAATAATTGCCTCCACTTCAAGGTGAGTCAATTTTTAAAGATTTCTATCTCTTTCATACAAAGGAAGAAATAGGAATCAATGTCTACACAAGGATGACTAAGAGCAGTATGTGCAGTATCATCCTTGGGGCAAAGGTGGGAACTGTGGTGGATCTGTATGTGGTTATAGGATCTAGCATTAGGTGCCCTATCCTCACAACCCGAATCAACAACATGTCTCCTGATTCTTTTTGTATTTTTAATTTTTTTTCTCATTTTTTTGTATTTTGGATGATTGTAATCTCTCATGGGGTTTCCTCTCATGAGTTCATAAAATCATATGGTGAAGCGACATTGTGGATCTCATTTAGGCAAGTGAGATCATATATCCTCTGATTCATTTGCTCCACTACCTAGGTCATGTACTCAAGAGAGGTATTCATAAGAGGTGACTCCAACAACCCAGTCCCGGGTGGGTGTGATGGTGGGGAATATGATGGTGATGGTGGGTAAAAGTCTAATGCCTGAAATGTGGATGAGTCGAATATGTACAAAAAGAAAAACCAGGAGCAAATCCCTCTAGTAAAATGGAGGGGACTGACTGGAGAGTAAGACACATCCATAAAGTCTGGATAAAAATAACTCTAGTCAGCCATCTCTGAAACTAATGATGGGCATCAGGAAAACATGATGGTAAAGTCAAGATATGTAAGAAAAAAGGCACAATTTCATAGAGAAGATCGAGTATGCACACAAACAAACACAAATACAAACAAATAAACAAACCTCTCATTTCACCCACTCAACACAAAGATGATTGTGATGGTTCGGTCTTTTTATCTTGTTAATTTTAGAGTTAAGTTAGAATATAAGATATTTACAATCTCATAGGTGCAATCGCCTAGAGTGGTTATGCTCTAGTCAGCAGTGCACGCCTACTGGAACACTGGGACCAATTCGTCTAACGTCTTAAGCACAAGTCCAGGTTTGAAGGTTCTATTCCTTATGTGTGCATGCCTCAGTCAGTCCGATTTGCAACTTGTGTACAAGGAGGGGGTCTCTATCCCCAAAATAGGATTTCTCCTTTTTTATTTTAGGGTCGAGTAGAGTTAGCATTCCCAATTTTACTGGTCATCACTTTTTTATATTTTTTTTATAAATGCATGAATCCTAATGATGTGTCAATTCCTTTCGTATCCTATGTGATAAAATCGGAGGGAGAGAGTCGAAAAAAGCAATGCAAGCATAAATCAATGATGTATGTTAAGATAGAGATGCTCACCAAACCTCCATCTCTCTTCGTGCAGGATGCTAGATAGGAATTAAAAGCATATTTTATTTGCAATGCTAGCCGTTGAAAGCTCCATAGAAATAGGAGTTGTTATTATTATGAAGAACATGACTCGAATACCTAAAAAAGAAACCAAGAGTCCGATCTTGGAGACTCCTCGGTGCCCGCCACAATGGGTCCTACGAGCGTTGTGTGGAGTCTCTCACAGCACACGGTTTCGAATCCAAATAATCAAATATTTAATTGGACTAGATCCAAGTGCGAACTATTGGTACATGCAATTTAATTAGGGCTTTGGACCTACTCTATCGAGCAAACAAATCCTAAACTAGAGTTGAATCACATAAAACAAATAAAAAGAAGGGTTAAAAAACTCAAAACTCGTGAAACAAAGAAAAATAAAAGTGAGAAATAGCAAAAAATCTGACGAGGCCCCCAAGCGAACAATCCACCCGGGCACTGGACCTCGTGAAGTGGTAGTGTTCAATGTCCAAAATTATTATAATTTAATTTTATAAAATTAAAAAGAAATCACTCTCTCACAAAATAAGACAAATGCTAAAGGCTAACTATCATTTCTTCTTCTCTCTTTTGGTCGCCTTCTCATGCTGGCTCCAGGTTGCCTCGGGTGTGTCAACCTCCTAAGAGGTCAGTGCTACCTTCCAATCCTTACAAGAAAGATCAACAAAAAGACAAGCGACCATAACATTCAAATAGAGATAAATAATAATAAAATGAAATAATGTACAAAAAAGGTTACACTATGTTGCTCCCCAGCAATGGCTCCATTTGAACAGAGGAAAGTTTTCACCGGTTTGCTAATCAAACAAGAGTAGCAATCATACGTGACCAAGTGTGCCTCTGATCAACAGTCAACCCACAGAAATTTCAAGCGATTAATGTGAATAAGTTAAAACCAATTGTAACTCTACTATAGATGTGTATAGGTGTAAGTATAGTAGAGTATCGAACACAGGGAGCAATATGTGGCAACACCGATTATGAATTATAAATAAATAAATAAATAATAAATAATTAATGATGTGTATTTTGTACAATGTTCACTCAAATATTCATAGATTAATTAATATTTTGTGGGTTTTAAATTAAATAAAATGATTCATTATTGTAGTTTATATTTATATTTTTAGATTTTTTTATAATTTTTATTTCTTTTTATAATTTTCAAATTTTAGTTTGTTTTTCTTTTTATATAATATATAACTATATTAGGTGTATTATACAATATAGGGTAATATGGCTACAAATATAACTAAAAAAATCAAAAAATTTAGAATAAATTTTTTTATATTTTTATATTTATCTAATGTTTTGTGATTTTCAAATATTTTTGCAAATTTGTAGGGATTTAAAGTCTAAAATATGCAAAATCAGGGACTTTTTAAGTAGGTCAAATGTTTTAAGGGGTTACAAATATATATTAAGTCCAAAATTCCTTAAAATTATTTTTAATAGATTAATATATAATGTAAAGAAAATTAAGAGACAAAATAAATATTTTTGGATTTGCAAAAGATTTTTTTTAGATTTTTATAAGGATTTTGGATCTTTTTAATTTTTAATGATTTTCTTTTTTATTTTTAGGACTTTTGGTCTGAAGCTATAAAATACAATAATAATCAACTATAATTTTTTTAGAAATTTTACATATGGTTTTATAAAGTTTTTTGTATTTTTAAAGCAAATAAGGAATAAAATTTGCTATTTTGATTTTTAATAAATAGGAGATATGCCTAAAATGCAAAATTAATTACATAGCATGAAAGATCAAGGTAAGAAGACACATAATCCTATTTTCTCATGATTTTTGTAGACAGATGATATTTTTAGAAAATAGAAAACATGCACAAAAATTAATTGAACTAGTAGGGGTATATTTACAATTACATAAAAAATAGGGATGAATATGCAACTTACCCAAACATTTATAACTAAAAATAAAATTTTAAATAAAAAACTACAATTACACAAACCTATACCGGTCTAACTACAAAATGCCCAACACATGTGAGGGGCACGTGAGCTGAGCTGGTGTAAACCTAAATGCAAAATACAATAAGCCTGGGTTGTTTTCCCAAATATTACAAAAACGATAAAGTGTGCTTAATTAATTACAATATACTAAATAAGAAAGAATTAAACAGAAGGTATATTTGCAACTACCCCAAAAAGTGTGCACGATTGTGCAATCTTGATCCTTCACTTAAACACATGGCACGTTTAAATGGTAGGATGACGATTGGGCGCTGATGTCCGAGATTAGATCCCAGAAGGGAATTTGCCGGTGGAGGCTCTTCTGATACAAAGGTAGTTGTGCACCTGGGCGTCTGGCGTTGATCTGACAACTGGAAGATGTGGTGTATGAACTGAAGAAGAACAATCGCCCGGTGACCTCATATTTGGGCTCCCTAGTAGCTCCACCCCCATCCTTCATGGATGATGGGATAGATGTGATCCTGGAGTGAGACTAAACCTGTGGGTAGTCAGAATCGTGGCCAAGATCCGAGGAAGGACCTTGGACGTAGAGGAAGAGAGTGGACCTAGACAACTTTTCTGGAGATAAAAAAACCCTCAGATGGGCTCTTCCAACCATGTACCTTGCATGGATATAAAGAAGAGGCTATGACGAGGCGGTTGGGATATTATTATCAAATATCAAAGTGGGATGGAGGGGCAGCAAAGGTTCGGCGGAAGCGGTTAAGTTGGACCTCGAATCTCTTATCTAGGGCAGATCTGGTGGCTCTGATGGGTCATGGAGGTGGAAAACGACAAGAGAAAGTAGTTTAGTGGACAGGTGGGTCGAAACAAAGAGATCACTACGAGGAACGAGGGCCAGAGCTCGAGAGCTCCGATGAACTGAGATCCTAAGGATTACGCTTGAGATATTGATTAAAATGTAAAATAAAACAAGAAATGAAACCTATGACTAAACTCTACCTAATCAGCAAAGAAAAGACTAACCTCGGGTACCCAGAGAACTGCAAGATGAACCGTCGGGAGCAAAGCTCCGACGATGGGCTGGGAAGCACCTTTCACTCCACTCTTGCTCATTACGGAGCCCAGGGAGCTCCTCTTGTCACGAAAAACCCAACCATGATACGCTTTGAGGGGCTGAAATGATGAAAGGTTAACCCCCTTTAAAAATGGTGAAGCTCGGGCTATATACAGAGGGAAGTTGACTGAGGAATTTCACAGGGACCAGGGGTTCAATGAGGAAGAGGAAGGGTCTGCGTGATGGGTCATTGTGCTGAGAAGACTTTTCATGAAGGAGTCAAGTAGCCTCGGGCAACGGATCACGGTGGAAAATACAAAGAAGGGAGGAGTTTTTCTGTATCTAACAGGGCTACGACCGGGTCAAAAGAGTTGACCCTCGTCAACAAAAGAACGCCTCCTATTAGTCCAATAGGGACCGCTAGAAGACAAAACTGATTTGGAAACAGATAAATAAATAAAAATAAAATAATAAATGAATTAAGTAAATAAAATTGATAACATGAAATATGTTTATTTTTTCTATAGTATTTTTAATATGATTTTAGTTATTTTTTATGAATTAATTAGTGTATTTACTTTTTACATGTATATTTACAGGTATATTTACCTAATATAATATGTATTTTATTTTTATTTTGTATTTAAAATTTTATTATTTATACACATAATTTACATATTTATAACTTATTTAAATATACATAAATATATTTTTATTGTTTTTCTGATGTCATTTGTAGGCTTAAATAAATAGATGTATTTATTATATAGGTAAATATATAGGTAATTCATCTATGTATTTTAGTATACTATTTTATTTTATTGTATTTTCGTAATTTTCTTTTACGTATAGTATAAATAATATTTGCATGATTATAAAAAATATAAAATATGAAAGAATATAAAGAATAAATAAAATGGATATTTTATTCAGGTATAATATACAAATAAAGGTCTAAAACCTAACTTTTGCATCTTAATTCCAAATTAAATGAAACTACCTTCACTAAATAGAAAATAAAAAGTTATGTACAATTAAAGATGATTTCGATTAATTTTTAGTTCATGTGAATAAGATATGAGTCTAGAAGTTTAGGTTTTAGATTTTTATTTTGAGTATAGAAGGTACAATTTGTATGTTTTTGTGAAATAAAGTTTATACTCTTCTACAAAATTTATCTACAAATTTCATGTACAAATTTTATTGATTAGATGAATAAATAATAAAGAATAATAGGTCCCCAAAACTAATTTATTTGGCAAAATAATTTGGGAATTTTATTGTATTTTTTGCCCTTGTCTCCCTTTACTTTATTCCTTGTCGACCAAATCAATTCTTGACTTAGTCTCGGAGTTTAAGATCATAAAATACCTTTGATATTTTACTTATTTTTCTTTTATTTTCTTTATTCTTTTTATTTTATCTTTAAAAATAGTATTTTATGCAATATTTATACAATAAATAGTGAAGGTTAATTTATGCAAAATAATGATATTTACATGCATTTTCCTAGGATCTAAAGACCAAAAAGGAAAGAATAAAGGAGATGAAATGGATATTCATCAATAGCCATATGGTTTAAAAGATGCTTGGATATAGGGTTGGCTATTGAGTTACGGCTTGATGAGTCAGGCTCCGGCTCGGCTCGATAAGGGCTCGTGTGCCTAGCTTATTAAAGCTATTGAGTTGAGCTTGAGCCACAATTTTTGGCTCGATAACTTAATGAGCCGAGCCCGAGTCGAGCCTGTCTCAGCTCGATAACTCGATAAGGGGCTCGATAAGGGGTTGGGCTCGATAACTTGATAAGGGCCTCAGTAATGGGTTGGGCTCGATAACTTAATAAGGGGCTTGATAAGGGTTCAGCTCGATAACTCGATAAGGGTTCGATAAGGGGCTTGGGATCGATAAGAGACTTTACTTTAGTCCCCCATCGGTTAAAGCTGAACTCAAAGGGAGCAGTGAGTTTATATAAGCAGGGGGATTGCCCGATCTGCATGCATACTTGCCTTAACTTAGCCCGAGCCTTATCGAGCCAGAGTTGGTTTGATAAGAGGCTCGAGCTCACCGAGCCTGAACCCGGGTCCGAGTCCGAGTCTGAGTTTGAGCTCGAGCTAGCTCAGCTAGGCTCAAATGAGCACGAGCTCGAACCTAACATGTGTCTGGCTCGACTCGTTGGGCTCGATAGTCAGCCCTACTTGAATAGAGGGGTGGTTATTATGAGGGTTTATTATAATGCGACTTTATTATAAATTGAGCGAATTAATGGATTTAAATTATTTATAATTATCAAAAGGTATGATATTATAATATAGTATCTTTTTTATTTGTTGAAGAGATAGATATACATTTTTTATGAGTACGAGTGAGAGAAGTTACTAGAACTGATTAAAGGAGAGTGAGAAATTATTTGAATTAATGGAAATAGATACAGAGAGAGGTGAGGTTGGCTTGTTAGTTACTAATCCCTCTCATCTGTCTTTTTTAAATGGGGGTTGGTTCATGCCTGACTAATCAAGTTTTTGGACAAGTGTAGGTAGGGTTACTAATGAATATGACAACTGATAAACATGATTTGATGGACTAGTTGTGAAGCTTGTTCTTGCTTTTCTTCTTACGTTGAAGGTCACAAACTATACTATATAGTCAAACACCGATTACCATACTCAAAGAAAAAGGTTATTATGTAAGAAAAATTTGTGTAGGCAACTACCATATATTTAGTTGTCAACATTATTTTTATTTTTATATTATGGCTCATGATTAATTATGAAGGGATGCATCTCTTGAGAAGTTGCATTTGGTGGTTACCTTAATGGATAGGTAACCATCATGTATTATAAATATAGATTGGAGTCCCCTCTCCCTCAACCAAGGAATACAAGAGGATCCATTACTCAAGCATATTAGGCAAGAGTTGAGAAGGAGAAGGAAATCTCATCTTCATCACTTCATTTCTGCTGCGAATGGCTCCGGTAACCTTAAGTATCTTGGATCTATTCTATTTTAATTAGTATTATAGATCTATCTTTAAGACCAAGTTATTAGATCTATCAAATTATTAGATCTATCAATTGGTATCAGAGCAAGGTTTAGTTGTTGTTGTATTTTTATCAATCAATCTGTTTTACATGAGTTGTTTTTGTTTGATACCGACATTCTAATGGTTATCCTTTTTATCTGCATCTTCAGTCATTGCATATTGTTGATGTAACTATAATCCAACACTTTGTTGTTCTAAGATAACCTTTTCATTATTTATCTTGCCGTGTTTTTTTTTCATTTTTTTTTGGATATTACTTCAATGGATAAACATTATTGGAGTAAATTGTTGTGTTATTCTAACATTTTTTTCTTGTCGTGCAACTATTTTTGTTACCCGTTAGTTGAATTAATTTATTATTTCCTAATTTCATGTCTAATAATTCCATGCATAGTATGGCCATTTTTAAAAAAAAGGTATATATTGTGATTATTTCTATCAAATTCGTTGATTTTTTTATTGCACAGATTACATCCTTGCGAATGCATTAATCCCTTTTTTATACATATATCTATGATATCAGTGTATATTGTATATCTACTATACAACCAATAATCGATAAGTAAGACACGGCATAGTCGTGCCTGTATACACTTGTACAGAATGGTTTTTGGTTGGTACACATAAAGTGTATGATTTGATTTCATATTTCTGTTGATGATAATCATGGTGAAATTCCTTCATAACTCCTGTTGATTAACTCCCTATGTCATTAGGGTACGTGTGTATATTGAATCTAGAGGAATAGCCACGGCATCTGATCGATTCATATTGTACATATTGATTCTTGAAAATGAGTAATTATAGGTTAGTTATCCAAGAGTAGCCATAGCATCTAGGATAATAATGCCAATACTTACATTAAGTGACGGAGTTAATTGGATTTTTTGATGAGAAAAATAAATTTTTGTTTGTTATTCTAATGCCCACAGGTACGGAATTTCTAATGAATATTCAAAAAAATATTAGTCTCATTTATTAAGAAAAATCAATTGTATATTACAATTCTTTAAGCCACAGCAAGTCTTGTAATGATAGTACATTGATTTCTCAAAATATTAAAAAGTTAGTATTTTGAATTAAGTTTTATGCTTGAGTTATTGCTTATTGTGGTAGTCTTGTTATGAAATTATTGCAGATAGTTCAGCTTTCATGTCTATTCAATTCAATGTCTTGAATTCTGTTCTGATTCTACATGGAAATAATTTTTCTGAATGGAAAGAGAAGATTCTTCTTGCTTTAGGATGTATGGACCTTGACTACGCACTTCGCATTGAGGAACCAGCGAAGCCTATGGATGAAAGTGGTCAAGGCGTCAAGGATTTGTATGAACGGTGGGAGAAATCCAACCGATTAAGCTTAATGATCATGCAAACTAACATAGCCAAGAATATCAGGGGTTCAATTCCTGAATGTAAGACTGCAAAGTAGCTTTTAGAGTCTGTTAAAAAACAGTTTAAAACTTCAAAAAAGGTTATGGCAAGCATACTCCTAACAAAATTATCTTCTATGAAGTATAATGGTTGCACCGGGATAAGAGAGCATATATGGAAATGAGAAACATTGTTGCTCAACTTAAAGTACTTAAACTTGTATCTCTGAGCCCTTACTTGTTCATTTAATTCTCAACACTTTACCTTCACAATATGGGCCATTTAAGATTTCCTACAACACACATAAAGATCATTGGACTCTAAATGAGTTATTAGTGATGTGTGTACAAGAGGGAAAATATGCTCAAGCAAGATAAGGTTGACAGTGTCCATTTGGTCACTCGTAGGGAAGAGAATAAATGGAAAAGGATGTGAAACATCCAGAAAAAGAAGCCAAACGAATTTAAGAAGGCAAAATGCTTCTTTTACAAGAAACCTGGGCATATTAAAAAAGAATGTATCAAGTTTAAGGAATGGCTCGCCAAGAAAGGTATACATCATTGTCATGTATGTCATGAATCTAAGTTCATTGATGTTCCTTCTAATACTTTGTGGATTGACTCTGGAACTTCAATCCATATTTCCAACTCCATGCAGGGCTTTGAGCAAAATGTATTTATGGGAAATCGCATGTCTTCAAATGTAGAAGCAATTGGAACGCAAAATCTCATTTTACAATCTGGCTATGTTCTTGATTTGGAAAAAAAATTTATGTACCCAAGTTATCTAGAAATTTAGTTTCCATATCTAGACTTTGTAAACTTGGATACAAATTTTTATTTGATAAATTACTTTTCCAAATGTTCAAGAATGATAAGTTAATTGGCACGGGTGAATTGGTTGATAATTTGTACAAAATGCATTTAGATTCGCATTTTGAAAACAATCTCCTTGTTTGCAATGTAGTTGGTAAAAAGAGAAAACGTAATAGTGATCGGTCATCAATTCTTTGGCATAAAAGATTAGGTCACATCTTCATTAATAGGATCAAGAAATTAGTAAATGATGGAGTAATTGATACTCTAGATTTTACTGATTCTAATGTTTGTTTGGAATGTATTAAGGGAAAACATACCAACAATATGCTAAAGGGTCAAGGAGAAGTACTAATCTTTTAGAAATTATACATACTGACATATGTGGTCTGTTTCCTATAGAGTCTTTTAGTGGTCAAAAATATTTCATCACATTCATAGATGATTTCTCATGTTACATGTATCTTTATCTTTTATTTGAAAAATCAGAAGTTATAAATACTTTTAAGGATTATCAAATAAAAGTAGAGAGACAATTAGAAAAGAAAATTAAAATTGTGAGATCAGATAGAGGTGGTGAGTATTATGGTAGGTATGTTGGAGGAGAACAAAACTTGGACCATTTGCGCGATTTCTTAAGGATGAAGGCATTGAACATCAATTTTCAATGCCTGGTGAGCTAGATCAAAATGGTGTACATTAATGGATATAGTTAGAAGTATGTTGAGTAACTCCTCATTGCCTTTATCCTTTTGGAGTGAAGCTCTAAAGACAGCCGTGTATATATTAAATAGAGTTCCATCAAAAGCAGTTCCATCCACTCCATTTGAGCTTTGGAAGGGATGGAAACCAAGATTGGAACATATACACGCTTGAGGTTGCCAAGCTGAGATTAGAATCTATAATCCACATGAGAAAATTTAGATATGAAGATACAAGTAGATTCTTCATTGGTTATCCAGAAGGCTTTAAAGGTTATAGATTCTATTGTCCAAATAGGGAATCGAGTATTGTAGGATCAAGGAATGCTATATTTTTGGAAAATAAAGAAAAAAGTGGGAGGAAGATGATAATTAAAGACATCATACTTGATGAATTGTCGGATCTTGTTATACCACTAGAAAGGGAGGAGCAAAATATTCAATACGATATCTTGGATGAGACACAACATCAAGATATTATTGTCCCTCAAGTCCAAGATATTTCTTTGGTTGAACCAATGGTGAATACTCCAATACCTGAAAATCAAGTTGAAATAACACCAACTGTTCAACAAGGTGTTGTTACAACTAGATCTGGTCGGGTAGTAAAATCTACAATCTCATCAGATTTTATAACATACCTACAAGAATGTGACTATGACACCAGAATTTCAGAGGACCCAATATCCTTTTCACAAGCCATGAGTGGAATTAATTCTATTAAATGATATAATGCCATGAGGGAGGAGATGGATTCTATGAGTGCAAAACCAAGTATGGGACTTGGTAGAGCTACCCAAAGGAGCGAAATCTATTGGTTGCAAATGGATATTTAAAAATTAAGAAAGACTCATTAGGTAACATTGAGAGATATAAAGCCAGACTTGTGACTAAAGGTTTCACTCAAAAAGAGGGCATAGATTACCATGAGACTTTCGCTCCAGTATCCCGAAAGTACTCATTACGAATAATCATGGCATTAGTAGCTCATTATGATTTAGAGTTACACCAAATGGATGTGAAAACGGCCTTTCTTAATGGAGACTTGGATGAACATGTTTACATGCGACAACCTGAGGGTTTTATTTTGGATAATAGCAAGCATTTGGTTTGTAAATTAAGGAAGTCTATATATGGACTAAAACAAGCATCTCGTCAATGGTACATTAAGTTCAACAATGCAATAACTTCATTTGGTTTTGTTGAGAACATGTTTGATAATTGTATATATCTTAAGACGAGTGGAAGTAAATATACTTTTCTAGTCCTTTATGTAGACGATATTTTACTTGCTTGTAATGACCTTGGAATGTTGGGAAATACAAAGATCTTTCTTTCTAATAATTTTAAAATGGAAGATATGGGTGATGCTAAATATGTCATTAGCATTGAAATCCATAGAGACAGATCTCATAGAGTACTTGGATTGTCTCAAAAGGCCTATATTTAAAAGTTATTAGAAAGATTTTGGATGAAATATTGTTCTCCTACCCCAGCACTTGTGGTAAAAGGAAATAAAAAATTTTCATTCAAATGTCCTCAAAATAATTTAGAAAAGGAACAAATGAAGGATATTCCATATACATCTATAATTGGGAGTCTAATGTATGCCCAAACATGCACTAGACCATATATATGTTTTGCAGTTAGAATGTTGGGTAGACATCAAAGTAATCCAGGCATGGACCATTGGATAGCGGCAAAGAAGGTCTTGCGATATTTGCAAGGAACTAAGGATTTTATGCTAATCTACAGGCATTCAGATTCCTTAGAAGTTATTGGCTATTCGGGTTCGGATTATGCAGGAAGTAAGGAGGATAGAAAATCTATCTCTGGATACATTTTTCAGCTTACTGGAGGTGCTATTTCATAGAGAAGTGTGAAACAATCACTTGTCACATCAAGTACCATGGAAGCCGAATTCGTAGCATGTCATGAGGCTACTACACAAGCACTTTGGCTAAAGAATTTCATTGTAGGTCTCAAGATTGTGGATTCAATCTCAAGACCATTAACGATTCATTGTGATAATTCTGCAGCTGTATTTTTTGCTAACAACAACAAGTATACGTTGGTCTCAAAAAAAACAACAAGTATACGCGTGCCGGAATGGGAATCGACATTAAATATCTTGTTGTTAAAGAGAAAGTTAGAGATCATTTAGTATTGATTGAACATATAGGTACTAAGTACATGATTGCGGATCCTATGACAAAGGGTTTGCCGCCTAGTGTATTCATCAATCATGTAACTGAAATGGGTCTATCTAGTACCTTGTAATAATATCAATACATCCATGTGTGTACACCTTAAGTTTTGGTATAATGATCTAGTTGTTTATTATTTGTTATATTTCAGTTGCATGCAATTAATGAACAGACATAAAGATAGGACCCGTGTTAATATCTGGATATTAACACATAAAGATTTATCATGTTAAGCAAACTATTGGTATTGTAATGCTTGGAAGGACATATCTGCTTGAAAGGTATCTACCCCCAAGATTCATATTAATAGAGCTTAATTAGACAAATGTAAAGCAACAAATTTGATACATGAGCCAAGTGGGAGAATGTAAGAAAATTTGTGTAGGCAACTACCATATATGGTAGTTGTCAACATTATTTTTATTTTTTATATTGTGGCTCATGATTAATTATGAAGGGATGCATCTCTTGAGAAGTTGCATTTGGTGGTTACCTTAATGGATAGGTAACCATCATGTATTATAAATATAGATTGGGGTCCCCTCTCCCTCAACCAAGGAATGCAAGACGATCCATTACTCAAGCATATTAGGCAAGAGTTGAGAAGGAGAAGGAAATCTCATCTTCATCACTTCGTTTCCACTGCGAATGGCTTCCGGTAACCCTTAAGTATCTTGGATCTATTCTATTTTAATTAGTCTTAGAGATCTATCTTTAAGACCCAGTTATTAGATCTATCAAGTTATTAGATCTATCATATTAACCACTTGTCATGCATGCCATATTTATCAACGGGAGACATAATTTTAAATGAAAACCAACTGGTATCGACATGGTACTTATAAGTTATCAGAGCGAAATTTCTTTCATTGGAGGGAAGAAACAAACAAGAATTTAGAAAATTTGGTTAGCCAAATAAGAAATTGTAAACAAAAGATAAGGAGACAACAATCCTTCAAAAACCTCAACTGTGTTCATGAAAAGACTGAGAGCAAATCATTCCCAAACTCGACTTGGACCAAATCAAACTCGAAGAAGAAGCTTGAGGATTTGAAGGTTAGAGCTTGTCGGATTTCCCGATTCCAAATATCCAATACAATGACAATTAATTGGTAGATTGTGATCACACCTTCTAAGCTAGTTGAATTTTCGAAAGAATAACGTATGTTTGAGTATTGTTTCGTACTCTTATCGTCTGTTGTGGATAAGAACTTAATGCTCAATCAACCACTAAATATGTACATGAAGAAGAAGACATATGACATGGTGGTAGGCGGTCACATCTCTGTGATCTCACAATCATAAAAAAAAATCACTAAGAAGAAGAACCTCTCTCTCTTAACTTTCTCGTGTGGTGGTGGTGGTGTTAATAACTCCACCTTTGCTCTCTTTTTATAGGCCGAAGTATAATCTTAAATTGACTGTAACAATCACCCTCAATCAATCAAGATTAAGAGCAATCCCATGTAGTTAATATTCCAATCAATCTCGATCAAGGTCATCAGGGACAGAGCTAGAACATATTTGAGGAGCGGCCAACAGGTTTAAAAAATATATTTATCAATTACGATATGGTCATGTTCATTATGTAACAATAGTTGTAAGGGATAAATTATATCTTCTGTAGTTTTCGTGTAAATAATAGTTTATTTTACTATTATTTAGAGCTTATTTTTAATCAATGTTATCTTTTTATTCCATTTTACATAAATCGTATCGTATGTGTTCCACGTTGTCGGGATTTATTGTGAATATTGTTTATATCATTTTTTAAAAATTAAGCACATTCTAATGTTTTTATTTTTTTAAATCCAATCTTTGGATTTTGATTAATTACATCATAAACTACACTTGCTCCAACTCTATATCAAATAAAAAATATAAAAAAACATAATTATATACGTGTTATTAATAGCAATCAGAAATGATAATATGTCTATGAAAAAATATGTCGATCAAGATTATCTGTGTGCTTGACCATCTTACTTGATAATAAGATTCATATGATTCTCCCTATCTTCTAATTTTCCAAGTCTACCGTATTAAGATTCTAATTTCCATAATCGTAAATCTATCTCGTCCTTATCTTCAAACCTTCTAGTATATTTTGTCTTGAATTTTTCTTCAATTTTGTTTGATATTTCTTGCAATGTAACATTTTTCTACATTTTTAATCTTATTTTTCTACATAGATACTACTCTTTGAGCCCGTTTTTCTGTAGCTTTTTCTCGAGAACATCATTATCTTTTGCATGAATTTTTCATTTTAACCCATGAAAGTCACAAACATGTGCATTAAATGTTAGGGAAGATATGAATTGTGGACATGTAAATGTGTTATTTAGTATTTCTTATTGAAAATCTTGCAAGATATGACTTTCAATTATATGATTCGACGAATGCCACCGAGTGATACTAAATTGTATGGTAATAGTATTTTAGAATCAATATTTAAATATCTCCCGACTTACGACTACTTTATATCAGTGTGTTATGATGCTAAACTTTAATATAACAAGTATATTTCTATACCGATATTCCATTTGTTTATATATAGAGAGAGATTAATGGGGCTGCCCTTGGGGCGGACAACATGGCTGCCCCCGCGTCATTTTCGGCGTTTTTTATATTTTTTGAAAAATATCACTATGTATATTCATCTCTATATCCCTCCTATATGTCATTCGAATTTCGTCAGAAACAGAGACTCCTACAGCCTCCATCTAGATGGTGTCGATTAAAAAATCATGTTACCTTTAAAAAATGACTGTCTGGATGGAGGTCGTAGGAGTCTCTGTTTCTAACGAAATTCAAATGACATATAGGGGGATATAGGGATGAATATACATGGTGATATTTTTTGAAAAAAATAAAAAAAGCGTCGGAAAATGGCATGGGGGCAAACATGTTGGCCGCCCCAAGGGAGCAGCCCCATTAAAACTCATCGGCGTTTTTTTAATTTTTTTTGAAAATATCGCCATGTATATTCATCCCTATATCCCTCCTATTTGCCATTCGAATTTTGTCAGAAACAGAGACTCCTACGGCCTCCATCCAAACAGTCATTAGTAACATAATATTGTAGGAGACTCCTATGGGTCGATTTAAAAAATGACTGTCTGGATGGAGGCCGTAAGAGTCTATGTTTTGCACGAAATTTTAATAACATAATATAGGGATATAGTAATGAAAGTCTACAGAAGAAAAATTCCAAAAAAAATAAAAAAACAGGGCGAAGTGAGGCTGGGGAGCCAAGTTAGCTCCCCCAAGGGGGCAGCCTCATTTAACCCTATATATATAGTAGTGATCCTATGAGAACAAAAAGTTGTGAGAGCATGAGAGGATTGATTCTCTACCACATGATTCTATTTTCTCTCTCCTGATCTTCTCTCTCCTGGGTGAATCTTGTGGTCCAGAATCACCCCTCTCATATTCTCACAACTTTTTGCTCTCATAGGATCACTCATATATATATATATATATGAAAAAATGGGGCTGCCCCCCGCCCATTTTTCGGCATTTTTTTTATTTTTTTTTGAAAAATAAAACCATGTATATTCATCCATATATCCCTCCTATATGTCATTCGAATTTCGTCAGAAACAGAGACTCCTACGGCCTCCATCTCGATGGTATCGATTTAAAAAAATCCGTAGGAGTCTCTGTTTCTGACGAAATTCGAATGGTATATAGGAGGGATATAGGGATGAATGTACATGGTGTTATTTTTCAAAAAAAATAAAAAAATTTACCCAAATAAGGTGGGGGCAGCCATGTTGGCTGCCCCTAGGGGGCAGCCACATATGACCCTATATATATAGGGTAAAATGTGTATGCCCCCTAGGGGGAGCTAACTTAGCTCCCCCCGCCCCTTTTGACATAATTTTTTTATTTTTTGAAATCTAAAACCGTGTAAATTTATTATTAAATCCCTATATTATGCTATTAAAATTTTCGTGCGAAACAGAGACTCCTACGACCTCCATCCAAACGGGGTCGATTTAAAAAATCATGGTACCGTTAAAAAATGACTATCTAGATGGAGGTCGTAGGAGTCTCTATTTCGCACGAAATTTTAATAGCATAATATAGGGATATAGCGATGAATATTCATGGAAGAAATTTTCAAAAAAAATAAAAAATGGAGAAAATGGGACGGGGTAGCTAAGTTAGCTACCCCTGGGGGCAGCCCCATTTTACCCATATATATATATATATATATATATATATATATATATATATATATATATATAGATATATATATATAGGGTCATATGTGGCTACCCCCTAGGGGCAGCCAACATGGCTGCCCCCGCCTTATTTGGGCAAATTTTTTTATTTTTTTTGAAAAATAACACCATGTACATTCATCCATATATCCCTCCTATATACCATTCGAATTTCGTCAGAAACAGAGACTCATACGGCCTCGATCCGAACAGTAATTTTTTAACGGTAACAGGATTTTTTTAAATCGATACCATCGAGATGGAGGCCGTAGGAGTCTCTGTTTCTGACGAAATTCGAATGGCATATAGGAGGGATATATGGATGAATATACATGGTTTTATTTTTCAAAAAATAAAAAAAAACGCTGAAAAAATGGGGTGGGGGCAGCCATGTTGGCTGCCCCCAGGGGCAGCCCCATTTTTTCCATATATATATATATATATATATATATATATGGGTCATATGTGCTGCCCCCACCTTATTTGCGCAAATTTTTTTTATTTTTTTTTGAAAAATAACGCATGTACATTCATCCCTATATCCCTCCTATATACCATTCGAATTTCGTCAGAAACAGAGACTCCTACGGCCTCCATCCGGACAGTTGTTTTTAACGGTAACAGGATTTTTTAAATCGATACCATCGAGATGGAGGCCGTAGGAGTCTCTGTTTCTGACGAAATTCGAATGACATATAGGAGAGATATATGGATGAATATACATGGTTTTATTTTTCAAAAAAAAAATAAAAAAACGCTGAAAAATGGGGCGGGGGCAGCCCCATTTTTTCCTATGTGTGTGTGTGTGTGTGTGTGTGTGTGTGTGTGTGTGTGTGTGAGTGTGTGTGTGTGTGTGTGTGTGTGTGTGTGTGTGTGTGTGTGTGTGTGTGTGTGTGTGTGTGTGTGTGTGTGTGTGTGTGTGTGTGTGTGTGTGTGTGTGTGTGTGGTGTGTGTGTGTGTGTGTGTGTGTGTGTGTGTGTGTGTGTGTGTGTGTGTGTGTGTGTGTGTGTGTGTGTGTGTGTGTGTGTGTGTGTGTGTGTGTGTGTGTGTGAGGAAAGGGAAGCTACATCATGATGCAGCTAACCTTAGCTACATCATGGGCAATTTCATCCTCTTTTTTATTTTTTTTCGAAATTTCCACGATGGATTTTGATAACTATATCCTTCTAATATGTCATCCAAATTTCGTCAGAAACAGAGACTCCTATGGCCTCCATCCAGAACAAGTAAAATACAACAAATATGAGACCGTTAAAAAATGATTGTCTGGATGGAGGGTGTAGGAGTCTCTGTTTCTGACGAAATTTGAATGACATATTAGAGGGATATACTTATGAAAATCCATCGTGGAAATTTCGAAAAAAATAAAAAAGAGGACAAAATTGCCTCTGATGTAACTAAGGTTAGCTACATCATGATGTAGCATCCCTCCCCCCCCCCCCTCTCTCTCTCTCTCTCTCTATATATATATATATATAGGGGTTGATGGGGCTGCCCCCTGGGGGCAGCCAACATGGTTGCTCCCACCCCCCATTTTTTGGCAAATTTTTTTTTATTTTTATTTGAAAAATATCGTCATGTATATTCATCCCTATATCCCTCCTATATGCCATTCGAATTTCATCAGAAACAGAGACTCCTACGGCCTCCATCCAGACAGAGTTGATTTAAAAAATCGCGCGACCGTTTAAAAAAATGACGTCTGGATGGAGGTCGTAGGAATCTCTGTTTCTGACGAAATTCGAATGACATATAGGAGGGATATAGGGATTAATATGGTGATATTTTCTCAAAAAATAAAAAAATTTTGCGAAAAATGAGGTGGGGGCAGCCCCATTTTTCCCATATATATAGATAGAGAGAGAGGAGGAAAGGGAAGCTACATCATGGGCAATTTCGTCCTCTTTTTTTAAATTTTTTTAAAAGTTCCACGATGGATTTTCATAACTATATCCCTATATTATTTCATTCAAATTTCGTCAGAAACAGAGACTCCTACATCCTCCATCCAGAACAGGTAAAATACAACAAATCTGAGACCGTTAAAAAATGACTGTCTGGATGGAGGGTGTAGGAGTCTCTGTTTCTGACGAAATTTGAATGACATATTAGAGGGATATAGTTATGAAAATCCGTCGTCGAAATTTTGAAAAAAAAAATAAAAAAGAGGACGAAATTGACCCTGATGTAGCTAAGGTTAGCTACATCATGATGTCGCTTCTCTTTCCTCTCTCACACACACATAGGGACGAAGCCAAGAATGTTGGCTTGGGGGGCTATATATAATATTTTTTTATATAAAGATTTTTAACTTCTGATATAAAAAATATTTTGACTTATATCATATCAGATCTAAAAAATACTAAAGAACTTTCATAGCAAATCACAACATTTTTGAAAAAATATAAAAATAAATATTTGGATGAAAAATTACCAAAAACTCGTTACATTGAAATTAAACTGGGACACAAATAGCTCTTCATATAAAAATTGCAAATGTATGCAGTCATTCCTCTTCTTGTAATATAGAATAGCTCCTGAAAGAAAAAAACATGTTATAGTTTTTATAATATAGAAAAATAAAAGAGATTAAACATACCTTTAACTTGAGCTATTTAAAACGCACTCTCCTTGACTTTGAATCATATTCATCAATAACTTATTCCGTTGAAATATTTTTGGCAACTTCTTTCTCAATGTAAATTAGTAAACAATTTCTAAGAAAATCATCTTCCATCTTGTTATGAAGCCTACATTTAATAATCTTCATTGATGAAAACGCTCTTTCAGATGTTGCAGTGGAGACGGGAAGAGTCAAAATAAGACGAATCAATCGATCAACCAAATAATATATACTTGATTTATCAGTTTGTGCTAATTTCTGACAAAGATCAACTAGATTAGAAGAACTTTTAAGAACATGATGAGTATCAAAATCTGATTTATAATGTAACAGTTGTTTTTCTAGCAACAATATCTCTTGCTCTAAGAAATCCGTTGGATAGAAATCTCCTGCTAATTTGCAAATATCAGCACTATTGAATGATTTGTAATTGTCTCTGGGATCTAAAGCCGCACTAAATATAAGAAGCTTGGTGGAATTTTCATTAAAGCAACTATTAAGTTCTGATAATTGAGAATCTATTGCAGCCGTAAATATATCCACTCGATAATGATGAAGCATTTTAACTTTAATTACTTGACCACGAGACCTAATTCGGCTTGTAGAATAGAAAGAGCTTTGGTCTGGAACTTCAATATTTCTTCTTTGAGAAAATGCAATAGTTTTCAAAAATAGTGTATCCCAACCATCTTCTCTTAACTTTTGAAGATGTTCTTTGATGGATGAGACAAGCTGTAAAGCATTTAAAATATCTATATTTTTCCATTGAAGAACTTGGCATAAATCTTCTGTTATTCCCAAAATTGCTTCCATAATATGCATGATGAGAATAAATTCAAAAGAAGTTACTTCTTCATATGATTCATCTGCTTCTGCACGTTGTTCATAATTAACACCTCCATCAATGATGCTTAAAAGTACCTTGCAGATTGCATTATACATTTTGATAAAACTGCAGATAGATCTATAATGAGAACTCCATCGAGTTTCACCTGGACGTTGTAGTGTACCCATCTGATTATGTCTCGTGCCAGATTGAATTTCATTCATTGATAATAAATAAGAAATATCATCCGCGTGAGCAGCTTGTAATTCATCATGTCGTTTAGATGATGCATTGACAATATTGACTATACCACCCAACTTGTTAAAAAACTTGTGAATTGGAATCACCTCCCTTGAAGCAGTTACAAAGGCTAGTTGAAGACGATGAGCCAAACAATGTATATAATAAGCATATTGGTTTTCATTCATGATCAAGGCTTGTAATCCATTCCATTCTCCACGCATATTACTAGCTCCATCGTATCCTTGACCTCTAATTTTTTTATAATCAAGCTTGTTTTGCAAAAGAACTTCAAATAATCTACTTTTTAATGTGATTGCTCTTGTATCTGGTACATGGACCAAGTCAAAAAATCTCTCACGTAAATAACCACTTCTATCAACAAATCTAAGAACAATAGCCATTTGTTCTCTCTTTCCTTCATCTCTGGCTTCGTCAATTATAACACAAAATGTTGCATCTGCAATCTCTTCACGAATAGCATTTCTTACTTTACTCGCTATAACTTGAAGAATCTCTTTTTGAACATCTGGTGACGTATATTTAGCATTTCCTGGAGCATTTTCTAATACAACCTTTTCTACTTCTTCATTATAAGATGCCACAAATTTCATTAACTCAATAAAATTTTCTCTATTAGAAGAACTTGGTCGTTCATCATTTCCTCTGAATGCACATGCTTGAAATGATAGCCAACGAACAACATCAATTGTAGTCCTTAAGCGTAATCGATTTGCTTGAATTTGCTTGACATCTTATTTTTGGATGACATGTTCAATATATTGTGCTTTATTCATAAATTTTCTTCCACTTTCTTCTGCCTAATTATGTGTAGAACCACTACTTCCTATATGATTCAAGAAAGAGCAATCTTTTCCAATGTTAACTTTCTTCCAGTTTCGGAATACATTAACAACAAAGGTATTTATGCCTTGCTTTAAATTGAGCTTACTCGAAAAAAGATAGCAAGGAAAGCAAAATGCAGCATCTTTGGAAGGTGAATACTCTAACCATGAATGTTGTCTAAACCAAGATGCCTGAAATCTTCGACGATGTTTCTCATTGTTATTATACTGATAGTTTGTCATATTATACCGGTAAGGTCCTAAATTTAAATAAGTACGTATTATTTCTTCTCTCTTATCATGTGGATACTTCCATATCATTTGACGTAGACCAGGATCTCTTTCTAATGAACCATCAACAGATTTATGTATACCAACTCGTGAAATTTTTGAAGGAGGAAGACTCTCTTCTTCAGGATTTTGAGAAGGAAGTACATTTTCTTTACTACTACTTTCATTCGTCGACTTTGCAAAATTAGTTGTGATGGACCTCTTTGACATGGTTGATCTAAAAGCATCAAATTAAATACAATATTTTAAATTTAATCTAGAAAGAAAAATATAATTGGTATACTTAACAATTCTATCGTTATGTCAATTAAAAATGAATAATAAATTTCAAATATATTCAACAATATTGATACCTGCGCTTCCAGTGAGTAATAAGTGAAGATCGGATCAAATCATTAATAGCAGAGGACGAGCTTGAGATGATGTCAAAGAGCCTACGTTGTTGAACTTAGGAATGGAAGATGCCAACCGCCAAGATGATAAATATATTATTTTGAAAATCGAAAAACTAAAGTCCCGCTAACATCATAACTAGGTAGATAATATGTTTAAGTTTAATTTCACCGTTTCGTGGAATAAACATTTAAAATATTGACGACTATGTGTTATGATACTACAATTCAGACACTAAAGCTCATATTTTTAGACATCCTTTCATGATGAACCCCAAACTTAGTCATTCTTTGCAGTTATCCCTGCACCCTGAGTATAACGCATAATGCAAAAGAAACAGAATGTTCTAAGAGCAAAATACAAAATATAAATAGCTAATTTGCAATACCATCCAGCAGAAGAACCTTCCATGATACTTAATCCCTGATTCTAACATCCATGTTGCAAGCAAAATAAGTCTATAAATTATTTTAGTAATGAATCTCTAAACAAAATAAGTCTATAAATTTTGAGGGACTATATATGCAGTTCTTTGCACGTAGAAAGCAGCAATATCGCCATTCGTATCACCAATTTACTAAACGAAAGAACAAAATGCTTTAGGATTTTTTTTCCGCTATCTGCAATCGATTAAGCAGTCACTAATGATTAGAAGATGAATGCCGACGTAATTTACCTGAACATTTCAGATGAGCGTCTGCAAGCTCTTCATCTTCCTGTGAGGCCACCGAGGAATGCCCAACTCCCTGCCACCGAGGAATGCCCAACTCTCTGCACTTCTTTTTAAATATTTTATTAGTTTTAAATTTGGAAAGTTAGTAAATTTAATATCAATCTCTTTCTTGATACTAAATATAGGATGTGAAGTGCTGTTGAGGGAAATCTGTGACTGGGGGGCCAAATCCGGTAACCGCCCATTGCAATGGAAGCGCCTAGACTTAAGGAATGGGGAGGCGCCTAGAATTAAGGAGGGGAGGCGCGAGAAAACGGGGAGGCCTGGCCCCCTCCCACCCCCCTCCCTCCGTCACTGCACACACACACATGCACGCGCGCGCGCACGCACACCCACGCACACACACACACAGCACACACACGCGCGCGCACACACACACACAGAGATTTGAACTTCATACGTCCCTTAGAAGTAGCTACATGTCCTCAAATGAACTGAATCAAAATTAAATATTTTTTTTCAAAATTGATGTTAGTAGCGAACTAGTGAACATGTACGAGATTCAGTCAGATTATTCATGAAAAATGATTATATGGTATTAATAAGAGAGTTACAATTGCCAAAGAAAATAGTATTAGGAATAATGTTATAACATGCCAACATTGCATACAATTGATTATTTTCCATCTTTCCCCTAGGCAAACAAGGTAGACGTTCGTGAAGAATGATTACATGAAGGCGCATAATGACTTTGTGTTAGCATGAAGTAGGTGACAAAGAGATATATACCATCCAGATCATCGAGGAAATTACAATAACTATAGAGACGGCCAAGAAGATCGTCCCTGGTCACGCGGAGCTGTTAGAAGAGTTAGTTGATTAGAGGTGTTGGGACCTTGAGTTCGAGTTCGGGATTTTATTTTTAGGGAGGTATCTCCAATGAAGAGCATGCATGTATTTTATACTAAAGGCAAACTTGCACCATGATATGTGTGGGCTCTTTTGAGATTTCAACTCGGATTGAGAAGGTCGCGTATATAATAGCCCTTTCAACATCTGGCGGCGTGCATTATGTGTGCCACATGTCCAACCTTCAGAATTCAATGGTTTGTTGGCAGTATTAGTGTGCCTACCACCCAAAAGATTAGGACTCGAATCTTGGGGTGGGTACCTTTGCATACTTCCCCCTCTCGTTTTAAAAAACATGTGATTTGTTATGAGGACTTGGTAGTTGCCACGGGCGGTGGGATGCCAACCCTAACGCTTCTCCATCACCCCTTGCTGGAGCTCTACTCCCATCATCGAAATCCTCATTGGAGGATTGCTTGTTGTCGCTCAAAAAAGTTGTTGTGCACGATGCATCGAAAATGATGTTTTCACCTGGGAGAAGATCCCGAGAGGACATCCTCAATGGTTAACGTTTCTCCCTTCCTCATTGTTGTCGATTTTGCAAATATCACAGCTTTGTGTTCTTGAATAGCCTAGAGACTGAGTTGTTTCATAAAATCATGAAAAGAAATCTATAAAACTAAGACTAATATACACTGAACAAAATGTAAACTTGAGTAGTCATGTCTTCTTATTAACCATTTCACGTGTTGATTTGAATGTATCCTTTCAATAAAAAATTAGTATCTATTATTAATATAAAATAGTATAATTTTAAAAATAGAAGAGAAAGATCTTAAACTTATTAAAATATGAGGTTACTAAAATCATGCATGGTGTCGTCATCACTTTATATCACCATATTCATCAATGATTGAATCTATTGATAATTTCTATATGATTCCTTTTTTCATGTATGTCAAAAGACAACTCATAAGAAAATCATCGTCTTGTTTCAAAGCATGGATTTTGTATCTTTATAGTTGAACATGCCCTTTCTTTAGTTACAGTCGAAACAAGCAATGTTAACACAAGACAAATCAATCCACTAATAAAATAATAAATATCACTCTTTCATATTTCTTTTAACTTCTAATAAAGTTCCATGAGATTGAATTAAAGAGGTTTAGATGGCATAGTTTATCAGTCCTTTAACATGATATCAATATTAATAAATATGAGGAAAATTCCCACGTCTTTCATATTATATGTCATCTCTCTATCTCTATATATGTAAACCTTTAAGATATAAATAATACTTTCGAGGTATAACATTGGACATGTTTCAAACATTATGAGAACCTAAGAATTCAACATATAGCTTAGGTTCGAATCCGCCCCAATGTGTATTGCTAAATAGTGGTCAATTGTCTGCAAACTTCAACGTCGTGTGTCTTAGCGCTCCTCCGATGCAATGACAACTTTCCTACGAGAACAGATTGGTTATTTTTATATATATCTCTCTCACATGCAATGAAAGAATGGAGGGGAACAATGGACGATTATGGATTTTGATTTATTGATGAATTTTCAAAGTTGTCGATAGCTTATATGAGAGATTAATGTGTTGATAAAGTAATAAATCTTCTTTAATTAACATCTGAAATTTCGAATACTAGTGGTCATTGGAGTGATCCTCTAGAATCGAAAAGTTATTAATGGTAATTAGAGTGGTCCATTGGAATCAGAAAGTTAGCATTTGCCATATAAAAATGTTTAAGTAGTATGAGTATTAATTTATGGGTTCAATGAGCATTTTTGCCAATTTTTATAGACTTTTTAGTTTTTGCAATTTTTCAGGGCTTTTTAAAAATAAAAGAGTTAAACGAAATATGTGCATATATTTACATAGGCGTACATCTTTTTATTTACAAGAATTAGGTGAAGGATCCACACTTAAGAATGTTAGGGTTTGAAAAGAATTTATATTTGTTTGAAGTATGTATATGGTTCTCAAAATGATTTGAAAAGATTTCATAAACATTTTAAAACTTTATTTTGTAAACTAATTTAACAACTAATTTCTACAAACATTTACAAATATTGAAAACCATTCTGCAAAGATTTTTCGAACATGTATAAGCTTCTCAAAATATTTTTGCAACCATTTTAAAAATCATTTACAAATAGATTTTCAAAATACTTTATTAAAACAAAGAAAAGAAATATATACAAACAAAACATCTTTACAAAGGTTGAAAACATTTTATAAAATATTTTTCAAACAATTTTCAAAAGATTTTTCAAAAATATTTTCCAACCATTTTTCAAATATTTTGCTAAATATTTTTAACATGATTTATTATATATAAAAGGAATTTTAATGAATTTTTTATACAAGTACATTCTTTACAATTAACTAATTGTATTTTACCCATACTTATTGAAAATACAAAAGTTCGAGTTATGGCTAAAGCATATACAACGTATATATGACACCCCTATACTTAGCTTGAGTTATGTCCTCATAGATCAAAGATAAAAAGAGAAGACATAACTCGTACTAAGTATAAAAGAGCCTATACTACAACAATCGAACGATGAATGAAAGAATAAGAATGAGAAGCCAACCGTCCCCTCTATACTTAAGATCAATTAATCCTAAGTACAACAATTTGTATTCAACATGCAAGGAGGGTTGAGGGTGGGAATGAACATATCGCAACTCAGTTTGTCTCCCCTCATACTTAGGGTAAGATATCCCTAAGTATAGATAGGAATATCAACATGAGAGAAGACAGTTGAGGGGACTAAGAAAAAGAAACTGATAAAAAGAAAAAATACGTTGGGAGAATGTACGCATCACACCCCCTATAATGAGGGTAAAAGAGCCCAAAGTATATGCAATAAAAGTAATGAAACAGAACGAAGAAAGAACACTCGTCTTGTCCACATCTCCTATACTTAGGACAAAGTATGTCCTAAGCAAGGCAAACACACAGAATGAGGTGGATGAGCAAAATGGTATATGAAGGAAAGAAATGGAAGCAATTATACAAAGAAATGACTATACAAAGATCAAGAAGGTAGAATGTGTACCTTCATGTGTGGTCGTTGAGGAATGCATCTAACAAAGTGTAGCTCGATATCGAGGTCGTGAACTGACACAAACCGATCAAGATCAACCTAGTGAAGATCCTAAGCAATCCCAAAATGAAAAGGCACGAACTCGTCGGTGGAAGTAGTGTGGTCAAGTTCGACCTATGAAGTCTCACAAATCTCAAAATGAAAAGGCACAAATCATCAGTGGAAGTAGTAAGGTCAAATTCGACCTATGAAGTCTATCCTAAGTTTTCCTTCTACACTAAGGTGTCTATGGTGTAGATGTCGTGGTTGCCATCTATACATCCCCATGCACAGGAAGGGAGAACTCCAATGTCTATGCTTTTTGAGTCTTCCTCACCAAAGAATAATCCTTGGGCCTCAGAATCATTCATGATAAAGCAAACCTCTCTGATATAAGCATCAAGGATATATTCCTCGGGGTCAAATAACACGAGCACAATATCGTCAGATGTAGGTCTCTGGTCGGTAGTGGGTGCGATGATCAAGACAATGCTCACGCTAGCAGAATGATAACAAATCTCTCTAGATCCATAATCAATAAGGACTTTTACTTAGGCGAGAAAAGTTCGTCTCAAGATGTTCAGAGGATGCTCCACAGGGGTGGAGGTCTCCATGGTCAATACAACAAAATCAACGGTCAAGATCGTGACCTGGATCTGAATGACATCGTTCTCTATAATAACCCTCAGCCTCTTTATTAATCCATCAACAAACTGGCAAATCATTTTAGTCTTCTTAAGAGGCCCTAGATGAAGAGACTATACCAACAAGAAGGGTACTATATTAATAGAAGCACCACCATCAAGGAGAGTGTGATCACAAGAATGGTCAGAAATGGTGCATCTTACAAGAGGTGTAATAGTCTTCCCTTTACTAATGTGTGGATGGTGGGTGATGGCGTGGGCAGTGGCCATTGTGAGAAGATGTCGTTCAGATCTGCTTCATCGATTTCTTATCTTAGGTGCAGATAACTGGTGCATGGCCTTTTTAAGTGGGGTCTCAATAATATCATGAATAATTGCCTCCACTTCAAGGTGAGTCAATTTTTAAAGATTTTCTATCTCTTTCATACAAAGGAAGAAATAGGAATCAATGTCTACACAAGGATGACTAAGAGCAGTATGTGCAGTATCATCCTTGGGGGCAAAGGTGGGAACTGTGGTGGATCTGTATGTGGTTATAGGATCTAGCATAGGTGCCCTATCCTCACAACCCGAATCAACAACATGTCTCCTGATTTCTTTTTGTATTTTTAATTTTTTTTCTCATTTTTTTGTATTTTGGATGATTGTAATCTCTCATGGGTTTCCTCTCATGAGTTCATAAAATCATATGGTGAAGCGACATTGTGGATCTCATTTAGGCAAGTGAGATCATCTATCCTCTGATTCATTTGCTCCACTACCTAGGTCATGTACTCAAGAGAGGTATTCATAAGAGGTGACTCCAACAACCCAGTCCCGGGTGGGTGTGATGGTGGGGAATATGATGGTGATGGTGGGTAAAAGTCTAATGCCTAAAATGTGGATGAGTCGAATATGTACAAAAAGAAAAACCAGGAGCAAATCCCTCCTAGTAAAATGGAGGGGACTGACTGGAGAGTAAGACACATCCATAAAGTCTGGATAAAAATAACTCTAGTCAGCCATCTCTGAAACTAATGATGGGCATCAGGAAAACATGATGGTAAAGTCAAGATATGTAAGAAAAAAGGCACAATTTCATAGAGAAGATCGAGTATGCACACAAACAAACACAAATACAAACAAATAAACAAACCTCTCATTTCACCCACTCAACACAAAGATGATTGTGATGGTTCGGTCTTTTTATCTTGTTAAATTTTAGAGTTAAGTTAGAATATAAGATATTTACAATCTCATAGGTGCAATCGCCTAGAGTGGTTATGCTCTAGTCAGCAGTGCACGCCTACTGGAACACTGGGACCAATTCGTCTAACGTCTTAAGGCACAAGTCCAGGTTTGAAGGTTCTATTCCTTATGTGTGCATGCCTCAGTCAGTCCGATTTGCAACTTGTGTACAAGGAGGGGGTCTCTATCCCCAAAATAGGATTTCTCCTTTTTTATTTTAGGGTCGAGTAGAGTTAGCATTCCCAATTTTACTGGTCATCACTTTTTTATATTTTTTTTATAAATGCATGAATCCTAATGATGTGTCAATTCCTTTCGTATCCTATGTGATAAAATCGGAGGGAGAGAGTCGAAAAAGCAATGCAAGCATAAATCAATGATGTATGTTAAGATAGAGATGCTCACCAAACCTCCATCTCTCTTCGTGCAGGATGCTAGATAGGAATTAAAGCATATTTTATTTGCAATATTAGCCGTTGAAAGCTCCATAGAAATAGGAGTTGTTATTATTATGAAGAACATGACTCGAATACCTAAAAAAGAAACCAAGAGTCCGATCTTGGAGACTCCTCAGTGCCCGCCACAATGGGTCCTACGAGCGTTGTGTGGAGTCTCTCACAGCACACGGTTTCGAATCCAAATAATCAAATATTTAATTGGACTAGATCCAAGTGCGAACTATTGGTACATGCAATTTAATTAGGGCTTTGGACCTACTCTATCGAGCAAACAAATCCTAAACTAGAGTTGAATCACATAAAACAAATAAAAAGAAGGGTAAAAAACTCAAAACTCGTGAAACAAAGAAAAATAAAAGTGAGAAATAGCAAAAAATCTGACGAGGCCCCCAAGCGAACAATCACCCGGGCACTGGACCTCGTGAAGTGGTAGTGTTCAATGTCCAAAATTATTATAATTTAATTTTATAAAATTAAAAAGAAATCACTCTCTCACAAAATAAGACAAAATGCTAAAGGCTAACTATCATTTCTTCTTCTCTCTTTGTCGCCTTCTCATGCTGGCTCCAGGTTGCCTCGGGTGTGTCAACCTCCTAAGAGGTCAGTGCTACCTTCCAATACCTTACAAGAAAGATCAACAAAAAGACAAGCGACCATAACATTCAAATAGAGATAAATAATAATAAAATGAAATAATGTACAAAAAGGTTACACTATGTTGCTCCCCAGCAATGGCTCCATTTGAACAGAGGAAAGTTTTCACCGGTTTGCTAATCAAACAAGAGTAGCAATCATACGTGACCAAGTGTGCCTCTGATCAACAGTCAACCCACAGAAATTTCAAGCGATTAATGTGAATAAGTTAAAACCAATTGTAACTCTACTATAGATGTGTATAGGTGTAAGTATAGTAGAGTATCGAACACAGGGAGCAATATGTGGCAACACCGATTATGAATTATAAATAAATAATAAATAATAAATAATTAATGATGTGTATTTTGTACAATGTTCACTCAAATATTCAATAGATTAATTAATATTTTGTGGGTTTTAAATTAAATAAAATGATTCATTATTGTAGTTTATATTTATATTTTTAGATTTTTTTATAATTTTTATTTCTTTTTTATAATTTTCAAATTTTAGTTTGTTTTTCTTTTTATATAATATATAACTATATTAGGTGTATTATACAATATAGGGTAATATGGCTACAAATATAACTAAAAAAATCAAAAAATTTAGAATAAATTTTTTTATATTTTTATATTTATCTAATGTTTTGTGATTTTCAAATATTTTTGCAAATTTGTAGGGATTTAAAGTCTAAAATATGCAAAATCAGGGACTTTTTAAGTAGGTCAAATGTTTTAAGGGGTTACAAATATATATTAAGTCCAAAATTCCTTAAAATTATTTTTAATAGATAATATATAATGTAAAGAAAATTAAGAGACAAAATAAATATTTTTGGATTTGCAAAAGATTTTTTTTAGATTTTTATAAGGATTTTGGATCTTTTTAATTTTTAATGATTTTCTTTTTTATTTTTAGGGACTTTTGGTCTGAAGCTATAAAATACAATAATAATCAACTATAATTTTTTTAGAAATTTTACATATGGTTTTATAAAGTTTTTTGTATTTTTAAAGCAAATAAGGAATAAAATTTGCTATTTTGATTTTTAATAAATAGGAGATATGCCTAAAATGCAAAATTAATTACATAGCATGAAAGATCAAGGTAAGAAGACACATAATCCTATTTTCTCATGATTTTTGTAGACAGATGATATTTTTAGAAAATAGAAAACATGCACAAAAATTAATTGAACTAGTAGGGGTATATTTACAATTACATAAAAAATAGGGATGAATATGCAACTTACCCAAACATTTATAACTAAAAATAAAATTTTAAATAAAAACTACAATTACACAAACCTATACCGGTCTAACTACAAAATGCCCAACACATGTGAGGGGCACGTGAGCTGAGCTGGTGTAAACCTAAATGCAAAATACAATAAGCCTGGGTTGTTTTCCCAAATATTACAAAAATGATAAAGTGTGCTTAATTAATTACAATATACTAAATAAGAAAGAATTAAACAGAAGGGTATATTTGCAACTACCCCAAAAAGTGTGCACGATTGTGCAATCTTGATCCTTCACTTAAACACATGGCACGTTTAAATGGTAGGATGACGATTGGGCGCTGATGTCCGAGATTAGATCCCAGAAGGGAATTTGACGGTGGAGGCTCTTCTGATACAAAGGTAGTTGTGCACCTGGGCGTCTGGCGTTGATCTGACAACTGGAAGATGTGGTGTATGAACTGAAGAAGAACAATCGCCCGGTGACCTCATATTTGGGCTCCCTAGTAGCTCCACCCCCATCCTTCATGGATGATGGGATAGATGTGATCCTGGAGTGAGACTAAACCTGTGGGTAGTCAGAATCGTGGCCAAGATCCGAGGAATGGACCCTGGACGTAGAGGAAGAGAGTGGACCTAGACAACTTTTCTGGAGATAAAAAAACCCTCAGATGGGCTCTTCCAACCATGTACCTTGCATGGATATAAAGAAGAGGCTATGACGAGGCGGTTGGGATATTATTATCAAATATCAAAGTGGGATGGAAGGGGCAGCAAGGTTCGGCGGAAGCGGTTAAGTTGGACCTCGAATCTCTTATCTAGGGCAGATCTGGTGGCTCTGATGGGTCATGGAGGTGGAGAAACGACAAGAGAAAGTAGTTTAGTGGACAGGTGGGTCGAAACAAAGAGATCACTACGAGGAACGAGGGCCAGAGCTCGAGAGCTCCGATGAACTGAGATCCTAAGGATTACGCTTGAGATATTGATTAAAATGTAAAATAAAACAAGAAATGAAACCTATGACTAAACTCTACCTAATCAGCAAAGAAAAGACTAACCTCGGGTACCCAGAGACTGCAAGATGAACCGTCGGGAGCAAAGCTCCGACGATGGGCTGGGAAGCACCTTTCACTCCACTCTTGCTCATTACGGAGCCCAGGGAGCTCCTCTTGTCACGAAAAACCCAACCATGATACGCTTTGAGGGGCTGAAATGGATGAAAGGTTAACCCCCTTTAAAAAATGGTGAAGCTCGGGCTATATACAGAGGGAAGTTGACTGAGGAATTTCACAGGGACCAGGGGTTCAATGAGGAAGAGGAAGGGTCTGCGTGATGGGTCATTGTGCTGAGAAGACTTTTCATGAAGGAGTCAAGTAGCCTCGGGCAACGGATCACGGTGGAAAATACAAAGAAGGGAGGAGTTTTTCTGTATCTAACAGGGCTACGACCGGGTCAAAAGAGTTGACCCTCGTCAACAAAAGAACGCCTCCTATTAGTCCAATAGGGACCGCTAGAAGACAAAACTGATTTGGAAACAGATAAATAAATAAAAATAAAATAATAAATGAATTAAGTAAATAAAATTGATAACATGAAATATGTTTATTTTTTCTATAGTATTTTAATATGGATTTTAGTTATTTTTTATGAATTAATTTAGTGTATTTTACTTTTTTACATGTATATTTACAGGTATATTTACCTAATATAATATGTATTTTATTTTTATTTTGTATTTAAAATTTTATTATTTTATACACATAATTTACATATTTATAACTTATTTAAATATACATAAATATATTTTTATTGTTTTTTCTGATGTCATTTGTAGGCTTAAATAAATAGATGTATTTATTATATAGGTAAATATATAGGTAATTCATCTATGTATTTTAGTATACTATTTTATTTTATTGTATTTTCGTAATTTTCTTTTACGTATAGTATAAATAATATTTGCATGATTATAAAAAATATAAAATATGAAAGAATATAAAGAATAAATAAAATGGATATTTTATTCAGGTATAATATACAAATAAAGGTCTAAAACCTAACTTTTGCATCTTAATTCCAAATTAAATGAAACTACCTTCACTAAATAGAAAATAAAAAGTTATGTACAATTAAAGATGATTTCGATTAATTTTGAGTTCATGTGAATAAGATATGAGTCTAAGAAGTTTAGGTTTTAGATTTTTATTTTGAGTATAGAAGGTACAATTTGTATGTTTTTGTGAAATAAAGTTTATACTCTTCTACAAAATTTATCTACAAATTTCATGTACAAATTTTATTGATTAGATGAATAAATAATAAAGAATAATAGGTCCCAAAACTGATTTATTTGGCAAAATAATTTGGGAATTTTATTGTATTTTTTGCCCTTGTCTCCCTTTACTTTATTCCTTGTCGACCAAATCAATTCTTGACTTAGTCTCGGAGTTTAAGATCATAAAATACCTTTGATATTTTACTTATTTTTCTTTTATTTTCTTTATTCTTTTATTTTATCTTTAAAAATAGTATTTTATGCAATATTTATACAATAAATAGTGAAGGTTAATTTATGCAAAATAATGATATTTACATGCATTTTCCTAGGATCTAAAGACCAAAAAGGAAAGAATAAAGGAGATGAAATGGATATTCATCAATAGCCATATGGTTTAAAAGATGCTTGGATATAGGGTTGGCTATTGAGTTACGGCTTGATGAGTCAGGCTCCGGCTCGGCTCGATAAGGGCTCGTGTGCCTAGCTTATTAAGCTATTGAGTTGAGCTTGAGCCACAATTTTTGGCTCGATAACTTAATGAGCCGAGCCCGAGTCGAGCCTGTCTCAGCTCGATAACTCGATAAGGGGCTCGATAAGGGGTTGGGCTCGATAACTTGATAAGGGCCTCAGTAATGGGTTGGGCTCGATAACTTAATAAGGGGCTTGATAAGGGTTCAGCTCGATAACTCGATAAGGGTTCGATAAGGGGCTTGGGATCGATAAGAGACTTTACTTTAGTCCCCCATCGGTTAAAGCTGAACTCAAAGGGAGCAGTGAGTTTATATAAGCAGGGGGATTGCCCGATCTGCATGCATACTTGCCTTAACTTAGCCCGAGCCTTATCGAGCCAGAGTTGGTTTGATAAGAGGCTCGAGCTCACCGAGCCTGAACCCGGGTCCGAGTCCGAGTCTGAGTTTGAGCTCGAGCTAGCTCAGCTAGGCTCAAATGAGCACGAGCTCGAACCTAACATGTGTCTGGCTCGACTCGTTGGGCTCGATAGTCAGCCCTACTTGAATAGAGGGGTGGTTATTATGAGGGTTTATTATAATGCGACTTTATTATAAATTGAGCGAATTAATGGATTTAAATTATTTATAATTATCAAAAGGTATGATATTATAATATAGTATCTTTTTTATTTGTTGAAGAGATAGATATACATTTTTTATGAGTACGAGTGAGAGAAGTTACTAGAACTGATTAAAGGGAGAGTGAGAAATTATTTGAATTAATGGAAATAGATACAGAGAGAGGTGAGGTTGGCTTGTTAGTTACTAATCCCTCTCATCTGTCTTTTTAAATGGGGGTTGGTTCATGCCTGACTAATCAAGTTTTTGGACAAGTGTAGGTAGGGTTACTAATGAATATGACAACTGATAAACATGATTTGATGGACTAGTTGTGAAGGCTTGTTCTTGCTTTTCTTCTTACGTTGAAGGTCACAAACTATCTATATAGTCAAACACCGATTACCATACTCAAGAAAAAGGTTATTATGTAAGAAAATTTGTGTAGGCAACTACCATATATTTAGTTGTCAACATTATTTTTATTTTTATATTATGGCTCATGATTAATTATGAAGGGATGCATCTCTTGAGAAGTTGCATTTGGTGGTTACCTTAATGGATAGGTAACCATCATGTATTATAAATATAGATTGGAGTCCCCTCTCCCTCAACCAAGGAATACAAGAGGATCCATTACTCAAGCATATTAGGCAAGAGTTGAGAAGGAGAAGGAAATCTCATCTTCATCACTTCATTTCTGCTGCGAATGGCTTCCGGTAACCCTTAAGTATCTTGGATCTATTCTATTTTAATTAGTATTATAGATCTATCTTTAAGACCAAGTTATTAGATCTATCAAATTATTAGATCTATCAATTGGTATCAGAGCAAGGTTTAGTTGTTGTTGTATTTTTTATCAATCAATCTGTTTTACATGAGTTGTTTTTGTTTGATACCGACATTCTAATGGTTATCCTTTTTATCTGCATCTTCAGTCATTGCATATTGTTGATGTAACTATAATCCAACACTTTGTTGTTCTAAGATAACCTTTTCATTATTTATCTTGCCGTGTTTTTTTTTCATTTTTTTTGGATATTACTTCAATGGATAAACATTATTGGAGTAAATTGTTGTGTATTCTAACATTTTTTTCTTGTCGTGCAACTATTTTTGTTACCCGTTAGTTGAATTAATTTATTATTTCCTAATTTCATGTCTAATAATTCCATGCATAGTATGGCCATTTTTAAAAAAAGGTATATATTGTGATTATTTCTATCAAATTCGTTGATTTTTTTATTGCACAGATTACATCCTTGCGAATGCATTAATCCCTTTTTTATACATATATCTATGATATCAGTGTATATTGAATATCTACTATACAACCAATAATCGATAAGTAAGACACGGCATAGTCGTGCCTGTATACACTTGTACAGAATGGTTTTTGGTTGGTACACATAAAGTGTATGATTTGATTTCATATTTCTTGTTGATGATAATCATGGTGAAATTCCTTCATAACTCCTGTTGATTAACTCCCTATGTCATTAGGGTACGTGTGTATAATTGAATCTAGAGGAATAGCCACGGCATCTGATCGATTCATATTGTACATATTGATTCTTGAAAATGAGTAATTATAGGTTAGTTATCCAAGAGTAGCCATAGCATCTAGGATAATAATGCCAATACTTACATTAAGTGACGGAGTTAATTGGATTTTTTTGATGAGAAAAAATAAATTTTTTGTTTGTTATTCTAATGCCCACAGGTACGGAATTTCTAATGAATATTCAAAAAAATATTAGTCTCATTTATTAAGAAAAATCAATTGTATATTACAATTCTTTAGCCACAGCAAGTCTTGTAATGATAGTACATTGATTTCTCAAAATATTAAAAGTTAGTATTTTGAATTAAGTTTTATGCTTGAGTTATTGCTTATTGTGGTAGTCTTGTTATGAAATTATTGCAGATAGTTCAGCTTTCATGTCTATTCAATTCAATGTCTTGAATTCTGTTCTGATTCTACATGGAAATAATTTTTCTGAATGGAAAGAGAAGATTCTTCTTGCTTTAGGATGTATGGACCTTGACTACGCACTTCGCATTGAGGAACCAGCGAAGCCTATGGATGAAAGTGGTCAAGGCGTCAAGGATTTGTATGAACGGTGGGAGAAATCCAACCGATTAAGCTTAATGATCATGCAAACTAACATAGCCAAGAATATCAGGGGTTCAATTCCTGAATGTAAGACTGCAAAGTAGCTTTTAGAGTCTGTTAAAAAACAGTTTAAAACTTCAAAAAAGGTTATGGCAAGCATACTCCTAACAAAATTATCTTCTATGAAGTATAATGGTTGCACCGGGATAAGAGAGCATATAATGGAAATGAGAAACATTGTTGCTCAACTTAAAGTACTTAAACTTGATATCTCTGAGCCCTTACTTGTTCATTTAATTCTCAACACTTTACCTTCACAATATGGGCCATTTAAGATTTCCTACAACACACATAAAGATCATTGGACTCTAAATGAGTTATTAGTGATGTGTGTACAAGAGGAAAATATGCTCAAGCAAGATAAGGTTGACAGTGTCCATTTGGTCACTCGTAAGGAAGAGAATAAATGGAAAAGGGATGTGAAACATCCAGAAAAGAAGCCAAACGAATTTAAGAAGGCAAAATGCTTCTTTTACAAGAAACCTGGGCATATTAAAAAAGAATGTATCAAGTTTAAGGAATGGCTCGCCAAGAAAGGTATACATCATTGTCATGTATGTCATGAATCTAAGTTCATTGATGTTCCTTCTAATACTTTGTGGATTGACTCTGGAACTTCAATCCATATTTCCAACTCCATGCAGGGCTTTGAGCAAAATGTATTTATGGGAAATCGCATGTCTTCAAATGTAGAAGCAATTGGAACGCAAAATCTCATTTTACAATCTGGCTATGTTCTTGATTTGGAAAAAAAATTTATGTACCCAAGTTATCTAGAAATTTAGTTTCCATATCTAGACTTTGTAAACTTGGATACAAATTTTTATTTGATAAATTACTTTTCCAAATGTTCAAGAATGATAAGTTAATTGGCACGGGTGAATTGGTTGATAATTTGTACAAAATGCATTTAGATTCGCATTTTGAAAACAATCTCCTTGTTTGCAATGTAGTTGGTAAAAAGAGAAAACGTAATAGTGATCGGTCATCAATTCTTTGGCATAAAAGATTAGGTCACATCTTCATTAATAGGATCAAGAAATTAGTAAATGATGGAGTAATTGATACTCTAGATTTTACTGATTCTAATGTTTGTTTGGAATGTATTAAGGGAAAACATACCAACAAATATGCTAAAGGGTCAAGGAGAAGTACTAATCTTTTAGAAATTATACATACTGACATATGTGGTCTGTTTCCTATAGAGTCTTTTAGTGGTCAAAAATATTTCATCACATTCATAGATGATTTCTCATGTTACATGTATCTTTATCTTTTATTTGAAAAATCAGAAGTTATAAATACTTTTAAGGATTATCAAATAAAAGTAGAGAGACAATTAGAAAAGAAAATTAAAATTGTGAGATCAGATAGAGGTGGTGAGTATTATGGTAGGTATGTTGGAGGAGAACAAAAACTTGGACCATTTGCGCGATTTCTTAAGGATGAAGGCATTGAACATCAATTTTCAATGCCTGGTGAGCTAGATCAAAATGGTGTACATTAATGGATATAGTTAGAAGTATGATGAGTAACTCCTCATTGCCTTTATCCTTTTGGAGTGAAGCTCTAAAGACAGCCGTGTATATATTAAATAGAGTTCCATCAAAAGCAGTTCCATCCACTCCATTTGAGCTTTGGAAGGGATGGAAACCAAGATTGGAACATATACACGCTTGAGGTTGCCAAGCTGAGATTAGAATCTATAATCCACATGAGAAAATTTAGATATGAAGATACAAGTAGATTCTTCATTGGTTATCCAGAAGGCTTTAAAGGTTATAGATTCTATTGTCCAAATAGGGAATCGAGTATTGTAGGATCAAGGAATGCTATATTTTTGGAAAATAAAGAGAAAAGTGGGAGGAAGATGATAATTAAAGACATCATACTTGATGAATTGTCGGATCTTGTTATACCACTAGAAAGGGAGGAGCAAAATATTCAATACGATATCTTGGATGAGACACAACATCAAGATATTATTGTCCCTCAAGTCCAAGATATTTCTTTGGTTGAACCAATGGTGAATACTCCAATACCTGAAAATCAAGTTGAAATAACACCAACTGTTCAACAAGGTGTTGTTACAACTAGATCTGGTCGGGTAGTAAAATCTACAATCTCATCAGATTTTATAACATACCTACAAGAATGTGACTATGACACCAGAATTTCAGAGGACCCAATATCATTTTCACAAGCCATGAGTGGAATTAATTCTATTAAATGATATAATGCCATGAGGGAGGAGATGGATTCTATGAGTGCAAACCAAGTATGGGACTTGGTAGAGCTACCCAAAGGAGCGAAATCTATTGGTTGCAAATGGATATTTAAAAATTAAGAAAGACTCATTAGGTAACATTGAGAGATATAAAGCCAGACTTGTGACTAAAGGTTTCACTCAAAAAGAGGGCATAGATTACCATGAGACTTTCGCTCCAGTATCACGAAAGTACTCATTACGAATAATCATGGCATTAGTAGCTCATTATGATTTAGAGTTACACCAAATGGATGTGAAAACGGCCTTTCTTAATGGAGACTTGGATGAACATGTTTACATACGACAACCTGAGGGTTTTATTTTGGATAATAGCAAGCATTTGGTTTGTAAATTAAGGAAGTCTATATATGGACTAAAACAAGCATCTCGTCAATGGTACATTAAGTTCAACAATGCAATAACTTCATTTGGTTTTGTTGAGAACATTGTTGATAATTGTATATATCTTAAGACGAGTGGAAGTAAATACACTTTTCTAGTCCTTTATGTAGACGATATTTTACTTGCTTGTAATGACCTTGGAATGTTGGAAATACAAAGATCTTTCTTTCTAATAATTTTAAAATGGAAGATATGGGTGATGCTAAATATGTCATTAGCATTGAAATCCATAGAGACAGATCTCATAGAGTACTTGGATTGTCTCAAAAGGCCTATATTTAAAAGTTATTAGAAAGATTTTGGATGAAATATTGTTCTCCTACCCCAGCACCTGTGGTAAAAGGAAATAAAAAATTTTCATTCAAATGTCCTCAAAATAATTTAGAAAAGGAACAAATGAAGGATATTCCATATACATCTATAATTGGGAGTCTAATGTATGCCCAAACATGCACTAGACCATATATATGTTTTGCAGTTAGAATGTTGGGTAGACATCAAAGTAATCCAGGCATGGACCATTGGATAGCGGCAAAGAAGGTCTTGCGATATTTGCAAGGAACTAAGGATTTTATGCTAATCTACAGGCATTCAGATTCCTTAGAAGTTATTGGCTATTCGGGTTCGGATTATGCAGGAAGTAAGGAGGATAGAAAATCTATCTCTGGATACATTTTTCAGCTTACTGGAGGTGCTATTTCATAGAGAAGTGTGAAACAATCACTTGTCACATCAAGTACCATGGAAGCCGAATTCGTAGCATGTCATGAGGCTACTACACAAGCACTTTGGCTAAAGAATTTCATTGTAGGTCTCAAGATTGTGGATTCAATCTCAAGACCATTAACGATTCATTGTGATAATTCTGCAGCTGTATTTTTTGCTAACAACAACAAGTATACGTTGGTCTCAAAAAAAACAACAAGTATACGCGTGCCGGAATGGGAATCGACATTAAATATCTTGTTGTTAAAGAGAAAGTTAGAGATCATTTAGTATTGATTGAACATATAGGTACTAAGTACATGATTGCGGATCCTATGACAAAGGGTTTGCCGCCTAGTGTATTCATCAATCATGTAACTGAAATGGGTCTATCTAGTACCTTGTAATAATATCAATACATCCATGTGTGTACACCTTAAGTTTTGGTATAATGATCTAGTTGTTTATTATTTGTTATATTTCAGTTGCATGCAATTAATGAACAGACATAAAGATAGGACCCGTGTTAATATCTGGATATTAACACATAAAGATTTATCATGTTAAGCAAACTATTGGTATTGTAATGCTTGGAAGGACATATCTGCTTGAAAGGTATCTACCCCCAAGATTCATATTAATAGAGCTTAATTAGACAAATGTAAAGCAACAAATTTGATACATGAGCCAAGTGGGAGAATGTAAGAAAATTTGTGTAGGCAACTACCATATATGGTAGTTGTCAACATTATTTTTATTTTTTATATTGTGGCTCATGATTAATTATGAAGGGATGCATCTCTTGAGAAGTTGCATTTGGTGGTTACCTTAATGGATAGGTAACCATCATGTATTATAAATATAGATTGGGGTCCCCTCTCCCTCAACCAAGGAATGCAAGACGATCCATGACTCAAGCATATTAGGCAAGAGTTGAGAAGGAGAAGGAAATCTCATCTTCATCACTTCGTTTCCACTGCGAATGGCTTCCGGTAACCCTTAAGTATCTTGGATCTATTCTATTTTAATTAGTCTTAGAGATCTATCTTTAAGACCCAGTTATTAGATCTATCAAGTTATTAGATCTATCATATTAACCACTTGTCATGCATGCCATATTTATCAACGGGAGACATAATTTTAAATGAAAACCAACTGGTATCGACATGGTACTTATAAGTTATCAGAGCGAAATTTCTTTCATTGGAGGGAAGAAACAAACAAGAATTTAGAAAATTTGGTTAGCCAAATAAGAAATTGTAAACAAAAGATAAGGAGACAACAATCCTTCAAAAACCTCAACTGTGTTCATGAAAAGACTGAGAGCAAATCATTCCCAAACTCGACTTGGACCAAATCAAACTCGAAGAAGAAGCTTGAGGATTTGAAGGTTAGAGCTTGTCGGATTTCCCGATTCCAAATATCCAATACAATGACAATTAATTGGTAGATTGTGATCACACCTTCTAAGCTAGTTGAATTTTCGAAAGAATAACGTATGTTTGAGTATTGTTTCGTACTCTTATCGTCTGTTGTGGATAAGAACTTAATGCTCAATCAACCACTAAATATGTACATGAAGAAGAAGACATATGACATGGTGGTAGGCGGTCACATCTCTGTGATCTCACAATCATAAAAAAAATCACTAAGAAGAAGAACCTCTCTCTCTTAACTTTCTCGTGTGGTGGTGGTGGTGTTAATAACTCCACCTTTGCTCTCTTTTTATAGGCCGAAGTATAATCTTAAATTGACTGTAACAATCACCCTCAATCAATCAAGATTAAGAGCAATCCCATGTAGTTAATATTCCAATCAATCTCGATCAAGGTCATCAGGGACAGAGCTAGAACATATTTGAGGAGCGGCCAACAGGTTTAAAAATATATTTATCAATTACGATATGGTCATGTTCATTATGTAACAATAGTTGTAAGGGATAAATTATATCTTCTGTAGTTTTCGTGTAAATAATAGTTTATTTTACTATTATTTAGAGCTTATTTTTAATCAATGTTATCTTTTTATTCCATTTTACATAAATCGTATCGTATGTGTTCCACGTTGTCGGGATTTATTGTGAATATTGTTTATATCATTTTTTAAAAATTAAGCACATTCTAATGTTTTTATTTTTTTAAATCCAATCTTTGGATTTTGATTAATTACATCATAAACTACACTTGCTCCAACTCTATATCAAATAAAAAATATAAAAAAACATAATTATATACGTGTTATTAATAGCAATCAGAAATGATAATATGTCTATGAAAAAATACGTCGATCAAGATTATCTGTGTGCTTGACCATCTTACTTGATAATAAGATTCATATGATTCTCCCTATCTTCTAATTTTCCAAGTCTACCGTATAAGATTCTAATTTCCATAATCGTAATCTATCTCGTCCTTATCTTCAAACCTTCTAGTATATTTTGTCTTGAATTTTTTCTTCAATTTTTGTTTGATATTTCATTCAATGTAACATTTTTCTACATTTTAATCTTATTTTTCTACATAGATACTACTCTTTGAGCCCGTTTTTCTGTAGCTTTTTCTCGAGAACATCATTATCTTTGCATGAATTTTTCATTTTAACCCATGAAAGTCACAAACATGTGCATTAAATGTTAGGGAAGATATGAATTGTGGACATGTAAATGTGTTATTTAGTATTTCTTATTGAAAATCTTGCAAGATATGACTTTCAATTATATGATTCGACGAATGCCACCGAGTGATACTAAATTGTATGGTAATAGTATTTTAGAATCAATATTTAAATATCTCCCGACTTACGACTACTTTATATCACTGTGTAATGATGCTAAACTTTAATATAACAAGTATATTTCTATACCGATATTCCATTTGTTTATATATAGAGAGAGATTAATGGGGCTGCCCCTTGGGCGGCCAACATGGCTGCCCCCGCGTCATTTTCGGCGTTTTTTATATTTTTTGAAAAATATCACTATGTATATTCATCTCTATATCCCTCCTATATGTCATTCGAATTTCGTCAGAAACAGAGACTCCTACAGCCTCCATCTAGATGGTGTCGATTAAAAAAATCATGTTACCTTTAAAAAATGACTGTCTGGATGGAGGTCGTAGGAGTCTCTGTTTCTAACGAAATTCAAATGACATATAGGGGGATATAGGGATGAATATACATGGTGATATTTTTTGAAAAAAATAAAAAAAGCGTCGAAATGGCATGGGGGCAACCATGTTGGCCGCCCCAAGGGAGCAGCCCCCATTAAACTCATCGGCGTTTTTTTAATTTTTTTTGAAAATATCGCCATGTATATTCATCCCTATATCCCTCCTATTTGCCATTCGAATTTTGTCAGAAACAGAGACTCCTACGGCCTCCATCCAAACAGTCATTAGTAACATAATATTGAGGAGACTCCTATGGGTCGATTTAAAAAATGACTGTCTGGATGGAGGCCGTAAGAGTCTATGTTTTGCACGAAATTTTAATAACATATTATAGGGATATAGTGATGAAAGTCTACAGAAGAAAAATTCCAAAAAAAATAAAAAAACAGGGCGAAGTGAGGCTGGGGAGCCAAGTTAGCTCCCCCAAGGGGGCAGCCTCATTTAACCCTATATATATAGTAGTGATCCTATGAGAACAAAAGTTGTGAGAGCATGAGAGGATTGATTCTCTACCACATGATTCTATTTCTCTCTCCTGATCTTCTCTCTCCTGGTGAATCTTGTGGTCCAGAATCACCCTCTCATATTCTCACAACTTTTTGCTCTCATAGGATCACTCATATATATATATATATATGGAAAAATTAATGGGGCTGCCCCCGCCCCATTTTCGGCATTTTTTTATTTTTTTTTTTTTGAAAAATAAAATCATGTATATTCATCCATATATCCCTCCTATATGTCATTCGAATTTCGTCAGAAACAGAGACTCCTACGGCCTCCATCTCGATGGTATCGATTTAAAAAAAATCCTGTTACCGTTAAAAAATTACTGTCCGGATGGAGGCCGTAGGAGTCCTCTGTTTCTGACGAAATTCGAATGGTATATAGGAGGGATATAGGGATGAATGTACATGGTGTTATTTTTCAAAAAAAATAAAAAAATTTACCCAAATAAGGTGGGGGCAGCCATGTTGGCTGCCCCTTAGGGGGCAGCCACATATGACCCTATATATATATAGGGTAAAATGTGTATGCCCCCTAGGGGGAGCTAACTTAGCTCCCCCCGCCCCTTTTGACATAATTTTTTATTTTTTTTGAAATCTAAAACCGTGTAAATTCATTATTAAATCCCTATATTATGCTATTAAAATTCGTGCGAAACAGAGACTCCTACGACCTCCATCCAAACGGGGTCGATTTAAAAAATCATGGTACCGTTAAAAAATGACTATCTAGATGGAGGTCGTAGGAGTCTCTATTTCGCACGAAATTTTAATAGCATAATATAGGGATATAGCGATGAATATTCATGGAAGAAATTTTCAAAAAAAAATAAAAATGGAGAAAATGGGACGGGGGTAGCTAAGTTAGCTACCCCCTGGGGGCAGCCCCATTTTACTTTTATATATATATATATATATATATATATATATATATATATATATATATATATATATAGGGTCATATGTGGCTACCCCTAGGGGCAGCCAACATGGCTGCCCCCGCCTTATTTGGGCAAATTTTTTTATTTTTTTTGAAAAATAACATCATGTACATTCATCCCTATATCCCTCCTATATACCATTCGAATTTCGTCAGAAACAGAGACTCATACGGCCTCGATCCGAACAGTAATTTTTAACGGTAACAGGATTTTTTTAAATCGATACCATCGAGATGGGAGGCCGTAGGAGTCTCTGTTTCTGACGAAATTCGAATGGCATATAGGAGGGATATATGGATGAATATACATGGTTTTATTTTTCAAAAAAAATAAAAAAAAACGCTGAAAAATGGGGTGGGGGCAGCCATGTTGGCTGCCCCCAGGGGCAGCCCCATTTTTTCCATATATATATATATATATATATATATATATATGGGTCATATGTGGCTGCCCCCACCTTATTTGCGCAAATTTTTTTATTTTTTGAAAAATAACGCCATGTACATTCATCCCTATATCCCTCCTATATACCATTCGAATTTCGTCAGAAACAGAGACTCATACGGCCTCCATCCGGACAGTTGTTTTTTAACGGTAACAGGATTTTTTTAAATCGATACCATCGAGATGGAGGCCGTAGGAGTCTCTGTTTCTGACGAAATTCGAATGACATATTAGAGGGATATACTTATGAAAATCCATCGTGGAAATTTCGAAAAAAATAAAAAAGAGGACAAAATTGCCTCTGATGTAACTAAGGTTAGCTACATCATGATGTAGCATCCCTCCCCCCCCCCTCTCTCTCTCTCTCTCTCTCTCTATATATATAATATAGGGGTTGATGGGGCTGCCCCCTGGGGGCAGCCAACATGGTTGCTCCCACCCCCCATTTTTTGGCAAAATTTTTTTATTTTTATTTGAAAAATATCGTCATGTATATTCATCCCTATATCCCTCCTATATGCCATTCGAATTTCATCAGAAACAGAGACTCCTACGGCCTCCATCCAGACAGAGTTGATTTAAAAAATCGCGCGACCGTTAAAAAAAGACGTCTGGATGGAGGTCGTAGGAATCTCTGTTTCTGACGAAATTCGAATGACATATAGGAGGGATATAGGGATTAATATGGTGATATTTTCTCAAAAAATAAAAAAATTTTGCGAAAAATGAGGTGGGGGCAGCCCCATTTTTCCCATATATATAGATAGAGAGAGAGAGAGGAAAGGGAAGCTACATCATGGGCAATTTCGTCCTCTTTTTTTAAATTTTTTTAAAAGTTCCACGATGGATTTTCATAACTATATCCCTATATTATTTCATTCAAATTTCGTCAGAAACAGAGACTCCTACAGCCTCCATCCAGAACAGGTAAAATACAACAAATCTGAGACCGTTAAAAAATGACTGTCTGGATGGAGGGTGTAGGAGTCTCTGTTTCTGACGAAATTTGAATGACAAATTAGAGGGATATAGTTATGAAAATCCGTCGTCGAAATTTTGAAAAAAAAAATAAAAAAGAGGACGAAATTGACCCTGATGTAGCTAAGGTTAGCTACATCATGATGTCGCTTCTCTTTCCTCTCTCACACACACATAGGGACGAAGCCAAGAATGTTGGCTTGGGGGGCTATATATAATATTTTTTATATAAAGATTTTTAACTTCTGATATAAAAAATATTTTGACTTATATCATATCAGATCTAAAAAATACTAAAGAACTTTCATAGCAAATCACAACATTTTTGAAAAAATATAAAAATAAATATTTGGATGAAAAATTACCAAAAACTCATTACATTGAAATTAAACTGGGACACAAATAGCTCTTCATATAAAAATTGCAAATGTATGCAGTCATTCCTCTTCTTGTAATATAGAATAGCTCCTGAAAGAAAAAACATGTTATAGTTTTTATAATATAGAAAAATAAAAGAGATTAAACATACCTTTAACTTGAGCTATTTAAAACGCACTCTCCTTGACTTTGAATCATATTCATCAATAACTTATTCCGTTGAAATATTTTTGGCAACTTCTTTCTCAATGTAAATTAGTAAACAATTTCTAAGAAAATCATCTTCCATCTTGTTATGAAGCCTACATTTAATAATCTTCATTGATGAAAACGCTCTTTCAGATGTTGCAGTGGAGACGGGAAGAGTCAAAATAAGACGAATCAATCGATCAACCAAATAATATATACTTGATTTATCAGTTTGTGCTAATTTCTGACAAAGATCAACTAGATTAGAAGAACTTTTAAGAACATGATGAGTATCAAAATCTGATTTATAATGTAACAGTTGTTTTTCTAACAACAATATCTCTTGCTCTAAGAAATCCGTTGGATAGAAATCTCCTGCTAATTTGCAAATATCAGCACTATTGAATGATTTGTAATTGTCTCTGGGATCTAAAGCCGCACTAAATATAAGAAGCTTGGTGGAATTTTCATTAAAGCAACTATTAAGTTCTGATAATTGAGAATCTATTGCAGCCGTAAATATATCCACTCGATAATGATGAAGCATTTTAACTTTAATTACTTGACCACGAGACCTAATTCGGCTTGTAGAATAGAAAGAGCTTTGGTCTGCAACTTCAATATTTCTTCTTTGAGAAAATGCAATAGTTTTCAAAAATAGTGTATCCCAACCATCTTCTCTTAACTTTTGAAGATGTTCTTTGATGGATGAGACAAGCTGTAAAGCATTTAAAATATCTATATTTTTCCATTGAAGAACTTGGCATAAATCTTCTGTTATTCCCAAAATTGCTTCCATAATATGCATGATGAGAATAAATTCAAAAGAAGTTACTTCTTCATATGATTCATCTGCTTCTGCACGTTGTTCATAATTAACACCTCCATCAATGATGCTTAAAAGTACCTTGCAGATTGCATTATACATTTTGATAAAACTGCAGATAGATCTATAATGAGAACTCCATCGAGTTTCACCTGGACGTTGTAGTGTACCCATCTGATTATGTCTCGTGCCAGATTGAATTTCATTCATTGATAATAAATAAGAAATATCATCCGCGTGAGCAGCTTGTAATTCATCATGTCGTTTAGATGATGCATTGACAATATTGACTATACCACCCAACTTGTTAAAAAACTTGTGAATTGGAATCACCTCCCTTGAAGCAGTTACAAGGGCTAGTTGAAGACGATGAGCCAAACAATGTATATAATAAGCATATTGGTTTTCATTCATGATCAAGGCTTGTAATCCATTCCATTCTCCACGCATATTACTAGCTCCATCGTATCCTTGACCTCTAATTTTTTTATAATCAAGCTTGTTTTGCAAAAGAACTTCAAATAATCTACTTTTTAATGTGATTGCTCTTGTATCTGGTACATGGACCAAGTCAAAAAATCTCTCACGTAAATAACCACTTCTATCAACAAATGTAAGAACAATAGCCATTTGTTCTCTCTTTCCTTCATCTCTGGCTTCGTCAATTATAACACAAAATGTTGCATCTGCAATCTCTTCACGAATAGCATTTCTTACTTTACCCGCTATAACTTGAAGAATCTCTTTTTGAACATCTGGTGACGTATATTTAGCATTTCCCGGAGCATTTTCTAATACAACCTTTTCTACTTCTTCATTATAAGATGCCACAAATTTCATTAACTCAATAAAATTTTCTCTATTAGAAGAACTTGGTCGTTCATCATTTCCTCTGAATACACATGCTTGAAATGATAGCCAACGAACAACATCAATTGTAGTCCTTAAGCGTAATCGATTTGCTTGAATTTGCTTGACATCTTATTTTTGGATGACATGTTCAATATATTGTGCTTTATTCATAAATTTTCTTCCACTTTCTTCTGCCAAATTATGTGTAGAACCACTACTTCCTATATGATTCAAGAAAGAGCAATCTTTTCCATTGTTAACTTTCTTCCAGTTTCGGAATACATCAACAACAAAGGTATTTATGCCTTGCTTTAAATTGAGCTTACTCGAAAAAAGATAGCAAGGAAAGCAAAATGTTGCATCTTTGGAAGGTGAATACTCTAACCATGAATGTTGTCTAAACCAAGATGCATGAAATCTTCGACGATGTTTCTCATTGTTATTATACTGATAGTTTGTCATATTATACCGGTAAGGTCCTAAATTTAAATAAGTACGTATTATTTCTTCTCTCTTATCATGTGGATACTTCCATATCATTTGACGTAGACCAGGATCTCTTTCTAATGAACCATCAACAGATTTATGTATACCAACTCGTGAAATTTTTGAAGGAGGAAGACTCTCTTCTTCAGGATTTTGAGAAGGAAGTACATTTTCTTTACTACTACTTTCATTCGTCGACTTTGCAAAATTAGTTGTGATGGACCTCTTTGACATGGTTGATCTAAAAGCATCAAATTAAATACAATATTTTAAATTTAATCTAGAAAGAAAAATATAATTGGTATACTTAACAATTCTATCGTTATGTCAATTAAAAATGAATAATAAATTTCAAATATATTCAACAATATTGATACCTGCGCTTCCAGTGAGTAATAAGTGAAGATCGGATCAAATCATTAATAGCAGAGGACGAGCTTGAGATGATGTCAAAGAGCCTACGTTGTTGAACTTAGGAATGGAAGATGCCAACCGCCAAGATGATAAATATATTATTTTGAAAATCGAAAAACTAAAGTCCCGCTAACATCATAACTAGGTAGATAATATGTTTAAGTTTAATTTCACCATTTCGTGGAATAAACATTTAAAATATTGACGACTATGTGTTATGATACTACAATTCAGACACTAAAGCTCATATTTTTAGACATCCTTTCATGATGAACCCCAAACTTAGTCATTCTTTGCAGTTATCCCTGCACCCTGAGTATAACGCATAATGCAAAAGAAACAGAATGTTCTAAGAGCAAAATACAAAATATAAATAGCTAATTTGCAATACCATCCAGCAGAAGAACCTTCCATGATACTTAATCCCTGATTCTAACATCCATGTTGCAAGCAAAATAAGTCTATAAATTATTTTAGTAATGAATCTCTAAACAAAATAAGTCTATAAATTTTGAGGGACTATATATGCAGTTCTTTGCACGTAGAAAGCAGCAATATCGCCATTCGTATCACCAATTTACTAAACGAAAGAACAAAATGCTTTAGGATTTTTTTTCCGCTATCTGCAATCGATTAAGCAGTCACTAATGATTAGAAGATGAATGCCGACGTAATTTACCTGAACATTTCAGATGAGCGTCTGCAAGCTCTTCATCTTCCTGTGAGGCCACCGAGGAATGCCCAACTCCCTGCCACCGAGGAATGCCCAACTCTCTGCACTTCTTTTTAAATATTTTATTAGTTTTAAATTTGGAAAGTTAGTAAATTTAATATCAATCTCTTTCGTGATACTAAATATAGGATGTGAAGTGCCGTTGAGGGAAATCTGTGACGGGGGGGCCAAATCTGGTAACCGCCCATTGCAATGGAAGCGCCTAGACTTAAGGAATGGGGAGGCGCCTAGAATTAAGGAGGGGAGGCGCGAGAAAACGGGGAGGCCTGGCCCCCTCCCACCCCCCTCCCTCCGTCACTGCACACACACACATGCACGCGCGCGCACACGCACACCCACGCACACACACACACACAGCACACACACACACGCGCACACACACACACACAGAGATTTGAACTTCATACGTCCCTTAGAAGTAGCTACATGTCCTCAAATGAACTGAATCAAAATTAAATATTTTTTTTTCAAAATTGATGTTAGTAGCGAACTAGTGAACATGTACGAGATTCAGTCAGATTATTCATGAAAAATGATTATATGGTATTAATAAGAGAGTTACAATTGCCAAAAAAAATAGTATTAGGAATAATGTTATAACATGCCAACATTGCATACAATTGATTATTTTCCATCTTTCCCCTAGGCAAACAAGGTAGACGTTCGTGAAGAATGATTACATGAAGGCGCATAATGACTTTGTGTTAGCATGAAGTAGGTGACAAAGAGATATATACCATCCAGATCATCGAGGAAATTACAATAACTATAGAGACGGCCAAGAAGATCGTCCCTGGTCACGCGGAGCTGTTAGAAGAGTTAGTTGATTAGAGGTGTTGGGACCTTGAGTTCGAGTTCGGGATTTTATTTTTAGGGAGGTATCTCCAATGAAGAGCATGCATGTATTTTATACTAAAGGCAAACTTGCACCATGATATGTGTGGGCTCTTTTGAGATTTCAACTCGGATTGAGAAGGTCGCGTATATAATAGCCCTTTCAACATCTGGCGGCGTGCATTATGTGTGCCACATGTCCAACCTTCAGAATTCAATGGTTTGTTGGCAGTATTAGTGTGCCTACCACCCAAAAGATTAGGACTCGAATCTTGGGGTGGGTACCTTTGCATACTTCCCCCTCTCGTTTTAAAAAACATGTGATTTGTTATGAGGACTTGGTAGTTGCCACGGGCGGTGGGATGCCAACCCTAACGCTTCTCCATCACCCCTTGCTGGAGCTCTACTCCCATCATCGAAATCCTCATTGGAGGATTGCTTGTTGTCGCTCAAAAAAGTTGTTGTGCACGATGCATCGAAAATGATGTTTTCACCTGGGAGAAGATCCCGAGAGGACATCCTCAATGGTTAACGTTTCTCCCTTCCTCATTGTTGTCGATTTTGCAAATATCACAGCTTTGTGTTCTTGAATAGCCTAGAGACTGAGTTGTTTCATAAAATCATGAAAAGAAATCTATAAAACTAAGACTAATATACACTGAACAAAATGTAAACTTGAGTAGTCATGTCTTCTTATTAACCATTTCACGTGTTGATTTGAATGTATCCTTTCAATAAAAAATTAGTATCTATTATTAATATAAAATAGTATAATTTTAAAAATAGAAGAGAAAGATCTTAAACTTATTAAAATATGAGGTTACTAAAATCATGCATGGTGTCGTCATCACTTTATATCACCATATTCATCAATGATTGAGTCTATTGATAATTTCTATATGATTCCTTTTTTCATGTATGTCAAAAGACAACTCATAAGAAAATCATCGTCTTGTTTCAAAGCATGGATTTTGTATCTTTATAGTTGAACATGCCCTTTCTTTAGTTACAGTCGAAACAAGCAATGTTAACACAAGACAAATCAATCCACTAATAAAATAATAAATATCACTCTTTCATATTTCTTTTAACTTCTAATAAAGTTCCATGAGATTGAATTAAAGAGGTTTAGATGGCATAGTTTATCAGTCCTTTAACATGATATCAATATTGATAAATATGAGGAAAATTCCCACGTCTTTCATATTATATGTCATCTCTCTATCTCTATATATGTAAACCTTTAAGATATAAATAATACTTTCAAGGTATAACATTGGACATGTTTCAAACATTATGAGAACCTAAGAATTCAACATATAGCTTAGGTTCGAATCCGCCCCAATGTGTATTGCTAAATAGTGGTCAATTGTCTGCAAACTTCAACGTCGTGTGTCTTAGCGCTCCTCCGATGCAATGACAACTTTCCTACGAGAACAGATTGGTTATTTTTATATATATCTCTCTCACATGCAATGAAAGAATGGAGGGGAACAATGGACGATTATGGATTTTGATTTATTGATGAATTTTCAAAGTTGTCGATAGCTTATATGAGAGATTAATGTGTTGATAAAGTAATAAATCTTCTTTAATTAACATCTGAAATTTCGAATACTAGTGGTCATTGGAGTGATCCTCTAGAATCGAAAAGTTATTAATGGTAATTAGAGTGGTCCATTGGAATCAGAAAGTTAGCATTTGCCATATAAAAATGTTTAAGTAGTATGAGTATTAATTTATGGGTTCAATGAGAGCAGCCCATTTTCCGGTAATTTTTTTATTTTTTTCAAAAATATTATCATGTATTTTTATCATTGTGTCCCTCTAATATGACATTCCAATTTTGTCAGAAATAGAGGCACATATGACCTTCATTTAGAAAAGGTCGATTACAACAATTTAAGACCATTAAAATTACATGTTCTAGATGGAAGACATAAGAGTTTCTGATTCTGATGAAATTAGAATGATACATTAGAAGAATACAGTGATGAAAATACATTACGAAAAAATCGTCAAAAAAACAATACGGGATGAGAGAGCAGTCTCATTTTCCCTTAATTTATATCCATAATATATACGACTAATTTCCTAATATATAGGAGATTTCGAGAACGGCTGCCTCCCCGCTCTCTGTCTCTGCTTTGAGCATACGTCAATAGCAACTGAGAAAAGCAACAATTTCATGATGAGCTTACCAATGCAGTAGAGTACAATAGCTATGGGTATCGTGATATCAGCACCAAGATAATAGCCATGCATGTATATCGATACACGCATTGGTATTCATAGATACACTAGACATGTCACCAATGTTTTTGAAACCGAACCAGACGTCGAATCGGAAACTTTACTGAAATAGTCAGATCGGATTGAACTATGTAATCAAACCGATTCAATCGGATGATGCCATCATTATTTAAAATTAGATTAAATCTGATCGGTGGGAAAAAAGTGGTTGAACCGGATAATCAAACTGAAATGAAATAATATATATAATATACACTTAAATATACTTGAAATATAAATAAAATTCGTAGACAATGTATTTATTCCACACTAGATATAAAATATTTTTTCTTATTCACCGTCAAATGCCATACACACACACATATTAGGACTAGTTGCTTTATAACATAATAGTAGTTTAATTATATTTAAAATCCACTACAAGCAAAAGGTTATGTTAGAGTAGTTGGTTAGGAGTTTGAAATTGGTAATCAAATGTTGTGGGTTCAACTCTCACTACTAGCATTACTTTTAAATAAATTAAAATTTAAATGTGGTTCATCTTTGATTGAAACTGGTTAAATGGGTTAAAAATAATATATTGAACCGGATTGATTGTTTGAAATTTAAAATTCAACTGAACTGGTCCAGACTTATTTCATCTGTCGGACCGATCGAACTGGCATATCGGTTCGGTTTAAAAACACTCTCTACACCTATTCATGAGGGCATATGCATGTGTGCAATAAAATGTGTACTTGGACATCGAGTATATTTGACCGAATGTATTGTGAAAGCATGTAGTGTCATGTATAAGTACGCCATATGTTTCAAATACTATAATAAATCGCTAGCATTTAGTTGGGTTTGTTCATATTACGTGGACGACTCTTCCCACTTTGGACATTTGACACACAGGAATGCATTTTCCATGATGCACGAGTAGATAGAGAAGTACTAGAAAGGATGGGCATTCATCCCTCGTCTCCAGGTTGGAAACTTAGATGGTTGCGTTGTACTTAGTGCTCGATGGTAAATATAGTATCTACTTGATGGAGTTTGACACGAAGTATAAGGTTAGCATTGCAAGGTTCGTTTGTTTCCAACGAGTTAGTACAAGGAATGTCATTTTGTTTCGTCGCACTAAGTGATATTCCAAGTGTCATCTTCACAAGGTAATTCCGAGATGTAGTAATTGAAGGAGGAGAACGATGAGTCGGTTTTCCATATACAAAGGAAATATAGATTAATGAATTACTAATTCATCATATTAATATGCCCAAATTAAGCATATTTCGAGTTGATCACGTCACATTTTCACCTCTTTTTTGTGCATAATTTACATTTCAGCCTTTTTTCATACAATGCATTTAAAATCAGTAATAATTGAATAATAATGAAACATTGAATGTACCTTTTTAGGCTAAAATTTTTTTTGTTTTTCACTAATTTTCTCTTTTCAAATTTACAGTGCTGCACATCTTCAAAGAAAAAGATTTCAAATACTAATAATGTAATAATTAAGGGTGTAGAAGTCGGCAGGGAGAGGGGCGTTGTGTCGGCCCCCTTCTTCCTCACTCATATATAAACAATGAAGGGATGAGCGCCCCCTCCTCTCCTTTCCACTGCCATCGGCTGCTTGTCGCCTCCTCCTCTTTCACCATCACCATTGGCCAGATCCCCACCCTTCTGGAACCGCTACCGTCTCCCCTCCCCTTGACTTTGGCTGGAAAGAAGGGAGCTGATGGAGGATGAACACATTCAAAAGCTTCAGCCTCTCCACTTACAGATCGTCATCAGCTACCTCGCCATGCCACACATCTGTCGCTCTAGCTCTGCCATGCCCTCCACCGCAAATCGACACGAATCTCTTCCATAAATCGTGTTCCACAAAGGTGGTTGTGCACAACCATCGTTCTCTTCCCCAACCCTTGGTCTTGAAGACAAATGACTATTTTGCAATTTACTTCCTTTTCATTATTTGTTTTATTTTATTTTATATCTAAATGTAATTTTATAAAACCTTGATCTTTTCTCTACATATTTGCCAATTTTTACTTTTATATTTAGTGGATTTTGTATATTTATATTGGATTGTTTTTAAATTACGTTTTAGTCCTTAGAGACTTTTTTCTATAATTTTATAAACATGTTTTATTTTTATGTAATTTACCAAAATTAGTCTTTCAATTAAAGCATTAGAAAATGGGTAAATTTTATCTTCTAGTCTAGTTTATTTTGAGTAATTATAATTATGCCCTTAATTTTAGTTTATTTGCATCCAAGTCCTTAGGTCTCTTAAAAAGTGCATAGTGCCCCATAGTACTTCAAAAATTCACCAAAAAGTTGCAAAATTTTATAAAATTATCAGAAAATTCATGTACGATCTTAATGATATGTGGAATCTAATGACATAAGTTTTAATTTTAAGGTCCCAGTACCAAAAAATAGAATTTGATTTGAGCCAATAAAGTAAAAAAATGCCTTTGTAAATACAATAAAAATTCGTGGAACATGTCATATTCCATGGGGATCAATCCTCTACTTATATGATATCTCTTGTCTTAGAGTTGAATAAAAACTATCTAAAATCCATTTGTTTTCGCATGTGAGCAATGAAAATATAAAAATCAATTTTTAACACAATGAAATTCACATTTTCATTTTAACATTATTATCGGGATTCAACAACTTACACGATTTTTTGGTATTTTATTTTTTCAATCTAAACTAATCTATTTTAATTTTTTAGATATAGAAAATACTTTGAGGACGACTTCTGTAACGAAACTGAAATTAAATCTACTTGTGTGGTACATGTAGCGACTTTCAGCAACTTATTTTTCTTTTTGAATTAAATAACTAAATCATGAAAATCAATTATAAGATCTTTTTATTCATCTACAACTGGTTCATCAGAGTTAACCCAGTTGTCAATGGCCATAAGTCATAGCATAGATTTTTTTCTTGTTTGAGTCATACTTTCAGAAGAGTCTTATGTTGCTAAAAGGGTTTGTTCTTGGAGGGTTTGCAGTGATGTATGAAGTATCTTTCCTTCTTCTCATCATCACCTTCCTTTTTCATGTGTGACTTGTAATGCTTGGACTCATGATACTTGTTACGGCTTCTTTTGAGTAAGGGACAATCCTTCTTGAAGTTATCTTCTTCTTATAGTTGTAGCATATATCTACTTGTCCTTCTTCTAAGCATGTCTCTCCATGGATTTCCTAAAGCATCTGGTGATCGTAGCAATATCATCTCCCAAGATGTCATTGGATGAGGTGGCTCCTTCTGCTTTAAGGTCCACACTCTTATTTCTAGTGATCTATATCTCAACTTCCTTATCATGTTGCTTCTCAACTTTATTGGAGAGAATCTTATCGATTAGATTGTCCATTGGAAAAGTGTTGGAGTATTTAGCTTCTTTGATTATTGTTGTGGCAGTCCTCTAGTTAGATGTAAGTGACATGAGGACAGTCTTCACTTCTGCAGCTTCCTCTATATTTACACTAATATCGAAGAGGCTATTAATAATACATGAGAATCGGGTGTACATATCTCAGATGAATTCTCCGTCTTCAATCTTGAATAGTGTGTATCTCTCTTGAAAGAGGTTGATACAGGTCTATTTGACCTTGCTTGTGCCTTCATATGTGACATATAACTTGATCTATATCTCGCATACAATCTTGTATGTTGAGATTCGATTGAGTTCTTTTTTGTAATACCAAAAATAGCATCCATCTCCTTTAAGTTGAAGGTTGCCTTTTTCTTATCCATATGGTTAATACAATTTTCCCTATGATGATCGGCCATGTATACTTGGTATTATCACATTCCATACTCAATGTCAATGAATTCGAGGAAAATCTACATTCTGACTTTCCTATAGTTGTAATTCATACCGTCAAAGGGATGTTGCTTGATTGTTGGCCGACTCTCAAATGAATTGTTATTGTGGTTGATGTTGCTTCTTGTTGTCATGTGTGCTAAGGAGTGTTACTCCTTCTACACTTGAATAAGCGCTCTAAAACTAGTTAAGACTTCATGTGAATCACAACACTAGTAGTGGGGGTGAACCTTAATATCTAATATTTGTGGCAGTTCAATATAGTTTATGGAATTTAAAGAGCATGACACGAACATACCAAATAATCAATCATAATCCATAGAGATGTTAGCTCAGTGATGGATCTCCATTTAATCACCTTTATTCTTTCATTTTGACCTTAAATCTCTAATTAAATACATGTATATGACATTAATTTACCAAAATAAATACTCCATCAATTGTACAAAATATTGTATAAAAGATTGTATATTTAGTGTATATAATTCAAAAGTTAAAGAACAAAGGAAGAAAAAATAAATGAAACACCATAGGTGTTGAGTGACCCTAGACCCTGAGACCCAGTTGATGAACCCCGTATTCATCATGCTAACTTTGGTCAACTAGGCTCTGTCCCCCAAAATTCACATGCATTTAATCAATAATAGAGCATCATTAGCATACATAAATGTGTAAATAATATTTGCATTTCATCATGCATAATTGCATTAAAAATTCCAAGTGTAAATTCGCCCACTAAGCCGCTAAATTCTCGTATTTTTAGTTAATTCATCCTAACTCCAATTAACCCCAAACTACCTCCATTATGTAGATATTAGTAACCAGAATAAATAACAAATACAAAAAAAATTACTAACTCAACTAACTGTCAAATAATCCCAAAGTCTAATTCCACGTCTGACGGATTAAAACGAACATATCTCTCTCATACAGTGTCCAATTTTGGTCTACTCACTTTTAAAGTACTCCATTTTCAAATACCTTCAAAACAAGACCAATTTCGTAAAATTCGGAGCTCATTGTGAAAGTTGGGTTTTGGGCCTCTTTTGCATACTTTGACTTTTTATTATTTTTGACCTGAGTTTTTATGTACATAATTAACTCTTTTAATTTTATCTTCTTCACTTGTGTCGTTTGATGAGAGTTTTATTAAGAGATACAAAGATCCAAATCCAAATTAAAACTAAAATCAAAGAAACTGACTGAGTCCAAGTGTCCGTTGTAAGTTTGTACAAAAATCTCGTATTTCACACTTCTATTTATTTTCCCACTTTCTTATTTATTAAAAATCCAAAAAATCAGATTAGTGTGTAATTAATTTCCTTATATTTTATCATATTTTTTAGATTTTTTTATCCTATTTAAAAGCACCAAAAAAATTTACAAAATCACAAAAAGCTAGTTTTCTATACACATGGAGACCACCAAAAATACCACTTTGCACAGATGACCTCTGTTGCTCTCGGGTTCTTCATGAAAGTTGTAGATCCCGTCGAGACGAACAACTTTCATGAAGAAAATTTTTCGATCCAAGGTCTTCTCCTATTTTTTTATATTTTCTTCTACATTTTTAATTTTGAAATTTTTTGGGTGCCACGTGGCCACACATGGGCATGCCACGTGGCACCCCACGTTCTCTCTCCAGCCCCCCCAGGTCACCTGCCTAGCACGTGATCCCGATCATCTTCTCCAAACGCCAAACGGTTGGCTCCTTCCCCCGCGCGTAACGCCGCATGCAACCATCAACGCTGCCATGCATGGCCGTGGCGGTTACAGCCCTTCGTCGCGCCTTCCGCCTTGTAACCACCGCCACCCTCGCTCATATAAAATCGTCTCCGCTCCTGTCATTTCACCCATCCACCTTTTCTAAACTTTCCTCTCCAGTCGCTACCCTCGTAAGTGAAAGCTACGAGCTTCTTTGTCAGCGAAGACGAGCAGAGAAAGGTGAGATCCTCAGCCATCTCCTGGATGAGTAGCTGCTCCATCCAACGGTAGAGCTCGGGTTCCCCTCGCCAGACCCTTGAGCAAACACCAGGAGGCAACCATCGCCACCAGTTGATATGTCAACCTCCCCATCGCCCATAGCTCCTCCTCCTCCTCTTCACGTCATCCCCAAGTCCATAACCCTTCGACCGACTCCCTCCATCTCCAACTTTGCAAAGGTCGGAGTCCCTCTCCTATCCCTCGCCCGAACACCATCGCCGCACCACTATTTTTGCTCTGTTCTGCTAAAATCCACAGGTACGCCTTCGTCGACGGAGCCGCCGCACCTTCTCTGCCATATCGCGCTCTCCGCCCGACCGTGCTTGAGCCCCCACCATCCTTTGCTAAGGCTCACCTCTGCGGCTCGACCAGCTCCGCCCCCGCAGCGCCTTCTGCCTTGCAGTCGGTCCGCCCCGGTCGCCCTACCCTCGTCGCGTACAGTTACCGACGGATCGGGGAACCAGCCATTGATCCGATGGTCTAGAGGCTACCATGTCATCCAGTCCGACCCTAGGCCCCAGCCTAGAGGCTCGGGCTCTCCGAGCCACTACAGCCAAACACGTGGAGGCTCAGACCGTCCGAGCCTAAGCCTCAGCCCATCTGAGCCTAAGCCTCGGTCCGAGCCTCTCGCCCATCAACCAAGCCTCTGGTTCGGGCCCCCGCACCTCAGCCCCGGGCCCAACCACAGGCACGACCCCTCCGAGGCTTCGGTCTGCCTCCGAGCCTCCTAGCGCATGTGTTATGTACGTGCGTTGGGGAAAATTACAGATACACCCCTGGAAGTTTCTGAAATTATAAATATACCCCCGCCAGAGGTAAATTGCAGACGGGTCCTCCGGCTTTGTGAAATTACAAATAAGCCCCTCCAAGGACCTTTTTGAAGGAAAAACTTTATTTTATTTACATTTTAGTCCATGCAATTTCATTTTAGCATATCTTTCTCATACGAACTCTATTTTTAGCATATAATATGTCATTTTAAAGCTCTTTTCATGCTCTATAACTTGGCATAGTTTGTGGACAGATCTCAGGTTGCTTATTGGTAATTATTTGAGGATCTCTGTTGGCATACGCAGGCTACTTTTGACATATTTATGCTTGAGAAATTAATGATATTTTTTGCAGGAATTCGGATGAGGATTTTACTCTGATTAAACCCGTGTAATCATTGTTGATTATTCTCAATAGTTTATTTTTAGGTTTTATTCCTTTAAGATTATTGTCGACTATTCGAGGAATTGAATCAAAGACATTTGGAGGCCGAATATTTTGCTTCAAATTATTCTGAACATCAATTGATTAACCTGAAGCATGAGTCAATTTGAATATCTCTTGAGTTTGATCCATTTTGATTTGTGATTAGTTTTGTGAACTTATAGATCAGATTATTTGGAGATTTAATATGTTTAAAAATCACAGATCATGGGCATAATCTTCTCTGTTTATTTTCTTTGCATCGCGTTTTCATCATTGCATTGTATTATATTGTTCCAACACAGAAATTAATCAACCATTAATTAATTATTTTATTTTATTTAAAAACATGCAACTAAGAATCATTGTTCCCTGTGTTTGACCTTGGTTGGCTTGCCAAGAAATATTTTCCACAACATTCAAAGTTTATAATTTTTTTTGAAACATTTTTTGCCTCCTATACTACAATTCATCATTATTAAAGAGGCAGATTTCACATTCATCACCAGTCGTCATGATGACTTGGTCGACAAGGAATAAAGTAGGGGGAGACGGGGCAGATAAATTGTGGAAGATACACAGAAAACCATACATGAAACCCTAATTTTGATTCATCTATAATTATTTTTGGCACCTATTTTATAGTATTATTTTTACATTCAAATAATAAACCCGCAACATGGTTATTTTAGATAAAAATATAAAGAAAATACAAAATTAAGTTCACAGAAAAATAATGCACAGTGTGCCTGAGGCACACAGAATAAAAATCCAAAATAAAAACTTCACAGACCTATGTCTTATCCATATTGTGCCAAAATTTACTAAAATAACTTTTCATTTATATAACTTTTAATAATCTATTTCATGAAGATGGTTTCGTTTAATTTGGAGCTAAGATGCAAAATGTAGGTTTTGGACCCTCGTTATGCAATATACATGCATATTTAATCATTATATTTATTTTTTGTATTATGTAAATTCTTTTATTTTTATAAATTTGTATTTTAAAACACATATCCATAATTAAAATAAATTAAAACCATTAAAATAAAAAATTATATAAATTTAACCTCTTTTATATAGATGAAATATACATATATATATATATATACATATGATGTATATATAAATAATTAACTAAGTGTACATACAAGCTCAAAAAATATAACAAAAATAACTAAATATGTAATTTTATTAAATAAAAATATATAAAATACTTGTAAATAATTTTAAATTATATAATATAAATTAAAAGTCAAGTACCCTATATATAGGTATATTTATCTTTTCAATATACATGTAAACAGTAACTTGCACTAAAACACCTCGAAAAAATAAAAATGTATATAAAATACTATATAAAATTATAAACATTTTTATTTTATAACATAAAATTAATTAATTCATTTGATGTTTCTAATTTAATTTACAAGACATTTCCAGTTTCCTTTTTTGGAACCAGGGGCCTTAATTGTTGATTGGAGGTCAACTATCCTGACCTCCATCTGTCGTGTCAGAAATGTCACGAGAGGCCCTCCTTCGATTTTCTACGTCATCTCCCTCACCTCTCTTCCCTCAAGCCCTCCACTCTTATTCACCTAACATGCATGTCCTTCTCGTCGACCTCTCCATCTTCACCTACCCTCGTTCCTTGGCATGCAACCGTATGACGAACTTCATCATCCAGCCTTCTATAAACCGTGTCACCTTCTTAATTTTTGGGTTTGATCCCTCTTGGAGAGCCCTTAGCCCCTCAGATTATCCTTGTAGTTCTAGGCTAGTGATAGGAGTCGAGAGCTACCCTTTTGCAGTAAGGACGAGCTCGCCAGAGGTGATCCAAACCATCATCGGCCTAGCTCGCCCGCGATTATGCTTCCTTGTATCTATGGCCAAGTCGAGGCATTTCCTTCTATTTTATAGGTAATCTTAGATGTAGATTTTTTTCTGCTTTTTGATTTCCATGATTAGCTCGTAAATTAGGAGTAATTAAAAACCTCCCTTTTGACCTGGAGCTTGAGCTCTAGGACAAATTCCCAAATTACAAACCATGAATCGCCAACCTTTTCATTCCATCTCGTATCCTGTCAAGTTATTCATCATCTCCACCATTTTCCAACCTAGATCTCGCTTAGATCCGACAAATCGAGATCCACTTCCTCTGCTACATCAGAGCTTTGTTGCTTGACTTATCCACCCTGCTTCGAGATTCAAAGACAAGTCGATGGAGTAGCACTCGTTCTTCCTAACCTTTTGGTGCAGGTATCAATCCCAAAGGACCCTTTTGGAGCTAAGGAATGGACATGGATGAGCTCCAGATCGCATGGAGCCATCAAGTGCCCCCGCACTTCATTGTGCCCATCCAAGCTCACCTACAAATGCGAATGACTACCGGGAAGGAGTAGCACCCATCGACGAGGAGAAAGGTGAATCGATCGAAGCGATGCCAGGAGGAGTTCTTGGAGTGTTCTTCATGACACCCCTTAGGACCATCCGATCAAGAAATTGGTCCAGGTTTAATCCTGGACATTGGAGGTGAAATGAAACGAAGCTCTGCCCAATTGTTCGATCTCCTGAAGTGATGTGACATGGTCCTTCCTCAGACATCCATTTCCATGCACGTGGGGGGTAATTTCCACAAAACCCTTGCCACCTTTTTGTATTTCACAAGGAACCATGTAAATATTTTATTATGTGTAAAAATTAATGGAACTTTTCCAACAAAGCCCCCACATTTAATGCTATTTCCAAATAGGTCCAATTCCAGCTCATCTCACGTAGCCATCCACGTGAGTTGGGTAAATTACTTGTAAACCCCTTCGGCTTTGTGTATTTCTAATTAGTACATAAAATTGAATTTCAGTGTAAAACTTATGTTGTCTTTGCACATGCACCCTTGCATTTATTTTTAATTGCAAAAATACCCATATCATCTTAATTAATTTTTGTGTTTTCTTTTCTATTTTTATAAATAGAAATCATGCTCCAAAAATCATGAAAAAAATAGAGATGTGTACCTCATTTATTGCTCTTTCATATTAGACATTTGATTGCGCATTTTTCACGCATTTCCTATTGATTAAAATTCAAAAAGGGCATGTTTAGTCCCTGATTGCCTTATAAAATACGAAAAATATATAATCATAATTAAAAATTCCAACAAAAATTACTTAGTGTTTATTTTAGTATTTTATAGCTATAGACCAAAAACTAAAAAAATAAAAAGAAACTTCAAATTTAGTAAACCCTTTCTAACCCTAAAAAATATAAAATATTTTTGAAAAACTCAAAAATATTTGTTTTTATTATATATATATATATATCTGATTCTCTACATATAAAATTAGTTTTGAGAAAATATGTCCATATTTAGCATTCTTAAATTTCAAAACAACTCGGGTTGTTTAAAAAGTCTTTGATTTTCTATATTTTAGACTTTAAAAATATCTAAAAATTAGAAAAAATATCCAAAAAATCACAAAAATAGAAGAAAATATTAAAAAAATAAAAATATGTTATCTTATAGTTTGTGTCTACATTTATCTTTATTTATAATTAAAATACCCTATATTGTATTGTATATCTATATATAGCTATATATAGTTAAATCCTATAATATATTTTAAAACACCTTAAAAATAAAAAGGATTGTTTTTTTAGATATTTTCTGATTTTGTATATTTATTATATAATTTATATCATATATCACTTATATTATACATATTACATATATACTCTTATGTATAAATATATATCCTTTATTACATGTTAAAAAAAGAGGAATTAAAAATCAGAAAATCAGAAAAAGAAAATAAAATTTATAAAATTAAAACTTATATATATAAACAATTAATTAAAAATAAAAACCCCACAAGAAATATTAATTGATTAATTAAGTAAATATTGTACAAATACACATTGTTTATTCATTATGTATTTATAAATGATATACCTACTATACTGACTTGTCTCCCTGTATTCGACTCTGACTTTGCTTGTCCCTATACCCACATTTATTGTAGGATTATAATAAATTTTAATCCATTCACGTCTGCTTCTGATTCCTTATATTTTTTGTGGGTTAATTATTGAATTTAGTCAGAGGTCTTGCGAGAGGTCACCTCAATGACTGCGCAGCTTGCCTTGTGAGCGTGCACGACCTCCTCATTGCATCTCCCGCTATTTCACTCAGAAACACAAATCGGTAAAAACTACGATCCAATTCCTCTTACTTATGATTTTCAACCAGTCATTATAAAATTTCCATCAACTACTTCACTTTTTTGAGTTATTTATGTGGATAACTTAACTATTTACAAATCTCTAGATAATATACCAGAATTATTTATAACCTTGGATCAAACACCAAAGACAACAACAACAGATCATACATCATTGGCAACATCGAAAATTCCTATCCTTGACCTTCTTGGATTGGACAGCCTATAACGATCCAAAAAAGAACCTCCACACTTGGATCTAACACCAATATAAAAGTGTTATCTCAAAAAGCTGCGTAATAACCTTTTATATCAACAACCAACATACATTACTAAGTAGTAATTTTGTTTGTGAGCACAAGTAATATCAGTATCTCTGATAAAAATAGCACATGTAATAATGTAATATCACTTGTAAAATATCACTGGTAGTGATGACTCATGTGAAAAAGTCTAACAAGTTGTTGACAAACTTTAAAAGATGGATGCAATCATACATTTTTGCAGGCTCTTGTGAACTGTAATTATTAGAGCAACTCCTAGAAGATTGAAATCTCTTTAATGATGCTTGATAGCTTGAAGAATCTATCAAGAGAGGGAGAGAGAGAGAGAGAGAGAAGATCCTCTCTTAATAAGATTGCCTTGTAAATGGGAGTTGTGGTATGCCTTTCAACAATAGATATGGGGTCCTTTGTATAATGGTAGAGTCGGATGGTGGAAAATATGGTCGTTTGAAATAATATGGCAAAATATAGGAGATTCTACTGATTTGATTGGTTAGTTCGTATCAGTTTATCGATTAGGTCAACATAAGTTGATTAATCAGAATTAGCCATCAAAGAGCCATTGAGTTGAATTTAAAAGATGATTGAGAAGGGATCTCAAATGGTCAATCATGTAAAAACTATTGGTCGAGTAATCTTGCAATAAAAGCAAATACCAATTCGTCGATCAGATGTCAAAGTTGGTATCATGATATGGTCTATCGGGTGTTGAAGGTAATCGATCAAGTCAAGTTCTAAGTTGTTCTGAGCTATCCTGATTTGACAAGTTCTGTTGATACACTAAGTTACCACTTGGTATAAGAAAATACAATAACTTTGTAATCAAATGATCAAGTTATAATAAGAATAAAAATTCTTGAAGCGAACCTTTCATCTTTTTGTATCTTCTCAAATACTTGTAACAACATATAATGTGCAAGTCAAAGATACATAATATGTGAGCAACTCACGGTAGATGTGTGTTATCATTAAAACCGAAGCACAAGAGAGAATAAGCATAAATTATGTAAGTAGAGATACAAATAACTAGCATCACTACTAGAAAATGATGTATTTATGATTAGCAAAAATGTGACAAAATAGTGGTGATCATTAGTTGCATTTGTAATTGCGAGCATATTTGCACCACATCTTGTCGCAATAGTTGTTGCTATATATCAATGCATATATATGAGGAGTAATGGTTGCGCTATGTTGTGCATTGGTCAAGTTGTATTTACCGGTAATTATGTCATATTTGTAGTCAGAAACTCTAATAAATTCCATGAATGAACAATAAATTCTCTCCATTTTATAGTGCCCTACATCCCATATTCCCCCTCCCCCTATTAGCTCCTCCTCACTTGCACGTAGCCAGTGACAGAGACAAGGGGGGCGGGAGGGGGCTTGGACCCTCCTGTCTCCAAACAAGTGCTTATTTTTATTATATAATACTAATGTTACATGATTTAAATACACTAGTTAAATATTAATGCTGATAAGTTATATAAAATGGCCCCTCCCATATCCTATTTATAAGTTGTATATAATTCTTCCACCCTCGTTTATGAATAAAAAATCAATAATATGATCTAAATACAATAATTTAATTATTAACAATTATATGTTTTAAAGGAACTACATGTTATACATAAAGGATGCAAACAGTTACAGATATATCCATATCCGATCTACCACTGTATCCGTTTTATGCAAATTTTTTCACATCTGCATCCATATCCGTTTTAAAATGGATATGGATATTGATATCATTTGATATTCGCAAACATCGGTATATGTATCCGCATATCTGTTTTCGTATATAAATATAGTCATAGATTTATTTTTTTACCATATATAACATAATTCTATATCTTCTTTACCATATTTGTATAATTTTTATGATGCAAACACATTTAGTAAATTTATATCATGTATTTTTCATCAAATTCATATATATTTAACTCAATTCTATAAGTATTTCCAACATTACTCATATGTGATCAGTATCTATTTTACATATGTATCCATTTTTAAGGATATGGTGAGATAATTTTTAATATCCATCAATATCTATATCCGCGTTCGTATTAAAAAATGGACAAGGATTCAGTAATACCTATATCTTCATATGTATCCGTTCATTTGCATCCCTCTACACATAACTACAAGAACAAAATAATTATGTAGAGATTTTTTAATTCATCATTATATCGTATGTTGTTTAATATAACGATGAATAATATTTAATGAGATTTTTTATATTTGAAATTAGGAAAGAATGTTATATCTCTTGTTATATCAATACCGTTGGTCCATATAGTAAAGCTTAACTGTCAACATTTTAATATCAATGAGCTAAGATTATGAAAAATATGACCAATAAGTATTGCTATATTGACCTTCGTTGATGATATAGTTATAGATATAAAATTCATCTCTGATTTTAACATAAAAACTATTTTCTAACAAATAATACTCATAATTATATATTTAGCAACAGATGAAATATTAATAGACTAAAAAAATTGTGATATGTAATTAAAAATAAATATACAACTATATATTAAAAAATAAAAATATAGACAAAAATGTATGTGGATACCAAAGTGGCATTTATATATGTATTTATTTTAATATGAATACATATACGCATGTCAAAATATATTATAAGGAATATGTACGTATATAAATTTATATCCCTTTGCATCCCTACATTAACTGTGATATAATTTTACTCTTTAAAAATATTATATTCAGTGGTACTACTTAATATCATATTTTTGTGATTTGAAAATTTTTGTATGGACCTTTTTCTCCATATAAATAGTTTATAGGATTTCACCATAAGTTTACAGGAGCATCTTTGTAAAAAACTCCTTGTAAATAGAGATTAATAGTTTAAATGATAAATAATAACATAGATAAACTTTTTATATATAATGTATCTACATATATATATATATATATATGTATGTATGTATGTTTGTTTGTATATGTATGTGTGCAATCTCAATTATTTGGCCCCTCCAAGTAAAAATTTCTGGCTTCATCCCTGCACGTAGCAACCACCTCCTCCGCTGGCCGACATTGCCTTCTCCTCCTCTCCAACCAATACCTCCTCCTTCTCCCACAACTCCAAACCATCCACAACTTCCACCCCCCTCCATCACGCGAGCTCCTCCCGCCCAACCCCCATCCGCCCCCGGCCACCACCACCTCCTCCTCCTCCTCCTCCTCTGCCGGTCGCCCCCCCTCCTCCTTTGGCTAGTCACCACCTCCTCCTATATCCTGCCACCCACCTTATCCTCTGCTCATAGCCCCCAACCATCCTCCTCCTCCACCTTCAACTACTTACACCAACTCCTCCTCTGCTCGCGACCCCCCTCCTCTACCCCCCTCCCCCCATCCCTCTGAATACCCTTCACCTATTCCCAGTCATACCCCCTCCATCTGCTTACATAATGTACACTACCCTTATCCTCTTCCTCCGGCCACGACCAAACCTCCCTCCCCAATAGCTATTCCACCCAACGACCAGCTCCCCCTTATTTGGTTTTGCCTGTCACCATCGGTTTCACTAACTCCCATGATCCTCTTGTCGTCGATGAAGCTGATGTAAATTAACAAGGAAAGAGGGTATACTTACATTTTTTCATCATATTATTGCAGTTAAATAGAATTTTTAATGTCATTTTAATGTCAATATTTATTTAAATGATAATTATATTGGTTCTATTTTTAAAATTAAGGTAATGAATGTTAATGTGAATTTTGATGTTACTGTTAAATGTCAATGTTATTGTTAATTTAATTTAAAAATGTTAAGTGTATTGTTAATGACATGTTAATATATATGTCAAGTTTAAATGTTAGGTATGTTAATGTCAATGCTAATTACATAAATTTTTCTCAGCATGTAGAATGCATAATGCATTGTATGAAAATTGCATAAAATCTTATTTACACACTCATGCATCCCTTCACACTAGTAATAATATGGTGTTGTACACTAAGTGGCTTGTGCAACACATTTGGGGATACGATGGACCCCATGTGTTATACTTTTTAAAGTTTTCCGCAACTGTCGAGGTCCTACCTTTCACAAGTTAGGAAATACTCATCACATCAACATGTGGTTTTGATGCGTGCAGATACTGGGTAGGGGTAGAATAGGTTAGGAAATATACCTAATTGGCACATAGCAAAATTAAGATATTGCATGTGATGTTACTTTGAGGTGGTGTCGCTCGCTTGTACAGTAATACATCTTATAAAATTTATGATACAATTACCGAGCCAATTATATATGATGAAAAGGTGAAAATAAGACTAAATATACCTAAAAAATGTAACCATGCATCATAAAGTTTACATTTTAAAGTTTATTGTCAATTGTAATTTTATATTGACTTTCTTTTTCATTAAGAAAATGAACATGCATCATTTACATTCATGATTAACATTCATTTCCATTCATTTAATTATACGGTAACAAAACATATATTAGGGGCATTCCTATTAAATAAGATGAGGTGGAGATGTGATGATCCGTCATAGGCCCTCAAAATCATCTAATAATATTTAGACTTCCAAAAAACTTTAAAATTAAGTTTTTAAAATTATGATAGATGTTTGCAGTTAAGGATGGATTTATCTTACATTAGAGTCTTAGGTAGGTTATGTTTAAAATTAAACAATGAATTACATTATGAAAGTGAAAATCCTTGAAAAATAGAATCTAGTTAGGCTTAGGTATTCCCATCACATCATCTTGTGTACGATTTTTATTTAATATTCTTTCTATTAGTGGTGTTGTTCGAATTGGAGGTAGATAGATTTGGGAGGAATGTGTGATAATGCAGAAGTTATGTCCAAATTTGTGCAGAAGTCGTCTGAGGTAGGTGTCATTGCTTGAATAATTCTAATGAATCGGAATTGATTTTTTTCCTGGTGGGGATGAGAGGGTACTCTATTATGAGGATCTATGAGATTTAATGTGCCTTGGCTTTGGGAGTAATATGAATACTATGGAAGTGTTGTCGAATGTTGAGCATAAGTTGTGGGAGTGAGGATTGCAAGTAGAAGTTGAATTTGCTTTTGGACAGAATGATTAAGCTAGATTAGCATTTTAATTATTGTAGGTTTAGCAATGAATGGGACACATGGTTAGAGGTGTGCTCATTTTGATGACGATGGATCTATAAGCATGCCATTTTTATATGGCATAAAAGGGTTTCCTTAAATTTGCTTATGATTTAGGAGAATGTATTATAGATCGAGATGGAATGATTATTCATTCAAAAATGAAGTACGATTTAATGAAGAAAACATATAGGAACATTATTGCAGAATACTTACATAGAAAAGGATTTACTGAAGGCTATACAATATGATTTGTTCATAGCCAGAAGAATCATCCTATTAGAAAGCCTTCTAATAGCACTGAGAATATGTATGCCCAAAAAATTATGGATGTTACTGGTCCCAATTCAATCATATGTTAGATGATGATGACAATAATGGAGAGTTCAAGCGATTTGATGACTTGTTTTGTAAGGTAGAGGAGCCATCATACTCTGTTGTAAAATGATTTCACAATTATCTACCATTGTTGAGTCATTGTCAATGCATAATCAATATAATATGACATATACATATGTTAGTATAAAATTAATTAAGCAGATGTTATTTTAGCATATTAACAATTAGACAAATTTTACAAGATCAATATGATGGTGAGTAAGTTAGGTTTTTCAAAGGTAGTGATGACGCCCAAATTACCACATGATTTACTACGGAAAGAACAAGTATGAGATGAGTTGCTTAGCAGATAGTTAGGCCCAATACAAGCCAAGCATAAAATCAAATGTCCCTAAAAAATTCTACATTATTTTCCCCTTACACCATGTTTATAGGGATTCTATTATTACAAGAAACTGCTAACGTTTGAGAGAAAAGCTTGCAGAAATGCCATTTGCATTTGATTCCGAAAGGTGAAAGACCTTCTATTTCATCTTTTAGAATCTAGCATGCTTTTGTTACCCCTTGTTGAAGTCTCTTTCCTCATACACACCTTGTCTTAAGGGGAATCGGATTCCCCTTATCAAGCCTACCTACCCCTTCCTAATATAAAGGCACCACACACACGACATGCTGATCATACATGTTTTTAGACTATGGAGCAACCTTCAGATTCATATTATTGGAGAGATTTGATCGAATCATCTTCCATCTTTGCTGCAAAGAAGAGAAATGTGGTAGTTAGTTTGTCTGCTAATGGGTTTAATCCACGTGGTCGTATAAAAGATTCCTTAGTTTGTCTGCTAATGGGTTTAATCCACGTGGTCGTATAAAAGATTCCTCTTGGCTTGTCATCACAACTCCGCATAATCGATCCCCTTAGTTATGTAAAAAATGACAATACATGTTTCTATAATTATTACTTTCTGGTCCAAGCCACCTGTTTTAATGTCATATGTTTATGTACAACCTTGGATAGATGATGTCACGACCTGTCCTACTTAATCCTTGATACAAGGTGATAGAAAACAAATGCTTATCTTATTAAAATTTTACTATTCCTGTATAGCACAATATAATAACCAGCAGAGAAAACCGCTTTTTGAAATTTTACCACTAGTAATAAATATATCTCTATAATTCATGTGCATTTCCTCAAATAAAAATGAAATACATAGTATGGCATAACATTATTTTAAACTTAAAGAAATGATCGAAAATCTAAAGTCCAAACTCACAGCAGTCGGAAAACATCATAAAATAGATATTAACTATGATGGCACAATCTTATTTACTAGATGTCTCCTCTATACTGGCTCTATTTAGGTCAATATCTTCTTTCCTTGGAGTACTTGAAAAAAAATGTATTTGGAGTGGTGAGCCTAAACACATTGACAAGAGCCCACACCCAGTGAATGAGTCATAAACCTCCAGCTAAGTATTTGCAAAATTTATATGTTTAACACAATTTTAAAAATAATGGACACTGCAATTTAAGCATGATTATTGCATGCCTGAAAAAGAACGTATATATTTTTTTCCATAATCAAAACATAGCTTGATAATTATTTACTGCAAGTAAAATCGTGGATATAAATAATCAATAACTTGTTGTGAAATCATATTTGTTGTTTTGAAAATAATCTTACTTTTCCATACTTGGTGATGCGATACTATCCCGACATATCTTAGTAAGTCCATGAACCATACTGCTAGGGAGAAGTTAATCATCCCTTAGCCTTACCTACTTATTGCCTAGGCAAGTGAACTTAACCTAGGTCCTTATCTTACTCATACGCGCAGATGGCCCCAAAGGCCAAAGAACACCCTGCATACGGTCCAAACCTATTGCATACAAAATGTAGACACAAAGTCCTCTTACTTGTTCACGAATTTCCTAGAGTGTAGGACATAGTGTGCATCTTATTTAAAAATCATTCAATCATATAACTTGCATAATCAATATAAGAATCATAAAGAACTTGCTTAACTTGAAATAATTCCTTAAACAAGAATTATATGGAATATGAAAGCTTTGCATTGTATAAAACATACATAAAGATGAGTGGACCATACATTCATAATGGGAAATATAAAGCTTGTTCAACTTAGCATCAAGTATACTTACAAATCTTGAAATACATATCTATTAGAAATATTGAAAGCTTGCATCATAAAATCATTTGCATAAAAAAATAATAAATTTCTTTAGCTTATGAACCACTCACCTGATTTCTTATAGCATAAGGTTAAAAAGGATGACCGCTGACTATAATTACCTATGAAAATTAAGCATACAGTCAACCTTCCTAGAAACAAATCTTAAGATTCAAGTATACATGTATGTAGATATACGTAGTAATATAACCATTACATCTTGGTGATTAAATTTGTCAAGGCATAATCCTACTAACATCAACCTATATTATTTTAGATATAGACTTAAGTCGGCTAGATTCATGGCCATGTGCTGACTATTATATCACAAATAGAACCTAAATCATGCAACCTTTTTCACCAAAAAATATCTCAATAATATGCTTGACCTTGCTTTTCTGTTCTTTTTCTTCTTTTTAACATTAAAATATTCCTAACATAGCCATCTCTTGTCTCTTCCGTAATAAACTTCATATGTACTGAATGACAATCCAAATAATACCACATCTATTTTTAATGTACTTTTTCTCTCATGACAAAAATTTCCATACAGAGAAAATGATCCTTATTCAACCATAATGGATGTAATTAAAACCATTTCCTTTTGTAATATTTAACTAGAATTTAAATCTCTATGTATACAGTGATCAAGGTCAACAATTTTAGGATAAAACTTTTCTTTCTCTTTACACGTATGCATCCACTACCAATTTTCTCTACAAAAATAATCGGTCATGTCCGTTGCCCGGGAAGGAGTAACTTATTATGTGACTACATATTTTCTTCTTTGATTATAGCCATATGCAGAAACAACAATACAGTTGGATTTTATTAATTGAGTATTTATCTTTAACATCAGCTTGATGCCTCCTATAAACATATAAGTCTACTCTACTCCATATGCAAGAACATAAAGTAAATATATAAGATTTACCTAAAACACTCTGGATGGATTTGTCTTCAGGTCTCCAGTTTCTCTTCCCCCTCGCTGAAACTGTATGTTTTCTTTCTAGTAACCAGAATCCCGAAGTCCCCTTCCATTCTTATAACTCTCCCATACGGATGCCCAACCTTCGTATTACAAATCTTGATGTATATCCAACTTGCACGTGGCTCGAAGCTGATAGGTAGTGGTAACAGATGTTGTTTGTATATTCATTTCACCACTCAATACATCCTGCAGTTCAAATTTAGTCTTCCATATAGCACCGACCTTGTGACTTCTTTCTAATCTATTACTACTATTATTATTTTATATAAATTATATAGCTTTACTAATACTATTCCACTACGGAATTTGGTTACATATGTGTTATAATATATTACTAACTATTCTAATCCAATATAATCACTAAGACATACATATAATGCGCATACCTACCATACTATTATATGTACTCCACGTGTATTTTTCCCAATAACCTTAGACTTAGAAGTATCACCACTTATTATTGCTGAATAATATTACCAATTATCATTTTTTTTACATGGCGTGTCTTTTCTCTCGTATCTTCGTTTATATTTATATTTGTCCCTTATCATTTCTGATTTGAACTCTTGATACATGCGAATCTATTTTATCGGACGGGAGTATTACAGATGAGTTGAAAGATCTCTTGGAGTATTGATAGAAAACATATGATGCAGTTAGTCAAAGAGAATCTCTGATGAGAGTTGGGTTTGCCCATCAATGATTTACACGCATATGACATGTTGTTTGGATGAAGTACATAAGATAAAAGGAGGTGTCCTTACTAAATGGAAAATACAAAATCATTTCAACTCGAGCATGGGAGAAAACAATGTTTCTTTGACTGTTATCGAGTCCATGCCATTTATCGCCCTTACATAAAACAGAAAAAGGTTTTCAAGAGATACTGTCGAAATTGCATCTCCACGTACAAGATTTTCAAGAATTGAATTGCATGCTCGATAGTTAGAATTGAAAGAACTTGGTAATAATTCTTTGTATCGATTGGTGTGGATCATATTTGGATGAAGATTGGTATTTTTGTAGGAATTACCGTACTTTTCTAATCTTGTTATTGTGATGTGACGCACATGGAAAAGAATATTTTTGACAACATGTTCTACGTTGTCTTGGGGACTATGGGTAGGATGAAAGATAAGGAGAATTCCAGAAAAGATTTGATAACCATTTTATACTCGTCCTGAACTATATTCAGTGGATGGCGCAGATGGTTGTTTTCATATACCAATGATAAAATAGACGTCGAGTAGAGAACATGGCAATAATGTCTATGAGTGTGTCTCAAATATGAAATTTCCATATGCTTATGCTTCAAACATATCGAGGTTGGTAGATTTAAAAAAGAATTATTTTAAGCAAATGAAAAGCCACGATTGTCATATTTTATGGAGCAACTATAGCTAGTATCCTTTAAGGGGTTACTCCTAAAGAAACTTATGAGTAATTTTTTCAGATGCATTTGTTCATCGAAGATATGACATGAAAACTCTACAATGAATATGCAATCTTGAAAGGATTTCTCAACCAACATTCTTTGACTCTATGGCTTTGTTTGGTAGCTAGTGTACACTGGAGCCGGTGTGCACTAGTGTACATATGTATACCCCTTGTTCCAACCCTCACAACATGGGTTGGGATTACTTATCTTGATCCTATAATTTCTTTGGTATAGTATTTTTTAACTATGTCCAAAAAAATTATTAACATAAAAAACATATTATAATCATTAAAAAAGTTAATATAACACATAACCAATGTCACATTACATCACAATTATCACTCCAATCATCCAAACAACTACTATTCACATGGGATACCCCAACTCAATCCAACCCCGTTACTAAACAGACCCTATAGAGCATCTTGTGGTAAACTTGCACTATGAGGCTAAAGTGCGAGAGGGCATGCGATGTGTCGTTGGATGTATCTGAAATGTAATGATAAATACTTGCATATATTATGGGCAACTTTTTATTGTAGTATATTATGAGTTTCTAAATGAAATGTAGTCATGTGTTCTTCCTAAAGAAAAATGTTCGGAACAAAAAAAGGATGAAGGATCGTTAAACACACGGTATATGGTGGAAGAAGCTACACACTTTTGTGCATGATACTTGTCTGACAACATAGAGACTATTCACAATCGAACTTCATGTAATGAAGTTGCATAAAATGAGGATGGCATATGGGTTTCTGTTTTTCAAAGATGTGGTGAACCATTCAAGAAGGGAAAGGCCCACATAGTGGATCATAAGGAAACAGAGGTGTGGTTAAGTTATATGTACCGGAAAACACAGATGAAGTTTCACCATTTGAAGAGTACGTATTTTATAGGCAACTAAATCTATTAATTAATGTTATTTTTAACAAAAAAAAATCAAATGCTGAGAGTACATGACCTTCATAGTGACGAATAACCCAGCTTTTATTGATGACGACATGGTCATAAAATTTCAAAAAAACATTTTCGAAATGGTTTAAAGAAGGGTAAAATGGGGCTGCCCCCAGGGAGTAGCCAACTTGGCTACTCCCACTCCTATTTTTCCCTCATTTTTTTATTTTTTGGAAAATAAAAATTTGTACATTCATCATTATATCCTTCCCACATTCTGTTAAAATTTCGTCAGAAACAGAGACTCCTAAGCCCTCCATCCAGACGTTATTTTTTTAACGGTCGCAGGATTTTTTAAATCGACCATGTTTGGATGGAGGTTGTAGGAGTCTCTGTTTCTGACGAAATTTTAATAGAATGTGAGAGGGATATAATGATGAATATACAAATTTTTATTTTCCAAAAAAATAAAAAAATGAGGGAAAAATAGGGGTGGGAGTAGCCAAGTTGGCTACTCCCTGGGAGCAGCCCCATTTACCTCTTTAAAGAATGTTGTATTTTATTAGGCTCGACAAATCATAAATCAAAGACGATGTAGGACTTCGCGTTAGGCCCAAATTACATAGTGTCAACATGTGACGGATTATATGCTAATGGATGCTTATTTCACTACTATGATGGAAGAAAAAGATTAACGATTTATAATTCTACCATCATGGTATCATGTTCATGTTATGATGATGATAACTTAAATTATTACGGTATTTTCAGGGAGGTAATTGAAATAGAGTACAATATGTGTGCACCCAATCGTTTCTATTTGTTTTCATCAGACTGGTACTACACACAACGAGGAGTTGAATTAGACCTGATAAATGATATCGTGGATGTGGTTCTCAGAAAATGTAAAAGAATATTTGAACCATTCTCAATTTCCTACCAAATTGAGCAGATATGTTACGTAGCTCTCATTAGGCAAAAAGAAGAAGAGGGATACTATGTTATGACACGTGTTTACCTTGAGATCAACGACAATGTCAAACAAGCTGAGGTTTAAACATGATTAATGGTTCATGAGCATGAATACCCACAACATATTTCAATTATATTCCGAATGATTAATGAGAATCGATAACATTTTTCAATAATATATTTACTTTATAACGCATGTTGATTTATTTAATTATATATAAATATATATGAGAAAAGGGAGCCAACATTAGCGATTATAAGTAACTCCCTGTAACTAACAAATTTTATTATTTTTTGATTTTTTTAATGAAACTTGACGGGATTTACTTAATATATTGAGTATAATATATGTTTCACATGCCACACAAAATAAAAATTCCTAACATGTCCATCTAGAAGGGATCAATTTCGGCAATTCTAAGACCTTTCAAATTTGAGACTTGGTGGATGTGATAGAAGTCTCGAGTTACGTTAAACTTAGAATGACACTATGGTGATATATATATATATATATATATATATATATATATTGATTTAAACCCCCTTCATGTTTTATTTCAAAAAATAAAAAATAATGAAAAAAGGCCGGTTGTAAGGAGTTTGCCTGCAAGCTGATGTAGGCTCTTTTTCCATTTGTGTGTACATATGTGTATATAAGGCTTTTGCAGTGAGCTCTGAGCCCACTAGGATTGTAATGAACACACTCATTTTTACTAATATTTTCTATCATTTTGAGTATATTACTTATCGGTTTACAAATGTTATATATATCCTTATTAATAAATATTTTCATTAAAAGAAAATCTTAAATTAGTTAGAAATGATTTTTATCTTTATTTGTATTATTGAAGTCTTTTCTATTCTTTCTAATGATCATTTCGTATTAATTTCATATTTACTTTTTATGAAGATGACTAGCACTAGTAAGATTATAATATAATAGTTATAATTCAATAAGTATTATTCTCAAAATTATTGAAAATATTAGTAAAAATTTGTGTATTCATTAGAATCTAAATGGCTCCGAGCTCATTGGAAAATGTCATCCAAAAGGGATTAGTAGCGTAGCTTGTTGCCCCATCAATTTCTATGTAACCCCTCCTTTCATTTATTATATAATGTTGGTATATACATATACATACATATGTATGCATATACATGTATATACATACATGTATGTCTTGTTGTTGTGTATTGTTTAAATAACATTTGATCGTATTGATATGTGTGGAAGCTTGTGAATAGAGTTGATATTGTGACCTCTTTTCTTGGATGACTTTCGGAGGTGATTGTTGTGGGCATGACGAACAGAGAGAAGCAGAAGATCAGATCGACTAGCAGTGTAAAGAGGGGGGAATGGAGGGAAGCATGAGATCGTGTCGACTAAGGTGGTGAGGTCTGAAATGGTACGTATAGTCAAGCTTAAAGTTTCTACTTTTTATTTGGTAGTTAATGTTCAGATAGTGTCAGCATGTGGCTTCACAACGTGAGACGACCTTGGGGGAGTGGTGGACAAATATGCACATGCATGGAAATGAGTGGTCAGCACCCAAAGCACAAGCTGTGAGGGTGAGTTTATTTACATTGTAGAGAATCATCTCATTTATAACTTAAAATTTTTAAGTTGTTTATTAATTAATCTATCTAATAGGATCACTACAATGGCTTCTTTAATGTGAAGCATGATCCACAACTATGGAAGAGCGTTGACATTTGATGCTAAGATCTAACATGAGGTAGTCGATAAACGATACGTGGGGCCCAACTTGAAGCAAGCTTTGAGGGGACTTCGTCGCAACTTCTCATCTGACTCTAGTTGCGGCTCTCCTAGAGCTACAAGTGTTTATGTTCTGCCACCCTCATAGTACACATAGCCATTGGGTCTTAGTGCTGATCCGCCTCAATCATATAATATTCAACAACTAAGGGGAATGGGTAGAGTGGGGAACATACTAGAAATTATAGAGGTCTAGTTATTTATGTCAGGTAATAGAATATATAGTCAATTTAATTTTTTATTTTTTTTTGACAAAATTGGGTCATATGATTAAAGTTATACGAAACAATAAAAGGTTGCAAATAAGGTTGTCATCAAGGACGATGATGATAGAGATGACGATAAAGAAGAAGTGGAAAAGGACACACCATGAAAGAAGGTACACCATGGAGTTGTCATCCACACGAGAGAGACGAAGCTTCGAAGCTAAGAGAGGGGGATGGACAAAGGAGAAAAAGAAAAGGAAAAAGGAATCATGCGAAAGTGGAGGAATTGGCTATGAACACTATGTGTTTCTATTTACTTTAAACTCAGTATGCTTTTTAGTTATCGAACAATTGCACTTTCACTTTATTTCATTTACCAATGCAATGTATGAATAATGGTCATTTTTGTCTGTATACTTCAGTGGATATGGGTATGTGCGTATGAATGATTTTATTACAATTTATTTGGGCATTTGTGTGAACGTGAATGCACCTATATATGAATGCAATGCGGGAATGCGAATGTACCCATGGACGTATATGTGAATGAGAATGCATATAAGAATATGTATGTGAATGTGATGCACATGCCAATGTTTGTTGGATGTAGTTGATTTCCATGCGCAAGATGCTACACATTGCACTTGAATTAAGATTTGGTACGCATTTTATATTTAATTTATCATTTCTACCAAGTCTCAAAGCATGGTCATTTACATAACTAATTAGAGTTCGTGGTGAAAATATAAGCCATACATCTCCTTTGTATAAGACATATATCTTAGGTTATAACAATATATAATAGTTCATGTAGATGCCCACTCAATCAACGTGTACCCAAATATCTCAAGATATATCGATATAAAGGATGTGAAGAGCTTAGTTTTTTGGCCGAATCATCTTTGTGCAATTCACATGTGTTTACTAAATGCATTTTTAAGGTTATTAAGTGTATATTCCCATTACATCGAAAACATACATTAAGATATTATTCCAATGACTCCATTTCGATGATAGTGGACAATGAATAAAGTTTTATGAGATCAAGGTAAAGTTCATGATGACTTATTTGGCAACCATCACGAGGTTTTATCTTTTTAAAGGGAATTTTTTTATTCTCCTGAACTTATAATTTAAGGAGTTTCAGATAGCATTGGTGATTCTTTTATGAAGAACATGAAACCTTACAGGAACTGAAGCTTGTTTAGGTTGATTTCAGCCCAAAGAGCATGGAAAATATGAGTGATTTTGATGGCATTGGTTGTGTGTAAATGGAGTCTTGAAAGAAGAGAAGTTCATCACCAAATTGTAAATGAGAGACTTCAGTAAGATTATTCCTAGCAGTAAGAAAAATGATCTAAAGCAATGAATAATTTAATATTTATTGTCGTATCTTCCGTATTTAAATATATAATAACGGATATTATTCGTTGCTTACTCCTTTATATCCGCAACGAATAATTGTATTCGTTGTTAATGGCTCGCAATGAATCATATAATAATTGTTATTCGTTGACTTTTTCTATTTTGTTGCTAATTTGGCAACAATTGGAGTGAATTTTAATAAATAATTCGACGGAAAATCATCATTATATTGACCTTTAATAAAGAGTATGCCATTTCGTCGCTAATTACAAGTACAAAAGATCATTTGACAATGAATAATATCCGTTGTTATATCTTTAACATCAAAAGATACGTCAACGAATAGTCAAATTATTTGTTGGTAAAGAGGAAACAAAATGCTTAGGAGGGAAAAATAAAGTAAAATCTAACTTGTAAGTCCTAGAGAATGAGAAGACTCCCACTCAAGCTCACAAAGAAATTAAACACTATCAGCCGATTAGAAGAGTGGGATGTGAAACTTTGTATGTAAGCCACCAAAATTTGGTCTCTTGGATTGTTGCAAAAGCAATATTTTGTTTATCGATCAACTGTTGCAAGCAATTCTTAGCAAGGATATCATTGAGTCCTTTATCAGTCTACAAAAGATATTATATAGTACACATTAGGGGAACTCTGTAAGTAAAAATATCGAGAAGTGAAAGCGAATCACATCAATCTTTCAAACGCATATAATGAAAAAGGTCATTTAATTTTCTATACTTGGTATGGAGAACTCCAGTCCATGCATAAATTTTCGACAATCTTTTTTCTCCTATTCTGAATGAATAAAGCTTGTGAAAGAGATCAGAAATATAGAAGGAATTCAAAGTTTGCGTATGAGAAAGATTTCAAACAAATAAGGATGTCCCGAATTAATCAGAGAGCTTTGGTGAGATAGTGCATTTCCTTGATGTTGGAAGGTTCATATGTTCTATATAATACCTCTTTAGAAGTGAGAATCATGCATCATGCACATCCTTAACCAAGACATTTAACGAGATCGTTTTGTAAGATCGTTTTAGTTTTGCCTCATATTATTCATTGCATATTTATTTCTAAACTTTTGGTTAGTAAGAGTATCTACTTGTATACATTTGAGTTAACCATGTGATCAACTTAAGGTGTAATACTGGTTGGGTTACCTGCGCAAGCAACTCATTTTAGTGATAAGATCCTGTTGGGTCAGGGTTGAAAGCCCAACTCTTGAGACTTCGATTGTGGTATTTATCTGGGAGGGTTACCATGTTTAATACCTTTGCATTTGTTGCAAACAAGGATTAGAGAATGCGAAGATTAACACCAGAATTTACGTGGAAAATCCTATGATGCGGGAAAAACCACGGGGGCATACATAAACCCTAATCTCCCTCTCAAGGGATTAGGGGTTATCTCTTCAATAGGTTTTCAAGAAAGGAGGGGGATGAGTACATTTTATAAGGCGGTATGTAAATGGTCCCTCATCCAAAGACCCGTTTACCCATTTAAGTAATACAACTCAACACTCCCCCTCAAGTTGGGCATACATATCGATCATGCCCAACTTGCCTATATTCAGCTCAAAGATCGTTGTAGGCAGCCCCTTTATGAAGAGATCTGCAATCTGATCATCATATTTCAAGTAGGGAAGACACAACTGACCATCGTCAATCTTCTTACGGATAAAATGTTTGTCTATTTCCACATGCTTCATTCTGTCATGCATAACATGGTTATTTGCTAAGTTTATGGAAGCTTATTATCACATAACATCTTCAATGGCATGATAGGTTCAACACCCAACTCTGCTAAGAGAAGTTTCAACCATACGACATCAATGACCCCATTTGCAAGGGCCATGTATTCAGCTTTAGCACTAGACATGGAGACCGCATTCTATTTCTTGCTTCGTCATATGACTAGGTTACCACACAGATAAACAACATACCCTGATGTTGACCGTCTATCATCCATAGATCCAACCCAATCTGCATTAATGTAGCCTTCAATGCTCACACTATCTTATTTTCTAAACAAAAGACCTTTACCTGAGGAATTCTTGACGTAGCATAAAATTCTGTTAACCGCATTCATATGAACAGTTGTGGGTGCATGCATGAATTGACTTACCACATTTACAGTGTAGGTAATGTCAGGTCTTGTGAGAGTGAGGTAAATTAATTTTCCAACAAGTTCTGATACCTTCCTGTTAAAGCTTCATTGAGAGGTTCACCATCTGCTTTGCTGAGTTTATGGTTGGAGTCTATAGGAGTAGTGACCGGCTTGCATCCGAGCAGACCAGAGTCCTAGAGTAAATTCAACGCATAGTTCCGTTGATTCAAACACAAGTCATCAGGGGAATTTGCCATCTCAATACCAAGGAAGTACTTTAACTTACCCAGGTCTTTAAGTTTGAATTCTGTAGCAAGAACCCGTTTTAGGCTGAATATTTCTGCATCATCATTACCGGTCAGAATCATATCATCCACATATATACCAGAAGAACATAAATCTTGTCGCCCCCTTTTTGTAATGAAGAGGGTATGATCTCCATTAGCATGGTGATAGCCATTAGTGATCATTACAATCCTTAGTCGCTTGAACCAAGCTCTAGGTGACTGCTTCAGACCATACAATGCTTTCTTCAATCTACAACACTTGCTCAGTTCGTCATATCCAGGGGGCAGTTTCATGTAGACTTCTTCTTAGAGATTTCCATTTAAGAACGCATTCTTGACATCTAACTGATGCATCTTCCAAGAGAATTGTACGGCCAGATAGATAATAATACATACCGTATTCATTTTGGCCACAGGAGCAAACATCTCAAGATAATCTATCCCGTACTTCTGGCTATATCCTCTTGCAACTAACAGTGCTTTGAATCTGTCCATTTTTCCAGCAGAATTATACTTAATCGTGTAGACCCATTTAGAACCAACAAGATAAGCACCTTTTGAAATGTCCACAACATCCCAAGTGTCGTTCCTTTTTAGAGCCACCATTTCATCGTCCATCGCACACACCCACCTTGGATCACCTTTCGCTTCAGCCACATTCCTTGGAAGAGCATGAGAATCAAGAAGAGTAAGAAAGCTTTTATAACTCGAACTCACCTTAGAGTAGGAGACAAAATCTTCCACGGGGTACCGAGTAGAAGGCCTGATTAACCTAGTTGCCTTACATAGAAATGGGATGGTTATCGTTTAGATTTCCATTATCCTTGTTCGCGAGCATAACATTAGTTTCAACAATTTGAATATCAGGAGAAGAGGAACTACTTACAGAGTCGTCAGAACTTGGATCATCCGGGGAGTGATTGGGATGTTGGTTTGGTAGTAGATTACCCACACAATCTCTCCTAGCATCTAATATCTCTTCTCATCCATTTAGGTCATCTATAACCCTGTCATTATCACTGTTGGTACCAGTGGTAAATTTATCTCCATGGTCATCATATGGATTCAGAAATTCATCCAAAAAATAAGTGTTGGTTATATTATCCATGGACTCCTCCTGAGAAAGAGACTTCCCATAGTATGAATCACATTCTCAAAAAGTGACATCTTTACTCACATATAATTTTCTCGATAACGGATCATAACATTTATACCCTTTTTGTTGAGAAGAATAGCCAAGAAAAATGCACTTGATGGCTTGAGGATCCAACTTCCGTCTGCCGAGACCAGAATTGTGAACAAAACAAATACAACCAAATACATGAGGAGCAAGAGCAAAGGGTGATCTATCAGGATGTAAAATAGAGAAAGGAACCTTCTTTTTAATAGCAATGGAGGGTCGTCTGTTAAGAAGGTAAGTGGCAGTTTGTACTGCATCCCCCCAAAAACTCTTAGGGACATTATGTTGAAACAAAAGAGCACGAGTGACTTCCAAAAGAGATATGTTTTTTTCGCTCAACAATGCCATTTTGTTGAGGAGTATAGTTGCAAGAAGTGTCATGCAAAATCCCTTTTTCTTGAAGAAAATTCTGAAGAGACATTTCCAAATATTCCTTAGCATTATCTGACAGTAAGTTTTTTACCTAGTATCATACTGATTTTCAACCATGAGAACAAAATCTCTAACAATTTTAGGAACTTCACTTCAGTACACATAGGTATAGCGGGAGAAGTCATAGATGAACGTAAGAAAATATTTGTGACCTCCTAAACTCATCACACTTGATGGACCCCAAGCATCCGAATGAATCATTTGAAAAGGAGCATTACTTCTACTGTTCGAAATAGGATAAATAGTTCTAGTCTGTTTTGATAATTGATACACTTCACAGGAGAAAAAATCATGATCCAGTTTACTGCATATGCTAGAAAATAAAATAGAAAGAGTAGAATAACCAGGATGGCCCAGACGATCATGCCATTTTTTCAGTTCACCAACATCTTCACGTCTGTTACCAGTAGCGGCTGCGACCCAAGCTGATACGATCCTAGCAGGAAGACGATACATGCCATCAACTACCAAACCAATCCCAATCTGCTTCCCCGTCCCCAAGTCCTGCAGAACGTAAGTATTTTCATCTAAAAATTAAATGGCAGCGTAGGTCCTTAGCAATGCGACAAACAGATAATAAACTTATTGGAAAATCAGGATCATGAAGTGCATTTCTTAGGATAAATTTATCGATGATAGATATACTTCCTTTGCCAGCCACGATAACAGAGGATCCATCAGCTAAATTAACTCGATCCCATCCCGAAGCAAGTTTATATTCGTGAAACATCTTAGAATTTCCTATCATATGGTCAGATGCTCCACTATCAATAATCCATTCATCATGAAAAAATATTTTTACCTTTGCAGGTTGCAGCAGCCATGGCAGCATTGATGACATCAGCATCGCCCTTAGTGTTATCAGAGACCGATATCTTCTGAACATATGCATGTAAATCCTTGATCTGATCAATTGTCAATCTCTTACCTTCAGTAGTCATTACAAGTGATTTTTTCCCTTTGTTCATCTTTCTTTCTGGATAAAGCTCCCGTCAATAGTCAATCCCGTGCTCAGTTTTCTTGCAGTGTCCGCATTTCATATCATTCCCAAAACCACTCTTGTCCCCTTTTGTTAACAAGGAAGATCTTTCAAACTGAGATACATGATCATCTTTCATAATAGTACGTCGTTGTTCCTCGGACTCAATAGCATGATAGATCTCTTCAATATCAGACCCAATCCCACCTGTCAGGAGTTGGCTTTTGGTTGCCTCATACTCAGCATTCAGCCCTCCAAGGAAAATGAAAATTCTCTGCTTTCAAGTCTCATCCCAATTTTTTTTATCCGTAGGGCTAGTCCAGGTATCATCACATTAGTAATCGATCTCTTCCCACTTGGTCTTTAACGAAGCATAATATCCAGCAACAGTCATATCTCCTTGTCTCATAATATAAACATCCCTGCTCAATTGATACATACAAATGTCTTGCTTTCTTTTGCCTATACATGCTCTCGAGGGTTAGCCATTGGTCTATGGCCGGCTTCTTTCGAAGAATAAGCGGTTGAATGTTAGAGGATACTGCATTGATGATCCAATTTCGACATTGGCTATCCTCAATGTACCACTGTTCATATGACTTATCAGTGACCACAAGAATTTTTTTCGACCATCTATGTATCCTCCCCTACCACGTGAAACCAAGGCAACCTCCATTGCCACGGACCACATCAGATAATTGGTTTTCGTCAACTTCACGGTTGTGACATGAGCCGAAACATTATCCATTTTAGTAGTTATCATATCCGCAGTATTTTCTAAATCCATGAAATCTCAGGACATGCACAAACACACCACAAGCAGGAAGAGAACTCACAGATACCACCAAAGCCAGAGGTTTACAGTTCAAAGGCTGGAGGGCGACACACCTGGGCTTTGGGGCAACAAGCCTGGACACAAGCCAAGCGGCATAGCAAGGGCTTCAATAGGAGACGAGGGGGCGACAGGGATTCATGAGGGGGAGGCAGGGCACAACCAACCAGCACAACAACATGAGATGAGGGGCCGACAGATCTTCACGCGCAGGGGGCCGCAAGGGCTTCACTTGGCGCGCAAGGGCTTCACACACATAGGGTCGCAAGAGCTTCACGCCATAAGCTTCACACGCAGGGGCGGTGCAAGGGCTTCACGTGCACCAGGAGGGCAAGACGTGCAGAGCAGCCCAGGGTCTGGAGGGCACCACGCGCAGGCGGTGGGGGCACAGACAGGAGGCTAGGTTAGGGCTTGCATGCAGAACGAAAAAATGACGAGTTTAGGCTCTAATACCATGTTGCAAACAAGGATTAGAGAATGCAAAGATTAACACCATGATTTACGTGGAAAACCCTACGATGAGGGAAAAACCACGGGGGCACACATGAACCCCTAATTTCCCTCTCAAGGGATTAGGGGTTCTCTTTTCACCAGGTTTTCAAGAAAGGAGAGGGGATGAGTCAATTTTATAAGGCGGTGGGTAAATGGTCCCTCATCCAAAGACCCGTTTACCCATTTAAGTAATACAACTCAACAACGTTTGTGATTGGAAGTGCCATGTAATGTTGTGCTTGTTTGAATTTATTATTTGCAACGATATAGGTCATACTATTTAATCCACTCATACCCATCAGCCGATGCCTCAGTGGGAATAACCAACATTAGTACTCACGACAAATTCCACATATTGAAGCCAAACTGTATGTGGAGAGGGGATGAGATTACAATAGAAAAATCACGTTGTACAGCAAAATCATGCATCTATTAAATTTATTTGTTACAATGCATCATCAAGCCTTCAAAGATATGCTTACCATGTGTAAATCTTCTTATAAAAGGGAGGGCCTCATTAGGGAACATAATAAGACTTAATGGAAATGTGAATTAAAGTGTATCGTTTGGGTACTAAAGGGTAATTCATAGATTCCTCCTTAGCCACAATATCTGAATAAACATCTATTACCCATGTCATTGAGTATTGGAGGGTAATGTATGGTCATCAAAGACACCATACTTGAGGGAAAATAAGAAGGTCATATTATAATGTCATGGAGTAGGGAGATAATAGGTTGAGTTGCATACATAGGTGACATACCGTGAATCTTTTGCACTTTTAGCAATGTGTTTTGTCTTGCAAATATTTTTATGTGACCCTTAACATGCATTTGAAGCAAATCTTTTCTTTAAGATTTCTTCGGGTGAGGAGGCAATCATTGGTAACTGCCACCGGAGTCTAAGAACATGTTGATTTTTCTTATTCTAAACCATGTGCCAATTGTCAACAACAAGATCATTATCATGCAATGGTCATAAAACATAGTTAGGTAGAATCAGGAATTTTATCAAGGAGGGGCCAAGTATACAACTATTATATATGCTAAAAAAATGAAAAAAATCTATGTATTTTTCTAATGATATTTTAAACAGATTAATATTTTTAAAATAAACCTCCTATAATTTTGATAAACTTACAATTTAATATCTATAATTAATGTTGGATTTTCAAATAGGTTAGTATTTTCAGCGGTAATTTTTAAAATTTGATAAATATAATAATATAAGTCTCTTTAAATCCATCTTAAAGAGGCTAAATTATCAACTGAAATTTTGAAATAAAAAAAATCATGGTTAAAAGGAAACAATAAAATTTATTTTATTTACAAAAGAGTACAAAAAATAATGAGAGAGATAAATGAAATTGGATGCAATTTCATACCAAATTATTTAGATACTTTGGAAGTGATTGGATAAATAATATACAAGAATTTTTAATTGAAGGAGGTACGATTCAAATCTTGGTTTCCAAATAGTATCCATATTACGAGGGGCCATGCCCCCATAATATATAGTAGTTCTACCCCTGAACATAGTATTAGGGTTTGTGGAGAAGGTGCTACGTCGAAGTGACAAGTGTTATCCACCAACCGCTTTAATGATTCAAATCGCTTAGGGGCACCTCAAATCGTGAAAAAAGAAACATCATCATTCTCGACGTCCATGATAAGCTTTGACAATTATATTAAGCACGAAGTACGATAGATTGTTTGGTTGATTGTAATAAAGGAATTCATGCTTGCTCCAAAAGAAGAAGTGTACAAGAGAGTGACTACATTTTTCAATTTGTTTTTTATTATTATATATGGACGTTCCTTTCAAATATGGAGTGATGTGAAAAAAAATAGCCGAAGGACATACCTTTTTAATTCGTGGAAGGATCTCCAAGGAAATACATCTCTCTATTCTCACATTCGAGAATGAATATTCACCTACAACAAAAAAATAGAGGGAAGGATGCATCATAATTTCGAGGTGTTCATGTTGCTCAGAGCCAAAACCAGAGGTTGCCTCAGTAAGCTTCTCTGACAAACCAATTGACACAATAAAGCTACAATAAACAATAAAGGTAAAATTACCATTTAAAGAGGAGAAGTTTTTACCTAGGCAAAAGTTCGACCGATACGATGCCAAAAATCTAAATAAAGTGAAAAGAGGAGGTAGACTTGGCCAACAGGCTGAGGGCCCGCCCGCCCATCTCGCTCATGGGTTGGGCTTGGGCTTGGAGACTTAGGCCTGGGCCGGCCCGACCCGACCTGCAAAAAATAATATATATATATATATGTCAAATAATACATGTATTAATATGATACACTTCAAGTTTTTCATTTGTGACACTAGTTTTGAATAAAATTCAATAGTTTACATGCCAAGTAACATATAAACTACTTACATTGGTTATATGAAGTACAAATTATATTAATAAAATCATTTATGTATATTAAATATCATTAAAAAAAATTAATGGAAGCCCATGACAAATTTTAGACAATCCGTTCAGCCCAGTCCATGAGCCGGTACAACCCACATTTTGAGCAAGTCTAAGGCCGTGTTCGGTAGGAGGTTAAGGGGGAATGGAATAAGGGGAATAAGCCCCCATTTTCCTCCCAACACGGTTCCCCGTGGTACGACTATTCCCCATTATTTCATCTTATTTCACTCTTATTCCTATCTTTATCCCACCTTACCTACCACTATTTCACCTTATTCTCCTTGTTCTTATCCTCCAACCGAAAGGAGAATAGACCCTTATTCCCCTTATTCCCCATCCTTATTCCTGCTTATTCTCCTACCCAACATAGGAGATGGGACACAAACACATACCTGAAATCTTTTGCGTTCGGGTATCCTGTTGAAATCACAAAACTAAAGACACAAACCCCTTTATCTCCAAGGACCTTTCTGCAAACAAACCCACCCACCCGCCGTTCTTCTTCACGATCTTGCACGCAGCCCCGCGTCTTGGTCACCGCGCGCCAGACTCCAGCTCCGATCTCCAGCTCCCATGGCGATCGCGGACTCCCTGTCCCTCCGAGCGAAGGTTCTGCGCGAGTCCCTGATTAGGAGTAGCAATGTGACGCACGAGATGGTGGCCATCCTCGGCTCCTTCGACCATCGCCTCTCCGCCCTCGACACCGCCATGCGCCCCACTCAGGTTCATCAATCACCCATTACACCCATCATCTTAACTCCACGATGATCCTCATCATCCATCTTTGGCCCGCAGGTGAAGACGCACGCCATCCGAATGGCGCACGAGAACATTGACAAGACTCTCAAGTCAGCCGATGTCATCTTGGCCCAGTTCGATCTCTCCCGCCGGGTCTCTCTCTCTTTCTGTGTTCTGTATATGTATGTGGAAAAAAAATTTTTTGGGGGCTTAATGTCCCATATGGGTTTTAGTTCAGATGATCGTAGAGTCTGGATTTAGCGTAAATGTCTGGATCTTTGCACACTTAGGATGGATGTTTTGGCTTATCTGTACCCGATTAGTCGCTGGACAACACCTTTCACGTAGTTTGAACTTACGAGGATACACTGATTGCATTGCATAAAAAGTGATTCAAGGGAACTAATTCTTGTAATTGTGATTGAGCATACATCGGCAGAGTGTTTCGGCACTTGGTTGCTTGATGCATGTCACTTTTTAGCAGCAAGGCGGCCATGTAGCATAGTTAATTTAAGATGTATGCGGTAAAAAATGAAGGGAAGGGGATGGTCATTGTGAAAACTTAGGTGGAAGTTATAGTGCATGTTAGGATGATGGATTTATGTTTTGATTGATTCTGATGGTTAAGCTGAAAGTTCGGGTATTTGCTAAATTTGTAAATTGATACCCAATGTGACTGGATTCTGACGTTTGGTGTCACATCGACTTTAATTTTTTATGATAAATACCAGGGGGAATCTTTCCGATAATTTGAGTTTAGAAAACCATTATGATTGCATTACTTAAAAAACAAATTCTTGGAACTAATCTTTTCCATGTAAAGCTGATTATATTGCATTAGAGCAGGGGTCACGATGTCCTGGAATTATTGTCATTCATTGCAATAATTATGCTATAGGCATTTTTATTGCTATAGGGAAGTCTGGATTTTTTCGAAGAGCCTGACAGTTAAATCTTGTCTATAGGGGATGCCATAATGATTTGACCGCCAATGTGATTTGATTTGGTGTTAGGTTTTTATACTGTTTAACATTGGGTCTAGTTTTATTAAAAATCGAATTATCCCAGCTAATTATACTAACACTGCAATATGATAATTTGGGATTTTCTATATACTTTGAATTTGGGGAGATGCTATGATCTCATAACATAATAAACAGTACGATGGAGCGTCTTTTTGTGTAAAGCTGAACATTATGAGGTGCAACACATGGGGGATTATGTTGTTCCGGAGTAGCGTTTGTTCTTTACTTATTTTATAGTGGTAGGCCAGTCTGGTGTTATTGTTGTAGCTTGATAATCGAAAGGGTATTGTATTGAGAAATAAAGGGGAATGAAATTGAATTTGCTGCGTGGATGTTTGCTATAAGCTTTAGCTGTAATTACATTGTAATACTCACCTAAGGCATGGTACGAAAATGGTAGTTGCTTTTTAGATCATTCTGTGCTCGGTGATTTTCTCTTCACATAATTTTCCAGCTCTCATACAATAAGGACTCTGTTTATCATGATCTTTTCCTATTATCTGAATGCTTTTTTGTGGAAAAAGGTAAATTGTGATTATTATAGGTTGATGATAATCCATAATGACAATCCATAATTTTCTCAAAAAAAGGTAATCCGTAATTTTCTTCTAGATCTTATTGTTGCAACTCCATGTAGGCAGAATCTCAAATTCTCAAGGGACCTCATGAGGATTTGGAAGGTTATCTAGAAGCTATCAATCAATTGCGAAGCAATGTCAGTTTCTTCAGTTCAAATAAAAAATTGAAGAGTGGTGATGGAATTCTTAATCATGCAACCGTCGTTTTGTCTAAAGCCATTACAAAACTGGAGGAAGAATTTCAGGAATTATTGTCAAATTACAGGTTTATTTTGATAAACACTACTTTGGTTTTCACTTATTGACATTTTTCTATTTTCATCTTCAATTTTGAGTGCTGATGTTAATGCTATTTTGCCAGTGCCGAAAAATGGCATGCTAACGACGTGCAACCGACAGTGCCGAAAACTGGCATGCTAACGGCATGCAACCGACATTAAATATAAAATTTATGTCTAATATATATTCTTATATATTTATACATTTATGGTCATCAATAAATAAGAGTTCAAGATAAAAGTACTAATTAACAAGTTACATATACGGATCTTTAACATTTATGGTGATACAAGGATAAATGGAAAGATTTAAAGATAAAAAATCAAAAGTCCGTTGAAATAGTCAGCTGAATATTTGGCCGAATACTTGAATATTCAGCTGAATATTCAAGAATATTCAGGTTGGATCGACTATTGACCAAATGTAAATATTCAATTCAGTCAACCTAAAGAATAATAATATTTGCTCGAATATCGCAACGTAGTTCTCCAAAGGTACAAGTGACCTCAATCCCAAGAAAGTATTGTATATGACTAAGGTCCTTGGTGGCAAACACCTTTTGTAGAAAGGCCTTGGTTTCGAGAGTGACCGGACCGTTGTCTCCAATAATAACCAAGAAAGGATGGTGTCAGAGTGGTAAATAGATGTTCTCTTCCTTCAAGAAACAAAGAGGCATAGTTGGTTGGCACATGCTTGGACTTCCGTTGGATGGAGTCATCTATCAGAGTTTAGGGCCCTTCCATCTGTGGGCAGTGCATGTGGCTTGCTGGAGGTATGGAACAATGATCTGTATGAGTTGGAGTCGACACTCTCGGGGAACCATGTGGTGTCACTTCTTTTCAGGAGCAAGATGTTGGGGCACCGTACGATTTTTTCTTGCATCTACAACCCCACTGGTAGGGGGCTCGCTAGCAGCTTTTGACGGATTCAAGGGCCGTCAGACTCTTCTACCCTACTGAGGCCTGGCTTGTAGGTGGTGATTCAATGTTATAATTTTTGTTACTGACCACCCTAGTCTGCAAGGTGGCCAGGACACTGGATCTCAGGATTTTGCCTAGGTTGTGAGTGACCTTCAGTTGGATATTCTAGATGTTGCAGATTGCAGGTACACTTTGGCATAGCTTGCGATCTGGATCCAAAATTGACCGGTTCCTCGGGTCGGTTGATCTTGGGGCTGCTTTTCCTCTGGCTAGTGTCTCGATCTTGCCACGTTTGAAATCGGAACATGCCCCGATTCTGTGGACCTCAGGTGAGAGTGTGATACCTAGATCTTTCTTCAAGTTTGAAAAGTCTTGGTTGCTTGAGGACAACTTCAGAGAGATGGTGGAGATCCTCCGGAGATCTGTGTTGGTGGACGGCTTGGCTATTATTAGTTTCTTCCGCAAGCTAGTGGAGTTGAGGAAGAAACTTTGTGAGTACAAGAGAAAGGTGTGGGAGAGCCGTCTGTTACAGGATGCTGAGGCACAAAAGATGGTTTCTGAGCTGGACTGAGTGGAGGATGCTAGAGACCTCTCCGCACTAGAGTTAGTGGAGAGATAGGCTGGGCAACATGTTCTTCTTGAGGAGGGAAGAAAGTAGGAGGTGGAATGGAGACATAGATCGAGATAGACGTGGATCAAGGAGGGAGATGCTAATACGAGATTCTTCCATGTAGTTGCTAATGGTAGGGGTCACCGGAACTATATTTGGAGCATCTCGGTGGGGTGGGGTGGGGGGGGGGGGTCAAGAAGGAGGGGGATAGGGAAGCGGGGAAGGTTGCGGTGGAGTACTTTTGTTGTGTATCGTGTAGGGCTTCTAGTACGGGTTGGCATTGGCTTGGCAAGGGTGCCTCCTCTCTCTCATCGAAGCATCAATCTGCCCTTGTTAGGAGTTTTCACTTGAACTTACTGAAGAGTGCTGTTTGGGAGCTTAAGGCGGATGGGGCACCCGACCCGGATGGTTTTCCTGTGATTTTCTTTAAGGAATTCTGGAGTGTCATCTAGATGGACTTGCTGGCAATGTTGGAAGAGTTTCCTATGGGAATCTTGGTTTTAACAAAATTAACATAGCCCTTCTTTTTCTACTACCTAAGGAGGGTGCTAACAGAGTTGAGGACTTCCGTCATATTATGATCTCGAATATGGTCTACCTTATTGTGGCTAAAGTTTTGACGAATCATCTCATCACCGTCCTTAAGGATCTGATTGGTCCTACTGATACTGCTTTCATCCTAGATCGGTTGATGATGGACATCGTGGTTTTGGCATCAAAGATGGTTGGAGATTGGAAAAACATGGAGGTGAAGGGGTTGCTTTGGAAGGTAGACTTCTCTAAGGCCTATGATTGTGTGGATTGGGTTTTCCTTTGGTCCGCGCTAGTAAAGAGGGGCTTCCCATATGCTTGAATATCTTGGATGAAGACGTGTATCACCTCGTTGTCCCTTGCGCATATGGTAAACAACCTCTCAAATTTTTCCAGCCTCAACAGGTGTTCGTCAAGGATGCTCGTTAACGCCGCTACTGTTTGTTATTGCTAGGATGTGCTCGCCATTATGACAAACTAGATGGTTCTTCGAGGGAGAACTACGAGATAATCGAGATGGGTATTTTCCATATCATTACTTCATTATGCGGATGATACCATTTCTTCATTGAGGGTGGTTGTGAGGATGCTAGGGTCATAAATACTATGCTAGACGTTTTGGGTGAGCTAATTGAGCTGGTGGTGAACATATCAAAATCTGCGTTTATACCTTCGGCTTTTCTGAATCGAAGATTGATGAGTGCTCAACGATCCTGGCGATTCCTCGTGGGTCACTACCCATATGTTACCTTGGCTTACCCTTGGCTTGTGGCCGTTTGAAGCTGTCCGACTGGCTGCCAGTGATTTAAAAGTTGGAGCAAAAACTAGCTGGTTGGAAGGCTTCCTATCTCTCTCGGGATGGGAGGGGGGACTTGTGCTTCTCAAGACGATTTCGTAGGTGGATACAATCTTGGTCTTCTTCATCTCCTCGAGGATCCTTCCGATGGGGTTTAGAATCGCTTGGAATCATGTATGCATCGTTTCTTTTGGAGCCCTTCCAATGGGCAGTCGAGAGGCCTCCATCTAATTTTCTATTAATGGAAATGGTTATATAGTGACTCCCACAATGGGAGATCACCCTCTTTTTCATAAAAAAGGGCAGTCGAGAGGCCTCCATCTGGTGAGTTGAGATTTGGTCACCTCATCGAAAGGAGGGCTTGGTGTCCTCAGGCTTGGGGAAATGAATAAGGTGTTGTTACTGAAGTGGTGGACAGATCGTGGGGACGAGGTGAGGACCTCACTGGTAGGCTCATTCGGGACATTTACACCATTCAGGCATAACGTTGGGTGGATGTAGCAGCTTAACGTATCCCTGGACGTTTTGGAAAGGGATATGCTTGATCCTACAGGAGATTCCGACGCAGATGCACCCAGTTGTTGGTGACGGTAAATCTTTTATGTTCTAATAGGATGACTGGTGTAGGGACGACCCTCCTTGTGAGCGCTTCCCTTGCCTTTTTGCTTTGGCTAGGGATTGTGGGTTGTGTATCAGTGATGCTTGAGTGGATAGCCAATGGCTGCCGTGCTTCTTCTCTCTGCTTTTGGAGTAGCGTTTCAACGAGTTCATGCAGATGATGGTTTAGATGACGTTTGTTCCGGGCCCGATTGAGGGTCCCGAGGGGGGGTGGGACACCATGTGTTCTATTTATGCTATTGAGGCAGAGGATCTGAACCACTTGTTCTACTCATGTGCTCGGGTCAGAGATGTTTGGGAGGAGATGGACATCTCGTGGGTGGACACATCCTTCCATGTTGGCTTTTGAAACTCACTGGTGGCCAACCAATTCAGACCAATGGCAGACCTGCTGGGTCCATTCCTGTGATCTGGTCAATCTGGCTCTCACGTAATGAGTTGATTTTCCATTCTAATAGATTTTATGTTGAAAATTTTGTCTATTTATCTAGATCCCTCATTGAGACCTGGTTTTTGTAATTTTTCTTGTAGCCTCTTTCTCTTAATAAAATCTTGGGAAGGACACCACAGAATAGGCAAATGAACCATCAAGTAATTATTTCTCCCTTCTTTGATAAGCCTAGAGTTGAGGGAACTTCAAAGGTTCTCCTCAGTCATTCTCGCGAAAGAAACCTATCTTCTCAAAAAATGTCATGAACCCTGGGGAAATAAAATAATGACTTGATTCATTTGATGGAGGGTAAATAAAATAAAAATAATATAAATAAGAAAATACATAATAACTCTCAATACACCCCCTCAAGATGGAGCATAGACATCAATTATGACACAACTTGAAACAACATCTCTGGAATAGCCCTCTGGCTAGAACTTTAATAAAGCATCCGTTGTTTGTTCTCTTGAACTGATGTGGGAAGCAGAAGGAAATCCCTTCTGAATCATGTCTCATGTATAATGACACTCTACCTCAATGTGTTTGATCCTCTCATGGAAAACTAGATTGTTGCAATGAAGAGAGCAACTTAGTTGTTGCTAGAAAATAGGAATGCAGAAGCGGAATGATAAACATAGCATGAACTAGAGAAAGATAAAATATGAACGCTAAGATTTTTACGTGGAATCCTACTCCCTAAGGAGCGGGATGAAACCACGAGAGAAGGCGTCAAAGGGCCATATGTTGCATTCAACTTTCTTATATGACTACAGGGATGTATGGGTCTATATATAGTCACCACCGAGTCTCCACATCTCCAAACTGGTAGATGTGGGACTAAACAACTGGATGCGGTAAATGGATCCTACCCATCTTCCACATAAGTGATGCATACAACTTATACTCCAACACTCCCCCTCAAGCTGGAGCATGCAATGCTCAACTTGGACAAACAAAAAGAAACTCAACTCACAATACATGACACTACAAACAATATCAACTCAATGCGCACAACTGTCGGCTGCCGTCAAGGACGTTGCTTCTCATGCTGTGCAAGTGAGGAGGACGAACGAGCTGGAGTGTAGGTCGGCTGAATCTCCTCATCGGAAAGCATGTGCTCTGTACTGCGCCTGTCAGAGTCACTGCAACTAAAATGAGTCTCCTCGTCGGAGTACTCTGGCCCGCCACAACATGTGGACAACTGCTCCATCTCTGAAAAAGGATCAAATTGAAAAGACTGTGGAGTGCAATCCTCGTCGGAGTCCATGGTCGCTAGAGAATGAAGTCTTAAAAAGTCTCCTTGTCGGAGAACCGAGTCTCTTCCATTTAGTACAGAGAATGATCCTCTACTCTGGAGTCCCTATGATACCACATGAAAATCCTTGCCCACATGGCATAGGGAATGGCCTCTACTCTGGAGTTCCTATGGCTTATATGAAAACTCTGACCGAAACAACAAAAAATGATGGGGACCACAAACAAATGATGGCAAACATCTGCACATCTGAATGAAGACCGCATACATGTGTGTCTGAAACTGAAGATTCGGAAATATCTAACGTTGAGTCCGAATAATTGAAGTGTAGAGTCTGAAAAATTTGTCTAGCCATCAAGACTAAAGAATCTGACGATCTGAATATGACAATATGAATCTGGTGAATATGACATGTAGAATTCTACATATACTCCCCCTTTCTCCGTACTGGTCGGAATGACAATCGTTGACCAAGTTGAGAGAAAATAATAAAATCGGGGAAAACATGGATTAAATAAGTCGATAATATTTATTTATTTTTTCTATGAAATTTCTCTCTTTTTTTTATTTTTTTATTTTTCAATTAAGCCGTTCACCATTTTTTTCGCCTTTTTCACATCATTTTTTTGAAAATCACTTTTGTGTACGGTTTTTTTGTACACATCTTTTTTTTACAAACATCTTCTTTCTCCTTTTTTTCTTTTTTTAATAACACATGACCCACTTAGTCCTGCTCTTATTTAGGGTTCCAACTGGAACCCTTCTCACAACATCATGCCGCCCATGCCCTGATGGAGTTTTGTGGCACATGCTGTAGACGAATCTTTTGGGCACTGCTGGAGCGCTACCCGAAGGTTGAGAGGAGTGGTGCCTGGAGGCCGGGGCATCACGCGAAGAGGGAGGCCATGATTTGAGGGGTACCACAAGGGTTCAACTCGACTTCGACTGCTTGGCCTGGAGTGGAGGACAAGGAGGAGGGCACCGTGGTTGGCACATAAGTATGCAACGATCACATGGCGATGTGTGTGTTCTTGGAGGCGCGTGCGAGGAGCGACACTCGCGCGAGGAGTCGAGGGAGAGGGATGCGATCCCTTGGTCGAAGTGGGCTGCCGTCAAAGCCCCTTGGGCAGCGCTGCTGGACTGGGGCAGACGCGCAGGGCTGTGCCTCCTACTGGAAGGGTATCGTCAAGGAGGGACTGCCTGGGTCATGATACAACCTGGAGATCAAGCACAGCCTGGTTCTGGCGCTGTCTTCTGGAGACCAAGGGGAGGCACCGCCGCTAGATTTTGAAGGACAGAAGGGCTTCGAGCCATGCCTGGAAGAAGGCAACACCTCCCATCGTCGCAGTAACATCACCCAGAGGTTGTCCTGGGTCATGCGACACCCTCAACAAGAGGATGCTTCGATGGAGATGTGGCTGCGGTCATTGCCGCTAGTATGTGCCCCATCTTCGTTGTTCTGAGATCTGGCATAATCGACACCATAAAAAAAACGATCTGCTGGGAAATCTGACGTGCACCTAGATCTGAACTGGAATTGAACCTTTGATGAATATGGAGATGATTAGGGTTTCAGAGAACCCTAAGACTTGAACAAAAAATCTTCAAAGAATGAATCTTTAAGAATTAACCATTACAATCGAATCTCGAATAAAACTAATGAAAATAACTCCTCGAGAATCGAACCCGCTCTGATACCATGCTAGAAAATAGGAATGCGGAAGTGGAATGATAAACAGAGAATGAACTAGAGAAAGATAAAATATGAATGCAAAGATTTTTATGTGAAACCCTACTCCCTGAGGAGCGGGATGAACCACGGGAGAAGGCCTCAAAGAGCCATATGTTGCGTTCAACTTTCTCATTTGACTATAGGGGTGTGGGGGTTTATATATAGCCCCCACTGAGTCTCCACATCTCCAAACTGGTAGATGTGGGACTAAACAACTGGATGTGATAAATGGATCCTGGAGGGATCCATTTACCCATCTCCCACATAAGTGACACATACCACTGTTGTAAAAGTCGGTCCGTCTAGTCGAGTTGGGGGGGGGGGGTAGTTGACTCGACTAGGCCTAGTCGGTCAACCCGACTAATCGGGCCGACTTTTATATAGAGGTTTTTTATTTTTTGCTTTCTTTAAAAGCAAACTTATTCTAATATGCTTAATGTTGTATTTAAAGTCAATTACTCCTTTTTCTTCATTATGATAGTATAGAAAATGTACAAATCTATGAAAATATATAAAATATATGTATAAAAATGATTTATGTTGTAAATATATAAGAATATATGTATAAAAATGATTTATATATTTAAAATAATTAAAAAATTCAAAACTGACTATTGGCCAACTAAATCCAATTAGTCGCCTGACTGCCGATTAATCCTTAGTGACCACGTCGATCGAAACTGACTAGCGATTTCTGCAACCTTGACGCATACAACTTATACGCCAACAGTTGTCGTAAAGCAATTGCATTTGAAGAGGCGCATTAACATCTAAGTATGTCAAAACGGATCTTACCCACATCTTCTCAATGCTCCCCTGCGCCATAGCTCTGTATTCTGACTCTGCACTAGATCTAATAACCACAATTTGGTTCTTGCTTTTCCATGAGACTAGAGAACTCCATATGAAAATCGCAAAACCAAAGGTAGACTTCTTGTCATTAGGGCATTATGCATAGCTAACATCTGTACAAACTGTGATGGCAAGAGAAGGACACCTTATAAAGAATAATTTTGTACTCGGAGAAGACTTCAAATACCATTGAATCATGTGAATTGCATCCATGTGAGCATGTCGTGGTTGCTCCATAAACTGGCTGACTTTGTTCATTGCAAAGGATATGTCTGGCATGGTAATAATCAATTAGGGTACCTTCCTAATGAGCTCCATGTACCTTCTCTTATCTACCTCATATGTATTATCATTGTAGAGCTTCATGCGAGGCTCCATAATAGTGGCCGGTATGCAGTCTGCCACCCCTGTCTATAGGAGAAGATCTGTAATATACTTCCTTTGTGTCAACACTAGACTTCGTTGGTTCCTAGCAAACTTTATCCCAAGTATTATAGGTTGCCAAGGTCCTTGTTGACAAATTGCTGCCTAAGGAATGCCTTATCCTCACTGATGCCCTGTAAGTTATCTCCTATAGCAATAATGCCATCAACATAAACCAGAATGACAATAATACCTCTTTGTGCCCTGTGTACAAAGAGTGAGTGATCTGCGATCGATTTCGTGAAGCCTTGCTACTCTATCAAGTTCGAGAGCTTATAAAACCATGCTTTGGGACCAAGGTTGCAGAAGTCAGTTGTGGTACTCAATCGGTTGGATCACTAATTAAAGATTAACTAATAGTTCGGCGACTAATTGGATTTAATAAAACTTTAGAGGGTTTTGATTTTTTTTATTATTTTAAATATATTAATCACAACAACAACAACAAAGCCTTTTCCCACAATTAAGTAGGGCCGGCTACATGGATTCTTCGCCTCCATTCATATCTATCTTGGGTCACTCCCGGGCTTATATCCAAAAAATAAGATCCCTTTGTATAGTCTCTTTCCAAAACTTCTTGGGCCGTCCTCGCCCTCTATTAGCCGGCTCAACATCCCAACACTCGCATCTACTAACTGGTGCATCAGCTGATGTTCTTTGCAAATGACCAAACCATCTTAAGCGGTTTTCTCGCATCTTATCCTTGATCGGAGCTACACCAACTTTCTTTCTGATTGCATCATTCCGAATCCGATCTTTACTTGTGTGTCCTGTCCACACATCCACCTTAGCATTTTCATTTCTGCTACAACCATTCTCTGCACATGTCTATGGTTCATAGGACAACATTCAGATCCATAGAGCATAATAGGTCTTACAGCTGCTTTGTAAAACTTTCCTTTAATTTTTAAAGGAATTTTCTTATCACAGAGAACAACATAGGCTCCTCTCCACTTTAGCCAGCCTGCGTTTATTCTATTAGTAACATCTCCGTCAATTTCCCCATCATGTTGCAAAATAGATCCCAGATATCTGAAAGAATCTCTCTTCTGAATGTTATCGTCACCAATCTTCACATCGATTCTTTCGCCATTGCTTCCATCAAAGGTGCCCTCCATATATTCCGTCTTAGCCCTACTTATACGAAATCCTTTAGTCTCCAACTCATGTCTCTAGACTTCAAGCTTCTCATTTACTCCATCTTTAGTCTCGTAAATCAACACAATATCATCAACAAATAACATGCACCAAGTAACTCATCCTGAATGTGACTTGTCAACTCGTCCATAATCAAAGTAAAAAGAAATGGACTCAAAACTGAATCTTGATGCTTGATATTGTGGAGAAATATTTGAGAATGAGTTGCTTGTCTTATTCAAGGGGTTTAAGATTTTCTTATATAGCGTGGAACCTAGAGAGCTAAAAAGGTAAAACTACATAAAGACCTTGAAGGGGTTATATGACTCAATAAATAGGTAAAGAGAAATACTATGCATTTATTTGGTAGTGCCTTCATAAGTATATCCGCAAGCTGAAGATCTATGGAGATATGAGGAGTAGTGATCTTCCCTTCTCGTACTGCATCTCGTATGAAGTAACAATGAACTTCAATGTGCTTAGCCCGCTCATGGAATATGAGATTGGTGACAATGTATGTAGCAGACTTGTTGTCACAATATAAAGGTATAAGAGTAATAATAAGAAGTCCAAGTTCCTGTAGAAAGGAGATTAACCATGTAATCTCACAAGTGACTTTATCCATCGCTCTGTATTAAGCCTCTGCACTTGATGTAAAAATATTGTATGCTTCTTGCTCCGCTAGTAACCATATTGCCACCAACAAATATATCATAACCTGTAGTCGGTCGTCGGTCCTAAGGAGAACTTATATAATCGACGTATGCGTAAGTTGTAACATCAATGTGACCATTGACCCCATAGAAAAGGCCTCTTCCTGGAGATTCCTTCACATATTGAAGGACCAGAAGAACATCATGTCAATAACTATACATAGGTCTTTCCATGTGTTGACTAGCTCTGTTTACAACATACGATATATCTGGCATAATGCTAGTGAGGCAGAGCAGTTTGCCCACTAGGCTTCAATATTGTGTAGCATCCTCAAACTCAGGATCAATAACTGTAGCTTGTTTCACAGTTTTGCTTGGATGTTAGATGGTTTGCATCAAAGTAAACTAGTTTCTCTGTAAGAATGTCTAAGTAATACTTCTATTGTGACATGTGTGATCCCTCTCTAGTGCATATCACCTCAATGTCATGAAAGTATCCGAGTTGACCAAGTTCCTTGGTGGCAAACACCTTCTAGAGACAAGCCTTGGTCTCTAGAATGGCTGATTCATCATCACTCGTAATCACCATATCATCAACACATTTCATCAGTATAGTTATGTCAGTGGATCGCCGTCTAGCAAAAAATAGATTAATTCGATGTTGTCTCATGGGCGCCAAAAGAGCTGATCTCAGAGATAAGTCTGTTAAACCAAGCTCACGAACTCTGCTCTAGGTCATAGATGACCTTATTGAGTTGGCACACATGCTCCCCCTCGAAGGAGTAACCCATTGGTGGCATTATGTAGACCTCCTTCTCGAGATCGCCATACAGAAAAGCATTCTTCACATCTAGTTGAAAGATGAACCAATTCTTATTAGCAACAACAAACAAATAGTGCACATAGATCCCGTTTTGATAGTTGGAGAAAAAGTCTCAATAAATAAAATAGTGCGTAGGGAGTTGAAGGGCCTGAAGGGGCTCCAATGGGAATGCTAGAGGGTCCTGGTGGCCAAACGACGGCATAGAAGGGCCGACCGAGTCTCCTGCAATGACACAATGTAGTAGCATCACACTCTAAGGCTCGGATGAGTCGGGGTGCCAGCATAGGTGCTACAACCTTGTGCTGTGGTGCGGAGTGCGCTGCAGACTGCAGCTGTACGACGATGAGAGGGGCCCTATGCGAGATCCTAGGGAGAGGGGAGGGCCCACGTGAGGGCTTGGCTAGTGGTGACGATGAGAGTTAGGTCAGAACACCGGTCTAGGATCGCTGCTTTGATACCATGTGGAGAAAGATGAGAGAATGAATGACTTGTCTCATTCAATGGGTCTAGGATTTCTTACACAGGGTGAAACCTTAGAGAGGTGAAAAGAGAAAATTACATGGATGTCCTAAAAGGGTTACAAGATGCCATAAATATAAAGAAATAACCTATTAACTCTATCATAGTCCACATCATAAGTCTGAGTGAAGCCCTTTGCTTCAACTTTAAGCATGGCTTTCAATCATTCAATAGAACCACTAGGGGACTGGTTGGTCATACATACCTATTTCCAAGCAACAAGCTTAACACTCAAGGGGGCATGGCGCAAGATCCTATATCTCCCTGGAGGTAAGGGCATCCATCTCTTTATACATGGCTTTTTCCAATCATAGTCCTGCAATGCACAATTACCCAAAAGATCAAGGTTCAAAACCCTCCTTGTGAGGGTTGCGTTAAGTAACCGACAACTAGTGTAAAAATAGTATGATCTTTCAAGATGGATTTGAGCAAAAACCCACATAAGCGACCCTACTAAAACGTGGGAGAAGTCTTCGCCATCTAGACCTGTAATGCACTATGATGACCACAAAGAATAGTAGTAGTTATCAAAACATCTGGTCACAACTGGATAGATGGTCAGTGGAAGTAAAATGCAACACGAGATGCAAAGTACATTGCCTTTTCATCTGTCACAAAGCTATAGGAAGATCCGAGAGAGCATCCGGCTCCGTAGTAGCATGGGCACTCGAAGAGGGTACATCATCTGGCAAGTAAGGAACATGTAATGGTACATGTTCACAATGAATAGTGTGTTTTCTTTTATAGACAATGAGTAGTGAGAATTGGTCCAATGGTTTATTACCGAGAAACTGAGTAAAGTAGGTAAAGTAGCTGGTCTTTTCAAAGAAAGTGATGCCAACATAAATGTAATAAAGATTACTAATCAGATCTTAAAAATTAAATCGGTATCAAATCGGGCATCAGTTTTTGATTTTTATGATCGCCCAAATGGGATCGACTGGTCGAACCGATGACGACGTCAACAATTCATAAAATCAAAAAAGATCGAACCATTGTATTGTTACTTTGGTTCATATGGTTTATGTCGGGAGAAAAGGATTTGCTGTTATTCCAAAGAACCCCAAGCTTTCTTATATAGAGAAGGCATATGGGTAAATTACATAAGGTGGAAACAAGTAAATAAAAATAACTACACGGTACATAGAATATAGAAATATCTCTACACTCCCCCTCAATTTGGAGCATAGATATCAATCATGCTCATCTTGGAAGAACAATTATGGAACGTCCTTCTGAGCAATAGCTTGGTGAAGATGTCGGCAGTCTGCTCTCCTAAACTGACATGAGAAGTAGAAATCAAGCCCTTCTGAATCATATATCTAGTATAGTGACAATCTACCTCAATATGCTTTGTTCTTTCATGAAAAGCAAGATTATTAACAATGAATATCGCAGTTTGATTATCACATTGTAGCTGCATGGGTAAAGGTACATCTTTATGTAAATCTTCTAACACAACTCGAACCCACATCATCTCAGTGATTGCTTGTGCCATGGCCCTATATTCAGATTCTGCACCAGATCTAGCCACCATTGTTTGTTTCTTGCTTTTCCAAGAAACCAAAGAACTGCCCATAAATACTGCAAAACCTGAAGTAGACTTCTGATCCATAGGACATCCTGCATAGTCCGCATCAGCACATGCGGAAACAGAAATGTTTGTTTCTTTTCTGAACAATAATCCTGTGCTTGGAGATGACTTTAGATATCTCAATATCATTGTATGTGGCATCCATATGTACTTGTCTAGGTTGTTCCATGAATTGACTCACCCGACTCATTGCAAAAGCGATATCAGGTCTAGTGATAGTAATATAAAGAAGCTTACCCTCCATTTCTCTATATCTTCTCTTGTCAACCTCCTTTATATCATCATATAACTTCATGCTGGGATCCATTGGAGTAGTTGAGGGTCAACACCCAATCATGCCCGTCTCAACAAACATATTTGTAATATACTTCCTTTGGGTCATCACAAGATCCTGCGCATTCCTGGCAAATTCCAACACCACAAAATATCGTAGAGTGCCACGATCCTTTGTAACAAACTGAGTCTCAGAAATGCTTTTGCCATCTTTATCCTCTGTGTATCCTCTCCTGTAACGAGTATACCATCAACATACACCATGATAACAACCGTACCTCAAGAATGATCTGCATTTGATCTCTTGAACCCTTGCTTTTCAATTAGATCAGAAATCTTCTGAAACCACGCCCATGGGCTTTGTTTAAGACCATATGTCGCCTTGTAAAGTCAACACACCATGTGACTCTCCCCCTCAGCAGAAAACCCCGGAGGCTGCTGTATGTAGACTTTTGCAGATCCCCATGCAAGAGGGTATTCTTAACATCAAGATGAAACAAGGGCCAATCACGTACCACAACAACTGACAGAAGGACACATAGAGTCGAATGACGCGCAAGTGGAGAGAATGCGTCCATATAATCCACGCCGTATGTTTGAGTGAAGCCTCACACCACTAGCCTTGCCTTGTAACGGTCAAGGCTACCATCTGCATGATATTTGGCCGTGAACACCCACTTACAACTGACAACAGATGCTCCTGGGGAGCGGGAACTAAGCTCTATGTACCCCGCGACTGTAGAGCAACCATTTCCTCCTCCATGGCAGAACGTCGACAACCAATCTTCAAGGCATCCTGATGATTCTGTGGTATCTCTACGGCTGATAGAGCCACATCAAACCTCTGAAAGTCCCCTGTGAGGCGATGGAAGGAAACCTGTGAAGCAAGTGGATATGATGCACAAGTACGTTTTTGCTTCTGTATGGCAATAGGTACATCCATATCATCAAAAACAATACTCGTCGGTATGCTATTCTCCTTTAAAGATGGTCCCTGCACTTGCACATTATCAGGCCCATCGTTAGTAACAATATCTGGACAAACCTGAGGCGTGCTAGATGATTGACGAGCACCATGAACAGGAATAGATCACGGATACAGAATTTTGGTAAGGGTGAAACAAGTGGTTGTGGAGGTGGTGGTGACGGTAGTGATGGTGGTGGTGAGACAACTGGAACTGGAACCGGAAGGGACAGACACATAAGAGGAGATGGTACATAGATCTCATTATCAGATGTGGATGAGGCCAGCCTGTCAACTGCAGGGGAGAAATTCATTATAGACTCAGAATGTGACATCGGCACTGACAAAATATTTCCTGCTTATAGGGTCATAGCATCGGTAACCATTCTGAGTCCGAGAGTGTCCAACAAACACACACTTGGCAACCCTAGGTAAGAGCTTGTCAAGTCCCGGAGAAAACTGGTGAACGAAGGCAACAACATCAAAGACACGAGGAGTAAGTGAGAATAATTCCTTTTCAGGAAAGACAACAGAAAGATGAATTTTCTCACCTAAGACAGAGGATGGCATACGATTTACAAGATAACATGTCGTAAGGACTACATCACCCCAAAAGAAATGGTGGCACAACTCTGGATAAGGAGAGTCCGAGTTATATCAAGAAGATGACGACATTTTCTCTTAGCAACTCCATTCTGTTGAGATGTGTAAGCACATGTGGTTTGATGGATAATGCCTCGAGATGAGAAGAAATGTGAAAGAGCACAAGGTACACATATTTCACAGTAGAGGAAAAAACATTCTGCACTTCATTTATAATATTTTTGATCACGTCTCCTGCTTCATATTTATTCTTCAAAAAAAACACCCACGACAGACGAGAGAAATCATCAACAACAACTAGATAAAACTTGTGCCCCTGGTGATCAGGAGCATGTCTCGGACCCCAAATGTCAACATGAAATAACTCAAAAGGGGACCTACTGCTTCGAGACTGACGACTAGGAAAGGTAGATCTATGATGCTTTCCCAATTGACATGCTTCACACCGAAAAGAAGAACTCGGTGAAGTCTGAGGCAAGATATGATGCATCTTCTTAAGAGGGAGGTGGCCAAAGCGTAGATGCCATGTAAATGGAGAGACTGGTCCACTTGACTGAGAGGAGATGCCAACATAAGGGGTTCGGAGCAGACGATAAAGACCATCCTGCTCACAACCACAACCAATCACCCAACCTGTAAGCATGTCATGAAAAACAAGAGACGATGGATTAAATATAGCACGACAGTGCAAATCCTTCTTAATCTGACTGATAGAGAGTAAATTTATCGAAAAAATCAAGAGCATGTAATACATTCTGTAGACGCATGGACGATGATAAATTGATCTCCCCCCGTCCAATAATAGGGGAATGAGTCCCATCAGCTCTGATGACAGATTGCCCTGGTGGAATATTCTTATAGGATGAAAGTTTATCTTTGTCTCAGCAAAGATGATGTGTCGCACCGGAGTCCATAATCCATTCTGAAACATCAGATCCATGATAAGAGGTAAAGGCTTAAGCACTACCTGAGGTGCTAGCAGTGGCTGAGGTACTGGCAGAGGCTGAAGCAACAATGTCCGAGGTGCCTCCTGAAGATTCTGTAGAGGCAGGGGGCATAATACGTACTCTCGCAACAAGCTCCCCAAACCTCTGATCTGAAGTAGATGCTGATGGAGATGCAACATGCTCGGCTACACACGTCGAGGTCGGAAAACCATGCTTAGAATAACATGTATCCTCCGTGTGACCTGGGCGATGACAAAAGATGCAAGACTGACGAAAACGACCGCCTCTACCACAAGGTCCATGACTACGGAACGAAGAAGAGGCTCCTCTACCTCTGGAGTTCGCCATCGCCAAAGGGGCTGAGCAGGAGCATTGGACAAGACTATAACGTGGCTAAGCCTGCGATAAATTTCCTCTATTGGAGAAATAGTAGCATCTGCAAGGATCTGCGAGCGAGCAACATCATATTCAGGGTTAAGTGCCACAAGTAAGTCTCCCACCAGGGTAGCATTCCGAAAGGTCTTCTGTTGCACGGGAGTCGCCATAAGAGGAATGATGATGCAGATCTTTTCAAACATCCCTCGCAAGGATGTATATAAGGAGTGAAGAGGCCGCCCGTTTTGCTTGACCGTAAATATGTCATGTTGGAGTTGAAGGATCTTGGTCTCATTTCGCACCTGCGAGTATGTTGCTGCAAGTATGTCCCACATCGCCTTAGCAGTGGGCTGATGGAGAACATCATTAGCAATCTCCATCGTCAGTGTCCTGAGAGCCAAACTTTGGCAAACGAATCATCAACATCCCAGGAGGCATAAACCCCAGTATTCTCTGTCGGCTCATCTTTGGTAAGAATATGCTTCTTACGATTAGACTTCATGAGACTCATGAACTGCATTGCCCAAAGCTCATAGTTCGTCCCATCCATCTCGACAATGGGCGTTGAACCTTTGAAAGCGCCTATGGAGGGCGTATCGACCTTATTTTCTGTCATTTTGCTAGAGGTATGGAACTAGGGTTGTAGACCGAAGAACAAATGTCTACATAAACATCACAAGAGGATTTGAGTGCATATGTAGTAGACCTATGCACTCAAACCCACAGGAGGCGGCGACAGAAAGAGAGGAGGGGGCGGGAGGGGAGAGAGCCGGCGGTGGGGAGAGGGCTGGCGGCGGGAGGGGGGTGGCGGCTGTAGGGGGCCTGCGGCTGGAGGGTGACGACGGGGAGAGACCGACGACAGGAGGAGGGCCGACGGGAGGTGGGAGGCGGGAGGGGGGCAAGAAAGGTGGTAGGCTAGGGTTTGGCTCTAATACCATGTTGGGAGAAAATGATTTGTTATTATTCCAAAGAACCCTAGGCTCTCTTGTATAGAGAAGACTTATGGGTAAATTACATAAGGTGGAAACAAGAAAATAAAAATAACTAAACAATACATAAAATATAGAAATATCTGTACAGTTTAGCCGGGTCGAACATAGTTAGACTGGTATATTATACAAATAAGTATGAAAAATGATACATCATATCTTAAGAGGGTTTATAACGTTGTACATTGGTATCCTTCCAACTTTTTCCAATATACTTATACCCATATTTTTTCGCAATTACATGTGTCCCCTATATGTTTACAAAATGCATATTAGTAGCCTTTCAGTAGTACACTTGTGCTCCTATATTATACCAACACAAGGATAATAATGTAATTTTTTCTAAGAATATAGGAGCACATGTGAAATTGCTAAAAAGTTAGAGGTATATATGGTATTAGAAAAATTTAAAGGGCATAATAACATAATTTGTAATATATATGATGTATATAATTAATAATTTTAAAATTATTTAAACTCTATTCCATGATGGTTAATTTACGTCTTCTTATAGTATAACTATAACAACATCTTCGTTTGTTGTTGGAAGAGACAACTTCTTGCACAATGTGGAAAAATAGAGGCAATACTCGTACAACAGAAATGGAGAGCGATAATAGGTCATTGGCACATGTGGAAGGAGAAGAGATAAGGAGCAGAGTCAAATTCCTAAGTAGTACCTGGGTATTACTTAAATATCCAGGTTCTACGAATTGTTTTTTTTATTAAAAAACTACAGAGGTGTCGCATGTTCAACATGCGACACCCCTTAAGTTTTTTTTTACCCAGGAACTACGTATGTGTCGCATTTTGGATATGCGCTATAGATAACGCATATTCAATATGCGATATTGAGCCTAAATAAGGCCCGCGTCCAGCGGCTTTGGACATTTCCCAGCCCTCTCGTTCTCCTGCACCCGTGCCGCCCCCGACGCCCACTTCGCCACCCGCGTCTTGTGATCTCCTCCTCTCTCAAAAACGCCCGTTTTGGTCACTCCTAGCCCCACGGAATACTCCTTTTCCGTGGTTTCACTGATTGGCACCGTCCTAGCCGCCCCCGCGTCTCAACAGGGCTAATCCCTTGTTGCGAACAATTGGACTTGGTAAAACGTTTTCTTTAGTTATTGTTTGTATCATATGCATATTATTTTCATTTCTCGAATGTATGACGTTTGCTTGTACGTTGTGTCACGTATGAGGTTAGAATGGAGCAGATGTATTGTACGTGTCATTTGAGTGGTACACTCATGTGCGGATCGTCAACCAACGTAAGGGGATTTGTGTTGACACCTAATATGACGTTCGATGAGATGTTGAACTTGGTTTACCGTAAGTTCAACTTGGATGTTGACAGTCAAAAAATCCGATTATTACATCGCATCCCTCGAGGCACAGGGGAGGAACCGTCATTTTCATCTATTATCGATGATGATGATGTGCAGGCAGTTCTTGTGTACGCTCGGACCATTGGGAAATCAATGCCTACTGATATTTATGTTGAAGATGTATCTGTGAGCGAAGTCCCCACTGTTATGACTAATAAGGGGACCGTCTGGAGTCCCGAGCACACAAGCAGCAGTTGTCCGCAGCACGCAACCAAGAAATGTCCCAACCATGGAACCCTACTTTGATACGGATGCGCCTGTAACACAGCCAAGCACGGATCAGAATTTGGGCTTGAGTGAGCCGTTGCTGCGAGAGGTTAACTGGATGGATCAGGATTTCATCCCTTGGGGGACCGATGATGACCTGGAAGAAGGTAGCGAAGATGTCGAAGATGATATGATGGACGAGGAGATCCCAGCTGATGAACAAAGCACGCATACTATTACACCCCGTATACCCTTTTTTGGGTTAGAGGGTCAAATACTCGTTCAACATATGAAGACGACATTCGAAGCAAGTCTAGACTTGATGGTGTCGCTGATGAAATCCGCAAGGGTAGAACGTTCAAATGTAGGGAGGATTTGGTTTGTGCTGTGAAGAAGTTCCACATTCTATCACATTATGACTTCATTGTCAAGGAATCCACCAGCTTGTTATGGTCGGTTTTTTGTACGCAGAGATCGAATGGTTGTGTTTGGTATTTACGAGGACATTTCAGAAAATTTGATGGACTGTGGGTGATCTCCAAGGTTGTTGGGGCACACACTTGTATAAACCCAACAGTTAATCAGGATCATTCTCAGTTGGACTACAAATTCATGTCCAGATCATTGCTAACTCTTGTTAGGGATGACCCTAATGTTCGTGTATCAAGTTGTAGAGCTCACATCCACGAGATGTACAACTACTGGGTTACAAAGAAAAGGGCTTGGGATGCTCGAAGGAAGGCCATCGGAATCGTATTTGATGACTGGAAGAAGTCATACGCTGAAATGCCTTCTCTTTTGCATGCAATGAAGGCTGCTATTCCAGAGACTGAAATTGATATTGAATATAGCGACCATCCTGATCCTCGGAAACCGCTCTGCTGCAGATTTGAACGATGCTTTTGGGCATTTGGGCCTTCGATTGAAGCATTTAAATATTGTCGGCCTCTGATTAGTGTTGACGGGACACATTTGTACGGGAAGTACAAACAAAAATTGCTCATTGCTTGCGGTATTGACGGGGATAAACATATTGTTCCCCTTGCATTCGGAATCGTTGACGAGGAATCCGCTCCGTCATGGAAGTGGTTTCTTTCGTTGGTACGTGTCCGGGTAATCGGCATGCGAGCTGGACCAATATGTATCATCTCTGACAGGCATTCTGGTATAAAAGCCGCTATGAAAGATGCTGACGTGGATTTATTAGAACCCTTTGCATATTGGCAGTTTTGTACAAGGCACGTCGCGAGCAACTTCAATAGCGTCTTTAAAAATGGCTCCATGAAAGCTCTGGTGCAAGCCGCAGCATTACAGACGACACCTAGGAAGTTCGCGTACTTCATGAGGAAATTGCAAGAGTGGAATAATGGAGCAGGTAGATGGTTTTCGACTCATTATTGTCGTCGTGAGCAATGGACCTTGGCCTATGACAGTGGGTATAGGTTTGGTCAGATGACTACAAATCTGAGCGAAAGCTACAATGCAGTTCTTAAAGATGACCGTTGCTTGCCAATCTCTGCGTTAATTGAAAAGAACTTTTATAATTGTGTGTCATACTTCATTCAACATGCTGAAGAAGCAAGCGTAGCCATCGCTGCTGGTCGAAAATTCACGCATTATGCATCCACAGAGTTGACCCGTTGGACTGCAGCTGCGAATGGGCACACAGTAACTCAGGTACAAGTACAGCCGGAAATATTATTCGAGGTGTCTACCAGGGCTCGACGGACTTCTAATGGTATTCGCGGACGCAAACAGTACACGGTAAATTTGCTACAAAGGAAATGCACTTGTAATAAGTGGCAAATATTTCGTATCACTTATCGCTCTACCACATCTGCATGATTTCGAGTACTCTGAGACACTGAGCTGTGGATCTGCAATACTTGCATATCTATACAGACATCTGTGTTTAGCAACAGATATGGCGACCGAAGAGATTGGAGGCTCGATCATACTCCTTCAGCTATGGGCATGGGAGCATTTCTCCCACATTGCTCCAATTGTGAGGGACGACAGAGAATGGTACGGGCGTCCGTTAGGAGTCCGTTGGGTAACGGCGTTTGCCCATCGTAGACAGCCTACACACGTGGTCAGACCTTACAGGGACGCTTTTGACATGCAATCACCCGAGCAAGTAATTTTACATTCACAAAATTTTCCTATATCAACAAAAAAATACTAATCGTAATACAATTTTTGCATTCAGGTTTTTTGGACTCCATATACCGATGAGATCCGCGCCCATCTCCCGGCCAACTCTCTTGAAGGCGAACGCATTTGGAGAGCGGAAGTGCCATTGATATACTTCCACATTGTGGAGTATTACTACCCAGACCGTTTCTTGGGCCTTCAAGATATTCCAAGTCGTTGCTTCACTTTTGAGGAACTCCATGCAATCGATTTGAGGGGGAAAGTGCATGTAGATTGGAGGGCAAAACACAGCTTGCATATTGCCCGCTGGGATGAGCGGGAGATAGAATTGTTCGTATCAATCGGTCCAGAGGGATATTCGCGACGCCCGCATACGAGCAATGGTATCAGACCATAACTCGAAGATTTGTCGGACGTTTAGGTGCGACTCTGGCAAGCAACGTAAGTGCTCCAACTATAAGTTTGTGGTAAATTAATTAAGAAAATTGGTACAAATTTACATCTACGTTTTTTCCTTGGATGCAGCTCGCCAAGTGGAGCCGTGTGTACGACATTGGACACGAGGAATGCCGCGAGATTACGGCACAAGCGAAGGCGGAAATGACGGAGTGGCTGTCATTCTAATTTGCAGATGCGGTCACGTTACATGACGAGCGTGCTGATGTGGCTAGGGAGGAGGCAAGGTGAGGAAGGGCAAGAGGACGGGGAAGAGGAAGAGGTCGAGGGAGGGCGCGTGAACAAGTGGCGGAACCCATGGACTATGAAGAAGTCGCTGCGGAAGATGAGAACCTTGCGCAAAGAGACTTCTTCACACCTGCCACCGAGCGACCACGGGAGGACTTGCCAACGCCTCAGGCACCGTTGAGGCATGGATTGGACGCCAGCCAGACACAACCAACTTACTGCACACTAACGCCGCCATCGATGCCAACCTTCGAGGAAGATGTCCCAGGGCCCTCTCAAATCCACATGATAGACCAGGCGAACCGCCTGTTACCGTTCCATCCTCCTGATTCTAGGATTACATACCAGCGGAGGAAAAAGCATTGACTTGTAATCATTGTAATTTTTAATATGACGCAAAAATGTAATGTATATTCGTGAACAAGTCTATTTATATTAAATGTTTGGAATGTCTTTTTGGATCATACATCTTTGAATGCGTGAATGCGATGTCTATACATCTTTGAATGCGTGAATGCGATGTCTATTTACATTAGAAACATGCAATTGGCATGCTTTTTCAAGGGTTTTTTAGAAACATGAAATTCCCTGGCCCAGACCTGGCCAGTAATTTTCGAGGGAAATTCCCTGAAAAGATGTCGCATATTCAAAATGCGTTATCTGTACTCTCTACGGGCTATCAGACCATTGGTCGAGACCAGTCCTTTTCGAGGGAAATTCCTTGGAAAGATGTCGCATATTCAATATGCGTTATCTGTACTCGGCCTCATTTTTTAGGGAAATTCCCTGGAAGGATGTCGCATATTCAACATGCGTTATCTGCTCAGACCATTGGTCGAGACCAGTCATTTTCGAGGAAATTCCCTGGAAATATGTCGCATATTCAATATGCGTTATCTATAGCGCATATCCAAAATGCGACACATACGTAGTTCCTGGATAAAAAAAACTTAAGGATGCGACACCTCTGTAGTTTTTGAGTAAAAAACATTATGTAGAACCTGGGTATTTAAGTAATTCCCAGGTACTACTTAGGAATTTGACTCATAAGGAGCAATATACTATGAGTTAGAACGAGTCTAGATTATGAATAGATTTTAAAAGTTTACATTTTAATAAATTATAGAAATTATTTTTTGTCATAAAATGAGTGGTTGAACAGATGGTTAAGTTCAATTGATTCAACCAGGTTTAAGCGGTCCAACTAGATTTTGACTGGTTTTTTGTTTTCTGAATACAAATAGGGTGGTTGGATCGTTTTTCTTCCGGTTCTTGATTTAAATGGTTGAACTGGTCGATTTGGTTTGATTTTTAAAACATTTCCTATGCCCCTCCTAAGTGCAAAAAATACCCAAGAAAAAAACACTTGATATCATGAGGAAACCGTTTATCTGCAGTATAAATATTATAAACAAAAGCGGTCCAACCAAAAATTCTCAATGACCGTGGAAATGGTGTCTCATTGATATATAAGGAGAGGAGTTGCACTCTTTAGAATATACGATGGGACCTTGTTTACGAGATGAGTGGTGGAGGAAGAGGAGCGAAGGGCGATCCTGTTGATAGAAATGCTCTAGGTGATGCATGGAAAAGTTGGGGAGAAACGAGCGGAGGATGATCGTGTGAGGGCCCCGTGGAGAAGACGAACGGGTCCTGATGTGAAAGGGTGTCGGGGAGGAAATAATCGAGGCCTGAGGGGCAACATTTAAGAGAGAGAGAGTAAAAGAGAGGGAGGGTACGAGAGAACCATATTTGGCAAGGGGGATTGTGATTCGGGGATTATGGATTCATCCATTGATGGAAAGAAATAATCAACAGTTAAGGGTCCTTCCCAAACATTGCAAACTCTCTCTATATATTATAATATATAGGGATTTTTACACTTATGCCCTTCCACATTTTTCAGTGGCCCTAGCGTTTTTGCAATTATACTTGTGCTCCTATATTGTTACGACATTCGCAGTATTGCCCTTCATTTAGTGTAATTTGTGGGCACCAAAGTAGTAATGGAAGGGCACCATTGTGATTTTTGTAAACATATAGGAGCTTAAGTATAAGAGTTTAATGGGGCTGCCCCCTTGGGGCAGCCAACATGGCTGCCCCCGCGCCGTTTTCGACGATTTTTTTATTTTTTTTGAAAAATATCGCCATGTATATTCATCCCTATATCCCTCCTATATGCCATTCGGAAGTCGTCAGAAACAGAGACTCCTACAGCCTCCATCCAGACAGTCATTTTTTAACGGTAACAAGATTTTTTAAATCGACATCATCTCGATGGAGGCCGTAGGAGTCTCTGTTTCTGACGAAATTCGAATGGCATATAGGAGGGATATGGGATGAATATACATGGCGATATTTTTCAAAAAAAATGAAAAAAACGCCGAAAACAGCGCGAGGGCATCCATTGTTGGCTGCCCCAAGGGGGCAACCCCATTTTTCTCTAAGTATAATTAGAAAAAAAGTATGTAGCATAAATATTACTGGAAAATCTTGGAAGTTTTTTTTGATGCTCAAAAAAGGGGGACGCACTCATCGGTGCTCGCCCCAATGCATTAAAGAGAAAGATAGAGAAATACTTACAAGAGAGAAGGGAGGAACAAGAGTCGAAAATACAAAATACAAAAGAGCGGATGGTATCCAAGATGTGAAACCCCCCATTACAAAAGCGTCATCCTAGCTAGAGGACCAATCAAGAAGGAACCCCGAGGCCGAAATACGAATATTCTCCAGGTAGAACCGCTGCCGAGCGAAAAGAGCTTCGTTCCTTCCCAGCCAAATGCTCCAAAGCCGCGCAATTGGCTCCAGCAAAACCTCCCGAGGGCGGCCCCTAGCGTTGATCAAACTATCGCAGAACAAGGCAAAGGAGGACAGGTTAAGCCAACCCAAGTCGTCCCACAGGGCACAAACACAGCCACAATGAAAGAATAAGTGGTCAATATTTTCCGTCTCCAGGCCACAGAGGCCACAGATGAAAAATCTTGGAAGTTCACAAGTGTTAAAACCATGGTTTTAAAAATCAGCGCCTCGAGGCGGAAAGGCGTACGTCTCGAGGCAAGGCGCACCAAAATCGCCCCTAGGCGTACGCCTCAGGTCCTTGGGTTGGGGTGTACGCCTTGACCTTGCTTGAGGTGTTCGAGGCGCGAGGCGGAGGCGTAAGACTCGAGGCTTTTTTTAACTTTTTGATTATTTGCTTTGCACTCAACCCTATTTTTATCTAAGCATTATTTTTTTTATGTTTGTGTTTATGTTTTCATGTTAAACCTTGCATAGCTGCATCTTTCTATATATAGATCCATGCAAAAAAAGAAAAGATTGCCTAAAACAAAAGAAGCTCAATGTTCTTGTATACATCATGTTCAATTTATCATACATCTACACATACTAGTTCTATTGCACATAGATTTGAGTTTGAATTGTAGTAAATATCTTATGTTAGTTCACGTTTGCAACTTAATGTTGTTATTTAGTTGTATGAGTTGTAAATATTAGAATAGTTATCACATATAGGAAGAAACAAGGTTGAAAAATAAAATATGAAGTAAAATAATTATTACTTTTTATTGTGAATAGCCAAATAGAATTAGAACCGTTAGTCAAAAAAATCGCCGGGGGTGCTGTCCCCACACCCCCGCAGGGGGGAGCACACATGCTCACACATGCTCCCCCCTAGACCCCCTATAGGCTCGTTGTTGGGGTATGATATGACAGGAGGGGGTGTATATGATGGTTCTCCAAATACATCCAACAAGACACATGTTTGGGATTCAAGGCATATTAATAATTTTTTTACTTCGAACTCCAAAAAATCATGGTTTATATTGTACTTTAGTATTAAGTATAGACTTTAGTTCATTACTCATATAAAATCATTGAAGTTGGAGTTGGAACTTGATATTCTGTATAATATTGGCTTAGTATTAGTTTTTTTGAACTTCAACACCTTCATCGCTTATGTATTGTATCTTTTAATAGTTTTAAATTATTTCTGAATGTGTTTTTGGCAAAGCTTAATAATATTATATACTTTTCAATGTATTTTACTTTAATTTATTTTTTTCCAAAATTGAGGCTTACGCCTCATCCGCCTCACACTTTTTTAAACCTTGGTTAAAACCCTTATATATGGATGTATATATGTGTATATATTGGATCGAATTTTTTCGAGTGAATTTAGGTCAAATCAGATTCAATTCATTTGGAAATCAAATTCACGGATTAAATTCATATGCAAATCATTTTGTTTTGAATATAATATTTTCAAATTTGAATGCTTCCATTCAATTAGCACCCAGCGGCAAGCCTCTGGCAGGCATGCCATAGCAGCTGAAATTAAACTCTCGACTGTTCAAAGATCGAATCCATGTTCTATATTTAGATGAGATCCTTGTTGTGGAATTTTGTATTGTGGAGTTAACCAAAGTGATTTTTTCTACTTTTTCAAAATTTATACAATTGATTTGGAAACCAGACTTTTTCTTTGAATTATTTGAAAATAACTGTTTGAGTGTCGTCCATTCTAATATATCTCATTTTCAGCAAACCTACAGAACCTGATCGTCTTTTTGAGTGTCTTCCCACATCTCTGCAACCAGGCCATCAAGGTGATTCCAATGGCAAACTTCCAACAGGTCATCATTCTGAACATCAGTCCAAAAATCAAGATGCCACTGCGTACAAGGTTCCCACTTTTATTCCACCTAGAATTTTGCCACTTTTGCATGATTTGGCGTACCAGTTGGATCAAGCTGGACATCAACAGCAATGCTTAGATATTTACAGGTTACATTTACCTCTGATGTTTTTTTTTGCAATTTGACCTTGCTTCGAATACATCCACTTATTTTGAATAACTTGTTTGTAGCTTCGTGGGTTTCTTATACGTACACCTCTGCAAAATTGTGCAAATACACTGCTATTGTCTGCAAAAATCACAATTTATTTTGTAGGTCTCATCATAATTTCCCCTCACCTGTCAGTTATACATTATTGTTATCATTAACAGAGGAAAGATGTTAAAATCTTCAGTACCCCACTCAGTTTAGTGCTTTACTTGATGAGCCATTTATCCTTTCCGGCGCTATCATTGCCTCTTTTACTTCCTATCAAATCTTGTCGAAGTGCTCTATTTTCCTTGTTGCTAGTTGTTCTCGCTTTATTTCTTTCCTGCACAAGTTGGGATTTTGTGGTTAAAATCTAACATGAAAGTAATCAACATATGCAACTTCTCCAACTCATCAGATGGTCTAAAAAGAATGGAAACCAAGACATTCGTATTGCATTTCTATAAGGCAACCACACAACCTAGTGGATGAGATACACCAATCCTGATAATTCTCCATAACAGTTTATCTTTTTCCGCATAGCTCCAAAATTTGAAATATTGATATCATATCCATGAGTATAGAAAGGGATATATTGAGACACATCAAATATATTGGTGGAAATCTTGAAAATGACTCAAAAAGCATTTTTCTCGCAAATTTAGATCATCACAGTTATTGAAATAATAACATAATACACTCATATGCAAGAGAGAGGTGTATTTAGCATATTTATATACATTATATCACACATATTACATTTATTGTATACATATTTCCCTGTTGCTAACTGCTAAGAGAGATCAAAAATGGTAAATGAAATTTATATAGTAACTATATATAGAAATAAAAGAGGTGTATTTATCATATTACCATTATACATCACACAATATATAGAAACAAAAGGTTGAGCTATATCGGAGATCAAACCAACAAGCAAATGAATATAATAACATACAAGAGGTTCAATACATGGCACTTCTAGGGTCTGATGCTCCAGGGCTGATATCCTAGGTGATGCTAGGGTTTCTCGGTGGGCAACAATGCATGTTGTGTCTCTTTCACTGAAGTAGGCTAGGCCTTGTCATGTTGCAGGGGACTAGGGGGTCACGACCTTCTCTCACGGTGTGCCTTCTCCATGCTCACATGGGGGAAGCTTAGTTCCTCCCCATGCTGTCACGATGGCTTTGCCTATTTGGATGGGAGATGAAGGTTTGGTTGGGATTGGGAGGGGCAATGAGGGCAGGGGTTGTGGCATTGATAATGATGGATGGACATCATCAGAGAGAGAGAGAGAGTATGATGTGCAGGGAGTGGTGCCCTCCTCGCGAGCTTTCGAGGATGGAGGAGACCATATTACATCAGCTGGATCATTTCACCGTTGTGGTACAACTTCCCGATGGGTCACCGACTACTGAGGAGACCTTTGCGTCAACAAGGTCTCTTACTTGATGTAAAGTAGCATCCTTATGTTCTTTTCGCTGTCTCTGACACTTGTCACGAAACAACCCCGTCTCTCAAGTATGCATGTACGGTGGAAACATTACAACTATCCCCTTGAGGGATTAGGCAATTTCCAAGAAGTCCATGTGCATGCATTTCTTTCATTCTTATATTATATTCTGTAATTTGCATTCATACCCATGTGTTTGTGTCCTTGTTTTTACAACATTTTGTCATTAAATTTTATTCCAAAAATAAAATTATGTAGACCACCTAATGCTCTATCATTGTGGATGCTGAGTATATTTTTGCGAGACATGATTTATTTAATATAAATATCTTTGTGAAAAATAGTATATTTTACCCGCTACATAATATTAAATTGATGTTAAATTAATCGTTGCTATAAAAATTCTCAAAAATTCAAGTAGGTAGATTTTAGGATGCTTTACATTATGCCCAAATTTGATGTCGTTTGCACACATATCGAGGTCGGAATAAAATGAATGGTGATTTGAGTAATTGATTTTTAATTAATTCCGCACTTAATATTTTAAGGAATTAGAAATTGTTCTGGATACCTCTCATGTAGAACTATCTAGGAGAATTCAACCTCTGAGAAATATTGGTGTTTTATATTTATTAAAATTAATTTGCTCGAAATTACCATGCATTCATATTTAATTCATTATTAATTCATCTTGCATCCGAAAAATCCAAAAAAATTGCATTGCTTGATTTTATTATATTTCATCTTCTTGCTAAGTTTCATAATTTTTGGACATCGTTTGATTGCAAATTGCATTTTAGTCCCCGCACTTTATCAAATTTGCTTCATCCATTAAACTACATTTTAAAATATCAAAAAATATTCACTGAAAATCTAGTCTCTTGATCGTCTAATAATTGACTTATGGATATAGTGACCTCCCTGAGTTCGACCTTGGTCTTGTCCAAGTAAAAAAATAAATTTGACTGCTCCCTTTTAATAACCTAATTAGTTTTAGCGGTTTTTGAGTGATTCTGATTGCCCGAATACTACAACAAAATCAATAATTAACAAAGGATAATTAACGGGTCTTTCAGATTGCACCATTGCTGGGGAGGCACGACTTAGGTTAATTTTAGAAAATCTAGATATTAGGTTTTCCATCCCCATATAGTCTGACCCATGGTTTTTCTTGTATATATTTCTCTGTTTGTTTTTCTGTATTTTATTTATTTATTTATTTTGTTTGCTTTATTTTCTTTCATTTTATTTTATTAAGGCTATCTCCATGACCATCATCTTATTTTTTTGTGCGAGGGACCTGACACGAAAGAGTGGACGAGCAACGCAGGAGCTTGGAGGCCGGCTTTTTCTAGTGATAAGCAGTCTGAATGGAACACATTAAAATTAAAATTAAAATCGAGTCGAGTCGTGAGGGAGTGTAGAGTCTAGTTTTTATTTGTTGCATTTATTTTATTGATTGCATATTTACAACGGATTCCGTTTGGGATCTCGCATGTGTGCCCAGACACTTTGGACATTATTCTTATGGTGTATCGAGACCTGTTTCACTCTCCGGTGAGGGTGGGGGTCGACTTGAGTGTCTCGTAGGTTAGACTTGGATACACATCTCTTAGAGCTTTTTATAGTTTTTATCTGCTTGTGCTCATTTAATTTAGGACAACATATTCACTTTAATAATACACACCTTAGATCGTTCTAACTTAGTCAAATTTAATTCATTTCTTCCTGCTAATTAGAATTATCTGTTAAGTGCGATTTCGTTATGGACATTTCATATAGTGTAAAATTTCAAATTATGTATTGCATTCTACATGTAGAGCGCGTGGATCACTGTAAGTCTTCTGAACTGGGCATGTATCATTGATTTTGTAGTTGCATCAGCTTTTCTCGACTCCTTCCCCGTGGTTTTATAACTTAGGATTAAAGGAAGTCAAGGTTGTTCGTTAGGCGTGCTTTGTGTGGTGGGTTATATTCAATGAAAATTAAATTTAAAATCGGGATTGCTAATATAATTTGAACCAAAAAAATGCATTAAAACTGAAATCGTTTTGTTGAGAGTAACACCCTCATTGTTTGAATTTAGTTGCAAGTGAGAGAGAGAGATGAACACTAGGATAGAGCCAAGATAGGATTTTCATATTGACTACTGATTCTACAAAAACAATTAGCTACTTCTCAGTGAGGAAATACGGGTAGCTGGTAAACGGTCTGGATTTCCTTAGCAGAGTGGATGGTTTAAAGGACACTTCATAAGGCTCGCTCCTTAAGTAATGAGTAGTTGTTTTACGGTCCGTACTTTCATCCATAATGGCTAAAAGTAGGTGCAACTAGTCGTAAGAATCGTGTTAGTCTTTAGGGAATACATGAACCTAACAACTCGTTAACTCTTTTAAAGTTTGCATTTATGTCCAACTAAAACAGACAAGATAATTTGGCCGAACCTTTACGGCCTTCACAACGTTGAGTTGGTGAATTTGGGGTTTGCTTTATGTTTGTATTCAAGGTGCGCGTTCAAAAAACCGTGCTCTTAGTGCCTTTCCTATCACTTCTTGTTTCATATCGTGCTCTTAACTCGAAGCTCTTGACATAGAGAATGGCGGATTGGAGTGAATTTTGCTCGGACTTCGTGAGCCTCTCACTGAACACTCTCCAAACCGATCGTCCTCACAGGGCGGGGATGACTCTCTTCCTGGGCCTCTTGGCTTCAAGACAATCCTTTCTTATAAGCCAAGGTCAATAAGTCATTTTCTTTTTCTGAGGAAGGTCAGATCCAAACCTCTCCGCTCTTCCTTTCTCACATCGGGAAGACCTCACTCGGTGTTTCTAGATTAACTTCTTGTACACATACTAATTCAAATCCTTTTGATTCTGAAGGTGAAGAACAAGACAACAAGATGCCCCCCAAGAAGATCATAGATGGTGATGGAGAGAATGATCCACTGAAGGATATCCCTGCCAGACTTGCACAAGCTGAACAGAGAAATGAAATATTCAGATCACAGCTTGCCCGGTTGAGGAATGAGGGGGATCAATAAGGGGTGCCTATAATCCCAATGTCGCACCGAACGAGAACTGGCTTAGGCCGGTTGTATCATCAAATGCTGGAGAATTAAAGCATCACTTTCTAACAATCCTACCAAAATTTTATGGTATTGCAATAGAGGAACCATACATGTTCATGCAGGAGCTTTAAATGGTATGTGACAATCTAGGACGACCTGGTGTATCTCAGAATTACATACGTCTTAAAGCCTTCCCATTTGTTGTTGCAGATAAAATCGCCTATTGGCTGAAGAATTTGGGGACGATAGTCACCACGTGGTTTGCATGAAGGACATGTTCCTCAAGAAGTTCTACCCGTTGAGTAGGACTACTCAGATGAGGTCTCGAATATCAAGCTTTACACATATGTCCGATGAGCCTGTCCACGAGGCATGAGAGAAATTCAAGGACCTAATTCAGAATTGCCCAGGTCTTGATATTGACCGACCTATCCCAGTCCAGAACCTTTACAGTGGTCTGACTCCTGAGGTTCAAGGATTGTTGAATGCTGCCTATGGAGGCAACTATCTGAATCAAGGCCCTAAATGTCGGTTTTGGTCACTATTTCGGTGACAGCCAAAACAGAATTTCGATTTCGACTGGATATCGATATTCGACAGAAATTCGACCGAATTTCGCTAAAATTTGAGGCCATGATCTGAATAGAGGAGCTGATGCGGTTTGGATGGTTTTAGAGCATATGACAGAGTTCAGCCACACAACATCATCTAGAAGGGCTTATGACAAGCCATCTCCCTCTTGCGTACATCGAGGTGGGAAGAACAATTGTCATTGATATGGCAAATGACGTAGTCCCCAACATGAGTATTATTATTAAAAAATTAACCAAGGTTGACCAGATCGAGAAGAAGGTGAGCGAGATACACAAAGTCGCTGAGTGAGAGAACCTCGCTAAGCTTCCGAAGCAGATGGCAGATCTAGCTGATAGGGTATCCAAGATTAAGATACCTGCCCCGTCTGCATCCCCTACTCCTATCTACCGAGTGCACCACATTCAAGAGCAGCCCGTGCAAGGGCCTCACAGCACGTGGACTCAAGATCATCCTGAGCTTCATGAAAGACGATTCACAGAGCCGCCCGTCGAGACAGTGACTGAGGAACCCCACGGGTGTGGGAGGTGAATGTCCTGTATTCCAATGATCCCAATACCACCAACGACAACAATAATGCCCACAACACCCCCTCAGACCCAGTATTGCCAGTTTCCATCCCTCCAGTAGTAGCAGTCGGACTATCAGGTCCCCCTTCAGTATCAGCAGAACCCTCCTCAGCAGAGTTAGTACCATCAACAAGTCCATTAGGGACCTAACATACGATACAGGGTCATCGACAACCTTCTCAGATGCAGGACCACGGGGCCTCATCCTTGGGTGCCTCTGACCTTCAGAGGATCCTTGATGAGCTCAAACTCATCCACAATGAGCAACATGATCAGAGAGCCGACATCAATCAACTTTTACGTTGACGTGATGAGTTCACCGCCCCTAGGACCTCCATCCCAGCACAGGTTCAGGTTAACCCCAACAACTTGAACCAAGGACAGAATCACCAGAAGGATCAAGTATACAATTCCGATTTCTTAGAATCAGATCATGAGATTCTTTCGCATGGTGTTTACCTTCTTACTCTCAGGAGCATTAGGATCGTGCAGACCCTTAATTTGGCACGACGGAGTGGAGCGGAGGATACCGCTGAGCCAACCCTTACGGATAGCTCGGAGGAGGAGGATCGACACCAGCACCACCAACACCACCACCTTCATGATCACCATGGAGATTGGATCCCTAAAAATAAAAAAAATATAAAAATCAAGAAAATCTAAAAAGAGGAATACAACAAAATCAAGCACGACAATGAGCAGTGGATCTTCAGGAGATGAGAAGACCACCTTGGATGCAACACCGACAATTTTTCCAGCTTCAGTTTTAGTTCCATTTCATGCATGCCAGTCGAGTCCTATACAAAGTCGAAGTTCGAGTCAGAGTCGTGTCCAACAGAATTTTGTTTCCAATAAGAACTTAGATGATGATGTTTTTGTTTCACATCATGAACCCCAAATAATCCCTTTCCCTCAGGCCTTATCTAAGGGAAAGAATTCTTTTATTTTCTAGATGGGTACCCGGGCTACAACCAAGTGGCCATCGCTCCCGAGGATCAGGTAAAGACCACATTTACATGTCCGTTTGGTACGTACATATTCAGGCGCATGCCCTTTGGGTTATGCAATGCAATAGGGGCTTTCCAGTGGTGTATGATTGCAGTATTTGCAGAGATGGTGAGCGATTTCCTGGAGGTCTTCATGGATGACTTCTTGATCCACGACGACTCGTTTGATACTTGTCTATATCATTTGGATCGAGTCCTCAAAAAATGTAGAGAGGTGAATCTAGTGCTCTCTTGTGAGAAGAATCATTTTATGGTTCAAGAGGGCATTGTGTTGGGGCATGTCATCTCCAAGGGGGGGAATAGAGGTTGACCCTGCCAAGATGAATGTGATCAAGAAACTTCACCACCAACCAGCATTAAACAAGTGCTGTCGTTCTTTGGGCATGTTGATTTTTACCGCATATTCATAAAGGACTTCTCAAAGATTGCCCGACCGTCATTGGAGCTCTTAGGAAAAGACACAGAGTTCATCGTAGATCACAGTGCCTTGAGGCCTTTGAGCTCCTAAAGAGGAAGATCATGGATGCTCCTATCCTACAGGGCTTAGATTGGTCTCTTCCTTTTGAGATCATGACAGATGGTTCGGAGTTTGCAGTTGGGTCCGTGTTAGGACAAAGGAGAGAGAAGGGATTCCTTATGCTGTTTACTACGCAAGCAAAGTACTCGATCATACTCAACGGAAGTATACCGTCACAGAGAAGGAAATGCTTGCCGTAGTATTCGCCTTGGACAAATTCAAGTCTCATTTTTTAGGATCCAAGGTTACCGTGTTCACAAATCACACAACCATCAAGTACCTCATGGAAAAGAAGGACGCGAATGCACATCTTCTTAGGTGGATTCTATTACTCCAAAAGTTCGATTTGCTGATCAAGGATAATCTTGGAGTGAAGAATGTTGTAGTTGATCATCTCTCCTGCATTGAGTCACATAGTTCCTCTGAGGTCGACCCCATCAAGGACTCATTCCTCGGTGAGTCGATCTGTTCTGTTGACTCTCTTCCATGGTATGTTAAGATGGTGAATTTCTTGGTGTCTAAGACTGTTCCCTATGATTGGCCCAAGAGCAACATTGACCGACTTAAGTCGGAATCTAGGAAATACCATTGAGAGGATCCGTTCCTTTTTCTTTGAAGATCCGGATTGTGTCTGGCGGAGGTGTATTCTTCAGGAGGAATACGTGAGTGTCCTCCTACTACCACTCCTTAGAGGCAGGAGGACATCACTCCGGGAAGGGGACCGCTTGGAAGCAGAGAAATAAATGTCACCGACTTTGTGAAGGGAATGAGCAAGGACTTAATGACAAGATGAGATGCCTCAGGCACCCCTCTATGTCTTCCAAGCCAAAAGAAGGGTCGAAGGTTTTTGGTCGTCAGGTGGTGCTTGTTTGGGGGTGTGCTACCAGAAATCAGGCTTGAAGGTGACCTCACATTCAAGTATCTTCAAGTAGAAAGTTTTATATGAGCAGCAATGGAAGCAAGGCGGGATCTCATATGGAGTCAGAGATTCTCGAGCGAGGATCCTCAGGGTGAGAGAATGTTGCAAAGCCTTGAATGACGTACCTCGACATCCTCAATCTCATTTTACGATCGCTCTCTGGTCCTCGCAACTAGGGCTATCAGAAAATTCTCAGGTTCAACATTCGCTCAGATTCGGATCGCTAAAGGTTCGATTCGGATTCGATTCGAAAATAAATGAACCGAACCTGAGCACGAGTTCGGGCTTGATTAAGTAAACGGACCGAACCTCAAAAACATAGGTTCGCTCTCATTCGGTTCATTAAAAGTTCGATTATATACACACATACATACATAAAAGTATATATACATGCATATTGTATATACAAGGAAGAAATACATTCTATATTAACATAACTGCTATTCACTAATTTTCTGAAACCCATCTAGTCATCCACTCCCTAAATCTCTATTCTCAATTCCCGAAACCCCACAAAAACCTTCCCATGCGGCTATGGTTTTTCCCTTTGAACATAAATGTCTGCACAATATTTATTCTTAAACGAACCTTTAACGAGCTGAACCGAACCTTTACGAACCTTACTCGAGTCGAACCAAACCTTTACAAACCTTACCCGAGCCGAACCGAACCTGATTACAGTTTTCATTTTATCGAGCCGAACCGAACCCAAACCTTAAAGTAAGCTAAACGAACCAAGCCAAGCCTGGGTTGGTTCGCTCAGGTTCGGCTCGTTTACACCCCTACTCACATCTAGTAGGAATGGGGGCTCTCTTAATTTCCAGTAAGTTGATTGTTGCTTTCGCAGTCAGAGGTTCGGATCGAAAGACTCAGTTGTATTGGTCGACCCTGTTCCGTGATGCATATACATTTGTTAGCTCGTGTCCTGTATGTCGGACAATGGGAGGGACCGTCGGTCCCAAAGATGAAATGCCCATGCAACTGACCATTATGGTTGATGTTTTCGATGCATGGAGCATAGATTTCATGGGCCCATTCCCTAACAACTATGGCTATAGACATATTCTCTTGGCGGTTGATTATCTCTCTAAGTGGGGTGGAAGTTATCCCTACCCGAGCTGCAGACAACAAGACTGTTTGCACGTTTGTGAAATATCACATCATTTCACGGTTCAGGGTTTCCAAAGTCATCATCTTTAACAGAGGTAGCACTCTATTAACAGGGAAATAAAAAAGTTAACAAAGAACTACGACATCGAGCACCGCGTCGCTAGTCCATACCACCCACAATCGAATGGCATGGCTGAGGTGTCGAATAGGGAGGTGAAGGTCACTTTGCAGAAGATAGTCCGCCCTGACAGGAAGAACTGATCCTAGCTTTTGGACCAAGTTCTATGGGCATACCGGACTACTTACAAGACCCCACTTGAAACCTCCCCATTCCCAATGGTTTATGGAAAGCCGTGTCATCTGCCCGCCGAATTATACAAAAATCTGAAGGAGCATTAAAGAAAGTGAACCGGAACACACATGAAGGACAACAGAGAAGAAAGATGGATTTAAACAAGCTTTTGGAAATAAGAAACAAGGCATATAACGGCTGGGGCTGGCTGGGGAGGGGCGCGGGGGTCCTCTCGGGCGCGGACGTGGACATCCTTCTCTTCGTATTCTCGGAGGCGGAGGTGAAGTCGGCGGTCAGGGGCGTAAATGATGACGGGGCCCCAGACCCAGATGGGATTCCGGTTCGGTTCTACAGAGAATTCTGGGAGATTCTGAAGACCGAAATTTTTGAAGTGATCAAGAAGTTCAGTATGGGGAACGGTGGTTTCGAGAGGATAAACCGCACTCTCCTTTTCTTGCTGCCGAAACGGGACACCCCGGTTTGTGTTGATGATTATAGGCCAATAGCGCTCTCGAGTGCACTATACCTAATTGTCACCAAGGTCTTAGCGAACAAACTCAAGTCTGTGTTGGGGTCAATGGTGAACGAGGAGCAGCCGACGTTCATAGATGGAAGACAACTGGCAGATGGGACTGCTATGGCGTCCGAAATTTTTTTGGACTGGAAAAGATCAGAAACGAAGGGGGCAATTTGGAAATTCGACTTTGCCAGAGCCTACGATTCGGTGGATTGGAGGTTCATCTGGATCTCTTTACGGAGGAGAGGTTTCCCGGAGCAGTGGATTGAGTGGATGAAGAGGTGCATCACTACCTCCTCTTTCTCGGTTCTAGTGAACGACACACCGTAGGGGGTTCTTCTAGCCTCAGAGGGGTGTCCGACAGGGCTGCTCTGTAGCCCCATTGCTTTTTGTTCTAGTGGTAGACGCCCTGGCAGTCCTTTTTCGAGAGGCGGTGGAGGCGGGCTGGTGTGAAGGGTATCGTAGAGCGGAGATATCCATTCCCCTACTGCAATACGCGATCGACACTTTAATTTTCTTGGGGGGAACTGCTGAGCAAAACGAGAATGCTGTTCAGCTGGTCGATATCTTCTGCAGCATGGCGGGTTTGGAAATAAAAAACAACAAATCAGTGGCACTTTTGTTCGGTATGGGTGAGGACGAGTGGAGCAGGGTCGTCTCGGCTACGGGGTGTCCCCATAGGAACCTCCCGATCCGGTATCTGGGGCTGCCATTGGTTGCCGGAAAACTAAGAAGGGCGGACTGGGAGGATGTTATCATGCGGGTAGAACGGAAGTTGGCGGGCTGGAAGGCAATTACCCTCTCTAAGGGGGGTAAAGTCGTCCTTCTGAAGCATGTACTCTCGGCAATTCTGGTTTTCTTCTTCTCTAATAGATGGATGCATGTGGGGGTTAAAAGGAAGATCGAGTCTATTATGAGGAGTTTCTTTTGGTCCGATGGAAGGCAACATAATTGCGGAATGCATTTGGTTAACTGGGAGGTTATGACAAGGAGTCGCAAAGAAGGTGGGCTGGGCATCCGTGATATGGAGAACATGAATAAGACACTCATCTCAAAGTGGATCTTAAAGATTTGGGGCTCATCTGAGTCTCTTGCGGTTAGAGTATTAAGGAGAATTTACAGAGTTTCTGGCCTTTTTGACGCGAACAGAATGCATTTTGAATCATCGTTATGGGCGACCATCCGAGTGGTCCTACCGCAGCTTATTTCTATGGTCCGCCCAAAGATTATCAATGATGCCGTCTTTCGTTTTTGGAGGGATGATTGGTCGGGGGAGGGCAAGCTAGAGGTCAGGTTTCAACCGCTATATGCTTTGGCGGACTCGAAAGAGGTGACTATTGTGTGCAGACGCTACAGGATGGGAGCTGGGCACCAACCTTCGTGACACAGCTTTCTGAATAGCAGGTGGAGGGGTTCTTGGCACTGCAGGCGATGCTACCACAACTGAATCTGTCATCAATGAGCTAGACCATTTCGAGTAGCGGGGGGACAAATAACCGTCAAAAAGGCGTACGAAAGTTTCAATAAACGCAACTTGGAACTGGAGGAGGAACTGTTGGAGCACATCAAACTTGTTTAGGCGGCAAAGATCCCTAGCAGAATCAAGATTTTCCTGTGGTGTCTGAGAAGGGGCCGCATTTTGGACAAGGTGCGCATAGGTCGTTTGCTGGGGTCAGTTGACTCCATTTGTGTGACAGGTGTGGGACATGGACGAAGACGTCGACCACTTATTTCTGAGTTGCCAAGGATCGGCTCATGTATGGACGCAGATTAGAATTCCCTGGTTAAGCACAGTCAACTTGTCAGCTTTCTGGAGCTCGATTAGACGGGTGGGTAACGGCAGTTCGGATGAGATCCGACGGGCTTTCGCAACTTTATGGGCCATCTGACTGGGCCGTAACGATAAAATTTTCAGCAACCAGACTAACTATGGGGAGAACGTAGTGGCACATTGTACCTCTATGTGTAGATCGTGGATGCTGATTGTTGCGTAGAGCGTGGTTAACTCGTGGATAGCACAGGGAGGTCGTGTTTTTCTTTGTAAACATTAGTTATTAAAGTTCTATATAATATAAACTAGTGGGGACTCCCACGATGGGAGTCCGCCCAATCTTTAATAAAAGAATGACAACATTGTGATCTATAACGACAAAATCAAGCGTTGGCACGATCAACATATCGGATGCAAGAGTTTTTTCCCAGGGCAGAAGGGATGGTTATTCAATACCAGGTTGAAGATCTTTCAAGGCAAGTTGAAGTCCAAATGGACAAAACCCATAGTTAGGGAAGTGAACACGAACGACAATGTATAGATTTCAAAGCTTACAAATGGTGCACGGCCGTTCTTGGTAAATGGGCAACTGCTGAAGTATTTTGTAGGATCAGATGAGCAATTAGCCCGTGTTGAAGAGATCTCATTCATGCGTATCCCATAATCCAATGATCCACTCTTAGGGAACGCATGAATCATCACTACTCCTACCATCTCCAAGCATCTCTTTCCCCACTTCCATTTGTATATTCCCTAACCCCATCGGCTCTCATACTCACTCCTGTCCTATACTTAGGTTGACCAGAGCCTAAGTATAGGGGGACCGATGCCTGTCATGTGTATATACTCATCTATTTCTCCTCTTGACCTCGTCTGCCCCATCTTTGCTCTTCTTCTACACTTAGGCTGCTCAGAGCCTAAGTATATGGAGGCGAATCGACTTCTATACTTTTTTGTTATTTTAACTCTCCTACGCTTAGCATGAGCTATGTCTTTTTCCTCGCTTCTTGTGCTCTGAGGACATAGCACATGCTAAGTAAAGGGGGCATGTATATATTACATATATACTTTACTCATAGCTCGTACTTTCACGTATTTCTCTATATATTTTGCAAAATTAGGGGATGCGTATGATAAACTAAAAAATTAAACAAATTAAAAAAAAACCTTTTCTAAAAAATACATGTATACTTGTATAATATGTATATATAAGTTGTAAAATATGTAAAATGTGTATTCTTTTGTAATTTTTTTAAAATAAATACTTTTGTAAAATTTATTGTATAATAGGAGGTAAAAATGTACTAAACCTTCTCCCATTATAAGTAGGGTCGACTACGTAGACTCTTGCTCAAATCCATGTTGAAAGATTCGATTATTTTTTACGTTGGCCGTCGACTACTTAACGTAACTCCTGTAGGAGTGGGATTTGAACCCTGATCTTTTGTAAAATTGGAGGTATATCAGAAAATAAAAAAAAAGGAAAAAAAAAATTAAAAAATGGGCTTATTTATTTTGCATATCATCATTGCATTCATAATAAAAAGAGTTTTGTACTTCATTCATATGCGTTGCATGTCATCTCCATTTCATTTGCATATCTTGCATATGCAAAGTGGAAAGTTAGTGGGTTTTAAACCATGTTATGAATGGAAATCGAGTTTGGATTAGATTTGACCTTAATCTACCTAATTTTAGAGGAACCTTATAGGATCTAGAGTTAAGATTTTTCAGGTTGAGCGACTTAATTCTTTGAGTCCACAAGACTATGTTCACGTGTCATCTTGATTGGTCTAAATAAAATATTTCATACATATGCACGATTCTTTTAGATAGTGACCTAACTTGGACAAGCACCATGCACGCAACTCTTCATTGATGAGGTGTTGGGGAGGCAGAATCCTTTAACTTGGAGGGTAGTGCTTCTCAACCTAGTCTAGTGGCGTCGACGTCTAACGATGGGATGCTGTGGGTTGCAATAAAGTTTCAAAAGAGGGATAGTCTACTGGCTCAAGAAGAAAAACTCTTTATGTACGTGCCGCTCCTTGTATATATGTCAGAAAAATCTCTAAAACAGGGGATAGGCCTGATTGAAAATAAAATGCCTATCGGAGTGTGTATATGCTTCAAAGTCTCATACCAAGGCAGACACTGGTCTTGTTCCACGGATATGTGACTACACTGGTCACAATCCATTCTCTTCTCTAGCCCCTCTTCTTGAGATGGTTGTACTTGAACTTAGAAGGAAATACCTCTCTCCTCGAGGAAAGAGTTGTTAGACCAAGGAATTAGAGTTACCTTGTTAGAGGAGGCCGTGTCTTTGCCAAGGCCTTAAAAGTCAGATTTCGGTTTCGTTTCGGTGAGTGACCGAAATGAAATTTCGGCCGAATTTCGGTCGAAATTCGACAGAAATTTCGGTCATTTCGGTAGTTTTTTGAACTAGCCCCCTCAAATTTCGGCCGATATAGGCCATTTCGGCCGAATTTCGGTCACCTACCGAAACCGAAATTCGACCGAAATTCAGTCGAATTTCGGCGAAATTTAAGGCCATGGTCTTTGCTATTTCTGATGTGAAGAGCTATATCTCACTTACACATTAGAAGTAATATTCATAGTCATCAGATTTTATGTATGAGGATTTGTTCTGTCTAGACCGCTGAGGTGATCTGAATAAAAACTTGTGGAACTTAAAGGCCGTTAGGTATTAAAATCAATTCCCAATAAGGTTCTGCCACATTACTAATCCAAAGGTTGAGTCGAGCTCCATTTTCTCCTTTTGTTCATGACCTTGGTATATAACCTACTATCATTTCACTTCTTGCATTTCAATTTGGTTGCTCGAGGACAAGCAAAATTTATGTATTGGGGGTTGCTGAATATGTGATTCATCATTCTAAAAGTCGAAAATAGAGCTCTGATCCGAGTAATGAGCTACATTTCTCCATTTAATCTGCATTATTGCCATTCATGCACTTAGAATTAATGTCTGCATTTTAGCATGCATTTTTGTATTAAATAAGAAGCCAAATTCACTTGTAAATATCACATGTATATTCACCATATTTCTTCCTATTTCTATCTTTTCACTAACTCAGAATTGAATAAAAACAACTCTATAGTATTTATATTACTAACACTAATAAAGGAAGAATATCAATAAAATAAAAACTCATAAAATTGACCAATAAAATTCTAACCCTATTTTGAGATTAAGAACCTTAAAATATAAATATCTCTCTCATACAGTCTCCTTTAGACCCCTACTCACTTTTGAATTAATGTACGTTCAATTACCTTCAAAACAAGACTAAATTCAAACGAATCGACATCCGTATGTGAAATTTGGGTTTTGGGCCCCTTCTTGTATATTGTATATATGTCCATGTATTCTATTTTATTTTAACTTGATATTTTCTTAATTATTTAAAAAATCCAAAAAAATGGATTAAGTTGAAAATATTTGTTTTATATTTTCTCTAATTTCGTTTGATTTTTATCCTATTTAAAAATGTCAAAAAGATCTGCAAAAGATAAAATTGCGGTATTTTATACCTATAAGATACCGCCTAAAAATACTTTTTGTACAGATGACTTCTTTTGATTTTTGGTCCTTCACAAAAGTTGCAGATCTCATCGATACGAACAACTTTCGTGTTGATCACTTTTTCAATTGACATCTTTTGTTATTTCTTTTTGATTTTTGTTTACGTTTTATTTTTGATTTTTCTGGGAAAGACGTGGTAGATCATGAAGTTACCATGTGTCACCCCTTTTTAATTTATTTTCTTTTAATTTAGTTTATTATTATTATTTTCATTTCTTTTTACCTTTATTTATTTTATTTATTTTAGTTATTATTTATTTTATTTATTATTTATTTTATTTATTTCCTTTTTATTTTAATTATTATTTATTTTATTTTATATTTTAAATTCTTTTTTATTTTTTACCTATTTAATATTTTATTTATTTATTATTAATTTTTATTATTAATTTATTTTATTTAATTTTAATTTTTTTACCTGCCACGTGGCCGCCCCTACGTGCGCCACATGGCGGCCCCCTCTCCTCCCGCCGCACGGGCGCCCACGCCTCCACCTTACGCGTGACGCCAACCGCTCCAGCGCCCGCCGCTCCGCCCTTTGCGACGGGGCTGCAACCGCCACCCGCGCCCGCTGCGGCCTTGCAACCTCCTCCCTCACGAGCCCTTGCGTGCCACAATTGCCTCTTTCTCGCCAACCACCCGCATGGCTCCTGCGGCGGTGGCCTCGATGGCCTCCGTGCCTTGCGACGTATGGGCCACAACCGCCGTCCATCTCCCGTACTTCAACCCGCTGACCTGCGGCGCTCTCGTTCTCCATCTCACCCGCACACTTCGTCAATTGTACACTTCGTCAACTACCAATAAAGCCTCCACCTCGCTATCATCGTAGATCATCCACCATTAGAGAGAGTACCATTTCCAGCTTCGAGTAGGCTTCAGTGACAACGAGAGCCTCACGCTCGACGGCGACGATGAGGGAAAATTTTCTTCCAGACGCGTTCCAAGGCCCTATCATGGACCTTGCAGTGGTAGGTGATCTTGTCGTACGAGCTTCCTCGAGCTCATTGCTGGCCCGAGTAGAGGCAAGGTTGCTCCGACGAGCAGCACCCCCAAGCGAACCGTCCAGGTAATGCTTCTTATTCTCCTTCTTCCTTTCGCTTCTGTCTTTTATTTCTTCCGTTTCTTTTGCTTTTGCTTTCGCTTCTTCTTCAATTAAACTACCTTCGACATTGCGGCTCCTACTTCTCATCCATCTTTGATCCATCTCTTCCGATCTCCATCACCTTCAATCACCCTCGCCCACTCGCCACTTCGCCGCGCGAGGTTCACATCACCGCCTTCGATACTTCCTCACCGACCTCAGGTCGCTTAGCCTTCACACCAGCAAGCTGTTCCACCCTTATCAACCTGCCACCGCATCGGGTCTTAGCCATCGGCATCCAGCCTGTGAGTCCCTCCGCATTCACTCCACCGTTGTGGTTAGCACTGCCCTCGAAGCCACGACCCCTCTCCTTCGACGTCGCCCCATCCAATCCGTAGCTCCATCATGGGGTGCCCCCATGTTGTGTATCGACTGAGGTGTCCGCCCTCTGTCTGCGAGCAACCATCGCCTTTGTACGTCGATCGCCAACGCCGCCTCGCAAGTCCTTCGTCCTACCGTACGCCCCTTCGAAGCTCGGTTGTTTGTCGGCCGAGCCCTTGGAGCCTGTGCTCCTCGACCGCCTTCTTCCATGACACAACCCGTCTCTCCTCGCCAACGACGACCCTTCGCCATCCCGTCACGCTCCACCACCAGCCCGCGTCTGCTTCGCCATCGCCCCCCTGCGCGGCCCTCTTCGCGTCGCACGCCGTCCTCATTATCCCTCCCCCATATGCACAGCACGTGAGGGAAGATCATTTGCACATTACCCCACTAGCAGTGTGCACGTACGACACACATGCACAAGGAAAAATTGTGAAGGAGGCCCCCCCATTCCATGAGATTTCACTAATTACCCCCTCCTCTCTAGCAGGCACGTGTTGCGCACGTGCCATAGTGGAATTATTGCAACTATCCCGTTGAGGGACTAGGTAATTTCCAAGAAGTCCATGTGTGTGCATTTCTTTTATTCTTTTATTCTGTAATTTACATTCATACCCTTGTATGTTTGTGTCCTTGTTTGAACAACATTTTGTCATTAAATTTTATTCCAAAAGTAGCATTTTTAGACCAACTAATGCTTTATCATTGTGGATGCTGAGTGTATTTTTGTGAGACATGATTTATTAATATAAGTATCTTTGTAGAAAATAGCATATTTTACCCACTACGTACAATTAAATTGATGTTAAAATAATCGTTGCTCCAAAAATTTTTAAAAAATAACAATAGGTAGATTTTAGGATGTTTTACATTATGCCTAAATCTCATGTTATTTGCACGTATATCGAGATTGGAATAAAATAAATTATGGTTTGAGTAATTGATTTTTAATTAATTCCACATTTAATATTTTAAGGAATTAAAAATTGTTTGGGATACCTCTCATATAGACCTATTTAGAATAACTCAACCTCTGAGAAATATTGGCGTTTGATATTTGTTAAAATTAATTTGCTCGAAATTACCCTACATTCATATTTTAATTCGTTATTAATTCTCCGAAAAATCCAAAAAAATTACACTAGCTTAATTTCATCATATTTCACCTTCTGGTTAAGTTTCATAACTTTTGGACATCGTTTGAATGAAAATTATTTCATCCATTAAATTGCATTTAAAAATACCAAAAAAATTCCTTAAAAACCCAGTCTCTAGATTGTCTAATAATTGACCTAAGGAGACAATTCCTGAGTTCGACCTTGGGCTTGCCTAAGTAAAATAAATAAATTTGACCTATCGCTTTTAATTGCCTAATTAATTTTGGCAGTTTTTTATTGATCCTGATTGCCTAAATACTACAATAAAATCGACAATTAACAATGGATAATTAGAGGGCCGTTCACTTATCCACCAGTAGAGCTATCAAGTGTGTGTTTGTTGGGTATTCCAGGACACAGAAGGGATATCGTTGCTATGATCTATTGAGCAGGAAATATTACGTGGGTGCTGTTGTTACATTCTTGGAGTCGATTATGTACTTTTCTCCTACATGTGATAGGTTGACTTCATTGGTTTTGGATGAAGTTTACGTGCCACCTCCTCCTATGCGTACACCACCAGTTCAATATGTGTCGGTTGTTCCAGTACAACCACCACCGCCTCCTTCACCTATATGACCTTTTCATATACCAGCACAGGTGTATGTTGTTCCATCAATCCCACATTTCTATACTCGCTACTCATCGTTTGCTCATGATCTACACCCGTCATCCAGTACGCCTCAGGTATGTACTGACTAGGTTTCTAACGTTGGTTCGGAAGATGTGTCTGAGCAGGATCCTTTGCAGGAGACTAGTACACAATCTGAGGAGAAACCCATTGACCTGGATGTTCCAATCTCCATTAGAAAGTATAAGTGTACCTGTGTCTCATATCCACTTGCTTCCCAGGTTTTCTTTGGTCGCTTAACAAGTCAAGAAATTTGCTGCTGCACTATCTATCATGGCTATACTAGGTCTTATCAGGATGAATTGAAAGACAATCAATGGCATCTAGCTATGGAAGAGGAGATGGATGCCCTAGAGTCATGTGGTATTTGGAGCCTAGTCCTCGCTCCCACTGAAGCTTCTATTATCAGTTGCAAGTGGGTGTTTACAGTGAAACACAATGTATATGGAAGCATTGATCGTTATAAGGCTAGAGTGGTTGCACGAGGTTTTACTCAGATATATGCATAGAAGATAATATCACTATATATCGGCGATATATCAATATTAGTGGCTACAACATATCGATATTGACCCTTATATCTATTTTCTGGATTTCGTCGAAATACCGTCGATATATAGACGATATATCACATGCCGATGATACGTCCCCGACGGGAGGAATCTTCCAGCATGTAAATGCAAAGATATCGAGCGCATATCAGTGCATATCGATCTAGATTGTCATTTCTGTTGGACATGCGATCCCACGACGAGCCATTATGCAGTAAATATTATTGCGAATATCATTCCCTGATCTGAAATGAAGAATGAATAATTTGCATAATAAGTCCTTAGTACAATTAGGGTTATGTACCATGGCCATCTTAATGATCATACAGCTGTTGATTCAATTGTTGAATCATAGAGGCTGGTGCTTGGATGAATATCTAAAGGGGTTAGATTGAGGACTCATCAAGCACCGTTAAATGATTGTTAAGAGATGATCTTCAGCTTGAGTAGGAGATGACAATCCTTTCTCAATTAGGATGATATCTGACCGACCTCTTGATGCAGGTCCTCTACATAGGAATAGAGATTCAGAGGTGTCAGATTAGTTAGGTCAAAGAGTTGACTTAATGAGATCGAGATAAACAAAGTCCTATATCGTATGCTGTCACAATACAGGCACGCATCCTCTGACCGGAGACAGATGTGTTACTATATGTCTGAGTATGTACATTTGACAGACCAATAGGTTGATGACCTAACCAAGGTCTATATACCGGCGCGCTGGTATGCATATAAGAGCATATGAGTAATACGATCTCTCAAAGGGATCATACATGTTCATTTACTGAATCGGAAGGTATGAGCTCCCTCATGAGATATTGGGAAGAATCAAATTCCGTGCACGGTCGTCTCGTTTTGGAAGCTTGACTGAATTTGTAGGTTTGATATATACTTTTGGAAAGTATATGATCAAGACGTAGATATGATATATGCTTTTGGAAAGTATATGATCGATACAACTCTCAATGATCGAATGAGAAACTTACTGATAAAACCCTGAAGTAGACAGTGTAAAGTTGATCTAATACTTCGGGTTTAGTCTGAGTCTTCCAATATGCAGGATGTACAGGTATTGGGAATACCTGAGGGTGATGTGATCATAAACGATTGTATAAACCTGACGCTTCCATTCCTAGGGAGTGATGAAACGGGTCTGGATTTTAGCGACTCCTCTCAGTAGAGAAGTAATCTTATCTTGGTTCAATTGTTGGACATTGATCTGAATGTGATTCTGATGCAACGATAAGATTGGATTTGCGTTCTTGATTTAATCAAGCATCTATGGGAGGCCCGCGATCTGGATTTGAGATATAATCTCAATATCCAAGTCACTATACGTGGAACAATACAATCGCCCTATCCTTATCTCCAAGTATTCGCGGAGAAAATGCATTATCCTCGAAAGAGTTCATGATAATTTCATTGTTGATATAAGTATCCGAGCATTAAGAAAATAGATAAATTAAATGTGATTTAATTATCATGAGTAATATGAATTTGATTCATATTATAAAGAGAGATATCTTAGATAATTAAATGAGATTTGATTATCAAAGATGTGAATAATGTGAATGCGATTCATATTATTTGGGCACACGAGAATAGAGATCCAAGATGATTAAATGTGATTTAATTATCACGGATATGAATAATGTGGATAACAATATCCATATTAGTCATATATATTATAAATGTGATTTATAATATATAAGAGAGAGATATTTGTAATTTACATTTGTTAATTAAATGTTGATGTGAATTGGATTCACATTGAACAATTAATTGAAAATATTAATTCACATTTTATTTTGGGTTGTGAATATGATTTACAATTTTTCCAATGGCAAGATTGCAATATTCATAAAATAATTATCAATTATTTTTGTAGAATAATTTACAACAAGTGTTGTAAATCTTGGAGATTTCCATGGAATAATGTAATCTCATGAGATCTCATGAGATTACATGAGATTGCCACCAAATCCAATATTATGTAAGGAGGCAATCTTCATTCCATAATCTCCATGCTTGATTGATTTAATTTGGGATTGATTTATATTGATTTATCAATATAGATTTAATCTAAATTTAATTAATTGTTGTTGGTTTTTACCAACACAAATCTTAACCATTAAAAGAAACACAATCAATGAGAGCCGTTGGATTTGTGTTGCCCATGGATTGAGATCCATGGATCCCAAAATATTATAAAAGGAGAGCCATCCCTTTTGCTCTTCTTTACATACAACACACAAGAGAACATAAGTCTCTCTCTCTTTATTTCTCTCTACACATCAGCCCTCTCTCTTCCTCTCTCATGGTCGTCCACCATGGATGCCCTAGAGGGAGTCTCCATCACCGTAGCTTCGTCGTTATGCTGCCCGATCGTTTGCTCGTGGATCTCCGTCTTCTTCGGTGCGCCTCGCTCGTGAAGAAGACGTTGGATCTCGTGTGTAGAGATCAGGAGATCCGCCGCTTGGATCATCAACATGTATTGCGAGAAGCACGTGTTTCATCAACACGCTCGCAAGCGTCTCCTACGTCGGATTGGACTTCAGACAGGAGGTCTCTTCGTTTAGAGACTCGATCGCAACCACGCTTCAAGAGGTAATCCTATTACTTGTTTGTGGTTTAGACGAAACAATTCGAGAAGTGTTCTTGGATCATGTGGTTTCGTCACATGAACAATTTTAATTTCCGTTGCATAGAACAACTAGTGCAACTAGTTGTTCTTCGTCGTATTCGATACGATGCTCACGCTTCCGTGATGCGCTTGAGGATATAACCTTATCCTTCAAGTGATATCAGAGCCTTAGGCCGGTGGTTTTGGATACGATCCATTAACCGAGGACGACTTGGGTTCATTAGGATTTGCGAAAGTTTTCTTGCATTTCAATTTTGCATCTTTGTTTTGAGATTATTTTCGGCACTGTTTAAATTTTTTAAACACGAAAATAATAGATTTTGTTCCCAATTAAATAAGGAAACCGTAGGATCTTAGTTTGCGTGATTTCGATTCCGTTTGCTCAAGTTATGCTCATTTTAGTGAACATGTATCCACAGTTTCAGATACTGCGAATCTCAACGTAATTAAAGAGTTAATTGCGGATTTAAACCCCCTTGAAATGCGTGCAAATCACTTAGGTCATGTTGTAAATCAAATTAACAAACTTTAGGAACTTATTTTGCTTAATTTGGATTTAAATTGATTGAGATATGGTATTTTTAGTAAGTGAGGGTCACTGCTGGAAATACTTTCCTAATCAAGAACCTAGTGATTGTCATTTAATCAATTAGTGAAATTAAATTGTTTAATTTCCTGGAATAATTGTGCATAAATATTTGTGAAATATTTGATGATAATTATTCCCTTAAATGACATTGCCTTAACCAATATTTGATTAGATGTGATTTAGATCACTAATTGGTTACATTATCTATATGATCTACATTCCAACAAACATGTTGCTTGAATAGGATTTGGGATTTGTTTAGAAAATCTCATTATAATGTTAATCAAAATTGTTTTGATTATTATATGGTATAATTTCGGTTGAAAAATCGATGATCATCTCAAGTACAAAATGATCTATTTTGCATTATCCTTTCCCGAGGTGTATATGGTGTCTTGTCGGAGAGCATTGGGGTAGCGGGTTGCAACGTATGTGGTCCGTCCCACTCTCGTCGGTACTGGACATGACAACGGGTAGGGTTAGTATAATGCTTAAGAAATCATGATGTATTTCTAATTATTAAAATTTGAAATAATACATATTTGAAATAATACCATAATTTCAAGTAACAATTAAAATGTTTGTTGGATATTAATTAGACCATTAATTTATATGATTAGAATAATTGGAATCCAATTAAAATTAAAACACTCTATTATGAATAGAGATGTTATTTCACTTGGAAGAATTAATCATAATGAATATGATTCATATTGATTAATTAGAATTTGAACGTGATATGGAGGATCACACAAGTGACATCCGTGGTCTCCCGTCAAGGCGAAGTGTTCCGTCACCAGAGATTGTATGTCGGAGACTCCTGTCAGAAGTGACAGCTCCTGCATACAAGCCATTTGGATCGGGCTCTTCGCTTCTCGAAAGAGTAAGGACGTATGCGTAGTGACCCTAATATCGAGTCCTCATATTATTGGGGCGATATTGGATTGCGCATAGCGAGTTGTATTCCTGTTGACGGTTGGTTCAATTAATGACGGATCAACATCGCCTTAGGGGTGTGGGTCCGGGTGTTAAAGACCAAATTGAGAGATGCAAGTTGGACTTGCAAGGCGTAATGTGTTCCCGCTTCTTTTTATCCGAGTTGTAGGTTCTCATATTATTGGGATGCAACAAAGATAAGGAAGGAGATCGCAGATCTTGCTTGAGGTATAATGGTAAGTATATCTCTTACATTGAAAGTGATTAAGGGAATGAACTTTCAGTGTTGACAAGGCAAGACAACTTTGATGTAAAAATTCCTAAATCAAAGTAAAATATGTATATATATAAATATACACTTATGCAAATTTCTTATTTCAGATAATCCTTCATTAAACCCACTCAATGTTATACTCAATAACAACCAGTAAACTATCATGGATTGGACTCATGATCCAGATATTGTACTTGCAGTTGGACACATAATGTATTTGATTGCAATGTGCAAGTTTCCTCATAATAATGAGGAATGACAATTAAATAGATAATAGGACTACAACCCTAGGGTTTGTATGTCTCTGTAATCTTGATCTCTCATCGGATGTACTTTGGAAGTGACATGTCGATGATGATCGCAATTGTCAAATAATCCTTATAAAATCAATGAAGATATTCTGGCATACATATGTGCTCTTGACATTTATCATGAATGAGATGGTTCACTGCATCATGTAGAATGGTGGCTCTATAAGAGATGATGTATTCAAAATGTTTGAAGACCTACCTGAACCAATGTTTCAAGAGTTTAGATGGATGTAGATACGATGAGTGTCATAGTTCTACTGTCTATACTCTAGTCATTCATGAAGCTTCATAATATTCATATTGTATGAATTTAATGAAGCATGTATAAATGTTGAAATGCTCTTACATTGAATTCTTTTTGAATTTAACGTAAGAGATCCTTAGTCTTAAGCAACGGTTGTTTATAGATGAAGGGAGCGCAGTGGAAGCATGGGTCGGACCCGATTAAGAAGGAAAGTCAAAGAGTTGACCTACTTCTGTGAGTTCCATATGACATCCAGATAGTAAGATGAATGCCAATACCGCAATGAGTCGATGTACTATCTAAGATCCTTAGTGAAGGACTCAGATAGAGCATCAGAATAATCAACATATAATCATTGACTTTGACTTACTTATTTGATAAGATAAAGTCTAATAATTGTTTCTTAATCTTCTAACAACACTTGCAATAGGTTGCATGCGTTTTAGAAGACTAGAAAATTTGATTCTTAAGGTTTATAGTTATCCACATGGATATTGATGCAATTATTGCTACAATCTCTTTTGGATTGATAGACTTGTTAATTTCAGTGGGAGAGCCCTTAGTCTTAGAGAATGTCTCTATGACCTAGATATAAGAATACACTCATTGTTTGTTTCTAAATGTTGGAAATAAACATGAATTCTGAGATAAAACTATCATAAAGAGCTATGATGGATATATTTCGGATAGTAATCTAACATCTAGTGGACTCCACAAAATTAGAAAATTAATGAATGGTTCATTAAGATTTCTAAAACTGAAAATTAAAACCTTTATAAGATCAATTGGAGGATGAGGATCATTTGAAAATGATCTGGCATCAAGTTTTGGACATGTCTGTTGATGAGATCAATGGACTAGTGAGAGATGAAACTTTAGATTGTCTAAAGGTTCAAATCTTACATACTTGTGAATATTGTATTCGAAAGTAAAAATGTCCAATACACCCTTCCTTGGATTGGTGTAAGATATCAAGGTATTCAGGATCTCATACATATTGATGTTTGTGGATCGTCTATATCATAATAAACATTATGGATATGTGATATCTATTGATGATTATGTATGATATGAGATTTCTTCTTTTCACCTAAGAAACCTTTGAAATGTTCAAAGATTTCATTATTTTGGTTTAGAATCAAAGCTTGAAGGAAGATAAAATGAATTTGATCTAATCTAGGTAGCAAGTACTCGCTAGATAAATTCAAAGAATACCTTATGGAGATATGAATATCATTTCTATCTCAATCCTCCTAATACACCTTGACTCAATAGAGTTATAGGGAGATACAATTCGATCATGTGTGACATGATTTGATCAATGATGAATTTTAGCATAATTTCCTATTAGTTTCTTGGTATATATGTAGTAGAGACTACATTATATATCCTTAATAAGATTCCATGCAAATAAGTTGGAATCGAGCACTAGAGAGTGCTATTTCATGAGGAAAATAAAGGATAGTATTGGATACCTACTTTATAACCTTGAGATTCTTAAAAGATCTCATCACTGAGGATATGATTCTTAGAGGATGACTCTATTAAGGATCAAGATGAAAATGAAGTGTAGGAACTCATTTAATCTTGAGAAGATAATGAGGCTCTTGAAATCGGGAACTAAAAGGACAATTAAAGATGAAACACTAATACTTCTTCAAATGAGTTTGAGGATGTATTCCATGTGTCAGTGATCGGATTTCATGTGATGAAAATCCTGAGCATCATAACATGGAAAGATGGATTTTAGCAATGAAAGTCTAAAGTAGACTTCATATACAAGTGTTGTATATGAACCCTCGAGGATCCACCTATATGGGTAAGACCCATAAAGGTGTAAATAGATCTTCAAGAGAAAGAAATCAAGATTGCATTCCTCTATGAATACCTCTCTGGGGATATTCACATGAAGTAGCCCCAGGGCTTCATGGTTGAGGAAAGCAAAGTGTGCAAGCTAAGGAATCCATCTATGGACTCAAATAAGCTTCTTGAAGATTGGACCATAAGATTTAATGAAATTATAAATGTTATGATTTTAGATAAAATCTTGATGAACCATGTGAAGCTTAGTGGGAGTGCCTTTGTGTTCATCATGCTAAAGGTAAATGATATCCTAATCCTTTAAAATGATATAAGGATAATAATAAGTGTTTTCTAATCTGGTTGTTCCATAACTTGAGATATGATCTCAAGGATACCTCTTGGATCTTAGTTCTGAAGGTGTTCAGAAGCATAGAGAAGAGGGTATTGGGACTGTCACATTAATGGTACACCTTGGACATATTCTGGAAAAATCCAAGAAAGGCTTCCATCCCTTAAGATATGGTACTGACCTATCTATAGGGATAGCACCTCAAAGAGTTGAGGAAGAGAATGCTAGAACAACTTGCACTTGTGCATTAGTTACAAGAAGCTGAGTGTATGCTAGATGTGTACAAAAGCCAGATATCTGCTATGTAGTGGGAGTAGTAAACTATTACTAATCCTAATATGGAGAGAAAACACTTGATTGCAGTAATAACAATATCTTCATATAGGAGAAGATTTTTGAGATTGTGATCTCAAAGTCTTATCTTCAAAAACTTTAGACTTTATAGATAGAGATCTAAAAGGTCTTAACTGTGGATACCTTAGGATAGAGATCTCCAGGAATACGAGTATTCTGATAAGGATTATAGAAATACTGGTTATGACAACTATTAAGCTATAGTGTCAAGGACATTATAACAACTTTAATAAGATTGAGTATTGGTTGCATAAGATGCAACATTCACATTAGATACGAGCACTATTACTGGGGATATGCAAGTGCCGTAAAAGGACTTGGCGTAGTCTCGCGGGAACAGAGTGACTGATCAGCTTACCTAGCTATTTTCTTAATAGCCTATGATTGTCACATGAATGCGGGTTTAAATGATTAGCCAATTAATGGCTCTTTGGGCCAGTGGGAGATTGTTGGACATGCGAGCCCACGACGAGACATTATGCAGTAAATATTATTGCAAATATCATTCCCTGATCTGAAATGAAGAATGAATAATTTGCATAATAGGTCCCTTAGTACAATTAGGGTTATGTACCATGGCCATCTTAATGATCATACAACTGTTGATTCAATTGTTAAATCATAGAGGCTGGTGCTTGGATGAATTTCTAAAGGGTTAGATTGAGGACTCATCAAGCACCGTTAAATGATTGTTAAGAGATGATCTCCATCTTGAGTAGGAGATGGCAATCCTTTCTCAGTTAGGATGATATCTGACCAACGTCTTGATGCAGGTCCTCTACATAGGAATAGAGATTCAGAGGTGTCAGATTAGTTAGGTCAAAGAGTTGACTTAATGAGATCGAGATAAACAAAGTCCTATTTCGTATGCTGTCACGATACAGGCACACATCCTCTGACCGGAGACAGATGTGTTACTATATGTCTGAGTATGTACATTTGGCAGACCAATAGGTTGATGACCTAACCAAGGTCTATACACCGGCGCACTGGTATGCATATAAGGGTATATGAGTAATACGATCTCTCAAAGGGATCATACAGGTTCATTTACTGAACCGGAAGGCATGAGCTCCCTCATGAAATATTGGGAAGAATCAAATTCTGTGCACGGTCGTCTCGTTTTGGAAGCTTGACTGAATTTGTAGGTTTGATATATACTTTTGGAAAGTATATGATCAAGACCTAGGTATGATATATGCTTTTGGAAAGTATATGATCGATACCAACTCCCAATGATCGAGTAAGAAACTTACTGATAAAACCCTGAAGTAGACAGTGTAAAGTTTATCTAATACTTCGGGTTTAATCTGAGTCTTCCAATATGCATGATGTACAGGTATTGGGAATACCTGAGGGTGATGTGATTATAAACGATTGTATAACCATGACGCTTCTATTCCTAGGGAGTGATGAAACGGGTCTAGATTTTAGTGACTCCTCTCAGTAGAGAAGTAATCTTATCTTGGTTCAATTGTTGGACATTGATCTGAATGTGATTCAGATGCAATGATAAAATTGGATTTGCGGTCTTGATTTAATCAAGCATCTATGGGAGGCCCGCGATCTGGATTTGAGATATAATCTCAATATCCAAGTCACTATACGTGGAACAATACAATCGCCCTGTCCTTATCTCCAAGTATTCGCGGAGAAAATGCATTATCCTTGAAAGAGTTCAGGATAATTTCATTATTGATATAAGTATCCGAGCATTAAGAAAATAGATACATGTGATTTAATTATCATGAGTAATATGAATTTCATTTATATTATAAAGAGAGATATCTTAGATAAATAAATGAGATTTGATTATCAAAGATGTGAATAATATGAATGCGATTCATATTATTTGGGCACACGAGAATAGAGATCCAAGATGATTAAATGTGATTTAATTATCAGGGATATGAATAATGTGGATAGCAATATCCATATTAGTCATATAAATTATAAATGTGATTTATAATATATAAGAGAGAGATATTTGTAATTTACATTTGTTAATTAAATGTTGATGTGAATTGGATTCACATTGGACAATTAATTGAAAATGTAATTCACATTTTATTTTGGGTTGTGAATATGATTCACAATTTTCCAATGGCAAGATTGCAATATTCACAAAATAATTGTCAATTATTTTTGTAGAATAATTTACAACAAGTGTTGTAAATCTTGGAGATTTCCATGGAATAATGTAATCTCATGAGATCTCATGAGATTACATGAGATTGCCACCAAATCCAATATTATGGAAGGAGGCAATCTTCATTCCATAATCTCCATGCTTGATTGATTTAGTTTGGGATTGATTTATATTGATTTATCAATATAGATTTAATGTAAATTTAATTAATTGTTGTTGGTTTTTACCAACACAAATCTTAGCCATTAAAAGAAACACAATCAATGAGAGCCGTTGGATTTGTGTTGCCCATGGATTGAGATCCATGGATCCCAAAATATTATAAAAGGAGGGGCATCCCTTTGCTCTTCTTTACATACAACACACAAGAGAACATAAGTCTCTCTCTCTTTATTTCTCTCTACACATCAGCCCTCTTCCTCTCTCATGGCCGTCCACCATGGATGCCCTAGAGGGAGTCTCCATCGCCGCATCGTCGTCGTTATGCTGCCCGATCGTTTGCTCGTGGATCTCCGTCTTCTTCGGTTTGCCTCGCTCGTGAAGAAGACGTCGGATCTCGTGTGTCGAGATCAGGAGATCCGCCGCTTGGATCATCAACATGGATTGCGAGAAACACGTGTTTCATCAACACGCTCGAAAGCGTCTCCTCCGTCGGATCGGACTTGAGACAGGATGTTTCTTCGTTTAGAGACTCGATCGCAACCACGCTTCAAGAGGTAATCCTATTACTTGTTTGTGGTTTAGACGAAACGATCCGAGAAGTGTTCTTGGATCATGTGGTTTCGTCACATGAAAAATTTTAGTTTCCGCTGTATAGAACAACTAGTGCAACTAGTTGTTCTTCGTCGTATTCAATACGATGCTCACGTTTCCGTAATGCGCTTGAGGATCTAACCTTATCCTTCAATTTCACCTCATTCTTCATCAAACCTCTTCTCTAAAGCTCACGGTTAACTTCCTTGAGGTAGGTAACATCTAGATCTAGTCCGATTTTTTAGTAGAAATTGTGAAATTTGTTAGGGCTTTCGTTCGTAATTGTTTGCTAATGCATATTCTTGTTTTTTGCAGAAAGATTTGTAGTATTTAAAGAATTATTTGGGGAAGTAGTTTGGGATTTTTTGCCATGTTGTGAAATCTAGTTAATTTATAGAAGAATAAAGTTAGATATCATTTTCTTGACACGGTGGATTATGTTAACTAAGTATTAATTATCAATTAAATCCGTAAATTAAAAATTAGATCTATAATATAGTGAGATATTTGGGAAACTAATTTTGGGGTTTTGAGTTATGTTGTGAAATGAAGTTAAGTTTTGAAAGAATAAAGTCACATCGCATGTTCTAATCTTAGAAAACAAGATTTTATGGTGATTTATGTTAATTAAAAATTAGTATTGAATTAAATCCATGAATTAAAAATTTGATTTATAATATAGTGAGATATTTAGGAAACTAATTTGGGATTTTTAAGTTATATTGTGAAATTAAGTTAAATTATGAAAGAATAAAGTCCGATCTCATGTTCTAGGCATAGAAAACATGATTCTATGGTGATTTACATTAACTAAAAATTAATATTTAATTAAATCCATGAATTAAAAATTAGATCTATATTACAATGAGATATATGGGGAACTAATTTGAGTTTTTTGAGTTATGTTGTGAAATTAAGTTAAGTTATGAAAGAATAAAGTTGGATTTCATGTTCTAGACATAGAAAACAAGATTTAACAGACTGGTCTGGTCTGAGAGGATAGGACCTAGGCGTTGAGCAAGGATCCGAAGCAACTTATTATATAGAAAGTTGAGACTACCCAAAGCCTAATGACATGGGCTTTCTTCTCCTTATCTCTCAGCTTCACATTTCTATGGTGATTTATGTTAACTAAAAATTAATATTTAATTAAATCCAAAAATTTAAATAAATAATTAGCATATAATTCATTATTCTTCTCTCATATGGTGATATCTCACGAATGTTTGTTTTGTAATTTCTGTGCAGATTTTCAGTAATCAATATTATGGGTTTACACTCTGACTCAAGTTCGAAATCTGATGGGTCTAGTCATCAGTTGGATAGTGGAGAGATTGATTGGAGGTATGCCACCGCTCCAGATGGCAACAATCAAAACCACAATGCAACTTTTGTGGGAAATAATTGGGAGGAGGGGGGATTATGAGATTGAAGCACCACCTTGTTGGTAACAACAAGAATGTTGCCAAGTGCACTCGTTGTCCAAGAGATGTAAGGGATTTGGTGAAGGCCAACTTGGAGGGGAAGAAGAACAAGGATGTGGAGAGGTCCAGAAAGGATGAACAGTTCAAAGAGTTCATGTTCCAAAAGGAGTTCAATGTCCTCTCCGATCCAGACGATGACGACTTTGTCTACCTTGTTGACATTCAGTCCGCTGTAGTGAGGAGGGCATACAGGAGAGACACAAAAGAGTCTATGAGGAGCGAGTTCAAGAGGAGGGAACTCGGTGGTGTACGTGGCGACTTCCATGGTGCTGGTGGCAGTGGGGGTGGTTCATGAGGCATTCCAGTAACACCACCCACCAAAAAACACAAGGGGAAGGGACTGGAACCCTTCTTGACGAGGAGTGTGTCCATGCAATACAAGCCAAGCAAGGATCTGAAGCAGAAGACGATGAAAGAGATGTTCATCAATGCACGGGAAAGAGTGGGCATGACCATCAACAAGTTCTTCTTTTCCGAGAGCATTCCACCCCACATCTCTAGTGGATCTTTTTTGCAGCATACCATTAATGAGATCGCCGCAGCGAGGACGGGAGTGAAGGCTCCTGCATATAAGGCGATAATGAACAAGTATCTTGGGTAGGAGAAGGAGGAGATGAATGAGTATATATCCGAGTTGAGGAGATGGCTAGAGTAGGTGGTGACGTTGATGTGCTATGGCTGGACGGGCTACACAATGAAGCAGATCATCAACTTCCTCGTTTACTGTAATGGAATGACCATTTTTTAAAAATCCATCGATGCATCTGAACATGTGAAGGACCACAAGTACCTACTGAAGTTGATGAAGGACGTCATCAAGGATATCAGGAAAGAGAACATTGTTCTGATTGTCACGGACAATGGTAGCAACTTCAAGAAAACATGTGAAACAATAAAGAAGTTTAGCTGCTACGGTATTTTTTGTACACTGTGTGCTGCACATTGTATAGATTTAATTCTAAAGGATTTCAGCAAAAGTAAGCTCGTCTCCAAGGTAGTGGAGCAAGCACGGACGATCACCACTTTCATTTACAATCATTCCAAAGTGTTAGCTTTGATGAGACTGACGTGCAATGGTGAGCTGGTGAGGCCTGACCTCACATGCTTTGCAAGCAATGTTATAGCGTTCCAAAGCCTTAAACAACACAAGACAGGGTTGAAGACCTTGTGTTGCCAAAGTGTATGTTTCGAGATACTTGAAGCTTGGACCAAAGGAAGACGAAAAGTGGAATCAATCATCAACGATCTCCACTTCTGGGATGACGTGACTCGAGTCACGAAGATGATGGATCCAATTATTTCTACTTTTCGGATCATAGATGGTGACAAGAAGCCCGCCATGGGAGTGATCTACGAGGCAATGCGTTGCATGAGAGAGAAGATCAGAGAAGTCGTTGGGAGAGGATTCAAAGCATGGTTGAACATTATAGACGAACGATGGTCCAAGATTCTCTCACATCCTATTCACACGGCTGGTATATATTATCTAATAAATATATATTTTCCCATTTTTTATAGCACAATGGATGGATTAAAAATTGAGTAATGTCCATGTTTGTGCCCATCTTATTACTTCAATCGCAAGTATCAATACAAGAATGGTCTTGGTACAAATGCTGACCTTCTAGCAGCTATAGTTGCGGTGGAAAAGCTCGTCAAGGATGAGAAGACACAGACCTCATGCATAAATGAGGTAATTTTGATTCATACATGAATGAGTAACAAAATATTCACTAAGAACATTATGTAACATTTTGTGACTTTAAACAATGTGTAGGTTAAGTAGTTTAGGGATGCCTTGAGTTCTTTCGACAGAATTACCACGGTTAATGGACGGGGCAGTACTCTTCCCGGTAAGGACTAAGAAAAAGAAGTCCATTGACTGTGATGTATAACTAATTGACTATGATTGATTTATCTCTTTTTGGATTTTCCGCAACCAAATGGTGGTTACTGTACGTGATGGAAGCTCCCAATCTATGAAAAGTTGCAGCAAAAGTATTGTCCCAAACAACATCTGCCGGTGGCTGTAAGAGGAAGTAGAACACATTCAACTTGATCCATTCAAAGAAATAGATCAAGTTGGGAGAACAAAGGCTCCATGATCTTGTCTTTGTGCTCTACAACTTGAGGTTGAAGATGAAACATGCAAGGGAGGGGCATGACAAAGAGGACTATACAAACCCCATCGATCTTGCATACATTTTCAAGATGCACGATGACGATATAGATGAAGATGTTCTGCAGAGGTGGTTGGATTCTAACGATGCTCCACTGCTTGATGAACCAAGAGGTAGGCCGAATCAAAATATAAGCCAACAAATGGAAGCAGATGTTGGTGACTACGTGACTAGATCTAGACAGATCACAGACCCTCTTGGAGGGGTGGAGCTTGATGCAATTATGGATGACATTCTCTCTGCTGGATCAAAATCCAAATCCAAATCCGGTGGACATGGTGATGATAATGATGCTGTTGGCGGTCGTGATGGATCAGGTGATGGAGAGACATATTCAGGGGGGTCAGGGTCAACAGAGGGTAGTTGTGGACCACATGATGATACAAGATTCGAGGCACGGTGATAATACATGGAGCGGTATGGAAAAGACATGGGTAGTTTGTCCCAAGTCCGAGTCCATACCCTATGGATTACGATGCATATGGATGCCATGGTCATCGTCCTCCGGATAGATGCATAGACGATTTGATATCATCTTTAGGTTCGTTGAGCTGCATGGACATAGACAACCCATACTGTGGAGAAACACGAAGTCCCTTGGCCAGATTTAGATCTTCACAAGATGAGAGATCATTTGACGTCTTCCTTGAATATTTTCATGCTCCTCCCGGACGTCCTCCTCAGGCATATGTTCCTCCTCCTGGACCTTCTCCTCAGGTGTATACTCTTCCATCATATAAATATGATTACAGTGGGTATGTAGGATATAATAGTTTCCATAATGAGAAATACCAAGGTAGCCAACTTGAGTTGAGTTAGGGTAACTTCTTTGGTGGTGACAGTTTTGGTTTCTTCCCCAATTATGCGCTTGTGCCTCCTCTTCTAGGTCCTCCTCCACAGAGATCTTTTCCTACTCCGTCGTCGTCGACCCGAGGATCTCAAGCCAGTACATCACAACCTCGTCATACACCCCGTGATACCGGAGTGTTGCTTATCCTCATTTCAGGATACTCATGGGATCGATGACCATCAATACAAGCAGTATGTCATGGATTACAAGGCTATGTACTCGTACATGACATGAGAAAACTATTGCGAGTTCATTGAGTCCACGATCCGTTATGAGAGAGAACAGGGCAGGGGGGTCGATTCAGATCTTCCACCAAACTCTCGTCTCTAGGTAATATTTTTTACAATATTGCATTAATTTAAAAATTTTCATTTATTTTTGTGAATAGATAAATCTTTATATAAAAGAAATATTGTTTCATTAATCATTAAGTATATTTTTTGAATCAAATCAATTGACTCACCTCAATTTCATTACTATGTGCCCGATATGACCGATATGTACGATATAAGGATCATAGATGATTTATATGTGTCATCTAAATGTATATTTGTAAGTTATTTAATGTTATAAGAACTTGAATGGAATCCATTTCCGATATCTATAAGTTAAGAATTAACATTAACAATGATATGTTCGATATGACGATATGCGCGATATATGGGCTATAAATGACCGATATGTGTGATATAAGTGTGTATTTGTAAGTTATTTGTTGTTTTAATATCTTGGACGGTCTTAGTTTTGAAAAAACAATAAAAAATAGCTTTTTGGAGCCATTTCCGACATTTCCACCGATATCGTCAATATATCGGCGATATACTTCAATATATCCTTTTCCGGACGGATTGATATGATATCAATATCGATATCGGTATGGCTTTCTATGGACATGTGGCGTGAATTATATGGACACCTTTTCACCTGTAGCTCGCCATTCCACTATACGGGTTCTTCTCTCAGTTGTGGTACGTGATTGACCTTTATTTTAGCTTGACGTTAATAATGCTTTCTTGTATGGCGATCTCCAGGAAGAAGTCTACATGAAATAATTTTCGGGGTTTGCTGCTGAGGGGGAGTGCCAACTTGTTTTAGACTTCACAAGGCAATATACAATCTAAAGCAGAGCCCGAGGGCATGGTTTCAGAAGCTCTCGGATTTATTTGAGAAGTAGGGATTTAGAAGGTCAAATGCAGACCATTCACTGTTTGTTCGGAGAACATCTACATGTACTGTCATTATTATGGTATATGTTGACGACATACTTGTCACATGAGATGATGTGCAGGGGATAAAAAGAGCAAATGAGTTTCTGGGACGTCAATTTGTCACCAAGGATCTCAACACTCTAAGGTATTTCTTGGGATTAGAGTTTGCTAGGAATCGACAAGGTCTTGTGATGACTCAGAGGAAGTACGTCACATATATGCTTGTTAAGACAGGAATGATAGGGTGTAGACATACTCCTCCTCCTATGGACCCAATATGATACTATATGAGGAGGATATATATGAAAGTAGACAAGAGAAGATATAGAGAATTGGTGGAAAAACTTCTTTATGTCACTATTACTAGTCATAATATCTCCTTTGCAGTTAGTCGGGTGGCTAAAGCAAGATAAATCTAGCTATATTCAGGCTGGGAAATCTTCTCTTCGTTACTATAGAGGATGAGATAACTTCTCTATGTTGCTATAAAGGATATAGTATAACGGATATATTCAGGCTGACTATAAAGGATATATTTAGGTCGGTTAAAACAAGAGAAAGAAAGATCAAAGATCTTTCTCAAGTGAGATGCATTAAGGATGAGGAAGGACACATGCTTATTACTCAACATGATATAGACACTAGGTGGAAGCAATACTTCCATAAGCTTTCCATTGGGGAAGGAAATAGAGAGATAACTTTGGGAAATCTAGCCAGTAGTGAAAGTTATTTGAATCAAGCAAGCTACAGACGAATACAAATGTAGGAAGTAGACGAGGCTTTGAAGGTTATGAAACATGGGAAATGTGTAGGACCCGATGACATTCTTGTAGAAGTTTGGAGAGTTTTAGGTGAGCATGGTTTGACTTGGATTACAAATTTATTCAATGTTATTTGACACAACAACAAAGCCTTTTCCCACAATTAAGTAAGGTCGGCTACATGGATTCTTCACCTCCATTCAGATCTATCTTGGGTCAATCCTGGGCTTATATCCACAAAACTAAGATCCGTTTGTATGGTCTCTTTCCAACACTTCTTGGACCGTCTCACCCTCTCTTAGCCGACTTAACATCCCAACACTCACATCTCCTAACTGGTGCATCTGCTGATCTTCTTTGCAAATGTCCAAACCATCTTAAGCGGTTTTTTCGCATCTTATCCTCGATCATAGCTACACCAACTTTCTTTCTGATTGCATCATTCCGAATCCGATCTTTACGTGTGTGTCTACACATCCACCTTAGCATTTTCATTCCTTCTTCGCTTCCTTCTTAGCTTGTGACAGTTTCCTCTATTCTATCCTTAGATATAGCTTTAAAGCAAGCTCTTTTTATTTTCAGCTTCTCTTGCACCCCTTCATTCCACTACCCAGCCTCCTTTTGACCTGGAGCTCCTCCCTTTGACTCGCCTAACATCTCTTTGGCTACCTTTCGGATACAAGATGCTATTGCCTCCCACATCTCGTTTGCACTACCGCTACAATCCCAAGATAAGTCTTCTAAAACCTTCTCCCCGAAGCTCACTTGCTTTAGTGGAAGATTCCACCATCTAGTTCTAGTTATCTTAGAAACCGTCCTTTTCTTTACCAGCCCTTTCATTTGTGCATCCAAGACTAACAAGCGATGATGGGTTGTCAAAATCTCTCCGGAGTTTACTTTGCAGTCTTTACAACACAACCGATCTCTTCTCCTCAACGCAAAGTAATCTATCTGTGTTCTAGTTGGCCCACTCTTATAAGTAATTAAAGTTCCTCTCTCTTATTGAAGAGAGTGTTTGCTATGAAAAGGTCATATGCTGTTACAAAATCCAGGATGACTTTTTCCTCTTCATTTTTATCCCCAAAATCATGTCCTCCACTAACACTAGCATACCCTGAAGCATCTTTTCTCACATGTCCATTAAGATGTCCACCGATGCAAATCATCTCTCTTTGTGAGATTCCTTGTAGACTCTTATCCGGATCCTCCCAAAAAGCTTGTTCAATCATTTCATCTAAACCAATTTACGATGCATAAACTGAGATGATATTAAGAATTTCTTCTTCAAGAACCAGTTTTAACCAAATAATTCGATCCTTGAATCTATTCACCTCAACCATACAATCCTTCAAATCCTTATGAACAACCACTCCAACACCGTTTCTACCTTTATCTTTACCTGGATACCAAAATTTAAACCCTTTCTTCTCAATTTCCCTTGCTTTCTCTCCAACCCATTTAGTCTCTTGAAGACATAATATATGAATCTTCATTCTTTCCATCGTATCCACTAGCTCCATCAACTTTCCAGTTAAAGTGACAATAATCCAACTACCAATCCGCAACTTCCGTTGCAATCTCTTTTGGACTAACTTTTTTACTCGCATGCGTCCATTATGCGAGAACCCTTGTAAATTTTGGACTGCAAACGGTCGGTGATGCAACATAACCAGCTTAATTACCTGCATGCGGTCCTCATGCGAGTACCCTTGTAAATTTTGAAGTACATCTAGGCTGCGATGTAGCGACCCTTGCCAATTTTTTATTGCATTCGGTCGATGCAACGTGTCGCACGTAGGGAACGCCTCAACGAAATCTGTATGTTTGCTTAAATCCATGTTGAAAAGATTCGACTATCATGAGGCAACTTCCTAAATAGTATTTTTTTAGAAAAAAGTACTATTTAGGAAGTTGTCTCCGACTGTTTTACGCTGGTTGTCGGCTACTTAACGCAACCCTCCTCATTTACCCGAGCTTGGGACCGGCCATGGCTAAGTTATTCAATGTTATTTGTCGAAGCAAAGAAAATAAATGAAAAATAGAGGAGAAGCATCGTTGTGCCTTTTTATAAGAATAAAGGAGACATTCAAAATTGTTCAAATTACAGTGGTATCAAGCTGATGAGTCACACTATGAAAATTTGGGAAAGTGTGATCGAAAGAAGGTTGAAGCAAGTTTTCGAAGTAAGAGAAAATCAATTCGGATTCATGCTAGGTCGCTCAAATATTGAAGCCACCTACTTGAGGAGAGCAGTGGAGATTTACAGAGCTAAAAGGAAGAACCTCCATATGATTTTCATTGATTTAGAGAAGGCTTATGATTCTGTCCCACGATAGATATTGTGGAGACTTAAAGACAAGTACCTATCTTATATATTAACCTCATAAAAGATATTTATGATAGGGCTTCATCTTGTGTAAGGATACAATCTGGGAAGACTGACTATTTTGACATCAACATTGGTCTGCATCAAGGTTCAACTTTGAGTCCATTCCTTTTACTTTGATTATGGACGAGCTGACAAGTCATATTCAGGATGAGATTCCTTGGTCTATGTTACTCGCTGATGATATTGTGTTGTTTGATGAGACTAGAGATGGAGTAAATGAGAAGCTTGAGGACTGGAGATATGTTTTGGAGACTAAAGGTTTTTGTGTAAGTTCGGCTAAGACTGAACATATGGAGTGTACTTTTAATGGAAGCAATGATGAAGGAAGCGATGTTAAAATTGGTGCTGATAACATTCATAAGAGAGATTCTTTTAGATAATTGGGATCTATTTTGCAACATGATAGAGAAATTGATGAAGATGTTACAAATAGAATAAATGCAGGTTGGCTAAAGTGGAGAGGAGCTTCTACTGTTCTCTGTGATAAGAAAATTCCTTTGAAAATCAAAGGTTTAAAACGCAACTGTGAGACTTGCTATGCTCTATGGATTTGATGTTGGTCTGTGAACCATAGACATGTGCAGAGAATGGCAATAACAGAAATGAAAATGCTAATGTGGATGTGTGAACAGATACATACACGCAAAGATCAGATTCAGTATGATGCCATCAAAATGAAAGTGGGTGTAGCTCTGATCGAGGATAAGATGCGAGAGAATCACTTAAGGTGGTTTGACCATTTGCAAAGGAGGTCAGCTGATGCATCGGTGAGGATATGCGAGTTTTGGAATGTTGAGCCCGCGAAAAGAGGGCGTAGAAGGCCCAAGAAGTGTTGGAATGAGACTATACGAAGGAATCTTAGTTTTTTGGATCTAAGTCCAAGAATGACCCAAGATAGATTTGAATGGAGGTAAAAAATCCATGTAGTCGACCCTACTTAAAGTGGGAAAAGGCTTTGTTGTTGTTGTGTAGTTAGTCGGGGGAGTCAGTTCATGGAGCAACCCCAACCAAGGTTTGAAAAAGCGAAAGGCGGAACGAGGCGGTCTCCTTGGAATCGAGGCGTAGCCTCGAGGCGGTCGAGGCGTAAGCCTCAGTTTATATAGAAAAATATGTATAAAACTACAATTAGATATATCTTTATGTAATTATATGTTCTCTGCCCAATATATAATAATTTACACTACAAGATATGATGAAATAATAAAGATAAGAACCCAAAAATAGAAGATAGAACAACATCATATACATTTCTACACATTTTCATCCAATCAAAGAGGAATTCATTGACTATAGATATTGTAAAAGAATTAAATAATACATATGTGTCTATGAAATATTGCTTTAATTAAAAGTATGACTAATACATCGAAGAAATTTATTTTATGTGTCTAACATATAATATATGATCGCACGAGAAACCATGAATAATATCCATTTCGAGCAAATCTTTGAAATATTGTTGTAATTAAAAGTTCGATTAAATATATGTCGAAGAAATTTATGTTGTGTCTAATATATAATATAAGGCAACATGAGAAACCGTGAACCTTATCTATTTTGTTTTTCTTGATATATTGCAAATCTTGTTAAGTTACAAGTATTGTTTAATTTAATATTTATGAATTCATTCATTAAGAGTGAAATAGTAAGAGTTCGCCAAAATAGTTGGATACATTAATCGTAAATATCAAGTTATGGGCATGAAATAAACATCATATTTAGGCATTCATTTTATATAATCATTATCCTAAATAAACAGATATTTATAAGCTTCTCAAACTACTAAATAAACCATTAAAATAATAAAAAATACTTCAAAAAAAGCAAAACGCCTCACGAAACGCCTCGACCGCCTCGACCACTCGAGGCACACGCCTCACAAGACTGGTCTGAGGCGTAAGCCTCGAGGCTAAAAGGAACCGCCTCGCCTCGAGTCGTATGCCTCGACCGCCTCGAGGCTAGCCTTTTCAAACCATGACCCCAACAGGTACATATGGATGTTGTATGTATGCTATTGATATACCTAATTTCAACTCCAGGTGTAGGATTGTTATTTAGGAAAGGGGCAGATCTTACCATTTCAACCTGTGCAGATGCAGACTATGCAAGGTGCCCCAAGGATAGAAAGTCCACTTCAGGTTTTGCTGTATTTGTTGGAGGTTCTCTTGTATCTTGGACCAGTAAGAAGCAAACTGTAGTTACCAGGTCAAGTGTTGAATCTGAATATACGGCTATGGCTCAAGAAAGCACAAAGATGATGTGGGTTAGAGTTGTACTTGCAGATTTACATATAGATGTTCGTCTTCCTATGCAGTTACATTGTGATAACTTGGTGCACTATTCATTGCCAACAACCCTATGTTTTATGAGAGAACGAAACATATTGAGGTGGACTGCCACTATACACGAGACATGATCCAGAAAGGTTTTATCTCTACAACTCATGTCAGTTTAGGAGATCAAACATCATATATCTTTACCAAGGCCTTGCTCAAAGGATCCTTTCAGAAGTGTTCATCCAAGTTGAGCATGATCAACATCTATGCTCCATCTTGAGGGGGATTGTAGACATATTTTTGTAACTTATGCATCGTTCCTCTATTTATCTTTTCTTATGCATGTCTTATGTAATTTACCCATAGATCTCACCCTATATAAGAGAGCCTAGGGTTCACATGAATAAACAACTCTTTCATTTTTCCCAACAATGGACAATTGATAACCCAAGGGCTTGAATATCGACATATAGTTGGGTCACGGTATGGGAGTCCATATGATTTAGAAGGGTTGTCTGTTTGATTTGAAAGTATCACAAGATTCATGCAAAGAACCTTAAAAGAAAAAAATGCAATGTGGTGAGAAATGTAAATAGTCATTCTCTAACAATATTGTCTTTTAGTTACAGTTTGTCGTTTTATATATCCATACTTTCATCTCTTTTCATCTGTTTTCGCACAAAATGTTTCCATCAAAGATTTGGTCCACTGATTGGATCATGCACTGGATGTTGTAGAGGAAGTCGTACTTCAGCTTTGGAGCAGAGCCTTAAAAAACTCGGAGTGGAAAAACTTAGTAAGGAAGATGTTCAAAAGATGCAGTGGGATATGTTAGAATCTAAAATTGGCAACTGGATTTACTTCATGCGAATTGCTGTAAGGATTTACAGAGAAAGGAACCAACATTTAATTCAAATTTTTTTGGGCATTCTTAAATGAAAATGTGGCCATGTCAGGTGAAATTACTCTTTGCTGGGGAAAGAGTAGTCTGTGATCGGATATTTGAAGGCATGACTGCGTTGAGAGAACAATGTTTTGCGGAAGTCACGTCAAATAGCGTAATAATACTTCTCAGTTTTGGTGATGCCGTTGCAAAATGCAAAAGATCACCTGAAAAGCTGTTTGTGCTTTTGGATATGTATGAAATAATGCGGGAACTTCTACCTGAGGTATGTATATTTTAGTTTTCTAAATTGTATGTTTGCTTAATTAGTTTAAAAGTTTTCAGAAATATCTGTAATTATTTGGGGCCTATAGTATGACATTAACGAGTGGTAGCATGCTTTTATCTTATATTTTTTTAGCCTAAGATAGCCACATAGATTACTAAGATTAGTAGTTATCCAGGTGGTTGATGAATCATATATATATATATATGATATTAACGAAGCCTAAATCAGGTAAAAATCAATAATAAACAGCAAAATTTTTCAAACTAACCATAAAATACAGTTTTTTATATAGTTTTTTGAGGATTGGTTTATATATTGATGACATCATTTGGCAATATAGTTAGTGACATGATTTCTTGGTTAGTTTATTTTCAAATTCTCTCTTAATTTGTAACCCGAAGAATTATTATGTGATTGCCACGATTTGGGCCTTATGGTTTCACGTTATATAAGAAACCCTACTCCATGAATACAATTCATTTCATTGATTTCTCAACTTCTCAACATGATACTAGAACGACGATCCTAGACTGGATTATGTATCTAAGACCGTCTTCGCCACCACAAGCCCCCCATCTCATGTCGACGTGCAACCCTCACCCTTGCGTGATCTTCTCCTCCACTCGGTAGCCGCCCAACCTCGCGCGAGCTTCTCCTTTTGAGCCACCGCCCTCGTGCAAGCCTCTTTCTTTGCAATGAAGCACTCGTGCAGACCCGTTCTCTATGCGATACCCCAGTATAGGCCCCTTCTCTATACATGGGCACTCACGTTGGCCTCCTTCTCATCGCAAAAATCTTCATAGGGGACCCCGTCCGTGACGTCGACCCTCGCGTGGGTCCCTCTTAGTTAAGGGGTTGTTGCCCTAGAGGTCTTCTCCTTATGCACGAATAAATCGATTCGGGAATTTGTTGAATTTTCTCTCTAATCGCGATGGCTACGACTCCAGCCGAGACCAAGCTCATGATATCCACATCTTCTATGACAGTTTATGGGAATTCTATCAAACTCAAGTGTGAAAGCAACTATGTGCTCTTGTCTTTGGCATTCATGGTGTCCAACGGTCAAAGGAAGATATATGTTCTAACGAAGGATCCTTTGAAAGAAAGAGACTGTAACATCTGAATCCGCACAAACCCGAACCCGACCCAATTTTGGTTTGTTTAACCCAATAAAGTTGTCTGTCTGCATTAGATGACTCAAATCGGTCAATTGGTCGTGAATCAAAAGTCGTTTGGGCGAAATCGACAAAAAATCGGCCGCATCGTAATGCGTGCCCGAAAAAGCCGTGACGTAAATTTAGAAACCACGAAACAAAATGAGACCGTCATAAAATCCGAATCGACGAAATAAGACCACCGGAATCGACCGTTCGTCGATCGGAGGTCGTTTGATATTTTTTAAATTCGCAAAATTTAACCGTAAATCAAATCCGTATCTCAAAAATTTCGGGCATCCAAATCCAATCAAAAGTATATCAATATTATACTCATATTGATCGTCATTCAAAGATGATCAAATCGAGATGTCGTGTGTCAAAATTCGACACTCGAGGCGCATGTACATGCGACTTTTAAGATTTTCACAAAAGTAAAAAATATTATAATAATAATAATGTATAATTGTATATATAATTTTACTGTTACAGAGTGCTACACAGATTGTGCTACGGTTTAAAGAAAAAAATAAATTACAGAAACTTCCAAATTAATATACAATAACCACATTAACCATGTCCCTCCAGCTATGCTATATCCCCCATTTGGCACTTTTCTTCTCTCCATTTGGCAGTACATAAAGCCCTTATCCTTATTATATAAACATCTAACCTAAAAACCTTCATTGCTTCAAATTCCAACGAGGAATCCCACAGCTTCTCCCCAAACCTTCTCAATTCCTGTTTCCTCCCCAACCTGGAGGTGCTGCTCCAGGCAGACTTGTTACAGCTGCAGGAGCCCCTTCTCTTTGCTTGTGATCAGCAATTATCCAAGCCCTTCTCCTGACCAATTGCTGCTAGAAAACCTTTTGGTTGAGCTACATTCAAAAAAAAAATATCTATGGTACAATCCCCCTTCCTTCCTTTGCTGCCATGCATGGATTTTTCCACAAATTTTACTTTCTTTAAAGAACAATCTTATAGTTGTTTGTTGAAAGCATGAAACTGCATGCATGTGATACTAAATAGACATTCTTCTTTGGACAATAATCACTACAGAGAGTTTGCGCTAAATTTTCTGATTAGAAATTAATAGTTGTGGATCAAGATGGTTGGATTGGCATAATAATTGTAGTTTCTCTCCGTGTCAACCTGGGTAGGCAATTTAAAGTAAGTGATTTGTTATGATTAAGCTGATCTAAGTCTCTCCATTATCTACATTTTGAATTAATCCTTTGTATTTACTATTTTATTTTTTTGATATTTTGTATACTGCACTCTGGTTGCACTTTATAGGACTGTGACCAAATATGATTAAGCTTGGGATATGATGTCTTTCTCAGATATTTTTTTAAAATAAGGGGCCCTGTATATTTTCTTAACCATGTAAGTATGAGGTGCTTTAACATCTGCTCTATTGGAGTCTCCTTAGTCATTGCATGCTATCCCAAAATTTTGCACTATTCTGAAATTACACATTTCCATATCAAAACTCTCTTGTCTACGTATTATTCAGTAAAGGAAAGGGGATTTTTTTAACAAATGAAAGAATGTGAGGTTCATATCTGTTGGAATTAGCAAAAATATCACAAACTCCTATTAAAACACTTCTTACTGCCTTTTTCCGATTTTTCTACAATTGCAGCAGGATTAATGTCTAACAAAGATGCATAGTGTCCGCGCTACTTAATAATAATAATAAAGCAAATAAGTGCACTATTCTAAAGTTCCATAATAGTCTCTGTTGCTATGATTGTGAACGGATACTGAGTTCTATTTTGTTAAAGAAATATTTAGACATTCCTCTACTATTTTCCAATTAAATATTGGTACAAAAGGAATCAAATTCACTGTTCTTAAATATAACTAAAACTTTAGATCCATGAATTTTAAAGTTGAAACATTAGAGAGTTAGTATGTAACGTGCTTAAAACCATATCAATATGTAGGTTCTCATGACATTAAAGAAGGGTTTTGAAATACAAAATATTAAAATATTAATACCATTCTCTTAGTAAGCCATACAAAAATATTGAAATCATTATGTCAAGTAATCATCATCAATTAATTCATTATATATTATTAATATGTCGAAAGACCTAGACTTGTTTAAGCCAACCATAATAAGGATATCAATAAGATCGTTAACTAAGAGATCTAGTTCTGTGCGATTAACCATCGGGAGAGTTGAGAAAGAGTTGAGTGGGCAAGCAAGGGAAGATGATAATGAATCAGTAATATCAGTTAATTATGCCGGTCATGGTGACCCTTACACCCGACCGTACGAGGGCGCGGTGACCCTCAACTGGGCGGAGGAAAGGAAGTCCAGTTAGGGCAGCGGCCGCCAAGTGCGCGGGTCTAGGATTCCAGTCCTACGATTTTTACACGAGCTCGCAGTATTTTTACGCCTCGTTGGGATCCCGACTCTAGACCAGCTCCGCTGACCCTCTGTTTTAGGATACCCATGCAGGAAATCCTCGATTTTCAGTTTTCGTACGAGCTCATTTGCCCGTTACTGGTCGGGCTGTTTTCTAGATTGACTTTTCCAGAGAGTCTCTCACCCGTCTCTGGAGCGTAGTTTTGGAGTAGACCTTTCCCTCTATTGGACCGCACTTGCAATTAGAGGGCGAGACGGAAGAGCCCTTTCGTAGGCTACTTTACCGCTTGAGTTTTTGTTTACTTTCTCCAACAGACTTGGCGATGATACATCCAAATCATCCATGTCAACATCTAAGCCATCTAGGGTTACACTTGAGACAGTTGCAGTTGAGGTTTGGAATATTTATAATTAAAGTTGAGTTGGTTGGAAGTAACTGTAATAAGATTTGATTCAAAATCCCTATAAGCTAGTGGACGTGTTGGGAACTTAGTTAGGATGCATTATACAACCCGCATGCTTACAGAGGCACCCCAACCCTAAGGCACTCCCCACGTCTTAGAGTCATAGTGTGAGGTCACACACAGATCAAGACCACAGACTATCCGCTAGACTTAAGAATTTAAATAAAATCAAGAAACCTTTCCAATCTCAACTTTTCATCATAAAAAACATAATCTCTGAATAATATGAGAATAATATATGCATACTTATGATCAATCAATAACAATATAAATATGTTATATATGAGAAATATTTGGATAATGAGTGATCATGGGAGGTGCTTACAAGCAACATGAAAACCTTTTTAAATACACAAGTAGAAATAACTTTTAGTTGTTCCTGCCTTTCTACTTGCTTGCTTTTGAACATATTAAATGCCTGTTTATTTTTATAAGTTTTTGGCATGGAAGGACATATCAATATCGGTATCGGTATCGGTACCATGTCGATACCGATATATCGCTGATATATCGACGATATATCGACCTATACCGCCGACATCGGACCGAGATTGTGCATTTTTGGCATGTCGATACCCGGTATCGACCATATCGACGATATATCGGTGACCTGTCGATACCGATATATCGCCGATATATCGCCGATATACCGGGATACGACCTTCCATGGTTTTTGGGAGGTAACAGCGCCCGCTGACGCCTTTTCTTCCTAAACATGTTTGGCAGGCAGAGAGTCTGCAACATTGTAGTAGTTGTTGATGATTCCAGGCGATAGTGTATGCGTATACTTTTGTCTCAATTTTTGTTCGATTCATAATGTAAATGCTTCCCTTCTCTTCTGCGCAAAATTTTGGGAATACTGTATGTACTGGCAGACTCCTTGTACATGTTGTAAATATATGAAAATTTATGGAATGAAATGTTGGTGGTACTTGTTCTTCTTGTCTCTGTGGTTCATTTATTTGAATGTGATTGTCATTTGCAAAGGCAACACAACGCGAAAAATTTCCCCATAAATTCATATACCAATGCGATATTTAATGAATATAATATTGCAAATGCGGAGTGGTATCCAGATCCGAGGGGTTTACAGAGATAAGAAATATAACTCTTGACTTGGTGTCAATTATCATGCCGTGATGTGGATGACCATCGGTGTTGAGCTCAACATTGCTGCCAATCTCATGTACAAGGAGACTGATAAGGTCATGTGGGTTGAATTGACCCAGGTATATTGACAATTGAATACCAAGTCATGGCTTTCGAATATCAATATTCAGATTTGGTCTGCATCTCAACAAGATTCCTCACTCGTGGAATACTACCTGCAACTTACATGCATATATGAGGAACTTGCCATCTTCTAGCCTGCTTGCTGTGCCAAATGGGTGGTAGAGCAATATGAGTGACAAGTTTACTGATTCCTTGTTGGTCTACATCCTCATTATCAGGTTGTGAGTGATCGATTCCTCTTGCATGATACTCTTACTTTCATTAAGGTCATCTCGGTTGACTGTACCTACTTGAGACTTTCACCAGACAAATAAATCCTACGCAGGCTACGGAGCACTCTGCTTTTCTTGTGACACCTGAATGTGGTGGTCGCTAAAGTTCTCGAGGAGACTGACGTCGTGGACTTGGTTGCACATTCTCTCCTTGCATTCACCTCATAGGTCCAACAACCCCTCCAAAAGGTGTTGTACAAAGTTTGGGAAACTTTCGCAGGCCAATTTGGCATTATCATTCAATTATGATGCACCTAGGACAGAGATGGCCCAAATCAGGGGCCGACATGACAGTCATGTATAGCTTTCTACTGTTGACTACTCCATGATTATACACTTGCTACAAAATTCTCTTGTTAAAGTACTACTACGAATTTGGCTAACATATGTGGTATTGTATCCAACTCTGCTTCTGCCTCAACATCAACATGGATAATTGATTCTACCCCACTTACTTACTTGTTTGGAGAAAGTAGTCTTCTGATATCTTCAGAACCTTCATCCATTATGAAGTCGGTTCGCTTAACCAACGTGCACATCCATTAATCACTACCATTGGGATTATAGAGTTTTCTTCCAAACTTAAGCCATTTGTGTATTTTTATGCTCCTGATTTTCCTTTGAGCTTACTGCATGTTAATAGATTATGTATATAGTTGAACTGCATAGTGATTTTTGACAAGTGCTATTGTTAATTTCAGGATATCCAGAAGATGCAGATCTTTGGCGAGTCATGAGAAGTATGGCCTATACTACCTCGTTAGCTCTGCGGATTCCATTTTTACTGGTGCTGTCTCTTTTTCTATTGAGTCATCCCTATGACATTTACATCATGACCATACTTTTTTTGAGTCAAAAAAGGGGGAAATACGCAGTGCCCACCCCAAAATTTTATTTATTAGTTAATCAAAAGGCACACAAATTACAAGATACAGGAGCCAAGCCGTCTCTTAAAGCGGGAGCATACATTCTCATAGTAAAATCGATGACCTGAAAAAAGAACATCATTATGAGCCAACCAAATAGCCCACAACACCGCCACCGGGGAGAGGACGTCGAATCTCGGACGATTACACACCCTCGAAAACAACACCCAGAAGGAGTCGAAAGAGCTGGAGCAAATCCAATGCAGATTCGCCGCGGTCCAAACCGGTGCAGTAATAAAATTAAAGAACATGTGCTCCGGCATCTCAATCCCATTAATGCATATATGTCATCTATCGGAAACCACCTCCAACAACTTAACACAATGATCCCTAGTCATAATGCGTTTCCATCTGAAAAGCCAAAAAAAAGAAGCCAATTCTCTCTGGAAACCTAAGAGACAAAACAAGCCTACAATCCTGGGTCAATACGCCTTCCTTACCGAGAACGAAGAGCCCTTCCACACCTAACGGTCATGTCCAGTAGAAGGTCTGCCCACCCGCCCTAGCAAGTCAAGAAGGTGTAGAAAGTCCTCAAGGCCCTGATCCGATAAGGAGGTTCTAAAAGCTGGCATCCAGTTACCATTATCCCAGCAGTTCGCAATCCGTACCTTAGTGTTAGCAGCCATAGAAAACAGTCATGGAAATCGGTAGCGAAGGGGGCCACCCACCGTCCAATCATTCGTCCAGAAACCAAAAGTGGCCCCATCCCCCACTACCGGGCGGAAGAGATCGAAAAAGCAAGGCATCACCTTCTGCACCCCCTTCTAGAATGCAAAACATACATGGCTCTGTCTCAACATCCCAGGGCCGTCCAAAGAGACACCATAAAGACGACGAAGCGGTCTATAACACAAGCCATAATCTCCACCCCATAACCTATTCACCCACTTCAACAAAAGGGCCTCGTTGAAGGTCTCCAGATTCTTGATTCCCAGACCCTCACCCTTCTTAGGCAAAGTGATCGTCTCCCAGTCAACAAGATGGATACCATACCCCTCTTGGCAAGATTTACTCCAAAGGAAACTATGCATCAACCTCTCCAGACGTCTCCTTACACCCTTCGACAGAAGTCTAGAGGAAAAGAAGAAAACATGAATCGACGGTAGAACCACCTTAATCAGCACCAAGCGACCCCATGTGACAATAGAGAAGTCTTCCAACTGCTCAGCTTCCTTTCCAGCTTCTCCACTATAGGTAGCCAGTTCGAAAGCTTGAGTCTATTAGCTGTAAGAGGAAGTTCAAGGTAGCAAATAGGAAGGGACCCATAGGCTGTGCGTAGCTCTAAACTGCAAGAAAGTGACACCTCCTCCAGACATACCAAAAGGCACCAAAACAGATTTTTCATAATTCAGACCGAGTTCGACATCTCCCCAAAAATCTCAAGAGTGAGAGCCATGTCTCTAGCCTCATCTTTGCCTCCTTCCATGAATAAGATCGTGTCATCCGCATACTGAAGAAAGGGAATGTTTATCTCCCCACACCTGAACCTCAAGCAAAGGCCGTCGTACTGGATCCTATCCACCATACACGTAAGGACATTGGTCGCGAGGACAAAAAGCAACGGAGCAAGTGGACACCCCTATCTGACCCCTCTTTGTGGCTGAAAAAACCCTCCCTTTGGACGACCATTCACCAGTACCGAGAGTGAAGTTGTCGTAATACAATGCTTCATACAAGAAATCCACACGTTCCGAAAGCCAAGCACGCTGAAACCTAAAGAAACCCCTCGACGCAGAGTTGTCCCTAGAATCCCAAACCAGCGGGGTATGATCCGACCTAGTGCGGGGTCTACTCGAAAGAAACGATAAAGCAAACACCTCCATTATGTTCAAAGAAGCCAGAAATCGATCATAATATGCAAGGGGGACCCAGAGCTCCACCACGTGTACTTCGTGTTCGCAACATCCAATACCTCCAGCTTCAAATCATCAACGAAATCAGCAAAGGCTAGAGATCCCTGGTCCTGGTAGAGAAAGCGATAAGAGATGAAGTAAGGGAACACTCCAAGAGGATGGAAAGGACGTGAGTGCCCTTCACTTCCGTCCGAAAACAAAACAAAGAGCCCTTCCAAGACACAATCTGCCCTCCTAAGCTCCCCGAGGCTACCAACGCCCGAAAGCTTGAGAGAGCACCAACACCAAAAGAGTTCCAAACACTCGTGTCACAGGAGGCGAGTCTAATTTCTTACAAGAGAACAACGTCGCAACCCCATTCCAAAAACCTCCCTCCTAGTGCCCTTCTCTTTTCGAGGTCACCCAAGCCTCGGACATTCCAAGATAGGACCTTCATCCAGCAACCATCTGTATCCCCCGATCCACACGATTCATATTAGAATAGCCACTTGAGCCTTGCGGTTTGAACTGATATTTTCCCCTCAATTCAACGCTTTTTGTTTTCACCTTCTCCTATATCGTTTCGCGGTTGCTCTACCACTGCAATGCAGATTATCACCCCCTTTCGTTGAGCTCTTCAGCGAGCTCTTCCACCCTGCTAGATTGAGTTCCTCGCCAAGCACCCATAAGATCCGCCTTCGCTTGAGGCTCTTCAATTATAGTCTTCAATGAGGGGCAGTCAGACTCTGAATGCTGATAGTTGGGCGACACGACACCTAACGAGCCCAAACCATCCGCCAAGCTGCCAAGGATAAATGTCCCAGGGGGACGCCACGAAGGAACCGCGGGGAAGTAATTAAGGACAAGGTGCAGGCGGCTCAGGTACAGAAAAGATGTCCCCACTCTAGAATACTCTCCAATACAAAATCCACAGAGTCCCCGGATAAATAGGGTTAAGTCGGGATTGGCGATAATCGTGTCCATTAGTCTGCAGATGAGAGACCCGAACCCGGGTCCAAAACATGATCACTTTTCCAACAGTTCGATAGTCAAGGGTCCACAAACCTTCAGACTGCTGTAGGTGTCCACTCGACTCCCCCTGTTATGAAACCGTCATCCCCATTTCACCATTCCCAAGACGTGAGTCAGTAGAGCAAATATCTCGTGGAACAAGAGGATCTGCCTTTAACGCCTCCTCCCGAGGAATCGCCTCAGCTTCCCGAAGAAACAAAGCGTCGTTTTGGTATCGGGGCAAGGAGAATGCCTTGAGCTTCTCCACCACCGTTCTCGGCGGCGGTTGTGGTGTCAAAAGCCTAATACAAACTTTGAAGATGTCCCAACCAACACTCAACAGTATCTTCGGCGTGTCTTCTAGTATATCATCTCGGTAGTCCGGCTGCACGAGCGTTACTGTGGGGTCAGAGCCAGGCATGCGCCTATCCACCAACACTTTCGTTACGATACCAATCGGTCTGAGAGCCATCCCAAGAGCCTCGATGTTACGAGTTCGGAAAGGTACTCCTCGCAACTAAGCCATCTTTTTAATGAACGAAACCTCTTCCCCATCAGCGAAACCTGAGTGTCGCCAAAGAATATCAGTCCTGCCTCTCAGACACAACATCTTGACCTCCTGGGCACGCGTCAGCCCACGAGCGCAACATTTCTTTGGCCCCAGGAAAATAGCATCTCCCACGAAGCTTTCTCCAAAGAGTGGCACCGGCCTCGCCCATAGTGACTTAACCGAAATGGAGTCTTTTTGCCATTCTCCTATCAGCAGGCGAGCTTTCGTTTCCAACTCGTCTTTTCCAATCACTACATGGACAAAAGACCGACCCAATTTTACCATGCTTCCATTGACGTTGATCGACCTTCCATCTTCGTTTCTTCCATTAGCAGACACCTTCGCTCCATCTGAACCAGAGTACTGGAAAGGATAGGAGTCCTGACGATGACCAGGCTTCCGATAAATAAAACAATGCGACAAGTGTTTGCAAAGCGAGGCGAGATGGCCCGACTCGCCATAGCGATAGCACCTGCAACCTCTCTTGCGATGAGAGATGAGAATCCAACCTTTTTCCACTTGGTAGCAGCTGCCTAAGCCTGCACCAACACGACGACGCCAAGCACGGACCCCAGTCTCGATCTATCTGCGTATTGCCTCCCGACGATATCTCTCCCAATCCTTCGCCCTCAAAGTTTCGTCCTCGTCGTCGCCCACCATATGTTTTGCCCTCCACATGTTGCCTCCCGACGATATCTCTCCCTATCCTTTGCCCTCGAAGTTTCACCCTCCACGTGTTGCCTCTCGTGACCATACTTCTGTCAGAGCTCTCTCTCTCAGACGTTTCCTGAATTGACCTCGCTGGAAACTTTTGAGTGTAAAGCATGTCAGTGTGGTAAAAATCATCGAGCTTATTTTTTCACAGGACTGAACCTCGTCGTTTCTTGCCTTTTTCTTTAGTTCATAGTGACATTTGGGGATCCTGTATGGTCCGTATTGTGGGTGTTCATAAGTAGTTTGCTATCTTTATCGATGATTATATCATATCTTCTTGGTTGTATTTAATAAAAGTTTGGTTAAAGATAAATAAAATTTACAAGTCCTTTTTGAGTTGGTAAAACCTTTTCTCCGAGTGTATTAAAATTTTCAGAACTAACAATACTCTTGAATTTGTTCAATAGAACTTGACTACCTTTTTTGCTATTAAGGGCATCCTGCACCACACTTCCTATCTGTACACTTGGATGCATAACATGGTGGTGGAAAGGAAACCCCGTCGTGCTCTCACCCTTCTTACTTACATAAAAGTCCCTAAAACCTTGTGGGTTTACCATTCTTATTGCACCTATATCATCAATCAAGTACCCTCTTCAGTCCTTAACGGGATAACTTCCTTCTCCCTTTTATTTAAAGACGAGGAACATTTTCTTCTACCATTAAGTATTTTTGGATGCACTTACTTTGTTCATAACTTTCATACTACAAACTGTCTGTTTGTGTAGTATAGTGTGTCTTCCTTGGGTATTCTCGAACCCAAGAGGGGTACATATGTTATGATCCTATCAGTCATCACTGCCACATTTCTAATAATGTCACCTTTGAAGAGTAGTTATTTCTAAGTTTGTTAATGAGATTCCTTTGGAGTTCCCTCCATCTCTCTATGTATATAAAAGGAAAGCACATTTTGTATCTTGAGTCGGTTCCTTTACTTGTTCCTTTCTAGCATAATGATGAGCCTTCTACTAGTGGCCCTACCACTGTAAATCCCAATGCTCCTTTAGAACTCCCCATCACACTACGGAAGTCCAAATGGTAATGTATCCTATATCTCTTGTCACATTTTATTTCTAGTAATAATTTATACGGTTGCGATATGAATTTTACAGATACTTTTTGATAATTCGATAAATGGCTAAGGTAATTAGGTCGAGTTGTAGTACGCCCGCTTAACGATGTATCAGAATCGAACGGTAAGATCTCTGCGAGGATTGGCTCAGCTAAAATCTCCTGGATAAGTTCATGCTCGAACACGTGGACATAACTAATCAGTATACCTAAGCATGTATATGATAAAGCTAATTTAAGGTGTATCTAGGTTAAGTGATGTACAACAAAATGAATGGACGGACCTTTTTATGGATCTTCATGCATATAGATGAAATATGAATGAAATAGAATGATGAATGAAATACAAAACACGTACAAAAATACATACACAACTATGCTCCTAAGATGAACAATTATCCCACAATGAAATCAATCGAGCATCAATGTGCTTAAATTTATCAATCAAGGATTCCAATCGATTTCTGTTCATCAATGCATCAATCCACCAAGCCATCTAATATTTCAAATTCATATGAGCTCCTTAATACGAAACTAATTAGGAGTTAACATTTCAACTTAATTCATGCAAAATTACTTATTAAATTATACAAAGATAGGGTAAATCAGGGGCTCAATGATGCATGAAAACAATTAAACTTGTAAATCAACCTAATTAATCAAGGTTTGAAGGTCAATTCCTTGCTCTGAATTTCAATTCAACATACACAGAGCGACATAGGAATTAGTGTCTTTGAAAGAGCATGAAAAGACCTTTAAAATGAGACCAATTTCATTTCATTTGGATCTATAAGATGCTCGAGATATTTAATTAACAAGTAAGAGAAACATAATACAAGCATAATATAAGTTCACATTTATGTCCTTAACAGGACGGAAAAGCAATATATACAAGCCGTCTGTTTATACATGCACATATGCCCACACATGTTTATAATGATTTGAAATTGAATAAAAACACGTGGCTTATCTTGATAACTGTCCAGGCGGCATGTTTGTCGCACGTGCAAGACCAAAGTGCGAATACAAGGAGGCATAAGGGTGGCACTACAAAACTCCCCGGAAGCATGACCACGCTCATGCTTGGACCGGTTTGGGTCTGCAATGAGGTTCGGGTTCACGTATCGACCTCTGGTGCTCCACGACTAGGCTCGAGTGGCTTGGGGTTGCAGGATTGTGGAAGCTTAGGCTCGGATGTGGATTACAAACGTTCGCTCAAGTCTGGTAGCCTCTAATCGGATGACAACTGCTTCTAGTTGTTGTAGAGATATATTTATGTTTTTTTACTTTTTTCATTTTATTTTATTTCTATCTACCTTATGTAATTTCATAGAATAAACAACTTTTATTCTTTTTCCCAACATGGTATTAGATTGGCGGTCCTAGACTAGAGCTCTCGTATTCGAAAAATCCTAACCACACCACAACCAAGGTTGCAGAAGTCGACAGTCGGTACTCGGTTTGTAGGGTCACTGACTAAGGATTAATCGGCAGTCGGGAGAGTAATCGGATTTAGTTGTGTGTTAGTCTTTTTGATTTTTTTTATTATTTTAAATATATAAATCAATTTCGATACATATAGTTTCATTTATATTCATATATTTAGCATTTATAATATTTTAAAAGCTTAAAATTTTATAGCAAGAGAAGAAAAATGAAGTAAACAGTGCGATTCTTGAGGTCAAGTTCTACAACCAATTACTACAGTCATGATGTACAACAAACCCAAGGATTTAGCCTAACCATCATCAAAGCTTCTTCTCCGCTCGCATCAAGGTGTGCTCGTGTTAATGGATTTGGTTGAATTTTAAGTCTACACTTGCAATCAAATCCCCATATGTCTGTGTAGATGCATTTCTTGTGGCCTAAAAAATCTTACTTTTCGTCATCCGACAGTATGTAAGAGAACAAAGTCGATATTCCGCCACATGTCAAAGGTCCAACGTCAATTATCAAGATGGACGGGATGAATTTCGAGTTATGGGCCATGCGGTTCATGAGCCTCATGGAGTCTATGGGTAAGACGCATATTCTTATCGAGGAAGAGCTGGCTGAGAAAACTGGAGTTATTGCCTCATGGGAGGCAGATGATGCTTATTCACAAGTTTGGTTATCTGGTACATTGATGTCTGAGATCACCAATGATGTGTTACATCAACCCAACGTCAAGGCAACATGGAATATCCTCGTAGCCACCTATTCACAGGCGATGAATGAGATAAAGATTCTGCAACTACAACACGACATATTTACTGTCAAGCAGAATAGACGACCCCTTCATTCCCTATACACATCCCTGCATGGAATGTTCAAGAAACTCCAGTTTTATGCCTCTTACGGCTACTCCTGAGCAGCAGAAGACCTAAATGAATGCCACTATGATTGATGTATTCCTTGCAGCACTTGATCCAGAGTATGAGGCAACCTGTTCACAGATACTAACAAATGCTGCTATTCATCCCATGGAGGAAGCTTTTCGCAGACTTAGCCGAATCGATGTCTTATCACGCATTTCTACTTAGACTTCTTCTTCGATGGCAGCCTCCAGTGATAGGAGGACTCTTCTCAGTTTCATGGTCATGGACCTCGTGATAGAGGAAGTCATATTGATTAGCCCTGCACTTACTGTCATCGCCCTGGGCACACAGAGGATACGTGCTACTCCAAGCATGATTTTCTTGCATCAACTTGTGTAACAGAGCAGGTGGTGTCTCCTATAACTCCGTCTTCGGATCATAGGTTTGATGACCTAGTAGCTCGATTGAGGGACATTATGCCTTCTGCTAGTCCCATTGCTTCCTCGCCTGCTTCAGGAGGCCACTCAAGTGTTGCTGCTTCTGCCTCTGCCAGTACCTCTATCATTGCCAGTACCTCATGTAGCATTTATGCTCTTAGTACTTGTCATGGATCTAATATTATAGAATTGATTACTGACTCCGAGGCGACGCATCACTTGTATGGAGACAGCGATCAACTTGCAGCCTATAGACCTGTTCCTCTAAGGAGAGCTTTTGTCATAGTCGATGGAACCCATTCCGTGATCACATGATAGAGGGAGTTCAGTTTGATGCCTTCGATGCGTCTGCAGAATGTGTTGCATGCATCTGACTTTTCTACAAATTTATTATCTATTAGTCAGATTATGAAGGATTTGCAGTGTCAGGCTATTTTTGACTCATCATCGCTTGTATTTCAGAACATTCTTACGGTTAAGGTGATTGGTTGTAGCTGTGAGCAGGACTGCCTCTATTGATTGGTCCAAACTCCATATACTGGCCTATCCTTTCATTCTACAAGACCAGTCTCACCTTTCATGTGGCACCTGCACTTTGGTCACCTTTCCCTTCTGAAGATGTGTGAAGTTCTTCCTCATATCTTACCTCGCCTATCCTTCTAATGCGAGGCATGTCAATTGGGAAAACACCATCACTTTGCTTTTCTTAGTCATTAGAGTCAGAGCAGTAGCTCCCTTTTTGAGTTATTTCATGTTGACATTTGGCTTTGGGGTCCTAGTTGCTATTGATGATTTTTCTCGTCTGTCATGGGTCTTTTTACTGAAGAATAAATCTGATGTTGGAAATGTGATTACAACTTTTATCAATGAAGTGTTGAATGTTTCTTTTTCTTCTGTCAAATGTATGAGAACTGATAATGCGTTGGAATTGAGTACTCGTGCACTCTCCCAATTCTTTTCATCTCATGGTATTATTCATCAGACATCATTTGCCTAGACTTCTCAATAGAATGGTGTTGCGGAAAGAAGCATCGCCATTTGCTTGATGTTACTTGAACTCTTTTGATCCAGAGTCGTGCCCCACACTCATTTTAGGGTGATGCGGTTCTTACAGCTTGCTATCTTATGAATCGCATGCTCTTGTTTTTATTGGGTGAGAAAATTCCTTTCTCTCTGACATTTCCAAAGAAGGAATTATTCTCACTTACTCCTTGTGTTTTAGGTTTTGTTGCCTTCGTTCGTCAGTTGTCTCTAGGTCTTGAGAAGCTTTCTCCCAAAGCTGTCAAATGTGTTTTTGTTGGGTACTCCAGGACGCAGAAGGGATGTAGATGCTATGATCCATTACGTGAGAATTATTATGTTAGCAATGATGCCACATTTTTTGAGTCGGTGATTTATTTTCTCCTACAGATGATAGGTTGACTTCATCAGTTTTAGATGATGAGGTCTACATGCCACCTCCTCCTATGAGCCCATCACCACTTTCACCACCTCCATCTCCATCATCACCTCCATCTCCTACTCCACCTCCATCACCTCCCACTGTTCCAATTTCACCCTTGCCACGATATTATACTCGTAGGCTTGCTCTTGTTCATGGTCATCGCCTGTCATACAACACGCCTCATGTTTGTCTTGAATACAATGTTTCTAACGATGAATCTGGAAATGTGTTTGTGCTGGAACCTTTACAGGAGAATGGTGTCCAGATTGAAGAGATTCATAATGACCTGGATCTACCTATTGCACTTCGGAAGCAGAAGCATACATGTGCCTCATATCCTCTTGCTTCCGAGTTTTCCTTTGATCTCTTGGCAGGGTACTTCAGGAGATTCATTGTTGCTCTATCTGCCGTAGAATTCCCACGGAATTACCGAGAGGCCTTGAGAGATAGTCAGTGACTTCTAGCGATGGAAGAAGAGATAACCACACTACAGATGCGTGGTACTTGGAGTTTGGTCCCCCCTCACAATGTGACGTCTATTGTCAGTTGCAAATGTGTGTTTACAGTAGAACACCATGCGGATGGGAATCTTGATCGTTACAAGGCCACATTGGTTGTATGGAGATTTAATCAGACTTATTGGGTGGATTATCTGGACAGATTTTCCCATGTTGCTAGCCACTCTATTTTGCGAGTTCTTTCAGTTGCAGTAGTACGCGATTGGCCTTCATTTTAGCTTGATGTTGAAAATGCATTCTTGTATCGTGATCTCCAGGAAGAAGTCTACATGCAGCAACCTCCAGAGTTTGCTGCTGAGGGGGAGTGTCAGCATGTTTGTAGGCTTCCCACGGCAATATATGGCCTAAAGCAGAGTCCAAGGGCATGGTTTCAGAAGCTCTCGGATCTAATTGAGAAGCATGGATTCAAGAGATCAAATGTTGGTCATTCACCATTTGTACAGAGAACCTCTAGAGGTATAGTTGTTATCATGGTCTATGTTGATGACATACTTGTTACAGGAGATGATGCGTATGGGATCAAGAGGGCAAATGAATTCCCGGGTCAACAGTTTATTACCAAGGATCATGGCACCCGACGATGTTTCTTACGGTTAGAGTTTGCCAGGAATTGACAAGGTCTCGTGATGACTCGAAGGAAGTATGTTACAAACATTATTAGAAAATAGGAATGCGGAAGCGTATCATAGAAATAAAGATAAAACTAGAATAAACATTGGGATTTTACGTGGAACCCTACTCCTTAAGGAGCGGGATGAGACCACGAGAGAACACCTCAAAGGGCTGATAGTCTATTGCTTTTCTCATCTGAATACAATGGGTGTGGGGTTTCATATATATCCCCCACTGCGTCTCCACATCTCACAACTGGTAGATGTGGGACTAAAGACTAGATGTGGTAAATGGATCCATTTACCCATCTCCCACATAAGTAACACATATAACAAATACTACAACACTCCCCCTTAAGCCGGAGCATGCAATGCTCATGTTTGACAAACATAAAGAAATTTCAACTCACTATAAAGGACACTACAAACAATATCAACTCAACACGTACAACTGTCGGCTGTTGTCGAGGATGTTGCTTCTCTTACCGTGCCGGTGAGGAGGACGTACAGGTTGGAGTGTGAGTGAACTGAATCTCCTCGTCAGAGAGTATGCGCTATGTACTGCTCCTGTCATAGTCACTACAACTGAAGAATGAGTCTCTACATGGAGAACTCTGGCCTACTACAACATGTGGACAAATGCTCCATCTTTGAAAAGGGTCGAACAAATAACACCACTAATTATCCATACACAAATCTCTGAAGATGGGTCTCTCTCATAGAGACCAAGAAGTGGGTTCTCTTTCATAGGAACCTCGGAAGGATCTTGTACTGGAGTTCACGACCACTGAAGAATGGAGTCTTAAAGTCTCCTCGTCGGAGAACTTGGTCTCTCCCATCTGGCACGAATGGTACTCTATTCTGGAATCCCTATGAAACCACATGAAAACCCTAGCCAACATGGCATACGGAATGGTACTCGACTTTGGAGTCCTTATGGATCATATGAAAACCCTGGACGAAAACAAGAATGATGGGGAGCACGACAAATGATAGCAAACATGTGCACATCTGAAGAGACCACATACATGTGTGTGTCTGAACTGAAGACTCGGAATCTGAAGGTCTCTGAACAACTGTAGAGTTTGACAACTTGCTGGTCTGGAAATCTTGCATCTGACTTGTGACTCTATACAATACCCCCTTTCTCCTATACTAGTTGGAATACATGACATCGACTATGTTGGGAGAAGATAATAAAAATGGGGAAAACACGAGTCGTGCATTTTTTGTGGCTATTTCATTCATTTTTTTAAATACCCGTCACCTTTTTTAAATAAGTCGTTCACGGTTTTTTTTTCGGTTTTTCATTTCTCAAAATCAAATTTTTTTGCAATTTTTCTTGGCTATTTTATTTTCTTTTAACAATCAACTCTTCTATCATTTTTTATGAGACATTTCAATTTTTTTACAGTGTTTCCTCTTTTTTTAGCAAAAATTATTGCGTACGACTTTTTATTGTAAGCATCTTTTCCTTTTTTTTACCGCGCAGGACCCAAAGGGCCCAAAAGAACAGTTTTTTTAAATGATGCTCCACAACCCTTCAAGGAATAGTTACGGTTCCCATGATGGGAACCCAACTCTGGAAAAGACCACTGCTTGAAGGCTCTGCATGATGCCACCGCCATCGATTCTCGTGGTGACTCACAATGGGATGTTGATATCAGGGCTTCAAGGAGATGCAGCGAGAGCCTGGCGCTTGGGGTTGATGTCGGGGCTGCTGGAGCACCGCTTGGGATCAATGGTGGCATCACCCAGGGTCAAGGGTGGCACAACCTGCAGAGCTCACCGTCGAGGAGCATTGAAGAGCTCGTTGCCGTCAGAGAGGGGGTCGCTGGAGCGCCACTTGGAGAAGAGGGGTGCACCGCCGCTCAAGGATCTCCGGCTCCACGACGGATGCGGCCTGGAGGGTGCTTTAGGCCTGGAAGGAGACTTAAGGGCTACCGCTGGATGCGATGTGCGAGGTGCAGCTGCTGCTGTCAAAAAATTTTCAAAGGAAATCTATTCATCCGTGAATCTCCACTTGATTCGAATTCTAGGGTTTCATGAATCAAAACTTGCATCAGAGAACTTGAATCGAACAAGAAATCTTCAACATAATATTCAAGAAGATAATTAGTTTCAATGGAAACCCTATAGTCGAGTCTTGAATCTCGAACAAAAAAATAAATAACACAAAACTCCTCGAGAATCGACCCGCTCTGATACCATGTTAAAAAATAGGAATGCGGAAGTGTATCAGAGAAATAAAGATAAAACAATAATAAACATCGAGATTTTATGTGGAACCCTACTCCCTAAGGAGTGGGATGAAATCACGGGAGAACGCCTCAAAGGGTTGATAGTTTATTGCTTTTATCATCTGGATACAGTGGGTGTGGGGGTCTATATATAGCCCCCATTGAGTCTCCACATCCCACAACTGGTAGATGTGGGACGAAAGATTGGATGTGGTAACTTCCACATAAGTGACACGTATAACAAATACTCCAATAAACATGCTAGTTGAGGCATGCATGATTGGATGTCGACCTGCTACTACTCCTATGGATCCCAGCATGAGGCTATACGATGATGATATAGATGAGGTGGAAAAGAGAAGATACAAAGAATTGGTGGGAAAGCTTCTCTATATTACTATTAATAGACCATATATCTCCTCTATTGTTAGTCCTGTTAGTTAGTTCATGGAGCATCCCCGACGTTATATATGATCCTGAGGTACCATATCATCTCCAGGTGCAGGATTACTATTCGGCAAAAGAGGAACTCTTATTATTACAACATATGCATATACATACTATGTCGGATGTCCTAAGGACATGAAGGCTACCTTAAGCTTTGCCAAGGTTTTAAATCTTGATTTCGATTTCGTTTCGAGATGTTGAAAAAATGAAACAATTTCGAAATTTCGTCGAAATTTTGCCAATTTTGGCCAAAATCGACCTAGATTTGTGAAGGAATGGCATAATCGAGATTTCGATTTTGGTTTCGGTAGGGTGTCGAAACCACAAAATTTCCTAAATTTCATCGAAATTTCGCGAAATTTGAAACAATGGGCTTTGCTGTGTTTGTTGGTATCTCTTTAGTATCCTGGAAGAGTAAGAAGCAAACTGTGCTTGCCAGATCAAATACTGAGTTAGAATATAGGGCTATGACACAAGCGAGCACAAAGATAATGTGGATCCGAACGGTGCTAGAAGACTTATATATAGATACCTCTTCTTATGCAGTTATAATGTGATAACCAAGCCGCCTTATTTATTGCAAACAATCCCGCCTTCCATGAGAGAACTAAACATATTGAAGTAGATAACCATTATACACGAGACATGCTCCAGAAAAACTTTATTTCTACTTCCGATGTTAGTTCAGGAGATCAAACTGCAGATATTTTCACCAAGGCCTTGCTAAGAGGACCGTTTCAGAAGTGTCCATCCAAGTTGAGCATGATTGATATGTATGCTCCATCTTGTGGGGGAATGTAGAGATATATTTTTGTTTCTGTAATATTTTCTCAGTTTATTTATGTCTATCTTATGTAATTTACCCTTAAGTCTCTCATAAACAACTCTTTTTATTTTCCCAACAGTTGCTCCTCCTTCCTCCTTTATACAGCAGAAGAGCCTTTGCTCCGGCAACTCATCTTCTCCTCCGCCTTTCTCCTTCACGCTTTCTAATGCTCGTTGAAAGCCACTAATCGTCTAGCGAAGGAGCTCCAGACCCCAACATGCTACTAGACCTTTGGGGTGTCAGATTAACTCATGTATATTGGAGGTCGAGGAGCTCAGAATGGTTCCTACGAAGTTTTGTCCATTGAGGGATCTACAAAGTTAGATATGGGGGACCAAGCGGGAGGAATCTATTGAATGGTAGATGGAGCGAGATGGGTGTTCTGGTGTGATAGAGGAAGAGATCCCTAATGGGTTCACCACCCTTTATGAGGGTGTAAAAGAATCGAAGTGGAGACATGCGTGGAAAAGCGAAAGGAAGTCGAGGTGAGATGCACGTGGATGTTCGATGATCAATGAAGATCGAAGTGTTGTGAAATAATGAAGAAGGGGTGTGTACATTTAATAAAAAAATACAAGAAACAACGAAGGTGAACATGTCGAGATTACCTGGAGAATGAATGTTACGACAGAGGTGGAGGAAGAGTCTGGGAATGAGGTCTAGAAGGACCTTGAGTCTTGGCTCGATGCTTCAGCTAAGAGCAGAGCTCCAACAGCTCGAAGTTGGCTCTACGACAAGGTGGTTTCACCTCGAATCATGTTGGTGACCAATCTCCTATCTTCGCGCAGGATCTCTCGCTCTCTCTTTCACTTAAGGAGAGATGTTTACTCTGAGAAGGCGCTCACATGTGTGGATGGGCGCGAAGGTGGGCCAGTGGTGGGTTATTTGAAGAGGAAAAGAGCAGTTCTAGGGTGGTTTCCGTCTAGGGTTCAATTACTCCTTGCCCAGAGGTTGGGGGAAAATGGAGGTTGGGCCAAGGGGGAGGATGAGGGTGGTTAGGGTCACCTATGGGATTTGAAATAAAGTGAAGAGGAGGTGCAACACGGGTATGAGAATATAAAGAGGACCGAGGAATCGCGAGGTTTGACGGGGTCAGAAGGGCGATGAAGGAAGAAGATGAGTTGTGACCGTCTGATTGTACCCATTAAACATTCCAGGATCTAGCGAGTGTGTACGGCTCAAATGCGCCCTGATCATCTGATTAGAGGGTTGATGATGCAAGAAGGAAGAGCTACTCTGATGTAATGATCCCAACAAATCCAATTGTGGAGAATGGAGACAAGGTGTAAAGAAGGGTCGGGCCACGAGGCCCAGTAGGAAAAATAGGAGAGCCAAAATTGTTAGTAAAATAGAAATAAAATAGTTAGAGAGCTCAAATTATCCGAGTCAAAATACATCATATTTATATAAATATATTTTTGGCAAGTATTTTTAAGTAATAAAATACATGTTTTATTTTCTTTTGTGATTTTTTTGTATTTTTGATTTACATTAATGTTAAAATAAATATATACAATATTAATCTATTTTTTATGGGGTTTATAATAATAAAGAAATATAGAAAATAATGGCAGATTAATAGGTTTATTTAAAAAATTAATTAGGGTTAGTTATAAATAGAGGGTTGATTGACAATGTTAGTTAATTAATACTGAATCTTATTGAACTGTTTAAGTTAGACGGATAATAGATGAATAATATGATGATAAATCATGGATTTGTCACTCCCCTATACTTAAGCCTTGCTTGTCCTTGAGAAAATAAAGAATGAATACGTTCGTAAAATTCCTGACTGTGCATGGGAATGTACAAGACTTGACTCATTCAGAACTCTCGGTTTTAGTGACCTTAAAAATCTAAGCTGAACCTAATCTTAGTCAAAAGGAACTCAACTTCTTTAATTATCAGACTTTTTGTTTATACATATAATAAGGAGGTGACAATTAATATTGACTGCATTTACAAGTGTAGAGTCGAATGTCACCCCAAGTTCCAGACCAAGAGACTCTCATAAAGATCCAATCCTTAACATTAAGGAATAAATCTATTCTTGCATTCAATCCACAATCTCTTTAGTTGTCAGTCTTAAAAAGTAGGTGGAAGGCCATATTATGGAGGGAATAGAATTGTATGTCTTCTTCTCTCTCTCATTGGAACACGGGTCCTCTCAAGTACCTTATTAACTCAAGACATGTATATTTTTGGTATTGATCAATGTGTCCGTCAAAAGAGGTTGAGGCGTCTGCACTTATTTTTCTGGGAAGCATTGGGGTATGTCTCTTTTGATTATCTGTTATACCTTAAATACCCGAACTTGTATTACTATACAATGTAGAGCCCTTTTATGGTACTAGACTGACTCATAAAAGCATAAGGTTTTGGACCAAGTGGATCCTTTGAAAAGTTTGGGAGCGCTCGCCGTTAGTGTGATCTCTTTGTATATAGCTTTGTATTTTCTGAGCTTTTCAACAATTTCTTTGCTTTCTTTCTTTTCATTTGGCTAGCTCCACTTCTTTTATCAAGATTGATGCACACTAATCAATATTTTTAATGATTTTATCACATTCTGGTCCATAGGTCAATATCACAAGATTAGTACAAGAACTTGTTCTCATATTGGCTAAGTTACTGACACTCAGGTCTCGTGAAGCCTTCTTTGATTTTATCCCATCCTCGAGCATCATAAGATCAAGTCTGAACTCAAATCCCTCATCTCAGTTCCTCACGTGAAACCTGAACTCATCACATCATATTTACAGTCGTGCATGTGAGGTGCTGGTAGTATTTTTTAAGGTAAATTAACACACTAATATAGCATGTATATCTTTCAAACTAGGGAAGTGTGAATTATTAAGTCAGATCCTAATGACTAAGGTTGATTAACTTTGAATTGAAGGACCATAAAAACTAAGTGTCATGAGCTTCACAAGTCTTGCGTGAATGCGTAAGTGTCAGGGATAAACCAACTTATTAGTTAGTTAAAATTTCCAAAGAATTTTGTAAGTATATATACAAAACAAGGTATCAAAATAATTTGTACCCTTTTTTCAAAATAATTTGCAAAATATTTGTACAAATCATGTCAAATGGATAAAAAATTTTCAAGCACTTTACAAATCATTTTACCACTCAGTTGCAATTCCCCATACCCATTTTCTTTTGAAATCCTGAAATGAGGGGGAAACACTCATTGGTGTTTGCCCACGATTTTATCAAAAGACGAAGATAAAAAGGAGGAAACAACAAACACATGCCCACACTAGAAAGCGATTACAACACCTATTCCTCCACCAAACGCTTGGCATGAATCCTGACATTCTCCTTATAGAAACGCTAACCCGAGAAAAACAAGTCATTCCTACCCCGCCAAACCGCCCACAGTATGGCCAAGGGATATAGTAACTCCCTCCTCGGCCTATCTTTGTTTGACATAAGCGAATCACAGAAATTCTGGAGCTCGTCCGTGTTGCACCAGCCAAACCAGCCCCTTGCCATATTTGAGTCACCATGTGGCACTTGAAGAAGAGGTGTTCCACGGATTCAATCGCCTCACTGCACAGCAGGCACCTGTCAGATACGCTTCCTAAAAGTCTGGCACATCGGTCCCTCGTCATCAGCCTCTGTCTCCTGACAAGCTATAGGAAGAAACCAATTCTCTCAGGGAGCTTGAGAGCCCACAAGAACGCACAATCTCGGATCAGATTCTCCGACTGAGACGACGACAGCCTACCAATAGCCCCAAAAGCCTTCTTGATCGTGAACATGCCCTCCCGCCAACACCAATGGTCCCTCCCCTCCGAAGGGCACCCCACCTCCCTCATCGCATCGAGCAAGGCCAGGAAGTCTTCCAATCTCTGGTCGGAGAAATTAGCGAATAAAGTCGGGCACCAATTCCCATCTGACCAGCAAGCTGCAACCGAAATCAACTTGTCTTCAGCTAGAGAAAACAATCGAGAGAAGCGCGAATAGGGGGCCCTTCCTCCCGTCCAGTCATCCGACCAGAAGGAGAAAGAATCCCCCCTCTAAGGACCGGCCTAAAGAGTTCAATATTTTTCAAGAACACCTCTACAACCCCCCTCCAAAAAGGGGTGGGAGAGCCAACACGGTCGACCTGCGGTGGCGGCGTCCCCCCCACCACGTCATAGATTTTGCGCACCACCTCATAGCAAAGCTCTTCCCTCGGCCCCCAAATCTTGCTTGTCCATTTTAGCAACAGGGCCTCGTTCATTTGTTCGAGCGACTTCACCCCCAGCCCTCCCTGATCCTTCTTGTGAGTAATATCCTCCCACCCAACAAGGTGGACCCCCTTCGACCCACCCTTCTGCTTCCCCCATAAGAAGGCACGCATCCGCTTCTCCAACCGAGCTTTAATTCCTTTCGGAATACGCCGATTCGAAAGAAAGTAAATCGGAGTAGACGAAAGCACCGCCTTAAAAGGACCAGCCGGCCCCCTCTCGACAGGACAACGGACTTCCACCCTGCCAACTTCGCCTCCACCTTCTCCACAACTTTGAGCCAATCCGGTTTCTCTGGTCCGTGCTTTCGAAGAGGGGCTTCCCTCCGATTTGGATTTCGTGGATGAGGCTGTGTGACCACGGCGTCCTTTTCCATTCTCCTTAATGGATGTGTGGCTGAGGGTTCACTCCAACCTCGTAGGGGGGTTCGGCAGGGATGTCCTCTTGCTCCCCTATTGTTTGTTTTGGCGGTGGATGTCTTGCCACGCATGATAGATTGGGTGGTCGCTGCTGGCCTTTCTCGCGGATGCTATTTTGGCACGCATCATGTGCCTATTCTTCAATTTGCTGATGACACGTTATGCTTTGTCGAGGGTGGTTCCTCGAGTGTCTCCAGTATGGCTACCACGCTTCAATTGTTCAGCGAGCTTTCGGGGCTCCGAATCAATGGGCATAAGTCCAAGGTTGTCCCCTTCTCTATGTCTGATGAGGAGGCGGGGGAGTGCGCGCGGCTATTGGGGTCTCCTCCCGCTACCCTCCCCTTTGATTATTTGGGTCTTCCCTTGACTGAGGGCCGCGCCCGCATTCACGACTGGAGGGTGGTGGTGGAAAAGATGGAGGCCTGCTTGGCGGGGTGGCGTGCGGCCCTTCTCTCCCGCGGAGGTCGGCTTGTCATGCTCAAGTCTGTGCTATCTTCCATTCCAATTTACTTCTCATCTGTGCGCGGGATGCCGAGGGGGGTGCGTGCTCGATTGGAGAAATGTATGCGGGGATTCTTATGGGGGAAGAAGGGGGGCGGAGGAAGGGGGGTGCATTTGGTGGGGTGGGACGAGGTCACGAGGCCCAAGTGGGAGGGTGGGTTGGGCGTTAGGCGGCTGGAGTCGGTGAACGACGCCCTTTTGCTCAGGTGGGCGGCGAGGGTGTGGGGAAGGGGGGAGAATTTCTTGCTGAATTGCTTGAGGGAGGCGGCGGGCGTTGAGCTCTTCTCGGCTGTTCGGGGGGATTTCGACGGTCACCTATCTTCTTTTTGGCGGGGGTGGTGAAGGCTCTAAATCGGAGTCGGATATTTTTTGTTCCAAAGCTTGGTGATGGTTGTTCTCTTCGTTTTTGGGAAGATGATTGGTCTGGGAAGGGTGCCCTTCGGACCCTGTTCCCACGGCTTTTCGCCTTGGTAATCGATAAAGATGTCACGGTGGCTTCCTGCTGGGATGGTTCTTCTTGGTGCCCTTCAATTGCTGATTCGTTGTCAGACCAGCGGCTGGAGGACCTCATTTCGCTTCTGGCTGTTCTCGACGATGCTCCCAGGCCTGCTCTTGGACGTGATCATTTGGTGTGGAAAGATGGCCTGTTCTCTACCCGCAAGGGTTACATGGCTCTTTTACCATGTTTTCCTGTGGCGGATGGTTCCTTCTTGCGGGACTGTCGTTTCCTGTGGGGCCTCAAGCTCCCGGAGCGTATCGGTATATTCCTGTGGATCTTGCGCCGCGGGCGCTTGTTGACTTGTGATCGTTGTGCGTCTATGTTTCCCAACTCTTCGGGCACTTGTGGTCTTTGCGGTTTGGTGGCGGAGACGATTGATCATCTTTTCTTCAGGTGCAGCTGTGTCTGTGCCCTGTGGAATGATATGAGTTGGCTAAACTTGTCCTCCTATGCTTCCTTCTTCGATAGCCTATTCAGCGCTAGGAGTCGGCCTCGGGAGGTCTTGCTGGAGCCTATTGCGAGACTTTGGAGCATATGGCTGGGAAGGAATGAAGCTCTTTTCAATAGGCAGCGGTTCTATTTGGAGAATATTCGCTGTTCAGCCTCGGGATTCCTACGTGATTGGTCCTCTAACTAGTTTATGGCATGTATATTGGGGGTATCCCCTCTCGATACCCTCTGTTTTCTGTCCTTTTTGTATTCCTGTTAGCTGCCCACCACTTGTAAGTATTTCCCAATCTGTCCTTTTAATGCATTGGGGCGAGCACCGTTGAGTGCGTCCCCCTTTTTTTGAGCCTCAAAAAAAACTTTGAGCCAATCTCTCATCCTTGCCCTGCCCGAGGACAAAGGCATCCCCAAATAGTATAACGGCAAGGAAGAGCACCCCGATCGCAATGCCTAAGCACACGCGTCGACCTCCGGCCCAGTGAGGCCAAAGGGGACGATCTTGGACTTGCTACCATTCTTTAGGAACCCGGACATCTCGCCATAGAACTCCAGAGCCATGGCCATGCCTTTGGCCTCCTCCAGACCCCCTTCAATGAAGAAAAGGGTATCGTCGGCGTACTGCAGAATAGGAACCAGTATACCTCCCCTCGAGTACCCCTTTGATAGGCCACGGTTGACCACTCGAATCACAATATTAGCCAGGACATCCGCCGCAAGGATGAATAACATAGGTACAAGGGGGCAACCCTGGCACACCCCTCTCCGAGGTTGAACCAGCCCTCCCTTCGGCCGACCATTCACCATGATCGAAAAGGAAGTCGTGGTAACACGCCGCCTCATCCAAGTGATCCACTTCTCCTGGAACCCTTTCTCCTAAGCATGAACCAAAGAATCTCCAATCTAGGCTATCGTAAGCCTTCGCAAAGTCCACCTTCCAAAGCACACCGCGCTCGTCCCTCCTCCGCCAATCCGCAATGATCTCGGAAGTAAGAGTGAGGCAATCCAAGATCTGCCTCCCAGGAATGAACGCCGATTGCATCGGGGAGATAATACAGCCAAGAACGCCGCTCAACCTACTAGCTAGGACCTTTGCAGTAATAAGATACATGGCATTAGAGACCGCAATAGGGCAAAAGTCATCAATAGAATCGAGCGCCGATGACTTGGGCAATAGGATGATAAGCGCACGATTGACCTTATCAAACCCCGCATTTCCCCGACAAAACTCAGAGACCACCTCCAGCACCTCATGGCCCACGAGATCCCGAAAATCCTTGTAAAAAGAAACCGGGAAGCCATCAGGCCCAAGTGCAACGCCAACATTCAGATCCCACACTGCATCCTTAAGCTCCTCCAGGGTCACATCACGCGTGAGCACGTCACAGAAAGAGTCCGGCACAGGCGTCGTATCAAGGCCAAGCCACCTCCACACTCTCAGAATAGTTCTTGATGAGACGCTCTTAAAATGATCAGCAATAGCTCTTCCCATCTCTTTATTCCATTCAATCATGATGGAGCGCAACGCATTGGACCTGCGTCACCCACCAGCAAAACGATGAAAGAAAGATGTATTCACGTCCACCTCCCACAACGAAACACTTCTCGACCTCTGCCTCCATTCCGTGACGCGTTTTCTATCCTCCAGAGAAACCTTCATTTGAGCAGCTGCGCGACACGCCAATTCCTCCATTGTGAGTTCCCTGAGATCCTCCAACGCATCGAAATTTCGAATGATCTTCTCCACCTCCTTCCTCAACGCGCATCTGGCCGCCTTAGACTCCCTTTTGAAAGCAGATAGCCGCACATGCAACGAAGATAACTTCTGAACAAAACGAGAGGCGGCGGACCCCGAGACATCTACGCCTAGCCAGTGCGATCTCACCAACTCCCTAAAATTTTCCTCCAACAACCAGCACTTTTCATACCTAAAAATCCCCTATGTGCAGGGGTAACACCAGATGACCAGACAATTGGAGTGTGATCTGAGGAAGCCCGTGGTTTGGCCTCCACCGAGGCTAGGGGGAAAGCCTCCAGGAGCTCAGTTGAAGCCAAGAAACGATCAATACGCGACCGAGAGTTGGTACTTCTCCAAGTATAAGCGATGTCCTCCGCATCCATAACCTCAAGACCCAGCGAGTCAACGGTATCCGTAAAGTCGAGCGAGTCCGAGTCCTGCCCCCCTCTCCCCCCGGGCCTGTCAGAAATCCGTAAAGTAACGTTGAAGTCCCCCCCAAATGAGCCAAGGGACTCCGTCGACTGCCCTGCCAGCTGCAAGAAGGTCCTCCCAGAGCTCCCCCCGAATCAAATTACAACAAGGACCATACACGCATGATATAGCCACCGGTAAGGAGGAAGCCTTACATGCCAGAATCACCGTCAGCACGTGCCTCCCACGAATCAGTGAGTCAAAGGCCATGGAGGAGTCACTCCACGCCACCAGCAACCCACCAGAGGATCCCACCGCATCCATTGATCTGAACTGGTCTATGCCCCCGCGCCAAAAGATCTCCACAGGTCATCTGACATTGATTGCAACTTTGTCTCCTGTAGCATAATGATGTCGCATCCCCACTCTGAGAATCTCGACCCCACAATCCTTCGTTTGTCCAGGCCACCGAGACCACGAACATTCCAAGAAAGAACTTTCATTTGGGACCGTCGAGTCTCCCAAGGACTTGGGCCACACCCGCGGCCTCTGCAACGATAATCTTTAAAGGAGGGCAGGGTTGTGCCTCCGCCCGCGGTGCTCTGGACCTATTTCTTCTTCTGTATCTCTTCCCAGTTCTCTTGTCGCTCACCCCCGCGTCGGAGATGAAGTCTGTCACCACAATAGAAGAAGCCCCTACAACACCCCTAAGAAGGCCATCGGAAATGGCCAAAGAGGGCGATGGCGCTGGAGCATACGAGGAGGATGCCTGCTGCCGAGCCCTCCCCTCTGCCGTGAAAGGGGGGAAGAGAGAGAGAGAGAGTAGCCTGTTGAGAAGAGTCACCCAGCGCGTCACCAAACTCCCAAGAAGGAAGAGGCCACGCCGTCGAGGTCGAGAAAGCCATGAATGGCAAGAACGTCGCTGGATCCGAGTAGGAAGACATTACCCGACTTCCCCGACCGACATTCGCATCCGATAATTCCTTCGAACCCACAAAAGCAATTGGCACCTCCCCTGGATCCGCGAGAGGGTCCGCATGTGTGGCTCGGACTCTCGGACCCACAAACGCGTCAGCCTTGTAAGGTGTCGGCGACGAGTCTGGTACTCCTCTGCCCACGTCATCATGCAAAGGGAATATGCTTGACGGCAGGTACAAAACCCGGGAGGAGTTCACGAAGCGCCACGTGCAATGAACCGTGCACGCCGTTCCACCGATGGCTCCCCTCGGAAAGCCAACCGCCAACACGGAACCCGAAGCGTCACCGGTCTCTCCACCGGCCTCCCCCCTCGGAACCTCCGGAGGAGGCGGAGGCTCGTCGACCTGAAGCTCTATTCTGAAAGAGAAACAACCCACCTCCATTTCCGCGAAAGTGCTTTGCCCTCTAACCTTGTCCAGGAAGCTTCTGTTGCATTCAAGCAGGACCCTCGTGTCCTCCACTGGTGAACCGGGCTTGAGCCCGTCGTGCAACACTGCTCGAATCGTTCCCCATCGCCGCAAGGCCTTAAGCATCCAACCGATCGAGAAAGGAAAGGGACTCCCTTGATCCTAGCGACGCAAACCTCCATCTCCGAGCAGGACCCATCCGCAAACCGCAAGTTTCTCCAGCAGACATTGCCGACATCACCATTGTTAAGAAGCCGATCCCGCCGAGATGACGATAACCCCCGTACACAGCACCTTCGGTCATCCAGCAGCACTACGTCGCCCGAGAACCGCGGGCCAAAAAACCCATATAGATGGGAACACACAACGTCCATCGCGATAACACCCTTCACCGCAAAACCGATCAGTGCATGTGCATCTTCACCTCGAGCATTCACCCTTGCCTCGTCAGAGGTCGATGAACCAACACTTTGTTCCCCGGGCTTAGATATACTTACAGGTTGCGATGCAGATGCACCCCGCTGCCCGTTCTTCACTACTTCTGCGAAGGTTGGCCCCCCACGACTAGCATCTGAAGCATGCAAGTTATGATGCCCACATATGAAGGGCGTGCTCCTCACTGGAACCGAAGTTTCGACTGACCCACGAGCCGTCATGCACTTTGCTTGCCGATGTCCCGTCTTCCCGCAGGAGTAGCACCTTGGTGGAGAAGGACAGAACGAGGCAACGTGGCCCCTAAAACCACACCGAAAGCACCTCCGCTCAGGCTTCTTATGAGACACCCGCATCCACCCCTCACTTCCCCCTTCAAGAGGCTCCTCTTTGATGCCGGAAAACCACTTCCCTTCCTCCTCCCAGACGGGGACCGCCTTACCTTTCTTCCGACCGCTGAACGCACCCGCACTCACCGTCGCACTCGCACTCGCCATCAAAATTCCCCATACCCATAGCCCATAATATGTAAAGTATGTGAAAGTACGAGCTATGTAAGTAGTATATATGCAATGTATACATCCACCCCCCTATACTTAGCTTGTGCTATGTCTTAAGACATAGCTCGTACTTAGCATAAGAGGAAGGAAAGTACGAGGAGAGAAACATGTACAACCCCCCTATACTTAGGCTTTAAATAGCTAAATATTGGATAGAAGCACTTAGAACATGGTACGAAAGAATAGAAGAGAATAACAACGAGAACTAGAGCTCGACCCCCCATATATTTAGGCTAAAAATAGCCTAAGTATAAAGAATGTTTGGATAAAGAGAAGGGATCGAGTGGATGACTTAAGTGATCTAAGAGATTGTACAGAAAAGAGTTCAGGTTTCCCTCATACTTAGGCTATACAAAGCGTAAGTCAGGAGTGAGTATCTACCGAAGAGAGAACCTAAACTCTAAAAGAATGAATAAATCAAGTGTAGAGTCAGTGTCAGTGAAAAAGAATAGGTGAATCTTCTTGGTTGTTGAATATGTATGTCGAATATGTGAATCTTCTTGGTTGCTGAATCTTTATGTTGCAGCTTCATGTCGAGTGGTCTGAAATATCTATAAGGCAATCGATCAGCATGGCTACTAGTCCTTACCACCCCAGTCGAACGATATCGCAGAAGTTTCAAATAAAGAGGTAAAGAGTATTCTTCAAAAGCTTGTCCGTCCAAATAAGAAGAATCGATCCCAACTATTGGACCAAGTTCTATGGGCCTACAGGACAGCTTACAAGACACCATTTGATACTTTACCTTTGAGGTTGATCTATGGCAAACCATGTCATTTGCTCGCAAAGTTAATTCACAAATCATAGTGGACAATAAAACAAGTGAACTGGAGTTGTCACCTAGGGAAGCTTTATCTGACCTAAACTTGAACGAGCTTGTGGAAATCCAAAACTAAACATATGACAACAGTTTGATCTATAAGGACAAAGTCAAGAAGTGGCACGACCAGCACATTAGGTGTAAGAACTTTGTCCGAGACAAAAGGCATGTTTTTTAAATGCCATGTTAAAAATTTTCCATGGGAAACTAAAAATCTAAGTGGACTAGTCCCTATATAGTAAAGGAAGTACACAACAATGGAAGTGTAAAGATAGTTGATCTCACAGATTGTGCACGTTCTTTCTCGGTTAATGGATAAATTTTGAAGCATTTCTTCGAACCCAAAGAACGGTTCAAATTTGTAGTCCTTAGCAGGATTTTTCATTTCATGGTTCATAAAGCATCTACTACCATCTGAAATCAAAACTTTAAGAACCCTGAACCTAGTAATGATATGGTCCTTCACGAACTTGCGGACAGTCTTGTTGTTTACGACTTGACTTGGGAAAGCCTTCATTCATCTTGATAGGTAATCTACCATCAACAAGATGTACTCGTATGTTTGGTTGTTGGGAAAAAGACCCATAGAATCTATGCCCCATGCGTCAAAAATATCACAGAAATTCATCGACTGCATGGTCATCTCGTCATTGTAACCAATTGTCCCTCCCATCCTCTAACTGATCAGGTGCAATTGTACAGAGTCAATGGCATCTCTAAACAAGGTCGACCACTACAATCTACATTGGTCTACCTTGTGTGCGGTTCTCTTTCCCGAGTGGTGTCCTCCATAATATTGCGTGAGGACACTGTGGTATTCCTCCTGAGGAATACACCTTCTCCGAACGTAATCCGATCATTTGAAGAAAATGAACATATCCTCTTAGTGGTATCTCCTCAAATTCAGCTTTAGTCGGTAAATATTGCTCCTAGTCCAACCATTGGGAACTTGTTTGAAGATAAGATAGTTCACCATGTTTGCATACCACATAAGTGAGTCAATAACACAAATTTACTCTTCTGGAAAGGTCTCTCTAATTTTCTCAGTATTAGCGGAATCCTTCAACTCTATTCGGGAGAGGTGATCAACTACAACATTCTTTACTCCTGGTTTATCATTTATCTCCAAATCAAAATACTTGAGCAACAAAATCCACCTAAGAAGACACACCTTCGCGTCCTTTTTTTCCATTAAGTACCTTATAGCTGTATGATAAGTGAATATTGTTACCTTAGAGCCTAAAACATAAGATCTAGACTTATCGAGGGCCTAACCTAGTACGAGAATCTCCTTTTTCGATCACTGTATAATTCTTATGTGCTTGATTCAAAAGTTTGCTCGCCTAGTGAAGAGAAATCAGAATATCTTCTCGTCTTTGACATTACACCTCTCCTATAGCAAAGTATGGCACATCAATCATGATGTCAAAGAGAAGAGACCCGTCAAGAGTTTGTAAGATCAACGAGTCACAAATATTTCGTTTCAAAAGCTCAAAGACCTTAAGATACTTGTGATCTATAATGAACTCGGTGTCTTTTCCTAAGAGCTTAGTCAGAGGTCAGGCAATCTTTGAAAAAATCATGAATGGATCTTCTATAAAATCCAACATACCCTAAGAATGACCTCACTAACTTCACGTTGGTTGGTGGATCAAGTTTCTTAATCACATCCACCTTGGCAAGGTCAATTTCCATTCCCTTTTTGGAGATGACATGCCCTAACATGATACCATTCGTAACCATGAAATGACTCTTCTCCCAAGAGAGTACTAGATTAACTTCCCTACACCTCTGAAGAACTCAATCCAAGTGCATTAAACGTGCATCAAATGAATCACCATGAATCGAGAAATCGTCCATGAAGACCTCACGGGAATCTCACACCATTTCAACATATATGATGATCATACACTGTTGAAATGTGCTTGGGGCATTGTAAAGCTCGATTAGCATACTCCTAAATACGTAAGTGTTGAATGGACACATGAATATGGTCTTTTCCTATTCTTCAGGAGCTATGGCTACTTGATAGTAGCCCGAGTACCCATCAAGAAAATAGAAGCACTCTTTCCCTACTACACTCTCCAAAATTTGATCAATAAAAGGTAAGGGAAAATGATCTTTCTTGGTCACGACATTCAAGCGTCTGTAGTCGAAACAGATGCGCCACGATGTAGGTACCCGTGTCGCGATCTCTACCTTCTCCTCTTTGGTGATCATCTGAGAGCCCAACATGAAGTGGGTCACCCACTTAGAGTCTGAAATATGGTATATGAAGCATGTTCAACACCATTTCTCAATCTCTTTCTTCACTACTTCTCGTAGATTGGGGTTTAGTTTTCTCTGAAACCCACAGAAAGATCTAACGTTCTCCTCGATAAAAATGTGGTGTGAACAGAAAGTAGGGTTAATCCCCACGGGATCCGATACTATCCAGCCTATAGCATTGCAGTTCTTCTGTAAAACATCTAAAAGCCTAGACTTATGTTCTACAGTCAACTTAGGACTAATGATGACATGGAATCTATCTTTGGGTCTCGCAAGAAGGGCATACTTGAGTGTAGGAGGTAGATGCTTCAGCTCTAGTAATGTTGTATCGTCAATCAAGTTGGGTTGAACCACATCTAAATCTGGTTCTATGCTCCATGAAGGTGTGTCTAATTGTGTTGTGCATGCCACCAATTCTGCTATGTATAGAGTCGAATCACCAAAGAATAGAGGATAATTCAGCCAAATCCAGGTCCAACCGTCATCTAAGTCCCTTGATTGTTCTATGGAAGAAAGAACCGACAGATCCAAAGGGATCTCTTAGTCATCAAGGGAATAGGGGATGCATCTCTCAAGAAGCCTGACAATACCTGACAAACTGCATCGTGCACACTATCCTCTCCAGATGAGAGGGTCTTGCTCAGTGTTGTTGGGTCTGTCTCCATATCCCAACTGTGCTAATCACTTTACATTTGCCTCCGATAAAGAATAATTCGTGCTCGTCCGGGAGTCAGGTTGCTGCCACTTTGTTTACTTCATCTCAAGTTACACTTCTCCGTCTGGAGAATAGAACTTCATCATTATCGTCTGATAGTCAAATAAGGCACCGACAGTCCTAAGGAATGGTCGTTCAAGAATGATATGGGACTCTCTCCAATGATTATGGATTTCTATATCAAGGACTATAAAATCCACCTTGTAGTCTTGTCCCTTAATCGAGATAACCACATTCTTCACTTCACCCTTAGGTCTCTTCATCGACCTGCCAACAAATTGAGTAATTCTCTTGATTTGCAAAGTGGTCCTAACTCCAATTTCTCATATAAAGCTAAGGGTAGAAGGTTAATAGAAGAACCGTTATCTAAGAGAGTGTGTGCAAACATAATGTCATCGATGTGACTCACCACGTAATGTGCACCCATATCTCTCTTCTTCCTTGGTAATTGTTGATTCTTCAGGCAATAAGTAGTGGCTGCTGATAATACACGAGCCTTCACATAACTGCTCGGTTTCTTCCTGCTAACTTTCTCAGGTGTGTATCGTACCTTAAGGTATTTCTGAAATGCAGGATGGTTAGCCACATACTCATTAAATGGCACCTTAACTATAATGTCATCTCTATAAAATCATGCGATTTCAGGGTCATATTTATGAATCTACTTAGTGATGTGCTTTCCAGCTGTTAAAGCATGGGAGAAAGGGATTGAAGCAAGAGAAACAAAAGGTGAAGAATCTGACTCTTACATTGAAAATCATTCTTTGCATTCATAGAAAACATGGTTGTCTACTACATGTTGGGGGTATCTGCTGCTTGTATATCATCCTCAACCGAAGGTGCAAGGTCCCCATAAATTCAGAAATACCTTCATGTTGCTGTTGTGCTCGTGGCCTCCTCATTCTCTCTCTGTTTTGAGTAGATGCCCTCATCTTCTGCTGAAGGTGTTGCTGCGTGCGATGCCCCTCCTCTTCCTCCTCTAAATTCTCCTCAGGTAGAGCCTCAGAGGTGGCCCTCTCCATGTCCTTTGCCTGGTCAGGTATGGCCACGATGCTTCCACTCCCTATTGATATATGATTAACATTATCACACGAAAGAATCTCATGATCAGATCTAAGTGAGTTTGAGAAGTATACCTGACCAAACTGTTGTTGATGTTGTGCCTTGTTTAGGCTATTGGGGTTAGTAGCCTGAAACTTGGCGGGAATGGGAGGTGGTTCTCGACGCAGGGCGAGTGCGACGGCGGATGGCGAGCAAAGCGGGTGTGGAGGGCGGAGCGAACGGAACTGGCGGGGCGAGTGCGATGCGTGTGGTTCTCGACAAGGGGAAGACGATTCTCCGCTCAGAGGAGGAGACCGAACATGGTTACACCTACGAGGGTGTCTCCGCAAGCGAAGGAGGCGGCAAGTGGATGACTGTTTCTCATAAGAAGTCGGGGCGGAGGTGCTTCCGATGTGGTGACAGGGGGCATGTGGCCTCTCTCTGCCATCTTCCTCCTAGATGTTTCTCATACGGTAGGGTGGGCCATCGACACGCAACATGCATGACGTACTGATGTTCAAAAGAGGCAGTGCCTACCGTGCGTCAACAACCTTTATTCGGTGGATGCTCGAATGGAAGTTCTACTATCGCTTACTAAGGAGGTCTATCATATGCGGACTGCGGACATATTAAAGAAGGAAGCGCGGGGCGGTGCTGCGGTTGCTCCCATCGGTGTCTCTGCTTCGTTCGGTGGGACTGCCGGTGCGAAATCAACGATCAAGAACTGGAAGGTGGTGTCGTCTTCGAATGTACATGCTATTATCGGTTACGCGGTGAGGGGCGTTATCGAATTGGACGTACTATCAACGCATTTGAGTGGGTTCCTTGGCTCGCAGTTCGCGGGGGACATTGTGAGTTTGGATGCTCGAAGGTGCTGCATTCGCGGATTATTGGATATTCAGAAGGAGCGTTTGTTATGCAATGGGGATGTCGGCAACGTCTGCTGGAGGAGGATGTGCTTCGCTGACGGGTCCTGTGAGGAGGTGGAGGTCTGCATGGCTAGGGTGAAGGGCGTCCCCTTCCTCTCGCGTTCGGCCGGTTGCTTGCGGAGGGTCGTGTGCTAGTGGGGAAATGTCCGAGAGGCGAGAAGTGGTTGACGATGGTCTAAGACCGGGAGCTCCTGTGGAGGATACGACGATCCTGTTCGAATGCACCAAAAGCTTCCTCGACAAGGTCGGTGGTTGAAGTATTTTTGCGGAGATGCGCGTGGGTTGTTTCTCCTTCCCCAATGAGCTGGTGGTCGATGATCCCCCACCTCCGCCGGAGGCTCCGAGGTCGGTGGCAGTCGAAGGTTAGGAGCCGCTTCGGGCGCTGCGGGGGCGGTTGGTTTCCCGAGGGGACCTTTCGTTGAAAGGACACGATTAAATCTTGGCACGCGACATTTCATGAACTCGGCTCAAATGCTGTACCTGTCATCAAGTTTATTCCATTTGCACGATGACGTCGGCGATAGATCTGTGGCACCGTCATCGACACCTTTTCTTGCGGAGGTGGACCTGGGCCCGATTACTGCGGCCATGGAAGCGGATCCGTTCGCGGATCCGGGTTCGTTACCTGGTTCTAAGGTGGGCTCGTCGGCCTTTCCGGACTCGGTTGTCGGTAGGGATCTACCGGGCTCGGTGACGTTGGTGCCGACCATCACCTTCTCGGGCTCGTCACCTCGGTTCGTTGCTTCTGGGGGCTTTCATGGCGCTTAGGCAGATGCTCCTTACATGGCTTCTCTCCCGTTATTCCCCTCTATCTTCGCGGAGGAAAGGCCTCGGCCCCTGCCTCCCACAGCCTCGGCTGCTTCAATTTCAGAGTTCAGTCCGAGGGGGCATCCACGGATGAGGGCCTCTCTGATCGCGTCTCTGATGCACGACCTAGCAATAGAAGAAGTGGCAAAAGATACAGAAGAAGAAATAGAGTGAGGGCGTCGAGGCCGGAGTCACAGCCATGCCCTCCGTTCAAGCTTTATGTGGCGGAGGCCGCTGGTGTGGCCCAAGTTCAGGGGTTTGCTGAAGGATCCAAATGAAAATCTTATCTTGGAACGTTCGTAGCCTCGGGGATTCGGATAAGCGGAGAATGGTGGGTTCTAGATTCAACGAATGGGGATGCGACGTCATTTTACTCCAAGAAACGAAGCTTCATTCTTTGACGGAAGGCGAGTGGAGGTGTTTTGGAGCAGGTAGCGTGGACCAGTTCAGAACTTTGGATGGGTCGGGATCCTCGGGGGGGCTGCTTGTGGCTTGGCGCTCTTCGAAGTTGTCTTTCATCTCCATGACTCGTGGGCGACACATCTTGACGGTGGTCTTGACCTGTACGACCTCTTCATTTCAGATGGTTGTCTCCTGCGTGTATGATCCTTGTGATGGTGGTTTGCGAGGAGAGCTATGGGAGGATGTTTTGGAGGCTGGTCGGTGCGTCGGTAGGACCCCCTGGGTGGTGGGGGGGGACTTCAACGTCACCCTTTTCACTACGGACAGACCCGGTGGTAGGGGGGGCCAGGACCCGGGCTCCATTGCGTTTGTGGACACCATTGATTTGCTTGGCCTCGAGGTGGTGGATGCTGGGGACGTCGCTTATACCTGGAGAAATTCCAAAGCTCGCTCGCGTCTCGACCGTTTTCTCGTTTCTGATGAGGCTATGGAGGCGTTCCCCTTGGCTTCGGTGGAGGCCAAACCTCGTTCGTGTTCTGACCACAATCCAATCGTGTGGTGTTCGGGAGAAGCCCCGGTGCAGCGGGGCCTATTCAGATACGAGAAATGCTGGTTATTGGAGGACAACTTCCGGGAGATTGTGGCTTCCCACTGGACGGAGGTGGTGGTTTCGGGCTCCGGCTGCTTATAGGTTTGTTCAAAAATTATCTTCATTGAGAGTGCGACTTGCGTCTTTCAAGAGGGAGTCGAGGGCGGCCAGGGCTGCTGCTAGGAGGGATGCAGAGGAGATCATTCGGAAGTTTAATGTGCTGGAGGACCTCAGGGAGCTCTCGCTTGTGGAAGTAGAGGCTCGTGCGGCAGCTCAGAAGAACCTTTTCGTGGTGGAGAAGAAGTGCATCACGGAGTGGAGGCAGAGGTCGAGAAGCAACTGGCTTCAAGAGGGGGACGCTAATATGTCCTTCTTCCATCGTATTGCAAATGCGAGGCGTAGAACCAATGCCTTGCGCTCCATTGTCATCGTGGATGGAAACAAAGAGATGGGTCATGCTATTGCGGCGCACTTCAAGGGAGTTTCCTCGGCAACCATTCCCCGGAGGTGGAAGTGTTTGGGCCGGGGTATTAGGACTGTGGCGAGGTCCTCGTGGGATGACCTTCTCCGTGAGGTTACTTTGGAGGAACTTAAAAATGCTGTCTGGGACCTGAACAATGGCGCTGCGCCTGGCCCCGATGGTTTCCCGGTTTCGTTTTATAAAGACTTTTGGGACCTCGTTGGGCAGGAGGTGCTTGAGGTGGTATTGGAATTCTGTCAGGGGAACATGGGTTTTGATCGGATCAACCGCGCGCTCCTCGTCTTGCTTCCAAAGTCTTCGGCGGCGTCCTCTATCGGGGATTTTCACCCTATCGCGATTTGGAACACCCTTTACCTGATCACGGCGAAGGTCCTTGCGGTTAGGCTAAACATCATTCTTGGGAACCTAATTTCGTCAGCCCAATCTGCTTTCATCCCCGGGAGTCAGATATCCGATTGCATCACGTGTGCTTCTGAAATTATTGCGGATTGGCGGCGGAGGGGTACGAGCGGTGTCCTTTGGAAGGTGGATTTTGCAAAGGCGTACGATAGTCTTGACTGGAGATTCCTATGGTCAGTGCTGCGGTGGAAGGACTTCCCCGATAGGTGGATATATTGGATGAGGCACTGTGTCACGGCGGCTTCTTTTTCGGTCTTGATCAACGGTCGGCCGGAGGGGGGCTTGATCCAACCACGGAGGAGGGTGCGTCAGGGGTGCCCCCTGACGCACATGCTCTTCATTCTTGCGGTCGATGTTCTATCCGATATTGCGGATTGTGTCGTCAGCCGTGGCATCTCTTGCGGTTTCTCGAGGGAGGGATCGCTGGTTCCGATCATTCAATACGCTGACGATACCCTCTTCCTCATCGAAGGGGGTGTTGAGGAGGCTAATGGCATGGCGGTGGCTTTAGAGATCTATCCTGAATTATCGGGATTGTTTAAGAATGACGCGAAGTATATGTTCGTCCCTTTCGGCCGTGCGGAGCAGCTTGCTGATAGGCTCGAGATGGTCTTGGGCTCGGGACGAACTTCGTTGCCGCTTGATTACTTGGGCACGCCTTTGACGCTGGGCAGGACTAGGATTCGTGATTGGCTGAGGGTGGTGGAGAAGGTTGAAGCAAGGTTGGCTGGTTGGAAGGCCACTGTTCTCTCGAGGGGTGGCAGATTGGTCCTATTGAAGGCCGTCCTCTCCTCCTTCCCCATCTATTTTCTCTCCAACCGCAAGATGCCTAAGGGGATTCGGGCACGGCTGGAGAAGCGGATGCGCTCTTTTTGTGGGGTAGCAATGCGAGCGGAAACAGGGGGATCCATCTGGTGGGGTGGGAGGATATCACGCATCATAAGATCAATGGAGTTCTGGGGGTGAAATCGCTGGAGCAAATGAATGATGCATTGTTACTTAAGTGGGCTAGCAGGATATGGGGCCCGAGGATGATCTCGTTTGCACGGTGGTCCGTAAGATCTACGACATGAGGGGGGCGCCGCCTTCACTGCCTGACATCCTCGCCGCCCCGACCCCCTTCTGGCAGGGTGTGGTGAAGACTTTCGTGAGCAACATCGCCCTCTTTAGGCCGGTTCTTGGGAGGGGGGACTCCTCTTTTTGGGCGGACGATTGGTCGGGGGGGGGGCTCCACTCTCGTTTCTCCTGTTGTATGCGCTGGCAGGGGAGAAGCTCTGCTCGATTGCGGAGTGTTGGGCTGATGGAATGTGGTGCCCAATTTTCTCCACTAATCTCTTCGACCAGGTATCTGAGGAGTTCTTGGTCATGCTCGAGGCCGTACGGGAGGTGGGGCCTCCTTGTGGGGGGCGGGACCACTGGTGTTGGCGGGAGGGGTCGTTCTCGGTCGGGGGGGCCTATGGTTCCATCTATAACTCGGAGCTGCTTCTTAGGGACTGTGCAAGTATTTGGGCTCTCAAGCTTCCTGAGAGAATTGGTGTCTTCCTTTGGCTGCTCAGGAGAAAGAGGCTGATGACGCGAGATCGGTGCGTCGGGCTTCTTGGCGTCATTTCGGGCAGGTGCATGATTTGTAATGCTGCGATCGAATCGGTGGAGCATCTTTTTTTCTCATGCCCCATGGTCTCTCAATTATGACAGGAGATGGGCTCAGAATGGTGCCGCAATGATGACTTTCAAGCCTTCTGGAACTCGATCCATGTAAATCTGAATAGACCTAGGAGAGAGCGGCTTTATCCCATGGCCATTCTATGGCGGGGGAGAAACGATTTGCTGTTCTCGGGTCAGCAATTTTACAAGGAAAACGTGGGGGTGTTCGCTAAACGCATGGTTGAAGATTGGGTGCTGTAGCGTTTTGGTTGTAGTATGTATTCTGTTTTTCCTCCTGGTTTTTTTCTTATAATTTTTGAATAAATAATCATGGGGTGGACACCATCGAGTGTTTCCCCTACCTTTCAGACTTCAAAATAAAACTTGGCGGGAATGGAGGTCGAAGGTGCAGATTGCTCATCTTGCCAACAGGAAAGACGGTTGATGTCAACCTGTATGTCCTGTATTTCTTTCCCTGTAGGAACGAAGCTCTTCGAGAATCTATCACTAGAAGTCTGTATGTCCTGATGATGATGACTACTGATGGGATGAAGAATAACGTGAAGATTGGCCTCGATAGTCATGATATTGTTGTTATTGCTGTGGGTGATGATGGTAGTCTGGGCCCTACTAGCCCAACTGGTACGTCGACTTACGTACTTATTCTTTCTGCCTCTGCTCCTCATCATCATTTCGTCTCTTAGGAGGCATCTCAGCTGAATCTTCTTGAAGTCCTTCATAAGAATTTACAGGACCATGATCTGAGAAGAAAGTGTGAATGAACCTATACTTAAAGGGTTCATGAGTCTAGGTAGGTCCATGATGTGAAGTTCCACAGACCTTAGAACAAGGTTGGTAATATCGTAATTCTTAGAAAATGAGAACGTGGAAGCGTATCGGAATAAAATGAATAAAGAAATATTGAACACGTGATTTAACATGGAACCTTACTCCCTAAGGAGCGGGATGAAACCACGGGAGAACGCCTCAAAGAGCTGATAGTCTATTGCTTTTCTCAAATGAATACATGAGGTGAGGGGCTCCTTATATATCCCCTTAGACAGACTGGAGTCCCACCGCATCCATGTGGGACTAAACTTGAGTGGGGTGATTGGATCTCGTAGAGATCCAATTACTCACATATTACTTTCTCCAACACTCTCCTCAAGGTGGAGTTGAGAAAGATGCAGCTTGCATCAAAAAGAAAATATACAATACATCTTCACACGATACATCACAAGAAGAACACATCTGTTGCTGGTAGAAGACCTCGCATGAGGACGGGTCTGCAGCTTTCAGGACATCGCAACGTATCTCTGTCATGTCTGTAGAACCGCTGCGATATCAGGTCACCGAAACGTATCTCTGTCGTGCATGCAGGTCATCGCAACATACCTCTGTCGTGCCTGGAGAAGAATCGCTGCTGAAGAAGTCCAACGCGGGGAACTGACCAGGTCGTAAAAGAAGAAGTATACACCTTGATGAAGAATTCGATGCTCGGTGAAGACAGTTGATCAACGAAGTCTGGAGCGTCGGTCAGTCAGTCATGGTCAGGCAGTAGAAGTTGTGAAGAATACATCTATGACTCTCCCTTTCCTCCATACTTGATAGAATAAAGAGCATATAACGTCAAGTTGGGAGAAACCAAAAACATTTTTTTTGTGCTTCCCGTTTTTCTTTTTTTTTGCACAAATCATTTTTTTCGTACCACTTCTTCTTTTTTGTACATAGCCTTTTTTAAGTCGTTAATTTTTAATTTTTTCAACTTTTCATCTCTTTTTTTTAAACTAGGCCTCTTCTTTTTTTGTTCTCTGCTTCTTTTTTTACATCTCTCGGCCTATGCAGACCCAAAGCTCTCACTCACTCTTCCTACTTTTTTTAACCACGGCCCAATCGGGCCTCTTTTTTTTCTTATTTAGGGTTCCCTGCCTGGGAACCCTCGTCACGAGAGCTGCCCCCCGTTGGGGTATCTTCATTTGTCGCCGCCGCCGCCGAGGATGGGGTTGTGCATGGCGCTCCTTGAAGGGCCTCTTGAGGCACGCCATCGTCGACTGGGGCTTGATGGAGGTGCCGCCTTGCGCCTGTAGCTGCCTGCGTGCAGGAGTTGCGCTAGGCTCCGGCAGGAGCGGAGGGGGGGCTAGGGGATCTGCCTCCGGAGTCACAACCGCATGCAGCGAGATAGGGCGGCGGCGCTACTTCGACTAGGAGAGATGGGGGCCGCCGTTGTGCGTCGCTTGGTGTCGCATCCCCAGTTGTTCTGTGTTGCTCCATTGCTGTTGGGAGAGGTGTTGCACCATGCGATGTTCAAACCAGATGAGAGAGCTCACCACCAGGAAGTAGGGCGCGAGGAGGTGCCTTGTGGCATTGTGCAAGCTTCGAGCCTGGAAGACGCGTTTGCAATAATGCCTTAGTACGTGGGGCTTGCATCACCTAGGCTAGAAACCGTCGCCCAGATCTGGATCTTGGATTCTTGACTATATATCTAGGGTTTCAAAAATGAAACCCTAGCAATGATAGCACGATGCTAAATGATCTTGTGCAGAACTCGAACAAACTCACATGTAAATTTTCATCACAATTTGACTCTTGAAAAATACTTAAAAAATTCAAGAACAAATCTTTGAGAATCGAACCCGCTATGATACCATGTTAGAATAGAGGAATGCGGATGCGTATCAAAATAAAATGAATAAAGAAATATTGAATAACGCATGATTTAACATGGAATCCTGCTCCCTAAGGAGCAGGATGAAACCACGGGAGAACACCTCAAAGGGCTAATAGTCTATTACTTTTGTCAAATGAGTACGGGGGGTGAGGGGCTCCTTACATGGTCCCTCAGACAGACTGGAGTCTCACCACTCATCCATGTAGGACTAAACTTGAGTGGGGTAATTGGATCATGGTGAGATCCAATTACCCACCTATTACATTCTCCAACAGTAATATATCAACAGTATATCACTGATATATCGATATCGACGAGATGTGGGTACCTATATTCATATAGATATCATTTTCCAGGATATCAGCTAATATCTCGTGAGATATATGCGGTATATCGCCATATCAAGCCATATCGCTAAAAATGATTGGTTTCTATACAAAGTTTCTCGGATATCGATGGATATTGCGGATATTTCGTTGATATCTATTTATATCATGATATTACCCTTTAAGCTTGATTTCACTACTTATATATATATCTATGCTATATATACCGTCTGGTAGGGTATGGTGCGACAAAGGGGGTGCATACGACAGTTCTTCAATTGGTAAACTTCATCTTCTTTGGCAATATTGATGAAAAGAAGTCTAATGTCGATCAAGTTAGAATCACAACTACTTTGATTCCAAAAATTTCCAATTCCAATGTTTATTTATTACCACCTATCAATATTAACAACGATATATTTTATATGACCGATGTATGTGATATAAGGGTCATAAATGATCGATATGTGTGATCTAAATATATATTTGTAAGCTATTTAATGTTATAAGAACTTGAATGAACTCCATTTCCAATATCTATAAGTCAACCATCATCATTAACAACGATATGTTCGATATGATCGATATGTGCAATATATGGGGTATACATGATCGATATCCGTGATATAATTGTGTATTTGTAGGTTATTTGTTGTTTTAATATCTTGGATGATTTTTATTTTTGAAAAATGGCAAAAATAGATTTTTTGAGCAATTTCTGACATTTCCACCGACATCGTCGATATATCCTTTTTCGAACGATATGGATATTTCCTACCTTACCTTAAAAGACGTGATATTCGGGGAGGTCACCTAAAGGTTTGCAAAATTCGAACAAATATCTCCCCAATTATCCATCTTCGAAATCAAGAGGATCGAAATGTCGTTGAACAATGACATCTATGGACTATGGTGCACTTAAATATGCGGAGTCAACTCATGCAAATCAGACGCAATGCAAACCCCTTGAGTTTACCAACTTCACACGTGAAGGACGTAAGAGTTCAACTGAATTATCTTGTCGATTTTAGTTGTTGGTACCGTGGTAGAACAATCTTTTAATACATTACATACAGGGAGCCACCTTACGCCCAACGGTGTCTCTGATAACTCCCAATCAAAGACGTGATCTTCATGGACAGTCGGGTTTCAGTATCACACGTCTAAGGATATTACCGGGCTTAGACAACCGAAATGTATTTCTATGGTCGAAGGCAAGTCCGTGCAACTCACAAATCGATGAGAGTCGGAAATGAGATTTAAGGGGAAAGTACAGGGATTTGGGCTCTAACCTTAGGAGTACGTCCTTACCCACTTTGTTCGAGGATAAGTACATGTGTCAAATGAGAGATTTATGCATCCGTCTTACAAGTGTTCATTTTATTCCAAGTTTGCAAGGTTGACTAGCTATAAGGTTGACTTGCTCAATTCACTACCAATTTTAGTGTTAGATTGTTGCTTGATTTAATGTGAGCACAAACATACACGCCTAACATTCAGTCCCATTTCCTTTTTAAACTTAAGTTATAAAACGAAGGAGGAATAAAAAATGCAAGCGTGAAATCAATGATGTATGCTTAGAAGTTATACTCACAACGATTCGCAATACTCTCCATATATGATGCAAGACCGAATTTGTAAATTTTATGCTACATGCATGCAAGTTGGAAAACCGCACCTAAACGGGATACTATTAGCGATGAAGAAATAGATTTCAGTTTGGACTACGTTGTACGTGTCTACGTGCGTCTCTTAATGAATCTTAAGATGAGTGAATCTCAAGATGCAAGCGTGACCTAAATTAAGAGAGACACATAATTGATTTGACTTATATCTTCATGTGAACGCCCACTCTTGATGAGAGTGAAACATGTCTTGACAAACCATAATGATTAAAAGTTAATAAAGTTCAAGTCTCTTTTTACAAGCGCGAGTTCTCAAACAAGAGCTGCTATGAAACAGTAATTACCTACAATTATTACAAACACAGTAATTACATAATTACAGTAAGTATTTACAACACAAAATGCAATTATCTTGACTCTTCTCAGCTCTAGCTTCCAGCTCAAGCCTCCACATAGCTTTAATCTCATTTGTTTCGTGGGTCCTATCAAAACAACATGGGATTAATTTCTCAAGAGATAATCAAAGAATCAAAATAATAATCACATTTACCCTCTGCAAAAACCACCAGTCATCGTGTGGTCAACCATCACCGAAAAGGCATCCATTGTGAGAAAGACGAACAATAGAGGAGCCAGAGGTCAACCTTAATGATTCCCCATTGTGGTTGAAAAAAACCCCCTTGGCTGCCCATTCACAAGGACAACGCAAGACGCCGTCGTGAAGCACCTCTTCATCCACCCAATCCACCTATCCAGAAACCCTCTCCTAAACAGAGATGCCCACATGAAGCGCCAATCAATACTATCATATACCATTAAAAAATCAGCCTTCTACATGATCCTTCTGGCTTTCCTTTTACTCCAATCTGATACAATCTCAGAGGCCATCACTACACAGTCTAGGAGTTTGTCAGGTAAAAAGCACTCTGAACCGAAGAAATGATCGAGCACAAGATCCCCTTCAAGCGGTTGGCCAACAACTTGGCCATAAATAAGTAGATTGCATTAGAAAGGGCAATCAAGCGATAATCCGCCACTCGAGTTGCCACATCCTTCTTTGGCAGGAGAAAATATATCGAACGATTTAAGTGATCAAAATCACGATTGCAAAAATCGGTAGTCAGTACCGATCGACGGGGTTACTGAGTTAGGATTAATCATCAGTTAGAAGACTAATGAGATTTAGTCAACCATAAATCCGTTTGGAATTTTTTAATTATTTTAAATGTATAAATAAATTTTTTACATATATTCTTTTATATTTACATAGATATATTCATTTTCTATACTATCATAACGAACAAAAGAAGTAGTTGACTTTAAATATAACATTAGAACAAGTTTGCTTTAAAAAAATAAAACATCTCTATGTAAAAGTCGATCGATTAGTCGGGCTGACTAACTAGGCCTAGTCGAGTCGGCAACCCCCGACCTGACTAGTCGATTGACTTTTATAACAATGATCAAAACCAAAGTTACCCTCAATGAACTCAGAAATCATCCCCATCACCTCCTTCGCGATCAGATCCTAGAACTCCCTAAAGAAGAAAACATGAAAACTATTCGTCCCTAGGTAGTCATTCGGTTTCAACAAAAAGCAACCTCACGGACCTCCATCAACTTGAAAGGCCTTGTCAACGTCTCCACCTCCGGGTCCACAATGTACGTAACCCCTAAACCAAGACACTTAGGTCCATTGTGCGATGTACATCTGTTGACGTTCCTGAAGTATCGAGTTATAGCCCTCGCAACTTCGGCCTTGCCACAGAACTCTTCGCCCCCAACCTCAAGAGATTGAATCATATTTCTCCTCCTATTATTTTCCACCGCATGGAAAAATCTAGTGTTCGCGTCTCACTCCTTTACCCACTTTTTGGGCGATCTTTGTTTCCATTATAACTCTCACTTCCTATCTTCCTCCTCAAGAATCTTCTATACCACCACCGACTCATCAACTCCTCCAGTTCCCTGTGAATCTCCAAGGAGTCCGGTCACCATTTCCTCCTAAGCCTCATTTCTTCTCCGCTCATACAAGCTACGATACTCCTTCCTGAAAGCACTTAGCCTATGACGCAACGCCTCACAGTAGAGCCCTCCACCACCAAATTGGTCCAAAAAAGATAACCAGGTCTCTAAATCCCTCTTCCAATAGCCAACACCGCTCAAACTTGAAATATGGAGAAACAACATCCATTGCACTGCACGTATCCAAGCAAATAGTTGTATGATCTGATCTTGAACGTGAAAGAGAAGAAACACATGCCAATCTTAATCTCTCCAAAGCCTCAATGTATAGAAGAAATCTGTCTAGTCGTGATATGAAAGAACTCCACCATGTATACTTGCAATTTGTCGCATCAAGAACATCCAAACCCATCTCCTCCACCAAGTTAGCAAAAAAACACAGATCTCGGGTCCGGCGCACTTCTCTCACCATGTCTATCATCTGAATACAACGTGATGTTGAAATCACCACCCATAGTCCAATCAAAAAATGGGAACTTGTCCCTAACCATCCACACCTCAGCCTACAAAACCACGTTTGGTGAAGCACTCGAAATGTCGTAAACAGATGTCACCGGCAACCTCGATTGATCTTGCTTGCTGACCAGAACAACATACACCAAATGCATCAAGATCACCTCGTCATCCATGTAAAACAACTCGTCATTCAAGGCAACAATGATTCCCTCAGAACTACCATTCGCCAAGACCGCCTTAAGCATAGTAAGATGGGTCCCAAAGACAGAGCCTCATCTCACTGACTCCGAGCCTCGATATTCCTCCCGTGCAAGCAAGCCACATCCACCCTCAACTAGGGTTGGGCATTGGGCTGGGCCGGCCCGACCCGGCCCAAAACCCGACCCGTATAACCCGACCCAAACCCGAACCCGAAATTTAATGGGCGGGCCGTGGGCCCTAAAATGAGCCCATATTGATTAACGGGCCGGGTTTGGGCCTTAGAAGGCCCAAACCCGTTAGCCCGATAGCCCGATCCATTCTAAAGCAAGTATATTTATATCCAGTACGGTATAATTATATCAATTATATTCATGTTCATTCCAAATACCATGTTCTAACTTTACTATCCTTATTCAAGTGTAGAATAAATGCTTAGATACATTAATAATCATATCCAATAGTGGATTGAGGATATTATTACATTAATATACAAGATTATTACATTAATATGCAATAATGGAATCTGTGTCCTCAAGTGTTACAGCATGTACAACTGTAAGTAATCAATTTGTATTGGGTCATAGTGCCCGCATCTACAATAGAATATGTAATGGTGAATTGAATGGTGGTTTAAGTCGCCATATTTTTACCACATTTGTATTTCCAACATACAACTAATGTTAAAATCACAAATTAGTTAGCATACTTTATAGTTTTAAACATGCACACATGCATAAGAAACAACCACACAAATGTAAGAAGAATGGAAGACATGATATTCGTATACATAGGTGTTAAATTGGGCCGGCCCGACCTGAACCCGACCCATTTTATTTGGGCCGGGTTTGGGCTTGGGCCTAATTTTTGAAAATAAAATGGGCCTAGGCCCGACCCGTTAGCCCATATTCTAAAATGGGCTTGGGCCGGGCCAAGGCGAACCCGGCCCGAGCCCGGCCCATGCCCAACCCTACCCTCAACGATGCAAGAAAGGACCCAACCACCAGTCTCTTCTCTGGTTGGCCCAGCTCGTGAACATTCTATGTCAGGAATTTCATTGGGAAAACATGGGGAACCCCCCCACCTGAACCCCCACCTTCGCAACCACAAGTTCAAATGCCCTTTCTGTCTGACCTCTTGTTACCACTGAAGTCAAGTTGGAATCCAAACCTGGTTCTTTACGGAGCACCATAGGAACCAAAACCGAGCCCTTATCGCTCACCCCTACTAAGTCAATGCAGGTTCCTCCTTCGGCCTCCCCACATCTCCCTCCAGATTGCCAAAACCCTCCACCTCCCGGCTACACCAAGTTGTATTGTCTCCTAATCACTTGCATCCACCGGTCATTGTTTCCTAGAAAATATCATCAGTTTCTGATGTGAATCACCATGACTTCCTTGAAAGCCAAGCACCTCCAGATGCTACCTCTCCATCCCTTTCCCCTTTACACGTCTAGAACCCCCTACCCCTACTCTTCTTGGTCGGGCGACACCCATTCCTAACCTTAACCCTACACCACCAACCATAGTTTCATTCCAACAACCTTCTCTTGCGTCGTCACCAACCACCCCCACCAATGTTAACATGCGATGAAGCATGTGGCCTCCTCCAGTCAAAGCAAAGGAATGTGCTCCTGAGCAGATGCAACCCCCACCATAGAAGCCTTCGATGTTGTGGGAACACCACGAGAGGGTTCCAAGGTTAGGCCACTGCCTAACGAAGAAAGATCTAGTGATGGAGTAGATAAGAGTATCGAGTGCTAGTGACGAAGATAATCCAAAACCATATGGGGAATATCTGAGTTCATACCCTTGCAAGAAAGAATCACCAATTTATATAAAAGTTATAGTGGAAGACTGTCTAATGGAAGGAGTATATTTAAATAAGGGTAGGAAAATTGCAAAGTTATCCATTTTCTCAAAAAGAACTATCTGAAATGAGAAGACAACCAAAAATACGTGGCATAAATATTAATCAAGCAACTCATTAGGAGATGAGTTTTTAAAAGCAGTAGAAATTTAATGCAGTGTAAAATTGGGAATTAGGATAAAATTAGGATTTGTATCCATTTATTTCCAATCATTTAGGGATTCTAATTAAATCTAGGGTTAGCGTTAGCCATTTTTATTATTATCTATTTGAATAATTGCATTAGTATTTTATTTGAATATATGAGATTGCATATGATCTCTAATTAGTTTAAGTTGAGTAAATTTAGGAGATAGGTTAGAATTATTAGTATTAGAGTATGTAATTGAGGGGTAGTTGGATCTGTCCAAGATCTAATTACTACGCACTCATGTTTAGTCCGACATCTACTATTAGCGGGACTCTGGTATGTCTGTGGGGCTATATAAGGAGCCCTACACCCTGCTACTCATTTAGAGATTGCAGTAGACAATTCGATTCGACACTTCAAGGTCTTCTCCCGTGGTTTCGCCCCGCTCCCTTACGGAGTAGGGTTCCATGTAAAATCTCAAGCGTTCAATGTTTTATTATTTTTATTTATCGGTTCGCTTCTGCATTTGTAGATTTCAACATGGTATCAGCGCAAGTCAAATTTGGGGATTTATTTTTTTCCAAGTTCTATTCTTGTTCATATTGTTCAAGGTTTTGAAGATTATTGCTACCAAGTTCAAAAGAAATTAGGGTTTCTGGAACCCTAATTCACGGTGACTCCAGACCTCTATGCATCTGATAGTCCAATTTTGTGCATACGGTTGTGTTTCTTCTTGAAACACTGATCCTGTGTGATCCTCCATCAACCGGTTGTTCAACAAAGAGAATCCCCACCAAAAAGAAGAAGAGAGAGGACTTCTACGTTCATCTTTAGCCCTAGTCCTGATCTGGACAACTGAATAGCCACGAAGAAAAAAGGGAGACGAGTACGAAAAAAGAGATTGATTTGTGTAAAAAAAGAGAAGCACAAAAAAGAGAAAAAGTAAAAAAAGTGCATGTTTTGTTTTAGGTTTCTCTTAACTTAATGATCTATGATCTTATTCTACCAAGTATGGCAGAAAGGCGGAGTGAGAGAGGGCATATTCTTCTTTTTGAGATGTATCTACATGACTTCTGCCCATCCACGACTGATAGACTGACACTCCATACTTCGACTACTAACAACCATCTTCACTGAGCATCTACTTGAACCTTGCTTCTTCTTCCTCACACCCTTAAAATTCTTATCCACATCATATTGAGTTCATATATAATTGGTTTGATTAGAACAGGGTTGATGATGAGCTTCATCTATTTGTTACTTATTATTGAAGATATATTGGTTAATACTAAGAAGAAAGCATCGTAGATGATCTGAAGAAGCAATTTGGTTTTTAATTTGACTTGAAAGAGATTGATGCAACAAAGAAAACTTTGGAGGGGAAATGGTCAGGTGTTCATGTAAAATGAAAACCAGTGTGATTGTAAGAACCTTTAATAACTAGTTTTACAAAATACAGGATTAAATTAGTCCAACCATTCATGTTTCTTGCTTGCTTATGCATGGATCTTTTCATTTACCTCCACCTAGTGTTTACCTTATGATGGTGAGGATAAGGACGTGGCCCATGCGACAAACCACCTTAGGATACTTGTGAATTCATGAGTAGTGATATGTAATGTAAAATAGGAATAATGGAGGACCCCAAACCTTCGTCTTCCTATTTTCTCATGCTTCACCTCCCCGTCCCATTGGATCATAGCTCTGGTGCTTTAAACTTTGGATCATACAAGCATAGTTGCAAAATCGATTGACTAGTCCGACTAATCGAGTCATTGAGGTGCGTAACTAACTATCGATTACTTTGTCGATAGTCTCTCGGTCGTCTAGTTAGTGATTTTTACTGTCTTTAAATTTATTTTTGATTTATTTAAAAGCAAACTTAATCTAGGATGTTTAATATTTGATTTGACTTTAATTGTTTCTTTTATTTCGTTATGATAATGTAGAAAATGTACAATTCTGTTTATTCGCTATGATAATGTAGAAAATGTATAAGTCTTTGTAAATATATAAGAGTGCATGTATAAATAATGATATATACATATATAAATAATAATTTAAGAATATGAAATTGACTAATGTTCAACTAAATTTTATTAGTCTCTTGATTGTCGATTAATCCTTAGTCAGTGGTCCAGTCGATCGAATACCAATTACTAACTTTTGCAACCTTGCATACAAGTGAGAAGGGGACGCCTTTGAGATGATCATCTTCCTTATAGCTCTCGCACCTTTCAGCTCACCTTCATTCATCTATTCCTATGTACCACTTGAACAAAATTAGAGAGAAAATAAAGAGAAGTCCCACGATGAGATTGTAGAGATATATTTCTATATTCCTGTACTTTTTTATCTATTCCTTTTCCTGGACTTCAAAAAAAATCTATTCCTTTTGCTTTTGTCTGGTCTATCTAATTTTCCTATAGGTCTCTCCTCTATATAAGAGAGCTTAGGGCTCAAGGAATAAACAAGTACCGTATTTTTCCCAACATGGTATCAGAGAGGCAGTCTTAGGACGAAGCTCTCGTACCCCAAAAACCCTAGACCTCCACCAGTTGTCCCTTTCTCTCTCTAGTTGCCGCCGACCACTCCTCTCTCTCTAGGAAGTTAGTACCGTCACTCCTCGATCTAGGAGTTGGCGATCGCCAAGGAAGGCCGTATCGATATCGATATCGTTTCGGTCGACCCGGAAATGGATATATCGGGATATATCGCCGATAAATTGACGATATCGGTGGAAATGTCGGAAATGACTCAAAAAAGTCATCTTTGTCATTTTTCAGAAATTAAGATCATCCAAGATATTAAAGAAACAAATAACCTACAAATACACACTTATGCCACACATATCGGTCATTAATAACCCATATATCGCACATATCGTTTATTATATCGAACATATCGCTGCTAATGTTTATTCATGACCTTTAGATATTGGAAATGGATTCCATTCAAGTTCTTTTAACATTAAATAACTTATAAATATACACTTAGATGACACATATATATCATTTGTGAAGACTGATCCGTATATTGCACATATTGGTCATATCGAACATATCGTTAGTACTGTTAGTTGTTGATGTATATATTGTAAATGGAGTTCATCCAAGTTCTTATATCACTATGTAGTTTACACATATACTCTTAGGTCACACATATCGATCAATCTATGATGCGTATATCGCATATATCGAACATTTTGAACATATCAATATTAATATTTGATTCTTAGCTTATATATATTTTGTTTTGAAGAATTGACTTATAGATATTGGAAATCGATTTCATTCAAGTCTTACAACATGAATAACTTGTAAACATACACCAAGTTGAAGAACCAGTACGTGGGTCTCGCTGCCTGGTCAGCAAGCCTGGGTGTAGCTAGATATATGTGTTTTAATACTGGGTGTAGCTAGATAAGTAGTTAAATCAATCTTGCATGAATAATAGCATTGATATATAGAGATATCGGCGAAATATCGATGATATCGATTGATATCCGGGATTTTTTCTAATGAATCTAGCCATTTTTGACCGATATGAGCCGATATGACGATATATCGCTGGCGATATATTGTCGATATCCTTGTAAAAGGAGATACTGGGTAATATCGAAACCCCTACCTTGTCGAAACCGATGTATCGGCGATATATCGCTGATACGACCTTCCATGCCGATCGCTCCTCTCTCTAGGAACCATCGCCATCGGCCCCTCTTCTCTCTCCCACCACCATCAGTGCAGATCTTGAGGTAATGTCGGTCTCTATTGTAGCGTCGCGTGCAGGTCACCTCGACCCGACTCTGGATGATGCATTTGGTTGTAGTTTGAGTCAATACATGCAACCAAATCTTCGTATGTCTGTGTAGATAATTACTTCTTCAAGCCTACGTTCCATGTCTCCTTCGACCGACAACATGTCAGAGAGCAAGATAGACATCCCCATCACATGCGCCTTCAGAGGTTTAACATCCATAGTCAAGATGGATGGGTTGAATTACGAGTTGTGGGCTATACAATTCATGAGCCTAATGAAGTCGATGGGTAAGAAGTATATTCTTTCCGAGGAAAAGCTGACAGAGAAGACGGGGTTGTATGCCTTATGGGAGGCTGGTGACACATATGCTCAAATCTGGTTATCTGGTACCTTGATACCAGAGATTGCAAACGATGTCCTGCACCAGCCCACTGCCAAAGTCATGTGGGACATTCTTGCTGCCATGTATTCACACGCCAAGAATGAGACAAAAATTCTACAACTTCAGCATGACATCTTCACTATAAAGCAGAATGGTCGACCCCTACATGCTCACTATACCGCCTTGCACGGGATGTTTGAGAACCTTCATAGCTTTATGTTTCTCACAGCTACTCCAGAGCAGTTGAAGACATACCGGAACGTGATAACTGAGATCCGAGGAGGGTCTTGAAATCTCACAAGGCGAGAGATCCAGCCGATGCGTTGACCGCTCAACAAACCTCAATCAATCAATTGATAACCCACAACAATTAATCAATTAAATATAAAAATGTGGAGTTGAAATTTATTAGAACTCTACAACAATGTGTATAGCGTGTATGTATATGTAGAGGTCAAATACATGGAGCAAACGGTAGAAGGAGGCATGAAAAATGCTCAATAATTCGCCTTTTATCTCTTGTCCATTTTATTGTTTCTATGGGTTTTTAATTTTATATATTTTTTATTTTTTGGTTTTATAATTTTGTATTTTTTTTTATATTTTTCAATTTTTATAATTCCTTTTCATTTAAATAATATATATATGTGTATATGTAGATGTATAAATAGAATATATATACCCTATAAATACTTAAATATGTAAAAATAGGCAAAATACAATAAATATAATATTTTTGTGATTTTTATTTTTTCTAATTTTTGTGATTTTTCTGGATTTTTTGCTATTTTTTATGTATTCTAAAAGTAAAAAATATCACAAATAAGGGATTAAATATAATAGCCGAAATTGATTTGGGTTTTAAAAATAGTAAATAGGTTCGAAATTACCCAAATCAATTTTAATATATAGATATTTATATAAATAAAATTCTAACATAGAAAAAGATATTTTTAGATTTTTTAAGATTTTTTTAGTTTTTATAGGGGATTTTGGGGTTTTTAGATTTTTTGACTTTTTGTTTTGCAATGTTTAGTGATTTTTAGTTTGTAATTAAAATAGGATAAAATATACTATATATAATTTTATTGAAATTTAGGGATACGTTTTTATGTTTTTTTGTATTTTTTAAGTTAATCATGGGATAAATAGGCTACTTTTAATTTTTGATAAATAGAACTAATGCAAAAAAATGCCAATTAAAAATAGTGGCGTGAAAGTGCAAGCATGAATCATATATCCCAATTTTTGCACATTTTTCAAAGTACATTAGCTGTATTTAATAATTAGATAAAAGCTATATGCCTTGGTTGGGGCAAAAATGCAAATAAAATAAATGACAGGGGGCTCTGTGCAAATTTTCCCGAAGAAAAAAACATTTATTTAATCTTTAAAGACCATTTGGCAAATACAAAACCTGCCAGGGTACACATGTAAAATGCCCATCATGTGGGACTACACGTGAGGCAGCCTGGGAAGGACCAAAATGCAAATACAATACATCCAGGGGCCTTCCAGAAATTTTTATAAAAATATATAACTTTCATTTCATTTTATTGGACTAAATATAAATACAAAAACACGAAGGAGCATCCCTGCAAAATACCCTGCTCACGTAAGACGACACGTGAGCTGAGCTGGACTGGACCATAGTGTAAATACATAAAGTTCAGGGTCCTTTTTGCAAAATGTCCAAATTATTTATAACGCTAACTTTTATTTACAGGATCAAATAATAAAATACAAAAATGAGAGGCAAGAATATGCAATTTACCCCATTAAAGGTGTGGAATCGGACGATCCAGCGCCATCTACTTATCCACGTGTCGAGCCCTCGACGCTGGTTACCGGTTCGGCGACGAGGGGTTCTGATTTGATCGAGGGCTCCACCGAACGAGTGACATGAGAGCTGAACGGACGACTGAGATCAAAACTGGAAGGGCGCCTCCATCCGACGTCATTTGCTATCCACGAAGAACAGGGAAGAAGGGCTTCTTCCCCGAGCTTCATTCTCGATTTCCTCCCTCCCCCGAGCACCTCCTTCATATCTGATCTACTCCACAGGCTCTGACAAGTCTTTCGCGGTCGCATGTATCCTCAAAATGGTCCGGGGCTCCCGAACCAAGCCATGGAGGTCGAGTCTTCTTGGAGGCGTTTTGGAACCAACGAGCCCCTCAGATGGGGCTCTTCTCTATGAGAGACCTGCATCAATAGACTCACGGGTCGAGGGCAAATTGCCTCGACCCGATTAGGCGTGGAATAGGTAGCGGGTAAGGGGAATGGCGATGTGCTCCTGTGCAGGTGGTGGAAGGAGCACGACAGGCTAGATCAGAAGGCGATCTGGGTGACTGGTGGTAGGCGAAGCATAGAGAAGCGATGGGGTTTGAGAATGGTGTGGTTAGCGCTTCGAGTAATGCGCGGAAACCGTGGGGAAGGGTTCGCCGGAACGAAGCTCCGACGAAATACGAAATGGGTCTACTTCGCTAAATCTAACACCTAAAAGCTAATCTAATGCAGAATTGAAAAACCAAAATTAAAATCTACCTAAAATAATTAAAATGCACAACCCTTACCTGAATTTAATGCCAGGGAGCAGAGGTGGTCGGAGTTGGCCACCTGGGTGCACCTCCGCCCTTTGTCGACCATCGCGAGCTCAGGGGATCCCTTCCTGTCATGAGAGTGCTCTGCTTTGGCCGAGGCACAGGGTTTTAGGGGAATGAAGATGACCAAAAATTGAAGGGAAGTCGGGGGTGTTTATTTATAGACAATGGGGAGCACCCTTATTGACCGGGAACAATCATGGGGATCGATTTATGTACAAGAGTTCTCTAGGTCTGGCATGGATCATGATGGTTCTTCGTGAAGAGATGGAAGTTGATAGATGGATGTAGCGGCCGGGAAAATGATAAGCAAATGCGGGATGAGAAAGTTCTGGCACGCCAGCATTCAGATGGGACAGTTGACCAGAGGTCAATAGTCCCTGCGATGGGATAGGTCCACGTGAGCCGAATAAAGACAACATGGGGTTTTATTAAATAATAATTAATTAAAAAATAATAAATGATTTTATTAATTTTGAGTATAAAATAGGAAATGTTTATTATTTAATGTATTATTTTAATATGATTTTTATTTATTTTTTGGTGTATTTTATTACAAGTTAATTTTTAATAGTGTATTTACAGGTATATCCATATATGTTTTGTACATTTTATTTTTATTTTGTATATTTTATTTTATTATTTTATTATTTTATTTTATATATTTATAACATATTTTTATGAGTATAAATATATTTTTATTCTATTTTTATGATGTTATTTGTACACTTAAATAAATAGATATGTATATCTTATAGATATATTTATAAGTATTTTACCCATGTTTTATATACATCTTTTTATTTTCATATATTTTATTGAATTTTATTTTAGTTTTCTATTTTTAGTAGAGTATAGATAATATTTACAATATTATAAAATATAAAAGAATAAAGAAGAAAAGAATATGATCCACTTTTATTTATATACATGTATAACATAGGTATTTTATCTATGTTTTTATAGACTTATTTTATTTTACATTTTCTTTTTGATTTTATTCTAGTTTTAATATTTACATATGCTATAAATAATTATTACAAAATTATAAAAATATGAATTTGTAAAAATAATAAAGAGTGAATAAATTCATTATTTTAATCGGGTACACTATATAATGAGGGTAAAAAACCTAACTTTCTTACGGTAACTCCAAAAATATAAAACTACCACCATTAAATAGCTTGTGAAAAGTTATATACGATTAGAGGTGATTTTGATGTGTTCTGAATTTTTATTTGAAAGATATGTGTCTGCGAAATTGGGTTTTTGGCTTTTTATTTTGTGTTTAAAATGAACATTGTTTATTATTTTTGTCCAAACTCAATTTTGTATTTTTATTTACATTATTGTTTACAACTTTCATGTACAATGTTTCTTCATTTGATGACTAAATAATAAAAAATAAAATAGATGTAAAAAATGAATAAATAATAAATAAAAGATTGGCATTTTTAATCTATTTTGACCCTTATCTCGCCCTACTTTATTCTTTGTGGACCAACTCAATTCTTGAGTTGGTCTCGGGGTTTAGTCATAAAATATTTTCAATATTTTATTCCTTTTTATTTTCTTCTCTTTGTTCTATAATTTTGGCATTAAAAATCTTATTTTTATATACAAATAATACAATAAATGATGAGTGCTATTTTGTACAAATTGATGCTATTTACATGCATTAGATAGGATTTTTAAGGCTAAAATGATAGGATAAAGGTGATGAAATGGAGATTCATCAGAACGCTACGATGGTCGGTGTCTTCCTGGCATCTCTTGATTCACAGTATGAGGTTGCTTCCTCCTAGATACTGACCAATGCTACCATTCGTCCCATGGAGGAGGCCTTCCATAGATTGAGTTGAATCAATATTTCAACTCTTGCTCCAGTGTCAACTTCCTCCGCCATGGCGGCCTCTCGTGGAAGATGTTGTCTATCTCAGTTCTGTGAATGGGGATCACATGGTAAAGGTGGACGTGGTCGTGGGCCACCTTGTACCTATTGCCACCGATTTGGTCATACAGAAGATACATGCTACTCCAAGCATGGGTTTTCAGCGTCTGCCCGCGTAGCAGAGTAGGTTCATCCTATGTCGCTCCATCCACATCAGATCAGCGATATGATGAGCTTGTGTCTCGATTGAGAGACATCATGTCCCCAGGTAGTACCCCTTCATCTGCTTCAGAGAACAGCTTGGACATCGCTGCTATTGCAGGAGCTAGTACCTCAGGTAATGTTTATGCCTCTTCTTCTTATCATGGTTCAGATATCTCAAAATGAATCATAGATTCTGGTGCAATACATCATTTTGTGGAGATAAAGATCAACTCATAGCCTACATGCATGTTTCTCCAGTAAGGAGTGTGGTCATAACAGATGTGACTCATTCCCCAATCATAAGACAGAGGGAGATCACCTTGTCGCCCTTTATGTAGTTGCAGAATGTGCTGCATGTTCTTGATTTATCAATGAATTTACTGTCTATTAGTCAGGTTACTTAGGATTTTTATTGTTGAGCAATATTTAACCCATCATCTCTCGTGTTTCAGGACATTCTTACAGGAAGGGTGATTGGTTATAGCCGTGAGCAGGGCAGGCTTTATTGACTAGTCCAAACATCGTATGCTGGACTATCCTCTCATTCCGCTAGACTGGTTTCTCCCTTTCTATAACATATGCGCTTTGATCATCTTCCACTTCAGAAACTGCATCAAGTCCTTCATCAGATTTCACCCTACTCTCAGTTTTATTTGAGAAGTAGGGGCTCCAGCGGTCGAATGCAGATAATTCTCTTTTCATACAACGACCCTCAAGAGATTATTATTATGGTGTATGTTGATGATATACTCATTATAGGATGACATACACAGAATAAAGACAGCGAAAGAATTTCTGGATCACGAATTTGTTACCAAGGATCTTGGAGCTCTTAGATACTTTCTGAGAATTAAGTTAGCCAGAAATCAACAAGGGCTTGTGATGACGCATAGGAAATATGTCACTGATCTGCTAAGTGACATGGGCATGCTTGGATGTCGACCTGCTACCACACCCATGGATCCAAGCATGATGTTGTATGATGATGATACTGATGAGGTTGACAGGAGAAGATACATGGCACTGGTGGGAAATCTCCTTTATGTTACTATTACCAGACCCGATATTTTATTTGTTATCAGTCGACTAAGCTAGTTCATGGAATAACCTCGTTAGGTATATATGGATGCTATACAGATGATACTAAGGTATCTTGAATCATCTCCAGGTGCAGGGTTGCGATTTAAAAGAGGTGGCACCATCACTATCTTAGCATGCACAGACGTAGATTATGCAGGGTGCCCAAGGATAGGAAGTCCACAACATGATTTGCTACATTTGTTGGAGATTCACTTGCCTCGTGGAAAAGCAAGAATCAAATTGTAGTTGCTAGATCTAGTGTGGAATCTGAGTATAGATCTATGGCACAAGCATGCACATAAATGATGTGGGTTCGAACAGTCCTTACTGATCTACTTATAGGTGTTCCTCTTCACATGTTGCTGAAATGCAATAATTTGGTTGCCTTATTCATTGCTAATAAGCTTGCATTCCATGAAAGGACAAACCGCATTGATGTTGGTTGCCATTATATACATGATATGATTCAGAAGGGCTTCATTTCTACATCCCATGTCAACTCAGGGGACCAGACAATAGATATTTTCACCAAGGCCTTACGTAGAGGATCATTTCAAAAGTGTTCATCCAAACTGAGCATGATAGATATCTATGCTCCATCTTGAGGGGGAGTGTAGAGATATATATCTATATTTATGTAGTCTTTTATCTATTCCTTTTCCTTTCGTCCGTTTTATGTAACTTGCCCATAGGTTTCTCCTCTATATAAGAGAGCCTAGGGCTCAAGGAATAAATAAGTCTCGTATTTTTCCCAACAAAGATTAATTTATGTTTTTCAATTTTATTTGTCAATTGTTGGAGTATTTGGTTGTGCGCCATATGAGTTGTAGGAGGGTAAATGGGTCCTGGAGAGATCCATTTACCCCATCCGCATGTATAGTCCCTCATCTACCAACGGCGGGACTTGGAGGCTCTGTGAAAGCTATATAAGGAGCCCCAGACCTCCTGTAACCATGGAAAGAAAGTCAATAGACAAACCTGGCCCTTTGAGGCCTTCTCTCGTGGTTTCATCCTGCTCCTTGGGAAGTAGGGTTCCACATTAAATCTCGTTGTTCTTATTGTTCTTTATCTTTTTCCTTGTTTCGCTTCCGCATGTTTATTTTCTAACATGGTATCAGAGCGGGTTTGATTCTCGAGGTTTTCATGCTCACTATTATGTTCGAGATTCGATTTTTTCTGTTATTGAAGATTATAGAGTTTGGATTCGTTCCAAGTTCTAGAGGTTTGTTGGAACCCTATGTTTATACATGATCAGATGTCCTGCGATGATTGGGGGTTCCTTCCTTGGAACCCTAGCATGCAGTTCGATGCTGGCCTCTAGCCACATCCCCTCGCGCTCCAGATTTTATGCCGCTGCAAGGCGGTGACCTCCAACGGCAACACCTACATCTCTAGCCGCAACTCTTTGCCGCCCTCCAGTTACCCTTCAAGCAAGCCCTTGCCGCACGATCCTTCTTTACTCGCTGGCGGTGCTTCCTCAGACCTACATCGATGGTCGAGGCGGCGGTAGAGCAAATCCCCCCTCGCAACTCCCTAGCGTGGTGCATCCAGCAGGCTCGCAACGGGCGGCAAATCCAGCAGGCGACGCATCATCCCAGGCGTAGGCGGCGTATCCAACTCGCGTGCAGGCAGCACAGCCCCGCGGACACTCGACGCGCATTCTCCAATCAAGCCCATGTGGAGCTCTCGCTTCATCCCAGGTGCAAGGCGTCGCCCCTACCTTCCCATGGCACGCGAGGCGGCGGTGACATCAAGAGACGAAGCCTGTGAGGGCTGCGATTCATTCGAGGGAAAAGGAAAACCCTAAATAGGGTTAAAGCCTTGTGGGCCACCGGTTTTTTTTAAATATTGTTTTGCTTTTATTGTAAAGCCCAAGGGGGGGTGGAAAAATTGTTGTTTAAATAAAGAGAAGAGAGAGATTGAACGATTGTTAAATATATATAAATATATAAATATATATATATATAGAGAGAGAGAGAGAGAAAGGGGGAATTGATTGAAGCCAGAAAAAAACACGGCTTAAAATTGTTTTTTTAAAAAAAGAGAGAGGGTGAGAAGTATGTTTGGATGACTTATAAAAAAATGAAAAAAAGTCGCAAGAAATTGTTTTAGAATGTCTTGTTTACCCTAAATTTCTTATCTTCCCCCAACTTTGTTGATGTTCATTTTCCGACAAGTACGGGAGAAAGGGGGAGTATATGTAGAGTCACAGATATTCTCCAAAGATTTCAGATTCATCAGACCAGGCAGATTGATCAGACTCTACAGTTGTTTAGACTCGACGTTAGATGTTTCTGAGTCTCCGATTTCAGACACGCACACATATGCTGTCTTCTTTTAGATGTGCACATGTTTGCCATCATTGTAAGTGGTCCCCATTATTCTTCTTGTTTTGTCGGCCAGAGTTTTCATATGAGCCATAGGGACTCCAGAGTAGAGGACCATTTCCTATGCCATGTGGGTTAGGGTTTTCATGTGGTATCATAGGGACTCCAGAGTAGAGTATCATTCTCTGTACCATATGGGAGAGACCAAGTTCTCCGATGAGGAGACTTCTTTTAGACTCCATTCTCCAGCGGCCGTAGACTTCGACGAGGATTGCACTTCCACGACCCTTTTCTGTTCGGCCCTTTTTCAGAGATGGAACAGTTGTCCACATGTTGTGACGGACCAGAGTACTCCAACAAGGAGGCTCATTTCCAGTTGCAGTGACTCTGACAGGCGTAGTTCAGAGCACATGCTCTCCGACGAGGAGATTCAACAAACTCACACTCCAGCCCATTCGTTCTCCTCACCTGCACGACATGAGAAGCAATGTCCTCGATAGCAGCCGACAGTTGTGCGCATTGAGTTGATATTGTTTGTAGTGTCATGTATTGTGAGTTGGAGTTTCTTTCTATTTTGTCCAAGTTGAGCATTGCATGCTCGAGCTTGAGGGGGAGTGTTCGAGTATTTGATTGTGCGCCATGCGAGTTGTAGGGGGGTAAATGGATCCCCGGAGATCCATTTACCCCATCCACATGTTTAGTCCCACATCTACTAGCGGTGGGACTTGGAGGCTCTGTGGAGACTATATAAGGATCCCCAGACCTCGTATAACCATGGAGAGAAAATCAATAGACAAACCTGACCCTTTGAGGCCTTTTCCCGTGGTTTCATCCCGCTCCTTTGGGAGTAGGGTTCCACGTTTAAATCTGTTGTTCTTTATCTTTTTTCATGTTTCGCTTTCGCATTTTTATTTCTAACACTAATTTTTTGGTGGGTCATTATTCTGAAACCTGGTGTATTTAGTGGAATTTTTTGCTCTACCGGTTGGATTTTTCAGAATTATGTGGAAACATCGACTTGCCTTCTAGCATTTTGCTAATAATGGGGTCTGTTGAGATTATTTTCTGTGCTCATGATAGTTGAAATCCTTCTTCCATGCTTCTCTAGATAAATTGAGTCCAGATCAGTTCTGTTAAAAATTGCTTTGATCAGTACACTATTGCTAGAATTGTGAAGGATTGACATGCAAGCTAGAAATGCTTGTGTTAAGTTTGTGATTGACAAGTGTTTGAGTATTTGGTTGTGCGCCATGAGTCGTATGAGGGTAAATGGATCTCTCCAGGTTCCATTTACCCCATCCATATGTTTAGTCCCACATCTACCAGAAGTGGGACTTGGATGGTTTGTAGAGGCTATATAAGGAGCCTCAGTCCTCCTGTATCCATTGAGAGAAAAGCAAATCAACATATGCCCCTTTGAGGGCTTCTATCGTGGTTTCATCCCGCTCTTAAGGGAGTAGGGTTCCACGTAAAAGCACTTTTTCTTCATGTTTTATCTCTAGATCAATGCCTTGTTTATCATTCGCTTCCGCATTCTCTATTTTCTAACATGGTATCAGAGCGGGTTCGATTCTCGAGGTCTTTCGTTATTTAACTTATTTTAGTTTGAGATTCGATTATCAAGTCCGGTTCTGCCTTATTCTTGAGGAATATTCTTTTTGAATGTTTGGTCAAAGTGCATGTTCACAAGGGTTTTGAAACTCTAGCCGCATAAAGACTCTGAACGGATCTCAGCTGCATCATACGATGACACTTCTCCGCTGCGCCTCCCAGACTCCATCGCCCTATCCTCTCCAGGGCATATTCTGGGCGGCACTGTCCTGTGTGATCTCTCACACACATCCAAACGAGGGCCTCTAGTTGGGGTCCCATCGAGAACGAGCTCCTCTTCCTCGCACAGTGCTCTCATGCGGCGAGCCAGATCCCCTCCGCCTCCTCCCTCGCAGGCAACTTAGGCACATCTCCAGGCACACCTTCCTAGATCGACGCAAGATCGTCTGCGTCCCTCCAGGAACCAGCTCTAGCGGCACATAAGCCCAAGCATGCAGGCTCCTCCCCTTCATTGCGCACAGACCCAGGCGTGACTCAGCACATGCGACAACCCACCGAGGCACGAGATGACCCTATTCCTCCAACAGTACATCCAAGCGGAGGAACCCACTCACGCGACCCCAGTAGGTTGCGCGCATCCCGCTAGCGGCAAGCACCTGCCTCTCCCAGTCGCACTTCGACCTCCATCTCTCCTGCGACGGCGCATATGTCGACCTCCTCCAAGTCCCAAGTGTAGAGAAACCCCATTGGGGGCGGCAGGGGTTTTGAAGGAAGAGGCCCCGATTGAAAACCCTAAATAGGGTTACGACACTGTGAGCCTCCATTTAAAAAAATATTGGTTTTATTGTAAAGACCAAGAGGGTCTGGGTTAAAAAAAGGGTGGGAGGCATTTGTATCAAAAAAAGGGGTGTGTACATAAAAAAAATTCGTACTGGAAACAAAAAAGGGAGAAATGCCGGAAAAAATGAACGGCTTGAAAAAAGTTTAAAAATGATTAGAAAAAAGATTGAGAAAAAAATCTTGGTATTTGTGATGTTTTATTTTTCTCCCCATAATTTTTGTATTATCTTGTCTTCTCCCAACTTGGTCGACGCTCATGTTTTCCGACAAGTATGGAGAAAGGGGGAGTATTGTGTAGAGTCACAGGTCTTCTCCAGATTGCAGATTCATCAAACCAAACGGATTGTTCAGACTCGATGTCAGATTCCGAGTCTTCGGTTTCAGACATGCACATGTATGTGGTCTTTTCAGATGAGCACAAGTTTGCCATCATTTGTTCGTGGTCCCCATCATTCTTCTTGTTTTGTTGGCCATAGTTTTTCATGTGAGCCATAGGGACTCATAGTAGAGGACCATTCCCTATGCCATATTGGCAAGGGTTTTCCTGTGGTATCATAGGGAATCCAGAGTAGAGTGCCATTCTCTGTGCCAGATGGAAGAGACTCAATTCTCCGACAAGGAGACTTTCAGACTCCATTTACCAGCTATCGTGGACTTCGACGAGGATTGCACCTCCACAGACTTTTCAGTTCGGTCCTTTTCAAGGATGGAGCAGTTGTCCACATGTTGTGGCGTGCCAGATTACTCCGACAAGGAGATTCATTTAGTTGTAGTGGCTCTGACAGGCGCAGTTCAGAGTACATGCTCTCCGACGAGGAGATTCAATCAAGCTTGCAAAAGTCGGCCGACTAGTCGGCCCGACTAGTCGAGTTGGGGGGGGGGGGGGAGCCGACTCGACTAGGCCTAGTCGGCCCTTAGTCGGGCTGACTAGTCGGCCTAGTCGGCCGACTTTTACAACAACCTTTTTTATTTTTTTTGTTTTTCACTTTTTTTAATGCAAACATATTCTAATATGCTTAATATTATATTTAAAGTCAATTACTTCTTTTGTTTCATCATGATGTCATATAAAATGTACAGATATATGTATATACATACGAATATATGTATAAAAAACTGATTTAGATATTTAAAATAATAAAAAATTCAAAACCGACTAATGACCGACTAGTTGCCTGACTGCCGACTAATCCTTAGTAGGTGACCCCGCCGACCGAGTAACGACTACCGCTTTCTGCAACCTTGGATTCAGTTGACTCATACTCCAGCCCGTTCGTCCTCCTCACCTGCACGGCATGAGAAGCAACGTCCTCGACAACAGCTGACAGTTGTGCGCGTTGAGTAGATATTGTCTGTAGTGTTCTGTAGCATGAATTGAGTTTCTTTCTGTTTGTCCAAGCTGAACATTGCATGTTCCAAGTTGAGGGGAGTGTTGGAGTATTTGGTTGTGTGTCATATGAGTTGTAGGAAGGTAAATGGATCTCTCAGGATCCATTTACCCCATCCATATGTTTAGTCCCACATCTACAAGTGGTGGGACTTGGAGGCTCTGTGGAGGCTATAAGGAGCCCCAGACCTCCTGTATCCATTGAAAGAAAAGCAAATCAACATATGCCCCTTTGAGGCCTTTTCTCGTGGTTTCATCCCGCTCCTTAGGGAGTAGGGTTCCACGTAAAATCACTTTGTTCTTCATGTTTTATCTCTAGATCTATGCTATGTTTATCATTCACTTCTGCATTCTTTATTTTCTAACATCTAGTGCTCCTTATATAGTCTCCACAGAGCCTCCAAGTCCCACCACTGGTAGATGTGGGACTAAACATATGGATGGGGTAAATGGATCCTGGGGAGATCCATTTTTTCTCCTACAAATCATATGACACACAACCAAATACTCCAACAATAAGTTAGAAGAAGAATTGTGGACTCAGTGGCTAATTTCGAATCCCAAGTGCTACTGGTATTTTTGAACAGATTGTATGTTACTTTTTATCCATGGATACCTGTTGGTAGCCTGTTGCTCATATCATTCAAAAAATGGCCAATCCATTGGATAACCATTTTGATCGGAATGGGTGACTCCGTTGATCAAGTGCCATGTGTCGGTCCGGTCATTATATACAATGGGACAGTATCCACCTCATGTACACTTTTGTTATCAATTACATTTCTTCAAAAAAATCTGGTATCTTTTCTTTTGATGGCATTGTTTTACGGTGTAACCTTATCACCTTACTGATTTTTTATATATTTGTTTGTCTGTTTTGATTTATTGGCAATGGGTTCATTTTAGTTATTATCCATTTCCTTTCTGTGATGCACAAACTGAAACTTCCTCTGAATAGATTGCAACAATATTTGAAGGCAAAGCCGGCATGGAGATACGAGAATCTGCTGTGAGTTTGACAAAGAGATTAGCTCAGTCTGCTCAAGAAACCATAAATGATTTTATGGAAGCAGTAGAAAAAGATGCTACAAAAACCACAGTTCTGGATGGGACCGTTCATCCGCTTACAAGTTATGTAATTAATTATGCAAAGTTTCTCTTCGAGTAAGTCTATAATATTCTTTACTTCTGGACATTTACATTCCTAAAATATTTCTTGATGCTCTTTAGTTGGGCCCTCATGTTTTCCAGAGTTTTTGCATGCTTGAAATGGTTCGAGAATAAGATCTATACATAGTATGTGCTGCGTTCTTTTCCTAAAAAGAACATTACAATTTATGATATGGTGTGATATTGCATCTGGCTACATTATTTATTTACATCACAACTAAGCTTTCCATGGTCATTCGGTCTCCAAATTTGATTTGGACATGAAAGTTAAATAAGAACGGGTTGGCTTCGACCAATCATTTTTTGAGTAAAAGTAAATTTGGGAACATAAAATTGGCCTATAGGTCAGAAGGCATATATTGGGTTCTATACTTATGTACCTACTTCTAGTTTCATCAGGGAACCACTGAAGACAAAGCTGCTTTTCATATATTTGATAAATTGGATTCCCCACATTTTCTACACTGGTCAAATTACGAAAATCAAAGGCCTCTCAAGAACTGTGAAAGTTCTTCAAAACAAAGCTTCGGCTGTAGATTGATTTTTTGTTTTCTTAGTTATTTTGTATTTAGTGTCATTAAGGGATTATCCTTGCTTTTTTTGTTTTGATTCTCCCATGTAAATTTTCCATTTGATAATAGTGGGAAAAGCAAACTAGAAAAAACAGCATAAGGGGTCTCTTTCCTTAATAGAGCATTAACCTATTTTTAACATGGTATAGAGTCTTGATCCTCGACTGTGTTTCCATACCTCTTAAAACTTTAACTCTAACCCTAACCAAAAGAGAGAAGCGGTGTTGCCTCCATCTGTCATGGCATTGTCACAACCTCGTCCTCTGCTTGCAACACCGCCATCGCCTCCCTTTCATACTATGGCGTTGCTGCCTAAAGCAATAATGTTATCCTTGTTGCCAGCCTGTGGCGTTACCGTGTTGGGTCTAAAGCCATGAAGGCTTAAGCCTTAAGTTTGTTCAGGCCTGTTTTGCATCGTTAGGGGGTTGTTTTCATCCTCAAATTTCGCTCTTCGATCCTCCGAGCCTTTCCCATCCCGTAACATGCAAGGGGGTTCACACTCGATCTACATCCAGAAATCCTCCTAATGCATGCGTAAGCCTTGATTTCAGATCGGTTCCAACTGTGTTGCAATTCTTTTCTTCCTTCAACTATGATAGATATCAAGGACATGGGAGTTCTCAACTAGGACGAGATGAAGAACATGGCCCGATCATCAAGATGAATGTGAACAATTCATGACTCTTATGGTGGCTCATGATAAGGAGTATCTGTTAGAGAAGCCAGATCCCAAGGAAAAGATGAATAAATGTAACCTCGAAGAAAGACAATTCATTACGTAACGTGTGGCTTATGGGGTCCTCACTGCCATGCATAAGTCCATGACCGATGTTATATAGATCTCTCTTTCGGTTTCTTATTCTTAGATAAGAAATGCCATCAAAATCTTGCAGTTACATTATATTATTCATCACACCAAGCAAAACGACCTGACATTTTCAAATGAATCATGTCTATTACATTGCTTAGAAAGCTATTTTGCTCCACAAATACTATCCTTCATGCAACAGCAAATAGTAGAGAGCATACAGAGATATGTTCATGATTGGAATTTTTTAGAGTCATTTGCCTGTACATTTTTTTCCATGGATGGATGAGTTACTAGCATAATTATGACATATCATTAGCACCATGTCTTCCACTCATGCTCAAAATGACCGTTGTTGCAGTTAGTTTGTCAGGTATAGCACATGTATGTGGTTATTGTGGTTATTATTATGGTACAGATTGGCTTGTTGTTTTTAAAGCATCTCAACAGTCGTGTACGGATTGAGGACAAATTCAAGGCCCTTGAGCTTGTTTCCCATATGTGGTTTATGCATATGGTCGGCATTCACCAAAATCATGACAAGGGAAGGTTTACTTATCTCCCACCATGAATTTGCAACACGTTCATCTTGATCTAGATTATCCTCTCATTTCCACTAACTTGTTTATTAAGAAACTAAACTATTATTTCATCTTTGACAATTTCTATGTCGTATTTCCTATGTACTGGCATGTATGATGATTTCTTGTGCCCTTGAGAAAAGTCTTTATGGTGCATTTACTTTTGTTGTAGTTCGTTTGTTTTGTGTGGAACTTCTTCTTTGGCATATCTCTTACATTTACAGTTCAGTTACCTCCTCTTCAGAAGCTTCGTACAGTTCTTGCTCAATTGTCACATCAGTGCACCTTCCGGTGTGTGTCCCATGAGTTGGAAAACATTATTAGTCAGCCTTCCCTATCATGTCTGCAGGGAGCAACTCCTAAGTCTTTGAGCTATATCATTGTGATGTGAGGGTCAGTGGTATCTTTGATCTCCAGGGGCACATTATTAGTTGGTGGCTGTAGATTAAAGATTAAAGCCAGTTGGATTTTTCTTTTGAAGAAAAATCTAAAGTTGGGGTTGTAATCAACTCTTTTGTTTTCAACATTAAAACTCAGTTATCAATTTTTTTTTAAAAAAATGTGTTTTTCCATAGTGCACATGAACTCTGAACACTTCTTTGACATTTTTTAATAATGTGGTATTTTACATACAACTTCTTGTATCTAGACATCACGGCAAAATGTTGTTGCTAAAAGAAGACATTGCCACATTCTTGATGTTTCTAAAATCCTTTTGGTCCATAGCCATGCCTCACATACTTAATTGTGTGTGTTATTAACAATGCCTTAAATGTTGGATTTCACCCACAAAGAGAAATTCGATGGAATTTCGGTGAAATGACCGAAAACATGGGAAATTACTTGAAAACTCCTTTTCTAAAATAAAAGTTTCTAATATTCTTTAATCAATAAATGAGATAGAATTATATAATTTTTTTCCTAATAATACGATGTTAACATGATATGTTACCTTCAATTTCCATCTAATCTCTTAAACAGTCGTAGTATGTCACTCAAAACCAGAACCATATTTGGGACCGGAATTAGAAGCCATTAGTTTCACTCGTGAACATGAAAAAAATGAGAACATGCAATAATAATTTGAAAGAAAAATATAGGCCAATAAAGAAGATTGGCAAATGATATCTTATGTAAGAAATTAAAGATCGAAATGATAGCTTAGAACTTGTATCTAACTAAACTACTTTGAACTTAGAAAAAAAATTAATTTTAGGAATAAAATAAGATAAATACGCATGCACACACACAACTCAAACAAATCTTTTTAACATGTATGTCTAGAAAATGCATCGTAGAGCTTGAGATCGTAAAATATATGCTATACGCAACATAAACAAATCAATTAACAATAAGAAATTGTGTAGCATCCTCAAGCACAATGTATATCCAATGTAATAGTAGGCAAATACTTACAGTCACATGACATGGAAGGTTTCTAACAACCTAACATTTGTATAGGCCCGTGTATGCTCCTTGTAATATAGAGAAGCAGCAAGAAAGAGAGTCCAAGAAATGATCAAATTTCTAGTGTCTTATGAGATGAAATTATACAATGTAATGCACAAATATATAGAGCTTAAAGAGACGAGGCGCTTGGACTCATATGCGAACTCACAGGCTTTTGTCTCCCTTTATATTATATAAATATGTTATCAAATATCTTTTTCAAGCTTTTCCCTCTCTCGATCTGACTCCTTTGCTCATTCTCTTGGCTAGTTGTTGAGTTTTGTCATGGGAAAGAGGCAATAAGTGCCATGAAACGATGCACTGTGACTGGTCATTGGCGTGTAAACACTGCGGTAGCTTGTAACCCGGTGGGTATGGCTGAAATTAGGTCAAAGAGTGGTCTAAGAGGCTAGAAAGATGAATTTTGGTGAAACATGACTAAATTCTTTTTTTGTTTTATAGTCTAAATTCGACCGTAATGTCGGCAAAATCTGGGAAAAGAAACTGCTATGGGATATCGATTTCGACCACTTATCGCAACCGAATTTCGATTGGAATTTCGGTGAAATTTGATGCCATAATTATTAATGTGAATTTTTATATGATTTATAATATGCCTTCATCTTTTCTTGATGAATAGGTCCTTTTGCCACTTTTATTTTATAACAAGATGTCTGTTGCTCTTCATGTGTTTGGATGTGTAGTCTCTTGCTTTTATTTTCTAAACAAGATCTGTAGTTCGTTGCTCTTCATGTATTTGGATGTGTAGTCTTTTGTTTAAGTTTTGGATCTTGGTAGGGACAAGTTGTCTCCATGAACATTTAAATGTATTTTCATGTGTTACTCAAGATTCAAAAGGTTATTTGGTGCCATATCCTTATGGTACGAGATATCATGCCATTGTTGATGTTACTTAATTTGAGTGTATTTATTTGCCCATTTCTATAGTAGATTGACGTCAGAGGTAAATAGTACATGTTGAGGATAAGAATGATTGTTCTTACTAGAATATGGTAAGGATAAGAATGATTGTTCTTATTAGAATATGATACCTTAGGGCTCCTGCTATAGAGAGACATGTAGGATTAAGTTTTATTGAAGAGACTCTATAAAAGAAAATATAAGAATATCCCCAAGAAAATATAAGATGTTAGAGTATTTAGAGCATGCGTCACTTATGTAATAGGTGGGTAAATGGATCCTGGAGAAGATCCATTTACCCCATCCTGTGTTTAGTCCCATACTGCCCAATGGTGGGACTTGGACGCTCTGGAAAGGCTATATAAGGAGCCCCAGACCTCCTGTACTCATTGAGAAAAGCAATAGAAAAAACACGCCCCTTAGAGGGCTTCTCCCGTGGTTTCATCCCGCTCCTCACGGAGTAGGGTTCCACGTAAAATCATGATGTTCCCATGTTTATGTTTCTTGTTCTTTATGCTCTGTTTATCATTCCGCTTCCGCATTCTTCATATTTTATAACATGGTATCAGAGCGGGTTCGGTTCTCGAGGAGTTTATGTTTTTCATTTGTTCGAGATTCGAGTTTGGTGATTTTATTTTTTAAAAGAACTTTTCATGTTCAAAGTTTGAGTTCTAGGGATTTGTTTAAACCCTAGAGTTCATGTTCAAGTTGAATCAACGGCATTGCGGCGCCCTCGCCTCCAGATTCCAGCACATTTCCCAGCCGCACAAGGCTCCAGTGCATCACAGATCTAGGGTTTCTGAACCCGTGATCTGGCGTACTCCCTCTGACTTCCAAGTGCGCTGGAGGCGCACCCCATCCAGTCTCTGCGCGCTTCCCGCGCTAAGCCACAGGCGGCAGCGCCCTCAGCCATAAACGAGAAGACCTGTGACGCATATCTCGGCGGCGCCTGTTCAGATCGCGGCGGCCCTCTTCAGTTCTCCACCACATATCTTCAGCAGCAGGCAAATCTCGAAGGCGCGCACAACTCCTGGCAGCGTCAAGCCACACTGTCCTTCCGTCTTTTCCTGGATATTCGTGATATTAAAAAAAAAATTCGGCTACGAATTCCAGATGCTCCAGGCGGAGCCAAACATCTTCGAAATCACCATCGTGAAAGTCCTCTTCAAGCCCTAGCGGGATCTTCTTCAAGCCCTAGCGGGAAACGAATTAGGCCGTGGTTGTGCACGTCTCTCCCCGCGGCGGCGCGGGTCCCAGCGTAGGCGGCATCTCCCAGCGTTGGCGGAACCCTAACCACGCGGAGACCTTTCCCCATCAGCGGCGACAGGAGCGCGGGCTCCTCCCCTCCCGATCTCGCCGCGGCGAAGTCCCCAACGTCTAAGGCGGCCCTGCGTGTGAAGCGAATCCCGAGCGGCGCGATTGAAGCGAAACCCTCAATTGGGGCGGCCCTGCGTGTGCACCCTAAATAAGGAAAGGGCCCAGTGGGCCATGCTTCTATAAAAAAAGAAAAAAAAGGAAAGAGAGAGAGATTTTGTAAAGCCCATTTGGACTAAGGTACATTTGGGTCCAAATGGACCACGCTTATATTGTTAAACAAAAAAAAAGAAAAAAAAAGGCGCGTACATTTGAAAAGCCGTACGCATAGAAAAAAAATGAAAGAGGCGCGTACACGAAGAAAAAGCCGTACGCAAAATTCAAAAAAAAAAGAGAAAAAAAATGTTGCAAAAGCCGGAAAAAAGTTGGAACGGCTTATACATAAAAAATGTTCAAAAAAAATGGACGGCGTATTACAAAAAAAAAGAAAAAGAAAAGCCGCAAGAGAAATTTTTTGAGAATATTCATTTTTCCCATATTTATGTATTATCTTATCTTCTCCCAATGTGGTCAACAATGTCATTCCGACCAGTATGGGAGAATGGGGGAGTATATATAGAGAGTCACAGGTCTTGTTCCAAGATTCAGATATCATATTTTCCAGACCGGTCAGATGTTCAGACTCTACAAATTTCAGACTCGATGATGACGCATGCCAATCATTCTTGTTGGTCGGCCAGAGCTTTCATGTGAGCCATAGGGACTCCAGAGCAGAGGACTATTCCCTATGCCATTAAGGGCAAGGGTTTTCATGTGGTATCAAAGGGACTCCACAGTAGAGTACCATTCTCTGAGCCAGATAGACACTCCAGCCCCGTTCGTCCTCCTCACGTGCACGCCATGAGAAGCAACGTCCTCGACTGCAGCAATTGTGCGCGTTGGGTTGATATTGTCTGTAGTGTCATGTATTGTGAGTTGAGTTTCTTTCTGTTTGTCCAAGCTGAGCATTGCATGCTCCAGCTTGAGGGAGAGTGTTAGAGTATTTGGAGCATGCGTCACTTATGTAATAGGTGGGTAAATGGATCCTGGAGAAGATCCATTTACCCCATCCTGTGTTTAGTCCCATACTGCCCAATGGTGGGACTTGGACGCTCTGGAAAGGCTATATAAGGAGCCCCAGACCTCCTGTACTCATTGAGAAAAGCAATAGAAAAAACACGCCCCTTAGAGGGCTTCTCCCGTGGTTTCATCCCGCTCCTCACGGAGTAGGGTTCCACATAAAATCATGATGTTCCCATGTTTATGTTTCTTGTTCTTTATGCTCTGTTTATCATTCCGCTTCCGCATTCTTCATATTTTATAACATAAGAGTATCCCCTTCAGGGGTGTCCAAAAATCTTTCACTACACTCATTCAAGCTGGAGCATGCATATCAACATGCTCATCATGTAACAACATCTTTCAAACTATATACCAATGAAAGCATTGAAGAAAACGTTAGCAGTTGGATCTTTCAAGGTTACATTAGTGTTGACACAATAATCATTTTTGTAGAAAGAAATAAATGGATTTTTTATTCTGAGGGTTAGAGGGCTCTCTTGTATAAAGATGAGAAACCCTAGGGAGAGACATAATAAATATGAGAATACAAAGAAATTCTCAACACTCCCCCTCGAGTGGAGCATAGATGTCAATCATGCTCAGCTTGGAACATCTCTGGAATGAGCCCCTGGCTAGGGCCTTGTAAAAACATTAGTTGTTTATTCCCTATGCTGACGTGGGAAGTAGAGATAAAGTCCTTCTGTATAATATCTTGTGTGTAATGGCAATCTACCTCAATGTGGTTGGTCCTCTCATGGAAATTGGGATTGTTGGCAATGAATAGAACATCCTGGTTGTTGCAAAGCAATTGTATGGGAATAGGTGCGTCGATATTTTAGCCCATTAGAACACATCTTTACTTGCATCATCTCGATGCTCTCTTGCACCATAACTCTATATTCTGATTCATCACTAGATCTATCAACCACAATCGACTTCTTTCTTTTCCATGAGACCAAAGAAATCCATATGAAAATTGTAAAACCATGGATAGATTTCTTGTCAGCGCATCCTGCATAGTTTGTATCTGCACAGGCCATGATGGCAAGAGATTCCCTCTAATAAAAAGCAATCATGTGCGTGGAAAAGACTTCAGATACCTTATGATCATGTGAACAACATTCATATGGGCATGTCATGATTGCTCCATAAAATTATACCTTTGCTCACTAATAAAGAAGATATCTGACTTGGTGATAGTCATGTAGAGGAGCTTCCGAACATGTTCCATGTATCTCCTCTTGTCCACCTCATTTGTATCATCTTTGTAGAACTTCATGCTTAGGTGTATATGAGTAGTGCCATATCTGCCATCTTCCATTCCTGCTTTAGGGGAAGATTTGTAATATACTTTCTCTGTATCATTAGAAGACCTCTCTAGTTCCTGGCAAACTCAAGCTAAGGGAAGTATCCCAGTTTGCCAAGATCTTTGGTGACAAATTGTTGTCCAAGGATTGCCTCAACCTCATTGATGCCATGTAAGTCATTTCTTGTAACAACATAAATCAGAAGGACGATAATGCCTCTTTATGTTATGTGTAAAAATGAGTGCTCTGCAACCAATCTCTTGAAGCCCCAACGTTCTATCAAGTCGGAATTTTTGGAACCATGCTATGAGACTTTTCTTAAGGCCATAAATAGCTTTATGAAGTGTGCATATATTTTGATACTACCCCAACAACAAACCCAAGTGGCTACTGCATATAGACTTCCTCCTGCAGGTCTTCATACAAGAAAGCATTCTTGACATGAAGTTGGGAAAGTGAGCAGTCTCATACAATTTCAAAATAGAGTTGGATCCTGAGTGTAGAATGATGAGCTATGAGGGAAAAGTGTGATGATAGTCCACTCTATATGTCAGAGTATACCCATGTGCCACAAGCCTATCCTTGTAATGATCGATACAGTCATATGCTTTCTGCTTCACTATAAAGAACCATTTGCAGCCACCTTAAAAGCTCCTACCGGGGTAGTAACCAAACTCCATGTGTCACATGATTGGGGTGCGACCATCTCCTCCTCCATAGCAAAACATTAATGGTTGTCTCACATAGCCTCCTGATATGTGCGTGTGATCTCTACGGTGGACATCACACCGCAGACTTTCTAAAATCCTTTGAAAGACACCCTAAAGTAACTAGGATGCGAGAGGATATGTAGCACATGTACATCTCCACTTTTAAAGAGTAACAGGTTGATCAAGATCCTATATATGATATATCTCCTATATGCTTCTCTCCTGAGGTGTTACATGCTCAACCTATAAAGTATCATACTCTATGGACAAATCAACATGTCATCGGTAGAAATCAATTGCTCGAATTTTACTTGGGACATGTTGGGTGATGGGGAAGCCACACAAGGAAGGGGTAAAGTAGGCTGCATGCGAATGTAGTAATGATGCAAACTCTGAGCCATATGAGGAGGCAAAGGAGGTGGAATGTAAACATCCTCACCAAACAAACTCAGATGGGATCATTAAGTCACATCTAGGAGGAAAATAAATGAAAGACTCAGATTGTGATGTCAACACTAACATAGAACTTCCGTCTGGAAGGATCAAAGCACATGTACCTTTCTGGGTTCAGGAAGAACCCACAAAAACATACTTGACAACTTTGGGAGAGAGCTCGTATAACAGGAGCACAAGGTCATATAACATAGAGCCAAAAACATGAGGTGTTTAGAAAAGGTCTTATCGGGAGATGTTAGAAATATGGAAACACGGAAACTAATATCAGAGAAAATGGAATAAACAAGGAAGAACATCAGGATTTTACGTGGAACCAAACTCCCTAAGGAACAGGATGAAACCATGGACATGGGAGAATGCCTCAAAGAGCTGATTCGTTCATTGAACTTTCTCATATGATATAGGAGGTCTGGAGCTTCTTATATAGCCTCCATGGACCCTCCAAGTCTCCACCACTGGTAGATGTGGGACTAAACACTAGATGTGGTAAATGGATCCTGGAGGGATCCATTTATCTATCTACACAAGTGACATATATACTCCAACAAGGAAAATATAATCGAGAAAGGAACCTTTTCTCTTAATTTAGAAGACAACCTAGGACTCTCCATGCTTTTATTAGGAATGTCATCATATCCTACCTCTTTCGCATGTTTCATAACCTTCAAAGCCTCTCTACTTCTTTCATGTGTATTCATCTATATTTACACGATTTAAGTAACTTTAAGTACTAGCTAGATCTCCCATAGTGGTATCTCTATTTCCTTCTCCAATGAAAAGCTTATAAAATACTGCTTCCATCTAGTCTTTATATCCTTCTGAGTAACAAGTATGTGTTCTCTCCTCATCTGTATTGCATCTCACTTGAGAAAGTTCTTTGATCTTACTTTCTCTTGATTTGGTCAATTTAAATATATCCTTCTGGCCGTCCTTAGAGTTGAGATTTTTGTACAAACATTCATAAGCTTTGACTTAGATTCTCTTACTACTTTCTTCGTTTCCTTCTTTGCTATTTTGTATTTTGGGACATTTTCCTCTGTTATATCCTTAGACATATCTTTAAAGTATGTTTTTTTTATTTTGAGATCCTCTTCCACCCTTCCACTTCACCACTAAGCCTTCTTTTGGCCTGGAACTCCTCCCTTTGACTCGCCTCGCATCTCTTTGGCTACCCTTTAGATACAATATGCTACCGCCTCCCACATATCGCCTTTACCCTTCGCCTAGCATCCCTACCATAAACTGCTCCTTAATGCTATTGGCAGTAATCTCCCTACTAAAAACCTGGCTACCTTCTCGGGTACTATGGCCACATCTGCCTCTGTCACAGTGTTGATGAACCGCAAAATCGGACCTTTAATAGTGCGGAATTAGCACTTCAACATGTCGATGCAGTCGGGCCGATTTTGGTCATCAAAGAGACCACCTCATTGATATATGTCAAATAAGAATGCGATGGTCATGATTTTTTTTTACTTGGCAAGATACCAAGGTCGAACTCAGGGACACGAGCCTCTCTCGAATTAATCGGATTTAAGTTTATTTAATTAAATGTTGAGTTAAAGGCATATAGGACAAATTATACGAGAAGACCACACAACAATGCATTAAAAATAGACATGCATTTTTTATCAATTTTTTTATCATGCAAATAGATGCAATGACAATATGCCCTAGGTTAAAAGAATGAGCCAACTAAATCACAAGTTAATTTCAGATTAAAAATGAAGCACTAACTCTTTTGACATAATTTGCAATATTAATCAAAAAGGCATAAAAGACACTAGAGTTAATTAAAAAAAATACATTGAGATTACCGTGTCAAATCAAGGGAACAAATATGCCATTAAAAAGTACGTCAAGCAAGCGTTAAAATGAAACTGAAATCAACTTAATCGGAGCTACGAGGCTCAAGATATGCATGAAGAAAGACAAGGGCATAACTGAAATAAAACATGAAATGATAACTACAAAGAGGTCCCTGGGAGGGACTAAAAAGAAATAAAAATAAAGCTCGAGTCCTTCCCTGTAAATTTACCAAACGCGCGGGGACCTTTTTGCAATATTGAAGAATTCCGTGGGCTCCTCTGCAATTTGCCCAGACAAGCACGTGCCAGGCACGTGCCTCACCAGGTTCGGACGAAGGGTCGGGTTCGGCAGAGGATCGTATTTGCTTCGGCTAGGCTCGTACTTAGGCTTGGGCCTACTGCAGGCTCGGGATAGGCCCGGAGTATCCGAACCTGCTGGTCTGGATCTGAGGCTCGGAGAGGTCTCCGGAATTGACACGTGGCTTGCTCGTGGCCATTGGATCGTGTGAATCGGGCAGCTGCTGTGCGTAAGTATAGTGTTGACGTGGCAGCGATGAGTCCGTCGGATCGAGATGATCCAACGGACTATTGGCATTAATGACGTGGCTTCATCGGGTCTGTTGGATGGTCGCTGAGATGGGACCATCCAACGGCCACTGTGCTTCGTCCTCGAGCCTCAGCTGGCGGCGACTTTGGAGCACCGGCGAAGGAGCTCCTCCTCCGCCTCTCACTCTCGGTCACGGTGGACCTCCCCCGAGCCCAAGGAATGGTCGTCGATGAAGCGGGGGACTCGGGGAAGGTCCAGAAGCATCTGGTGTCGCTCATCGACGCTCGGTGACTGCGAAATCGATGAAATCGGCTCCGGCCGAGCTCCGATCATTGAGCGAATAGAGACCTGCAAGGTTAGTAGCATATAGCCGAAGCTTAAGGGTGCGTGAGTGAGTGGGAGCTCGAAGGGAACGGAGAAATGGGGAGCTCGAAGCTCCTCCGCCATGGGTGGCGGAGGAGATGGGTCGGTAGGTGACTAAGGGTCTGGAAGAAAGAGGAGGTGATCGGATCTATGCGCGGCGAAGGGGGGTTGAAGGTAGAGCTAATGGAATGATCAACGAAGGGCGAGATTGGTTGACAAAGCTTAATTAATTAAGTAAAAGATGAAGAAAATGCAAAGAGAGAAAGAGGGGCTTACCTGGTCGGAGGCGGAGCGGGGGCTTGTGAGCGAACTCCGAGGTGGAGCCCTGGTCGTCGTTGAACCTCCGCAGCGACTGGAGGCAGCTCTAGCGGTCGCAGAGCGCCATCACGGCGGAGGGTCGACACCGGGAAGAAGAGCCGTCTTCGCTCAATCGCACCGCCTCCCCCTGTCACAGGGAGGCGGAGGAGGGCTGGGCCCCCTTCCTCGTAAAGGTGGACACCGGTGAACGGTGGGAGGGGCGGGGTATTTGAAGGGCGAGGGCAGAGGTTCCGGTGATGGGGTCGTGGTTTGTGAGGCGATCATGGGATGAGTGGGAGGACGACAGTGGTTAGTGGAGGCGTGCGCGCGGTAGAGGGAAGAGTAGGGCAGGTCGGAGGGCAGTTGGCGATGGGAGAAGTCAACTGTGGCGGCGGAGAAAAAGGAAAGGGGGAAGGGTGTGCGCGAGCTGGAACGTGGGAGAGAGGGAGGCTCCCGGAGGTAGACGATGGAGATCAACCGTTGGATCTGGGGATCCAACGGCGGGTCTTTGGGCGCGAGCAAGCGGATCGGATTGAATCGGGGCGATGCGAATGAAGGGAGATGGGATAGGCCACGTGTCATCTTGAGAGAGCGGCGCTAATTTGCGGGCCAGATGCGAAGGAGTTGCTGATCAAAGGGTTGAGAATCAAAGCGGTAGCTGCGGCTCAGATCAGAGGATCGTGGATGCGATCAATGGCGGATGACAGCGCCACGTGTCATGACGAGGTCGAGGCGCTAAAGGACGGTGATGATGGAAAGCTCAGGCCGATCGAGCGGTTGAGGGGCATCAAGGGAAGGAGCGGCTGAGATGAAACATCCGAGACGCGATCGATCGATCTTCAACGCGCCACGTGGCGAGCCCTGCTTAAAGCGCTAAAGGACGGTGCGGATTGAAGGCGGGGGAAGATCTGATGGATGAGGAAATAGACGTGCGTGGACACAGCGGGGCCGTTGGATCTGAAGCGAGATCCAACGGCCAGGGGTGGTGGCGGATGAGAAAAGATAGACGGGCCACGTGGCGCCCCCAGAATGGGCCACGTGGCCCAATCAGATTATTGTGAAAGTATTTTTGACTTTTGGAGGTTAAATTGGCTGAATTTGAGAAAACTCAAAACATGAAAGTTGTAGATCTTGACGAGATCTACAAGTTTCATGTTGACCAAAACTGGAAATGAGATCAAACAAAGACCCGAAATATTTTTGAGGGTATTTTTAAGTCTAAAAATACCACAATTTTTTGTTTTGTCATTTTTTTTGTGATTTTTAATTTATTTAGGACTCTGATAATTACAAAACTTTAACTGGGTTTTATTGACACTCAGCTTAAGCAAGGGGGTTAAAAATGAGAAATAAAGATGATGAAATCGAGTTTCATCACCCCCCCTATACTTAAACTATGCTCGTCCTCGAGCATAAAAAAGAATGACTAAGTTGGATTAACCCCCTTATGCATGTGAATACAGGATCCAATCTGATCAAGTCGACTCGACTTTAGAGATCCAAAATTCTAGAGTTCAACCCAGCCTTAATCAAGAGGCTTCCAATTCCTCTACTTCTCTAGACTCTCTCTGATGTACATATAAGCTAAAGGATATGAAGTTTAGTGTTGACTGCAATTCTGAGAGTAGAGTCAATTCGTCACCCAAAGTCTTAGTCCGAGAAAATCTCCTAAGGACCCAATCCTCAGCACTAGGGAATAAATCAAATCTTGCATTCAGTCCACCGTCTCTTTAGTTGTCAGACTTAGAAAATGTAGATGACAGGCCAGAAATGGAGAGCATGGGATTGTGTTAATTCTTCTCTCCCTCTCATTGGAACAAGGATTCTCTCTAGTGCCTTTTTACGCAACGCATTTTTTTGGTGTTGATCAGTGCGTTCGTCAAGAGAAGTTGGAGCCGTCTGCACTTGTTTTCCTGGGAGTACACCGGGGTGTGTCTCTTTTGAGTACCTATCGTACCTTCGACACCCAATATTGTAGCATTTACGATGCAGAGCCCTTTTTTGGTGCAAGCCCGACTCCTGGTCCTAATAGCGGTGGTCCAAGTGGACACTTTGAAAAGTTTGGGAGCGCTCGCCTTTGGTGGAAGCTCTTTGATATTTGAATTGATGGAATGAGAGCTTTTCTTGGAATTTCATTGCTTTGTAGTATTTTTTTGGCTAGCTCCACTGCTTTTACCAAGAGTTGGCGCACACTGATCAACAATTTTTTTATTTATATCACACCCAGGTACTTTGATAAATATCAAGAGATTAGTATAAGAACCAAGTTCTCATACTGGCTATTTTGCTGACACTCAGGTTTCCTGAAGCCTTCAAAGATTTTATCTCATCCTCGAGCATCATTAGATTAAATCCAGACTCGAATCCCTCATCCCAATCCCTCAGGTGAAAAATCAACTCATCTCAATCAAAACCGCAGTCGTGCATGTGATGTGTTGATCATATTCTCTTTGTCTGAGATTAAGCATGGAATATAGCATGCAAATCTAGAAACCTAGGGGAATGTGGATGATTAAGTCTAAGACCCTGATGGCTAAGGCTGGTTAACCGCAAATCTCAAAGACCTCAAAAATCAAGCTTCCTTGAACATTTTAGATCCTGGGTGAAAGTGTACGAGTAGAGGTTTAATCCAACTCCTTCATTCAAAAACATTTTTTTTGAATTTTGCACATTTTTATGGATCTTAGTTTTTAAAGTTAAAACACAGGTTAGACTCAACTTTCCTTGATAAAAGAGACTTTCAAAATCATGTCACGCAAATAAAAAGTTTTCAAACATTTTCAAAAGAATTTTTCAAAACAAGGAAAAATCATTTTCGAAAATATTTCTATAGAAAATAGCGTAACATAATATCGAAAAGCCGCGAAATCATTTGTGTTCTCTTAGTCCAAAGAATTTTACCTTAGCCAAAAAGTTCTAAATTTTTCAAAATTTTCAGATTATAGCTAAACTAAGTAAAGTGTACATACGGTATACCCCCCTATCCTTAAACTTTGCTATGTCCTCATAGCACTAGATGATACGAGTCCATAGATCCATTTAAGTATATAGGAATATACGGGCACTAAGAGAGGGCTCCCCCTATACTTAGGTTAGAAATAACCTAAGTATAAAGGCAAGAAAAGATGAGTAGAGAAATCACAGGGACTTGGGTCCCCCCTATACTTAGGCTGAGATTAGCCTAAGTATAAAGATGGAAATTGATGTTGGAAGAGACCCAAGGTGAACGAAGAAGAAGGATGAATATACAAGTGAGCGGTTGAATCTTCGGAGATGAAATGGAGTGTCTTCGGTTTTGAGGTGCGTGTCGCATCAAACAAGGCTCAATCAAGCAAGCAAACCCTTAGTTTCACCAACTCACACATGAAACCAACCAAGGTTGGTTTATTATCTTGTCTGTTTTATTGGTGATAAAACATTTGATTTTTACGCAAAGAAAAGATGTGAAGTGAAAATCATTGCGTAAGCGAGGGTATTGCTCTCCCAAAACCGAATTTTACTCCATTCTTGGTTGACTTGCAATTAACAGTCCCAATTTTATTTTAGGTTTTCACTGATTATGGTTAGCACAAAATCAAGAAGTCATCGTTTACCGGTCATTCCCTTTTTCCCTTTAACCTAGGTGATCAAGCTAGGAAAACGAAACCGAGAAAAACATGTATTCGATAAAAACCGCGATCTAGGCTAAGCGAGAGATCATGCAGTGATTTGACAAAAACACGTGAAAAACTGGGGCTGTTTTGAGAACCAAAATCAATGTATGCAAGTCGAGTAAAACCGCACCTAATCATGCATCTATTAGCGGGGAATGATATCCATTTAAGTTTGGCTAAGTGAGGCGAGATTACGTGCGTCTATGATTTAAAGTGTGACCTAACCTACGATCAAGCACATAAGAATATGAAAAATAAAATGAGCTCGGAGAGCCGCGTATCTAGTCCTAGGTCGACACTCAAGTGGGGACGATCCCCACACAACCATATTCGTTCGATTTCACTCGCGAGTCTTCAATCGAAGACCGCTGTAAACGACGAATTATTACAAGTCATGCAAACATAAAATGCGAGAATTTTTTTTTTCTTTCTTCCTTATTTGCTCCAAGCCTGCTCCTGCGGCTCCTCGCAGCGGGGAGCGTCCTGCTCCTCGCCTCCTTGATCCATCAAGGGCCCTACCACAAAACAATGGTTAGATATCAAATAAGAAAGAAAATTTTATATGCAAAATATGTGATCATTTGACCTATAAAGAGGAACACTAAATTAAACATACGAAAATCCAAAAAATATAAGAAATGAGCCGTGTCCCCGGCAACGGCGCCATTTGATGAACCGCAAAATCGGGCCTTTAATAGTGCGGAATTAGCACTTCAACATGTCGATGCAGTCGGGCCGATTTTGGTCATCAAAGAGACCACCTCATTGATATATGTCAAATAAGAATGCGATGGTCATGATTTTTATTTTACTTGACAAGATACCAAGGTCGAACTCAGGGACACGAGCCTCTCTCGAATTAATCGGATTTAAGTTTATTTAATTAAATGTTGAGTTAAAGGCATATAGGACAAATTATACGAGAAGACCACACAACAATGCATTAAAAATAGACATGCATTTTTTATCAATTTTTTTATCATGCAAATAGATGCAATGACAATATGCCCTAGGTTAAAAGAATGAGCCAACTAAATCACAAGTTAATTTCAGATTAAAAATGAAGAACTAACTCTTTTGACATAATTTGCAATGTTAATCAAAAAGGCATAAAAGACACTAGAGTTAATTAAAAAAAATACATTGAGATCACCGTGTCAAATCAAGGGAACAAATATGCCATTAAAAAGTACGTCAAGCAAGCGTTAAAATGAAACTGAAATCATCTTAATCGGAGCTACGAGGCTCAAGATATGCATGAAAAAAGACAAGGGCATAACTGAAATAAAACATGAAATGATAACTACAAAGAGGTCCCTGGGAGGGACTAAAAAGAAATAAAAATAAAGCTCGAGTCCTTCCCTGTAAATTTACCAAACGCGCGGGGATCTTTTTGCAATATTGAAGAATTCCGTGGGCTCCTCTGCAATTTGCCCAGACAATCACGTGCCAGGCACGTGCCTCACCAGGTTCGGACGAAGGGTCGGGTTCGGCAGAGGCTCGTATTTGCTTCGGCTAGGCTCGTACTTAGGCTTGGGCCCACTGCAGGCTCGGGATAGGCCCGGAGTATCCGAACCTGCTGGTCTGGATCTGAGGCTCGGAGAGGTCTCCGGAATTGACACGTGGCTTGCTCGTGGCCATTGGATCGTGTGAATCGGGCAGCTGTTGTGCGTAAGTGTAGTGTTGACGTGGCAGCGATGAGTCCGTCGGATCGAGATGATCCAACGGACTATTGGCATTAATGGCGTGGCTTCATCGGGTCCGTTGGATGGTCGCTGAGATGGGACCATCCAACGGCCACTGTGCTTCGTCCTCGAGCCTCAGCTGGCGGCGACTTTGGAGCTCCGGCGAAGGAGCTCCTCCTCCGCCTCTCACTCTCGGTCACGGTGGACCTCCCCCGAGCCCAAGGAATGGTCGTCGATGAAGCGGGGGACTCGGGGAAGGTCCAGAAGCATCTGGTGTCGCTCATCGACGCTCGGTGACTGCGAAATCGATGAAATCGGCTCCGATCGAGCTCCGATCATTGAGCGAATAGAGACCTACAAGGTTAGTAGCATATAGCCGAAGCTTAAGGGTGCGTGAGTGAGTGAGTGGGAGCTCGAAGGGAACGGAGAAATGGGGAGCTCGAAGCTCCTCCGCCATGGGTGGCGGAGGAGATGGGTCGGTAGGTGACTAAGGGTCTGGAAGAAAGAGGAGGTGATCGGATCTATGCGCGGCGAAGGGGGGTTGAAGGTAGAGCTAATGGAATGATCAACAGAGGGCGAGATTGGTTGATGAAGCTTAATTAATTAAGTAAAAGATGAAGAAAATGCAAAGAGAGAAAGAGGGGCTTACCTGGTCGGAGGCGGAGCGGGGGCTTGTGGGCGAACTCCGAGGTGGAGCCCTGGTCGTCGCTGAACCTCCGCAGCGACTGGAGGCAGCTCAAGCGGTCGCAGAGCGCCGCATCTCCGCCGTGATCGGCGGAGGGTCGACACCGGGAAGAAGAGCCGTCTTCGCTCAATCGCACCGCCTCCCTCTGTCACAGGGAGGCGGAGGAGGGCTGGGCCCCTTCCTCGTAAAGGTGGACACCGGTGAACGGTGGGAGGGGCGGGGTATTTGAAGGGCGAGGGCAGAGGTTCCGGTGATGGGGTCGTGGTTTGTGAGGCGATCATGGGACGAGTGGGAGGACGACAGTGGTTAGTGGAGGCGTGCGCGCGGTAGAGGGAAGAGTGGGGCAGGTCGGAGGGCAGTTGGTGATGGGAGAAGTCAACTGTGGTGGCGGAGAAAAAGGAAAGGGGGAAGGGTGTGCGTGAGCTGGAACGTGGAGAGAGGGAGGCTCCCGGAGGTAGACGATGGAGATCAACCGTTGGATCTGGGGATCCAACGGCGGGTCTTTGGGCGCGAGCAAGCGGATCGGATTGAATCGGGGCGATGCGAATGAAGGGAGATGGGATAGGCCACGTGTCATTTTGAGAGAGCGGCGCTAATGAGGCGGCCAGATACGAAGGAGCTACTGATCAAAGGGTTGAGAATCAAAGCGGTAGCTGCGGCTCAGATCAGAGGATCGTGGATGCGATCAATGGCGGATGACAGCGCCACGTGTCATGACGAGGTCGAGGCGCTAAAGGACGGTGATGATGGATAGCTCAAGCTGATCGAGCGGTTGAGGGGCATCAAGGGAAGGAGCGGCTGAGATGAAACATCTGAGACGCGATCGATCGATCTTCAACGCGCCACGTGGCGAGCCCTGCTTAAGGCGCTAAAGGACGGTGCGGATTGAAGGCGGGGGAAGATCTGATGGATGAGGAAATAAACGTGCGTGGACACAGCGGGGCCGTTGGATCTGAAGCGAGATCCAACGGCCAGGGGTGGTGGCGGATGAGACAAGATAGACGGGCCACGTGGCGCCCCCAGAATGGGCCACGTGGCCCAATCAGATTATTGTGAAAGTATTTTTGATTTTTGGAGGTTAAATTGGTTGAATTTGAGAAAACTCAAAACATGAAAGTTGTAGATCTTGACGAGATCTACAAGTTTCATGTGGACCAAAACTGGAAATGAGATCAAACAAAGACCCAAAATATTTTTGAGGGTATTTTGAAGTCTAAAAATACCACAAATTTTTGTTTTGTCATTTTTTTTTGTGATTTTTAATTTATTTAGGACTCTGATAATTACAAAACTTTAACTGGGTTTTATTGACACTCAGCTTAAGCAAGGGGTTAAAAATGAGAATAAAGATGATGAAATCGAGTTTCATCAAGTGTGTGCATGGATTATTGAGTCTAGTGTGTATACGCACTTGACTAGAGAAGGCAGTCGGTTGACCTCCTTTGAACCCTCTTCCACTGCGAAGTCGGTTCACCTAGCCAACGATGCATATTATCCTATTTCCATAGTTGGGAATATGGAGCTTTCCTCTAAATGTAGACTCTTTAGCGATTTCCGTGCCTCTAATTTTCCTTTGTGCCTTCTATTTGTTCATAAAGTATATGTGGTGAACTGAACTGTAGAGTGATTTTTTATGCATCCTATTGTTACTTTCATGAAATGTGGACGATGCTGATTTTTGGTGGGGGACATGAGAAGAACGACATATACTATCTTCATATCCCTGTTGATTCCACTTTGTCGATGCCATATCTGTGTCTGTTGACATCTTCCTATGTCATATGTGCCTTGGTCATCCCTCTACTAGAGCCCTTTCCAATGTTCAAAAAGATCAGACCAGGCGATCACATATGTGGTACATATACATACTCAAACCCTCTAGCGCACCGTATATACACTATGCGTTAGTTATGTGTTATTTACGTATAATCGGACCGAGTAATCTGCATATGTGATCGCATATGTAATAGAGCATAAGTTGTTGTACCCTACCTCACCTGATTCGATACCTGATAGAACCCTCCCAATCACCCTACCCGATTAGTACCCCCAGCATCAACCCTCCATCGCATCCTCAACTCTCTAGAAAACCCTAATCTAAACTCTGTAGAACCCCATCCAACTTTGGTAGTCTGGGCCCTTGGGAAATTTAGGCCACATATTTTGGGCTTTGTAGTTACAATATATACAGATCATACATCCATATGATACTTAATGGAAAAGAAGGACGCGAAGGCACGTTTTCTTAAATGGATTTTGTTACTCCCGGAGTTTGATTTGGATATTAAGGATAAACCTAGAGTTAAGAACATTGTGGTTGATCATTTATCTCGTTTGAAGTTGAAGATTCCCCTGACTCAGATCCGATTAGAGAAATCTTTCTAGGTGAGTCAATTTGTGTTATTTGTTCACTCCCTGGTATGCCAACATGGTGAACTATCTTGTTTCCAAACAGGTTCCCCATGGACCCCATGGTTGGATTAAGAGCAACATTGATCGACTAAAGTTGGATTCGAGAAGATGCCACTGAGAGGATATGTTCCTTTTCTTTGAAGGATCGGATTATGTCTAGAGGAGGTGTATTCCACGGGAGGAATACCAGAGTGTCCTCATGTATTGTCATTCTTTAGAGGTTGGAAGACACCATTCGGGAAGAGAACCGCACGCAGGTACTTCAATGTGGATTGTACTAGCCGACCTTGTTTAGATATGCTACTTATTTTGTATGGTCGTGTCCAATTTGTTAAAGAATGGGAGGGACTGTCGACTATAGAGATGAAATGCCCATGCAACCGATCATTTTTTATGATGTTTTTGATGCATGGGGTATAAATTTGATGGTCTTTTTCCCAACAACCATGAATTGGAGTAAATCTTGTTGGGCGGTTGATTACTTGTCAAGGTGGCTGGAGGCTATCCCAATTCGAGCTGCAAACAACAAGACTATTTGTAAGTTCATAAAGGATCATATTATTACAAGGTTCGGGATTCCTAAGGTTTTGAATTCTGATGGATGTAGCCACTTTGTGAATCGAAAAATGAAATCTTTAGCTAAGGATTATAAGTTTGAGCACAGAGTAACTAGTCCTTACCACTCACAATCGAATGGCATGGTAGAGGTTTCAAAAAGGGATGTAAAGAGTATTTTACAGAAGCTAGTACATCATGATAGGAAGAATTGGTCGCAGCTATTAGACCAAGTTTTGTGGGCCTATAGGACGGCCTACAAGACTCTTCTTGGTACTTTACCTTTTGAGGATGATTTATGCAAGCCATGCGATTTTCCTAACGAATTAATTCACAAGAGTGGGTAGTAATTAAAAAAGATTAATTGGAGTTGTCACCCACGAAGTTATTGTTGGAGTATTTGGTTGTGCGCCATATGTATGAGAGATGGGTAAATGGATCTCTCCAGGATCCATTTACCTCACCCATATGTTTAGTCCCACATCTACCAGTGGTAGGACTTGGAGGCTCTGTGGAGGCTATATAAGGAGCCCTAAACCTCCTGTATCCATGGAGAAAAAGTAATGAAGCATACACCCCTTTGAGGGCTTCTCCCGTGGTTTTATTCTGCCTTAGGGAGTAGGGTTCCACGTAAAAATCTTCTTGTGTTCTTCATGTTTATCTTTCTAGTTTATGCTCTGTTTATCATTCCGCTTCACATTCTCTATTTTCTAACATGGTATCAGAGCATGTTTAATTCTCGAAGATTTGTTCTTGAAGATTTATATTTTGTATTTTTCGAGATTCAATTGTGATTACATATGAGATTATTCAAGTTCATGTTCATGAAAGAATCCTAAGGTTTGTTTCTTGAAACCCTACCTTTCAACATCAAGATTCGTTTACTGCATCTTCAACTTACGTCATACATCATATTTAGATCCCAACATCGCCCATATATGATGCCCTAGTTGGCAGCGCGACCCTTCAAATCCCAGGCCGATCGCACCGCCTGATTCACTGCGACGGCACCGCCTTGTCTCGCTGAGTATTCCCATTCACCATCGGAAACACCGCAAGGCAGGACTCCTTATGGGAGGGGAAACCTATGGCGACTTCTCTTCTCCATATCCTTGCTACAGGCGATCTCTAGGTTCGCCAAGGTACGCAACAACATCATCGAGGGTGCTCCTCCCGATGTCGCCCCTCCTCGCGGCAAGTTCCAGTCAACCTCCCTCCTTCACGTGGTATCTCCACAACATCATTCCCCGGGAGGTCGCATCTCCAGGCGGCAGCAATCCCCTCGCGCGAGTCGCCGACACTCTTCTCCAGCCGGTCTCCATCGCTGCATCATCCAAGTCAAGACCCCCAATCGAGCCCTATCTTCATGGCTCTAGGCGTGCTTCGCACAGGTGGCACCGCAACATCTCCGCGGCAAGCCCTAGTCGCAACGATCCAGGCCACAGCTCTCTTCTTCCCTCGCGTGAAGCCCCGGAGGCGCGAGACCTCTTCCTTGGTTCAACGACACAACCCTTGCTCCAGATCAGGCTCGGGCTTCGCATTCCCTAGCCCTATACGATCCAGGTCCCCCTTGCACGCACCCTTGAAGGCGCGGGTGCACCCCCTTCTTCCCCTGGCGGCGACGCTTCCGTGCAGCAAAGGAAATGGGGTCTGTGAGGTTGAGGGTTCCTTGATAGGAACCCTAATGAGTTTTTTTATTTAGGCCCAAGGGCATGCAACCCTGTTAAAAAAGGTGGACCCGAATCAAAAAAAGAAGAGAAAAGAAAGGAGATGGTCTGCTTTTGGTTGGGCCCTTTGGGCCATGGATTGTTTAAGAAGAAAACCGATGTGTTGTCAGTTATCAAAAAGAGAGAGAGAGCGAGAGAAAGAGAGAAAAATCCAAAAAAAGCCGCGTACAATTAAAAAGCCGTACACAAAAGAAAAAATGTGATGGCTATTAAAAAAATTTTGGAAGAAAAGCCGTATAAAAAATTGGTTTAGATTTATCCTTCAGTACAATTGTTATATGACATGTAGGTCTTTTTATTGGATAACTGCGCCCTCGAGCCCGGGTCTTAACCTTTTCACAATGGGACCCCCATTGACTTCGGCTTTACTAATAAATAAATCAGCTTCGTTCAAACCCATATTATGACTAACATTTGCTGCTGCAGAATAAACCAATTTTAAAATGGGATAAGAGGCTCGATAAGGCATGAGTTCAATTGGTATTTTTTATTACATTACGATCCTATCTCGAGAAATTGAAACTTAGGTAAATGTTTTATCAGCATATGTAGAAAAAAACATATTTCATTTAGTTTTTTCATGCTTACTATAACTAGTTATTTTGGTTTTTTACTGGCTGCTTCAACTATAACTTCAGCTCTATTCATTGGTTTGAACAAGATACGACTTATTTGAAATTAATTTTTTTGAAAAGCCGCAAGAAATTTTTGAGAATGTTCATGCTTTTCCCAATATCTTGTCTTCTCCCAACTTGGTCGATGTCTTCACTCCGACCAGTGTGGGAGAAATGAGGAGTATTGTGTAGAGTCACAGGTCTTGATTCAGAGGTCAGATTCAGATATCCTCTAGACCAGTCGATTTCCAGACTCTACAGATATTTTGCCAGACTCGACATCAAATTCCAAGTCAATTTCAGACATGCACGAGTATGCGGTCTTTTCAGATCTGCACATGTTTGCCATCTTTTGTCGTGGTCCCCATCATTCTTGTTTTGGCGGCTCGAGTTTTCATGTGAGCCATAGGGACTCTAGAGTATAGTACCATTCTCTGTGCCAGATGGGGGAGACCCAGTTCTCCGACGAAGTGACTTTTCAGACTCCATTCTCCAGCGACCGTGGACTCCGACGAGGATTGCACTTCCACGACCTTTTTTTCAGTTCGGCCCTTTTCAGAGATGGACCATTTGTCCACATGTTGTGATGGGTCAGAGTAGTCCAACAAGGAGACTCATTTCCAGTTGCAGTGACTCTGACATGCACAGTTCAGAGCTCATGCTTTCCGACGAGGAGATTCAATTGACTCAGACTCTAGCCCGTTCGTCCTCCTCACCTGCATGGCATGAGAAGCAACATCCTCGACAGTAGCCAACAATTGTGCGCGTTGAGTTGATATTGTCTGTAGTGTCGTATTGTGAGTTGAGTTTCTTTCTGTTTGTCCAAGCTGAGCATTACATGCTCCAACTTTAGGGGAAGTGTTGGAGTATTTGGTTGTGTGCCATATGTATGAGAGATGGGTAAATGGATCTCTCCAGGATCCATTTACCCCATCCATATGTTTAATCCCACATCTACTAGTTGTGGGACTTGGTAGGCTCTATAGAGGCTATATAAGGAGCCCCAAACCTCCTGTATCCATGGAGAAAAAGTAATGAAGCATACGCCCATTTGAGGGCTTCTCCCGTGGTTTCATCCTGCTTCTTAAAGAGTAGGGTTCCATTAAAAATCTTCTTGTGTTCTTTATGTTTATCTTTGTAGTTTATGCTCTGTTTATCATTCCATTTCTGCATTCTCAATTTTTTAACAATTATCAATGAGCTTGTGGAAATCAGAAGTAGAGCGTATGGCAAGAATTTGATCTATAAGGACAAAGTTACGAAGTGGCATGACCTGCATATTAGATGCAAGAACTTTGTCCCAAGACAAAAGGTATGATTTTTCACCACTTAGATGAAGATTTTCCATGGTAAATAGAAGTTAAAATGGATGGATCCTTATATAGTGAAGGAAGTGTACATTAATGGAAGTGTAGAGATAGTCGATCCCACAAATGGTGCACGTTCTTTCATGATCAACGAACAACTGTTGAAACATTTTATATAATCCAAAGAATGGTTGGTTCCAGTTGAGATGATTGACTTCATGTCGTGTGAGTATTTCGCAAAGAATTCGGATAAAACATGAAGCCATGATTCGAAGATTTCGATCAGATAGATTCAACATTCCACAGATTTACTCCATTCACTAACACTTGAATTATTCATTTAGGGTTGAGTTTCTCTCCTTAACTTCTTACTCCTTAGGCTATTCAGAGACTACGTATAGGGGAATCCAAACCGTGTGTCTGTACATTTGTTTCGGTTAAATTTTGTCATCTCCTCAATCTTATGCCTTTAATTCTATTTTTATACTTAGGATATTTCCATCCGAAGTATAGGGACCCGGCCCCTTGTTCTCTTAGTTTTTCAATTTCTATTCTTGTGTACCCACCTCTTTGTATGTTCATCATACACTTAGGCTATTTAAAGCCTAAGTTTAAGGGGTCCTACCAGTTTTCAATTCCATATATTGTTCGTTCTCTTTATGCTTAGTACGAGTTATGTCCTTCATTTCACGTAATACCATGAGAACATAACACAAGCTAAGTATAGGAGTGTGTGTATATATTTCATATATAGTTTATTCATAGCTCGTACTTTCACAGTTCTTATATAATATTATTATGGGCTAGAGTATGGGAATTCGAGAATATTTGGAAAAGTAATTTGTAAAATGTTTGGAAAATTTCTAATATATTTGACTTGGTTTCTACAAATGTTTTATACATTATTTTGAAGAGGGTACAATTTGTTTTGTCACCATAACACATTGTTTTCTGTATATACTTGCAAATTCTTTTATATATTAAAAAATCAAAATCAATCAAAACTACTAACTAATAAGTTGATGTTTTCCTGACACTTTCACATTCAAACATGGCTTGTTGAGATTTATAACACTTGATTTATGAGGTCTTAAATCCAGAGTTAAAATGTTTTAATCATTAGATTCTTAGACTTAATCATTAACACTCCCCTAATTTGAAAGATATGTATGCTACATTGTATGCTTAATCTCCACCTAAAAGAATATGACCAACACTCACTTGCACGATGCATATGATAAGATGAGTTGAGATTTCACCTGAGGGACTAGGACATAGGAGTTGAGTGGATCCGATCTTATGATGATCGAGGATGGTATAAAATTAATGAAGGCTTCATGAAACATGAGTGTCAACAATCTTAGCCTATATGAGAACATGGTTCTTATACAAATCTCTTGATATTTACCTAAGTGCCACTGTGTGTTGAAATTAAAATAAACAGTTGATCAGTGTGCACCAACTTTTGGTAAAAGCAGTGGAGCTAGTTAAAAAGCAAAAAATATGAAAGAAAAAGCTCTTACATCACAAAGATAAATTCAAAGAGCTTCCATCAATGGTGAGCGCTCCCAACCTTTTAGGTGTCCACTTGGACCAAATTCTTAGGCTTTTATGAGCCATGCTAGTACCTCAAAAAGGGCTCTGCATCTTATAGTGATACAAGTTTGGGTGTCAAAGGTATTTTAGATATTAAAAGAGATACACTCCGGTGCATTCACAAGAAAACAAGTGCAGACGACTCTGCACTCTCTTGGCAGATACATTGATCATCAATAAAAAATGTAAATGTTGAGTTAAAAAAGGCACTCGAGAGAACCCCTGTTCCCATGAGAGGGAGAGAAGAAAAGATACATTCCTATACCTTCCATTATATGGATTTCCATTTATCCATTTAAGTTTGACAACTAAAGAGATGGTAAATTGAATGCAAGAATATGTTTAATCCCTAGTGTCAAGGATTGAATTCTTTGAAAAGTCTCTTGACTGGAACTGATGAATCTACAATTCTCAATATTTATTCTTTTATTTTAGCTTTAACTTTTAGCAAAACCAGCTATAGATACCTGTAAATACAATAAATTAACTGTGTGCATGCCTTTGTTAACATCTCATAATTAGCATCTATTCTGCAAAAATAAAAGAATGAAGAGAAAAGAAAAAGAAGGATGTATTTAGAATGAATACAGAGTAACCCAAACCCCAAGAGAAGATTAAGTCTTGACCTGATCGCAAAAGAATAAGTAGAGAGAGATAAGGGTACACTATGTGTTTTACATATTACATGTACCTGTAAATATAATTATTTGTATGTATTATATTCTTTGTGAAAACCATATTATTTTTGAACAGTTGTATAAAGCCCTCATAATAATATAAAAACAAAATAAAGATCATAAAATACAAAATAAAATAAAAATAAAAACCACAATTCATTGTACAAAGGTCACATGCATGTATGTGCATTCTTTACCTATTTATTTAATACCTTTATATAAATTCTAAAAATTAAATAAAAATCATTTTGTATTCCTTAAATTATTTGTAAATAAATAAATTATAAAATAAAAAGAACTTTTGTAAAAATAATAAAATAAAAATACTTGTAAATAATACATAAGTATAGTATACCTGTATATAAGACTTAATACTGTATATACCCTATCTATATTTTTTTCATAAAAATAATTAAAAATCTTACGAAAATAGTTTATAAAATAATATATATATTATTTTATACACTTTTTATTTTAATTAAAAAATAAAAATAAAAAAAATAAACTGTCGGAGACAACTTCCTAAATATTATTTTTTAAAAATACTATTTAGGAAGTTGTCCTATGGCGGTCGGATCTCTTCAACACGGATTTAAGCAAACATACAGATTTCATTGGGGTGTTCCCTACTTGCGACGCGTTGCATCGCCCGAATGCAATGAAAAATTAGCAGGGGTCGCTACATCGCAGCCTGGATGTAGTTCAAAATTTGCAAGGGTTCTCGCATGCGGAACACATGCAGGTAGTTAAGCTAGTTCCGCTGCAGCACTGTCCGGATGCAGTCCAAAATTTATAGGGTTCTCGTATAAGGGACGCATGCGAGTAAAGAAGCTAGTCCAAAAAAGATTGCAATGGAAGTTGCGGATTGGTAGTTGGAATATTGGAAAGTTAACTGGAAAATTGATGGAGATAGTGGATACAATGGAAAGAAGGAAGATTCATATAGTATGTCTTCAAGATACTAAATGGGTTGGAGAGAAAGCAAGGGAGATCGAGAAGATTGGCTTTAAACTTTGGTATTCAGGTAAAGATAAGGGTAGAAATGGTGTTAGAGTTGTTGTTCATAAGGATTTGAAGGATTGTGTGGTTGAAGTGAAGAGATTCGGGGATCGAATTATTTTTCTAAAATGGTGCTTGAAGAAGAAAATCTGAATATCATATCAGTTTGTGCACCATAAATTGGTTTAGATGAAAGGAATAAACAAGCTTTTTGGGAGGATCTGGATAATATTTTACAAGGAATCCCACAAAGAGAGATGATTTGCATAGGTGGAGATCTTAAGGGCCTGTTTGGTTGCAGGGTTGGGCAGGGTTGGTCCAACCCTGGTTACTATTCACAAGGGTACTTCCTCCTCACAGATTACTATTCACCCAGCCCAACCCAACCCAACCCAACCCTGCCCAACCCTGCAACCAAACAGGACCTAATGGACATGTGGGAAAAGATGCTTCAGGGTATGCTAGTGTTCATGGAGGACATGGTTTTGGGAATGGAAATGGAGAGGGAAAAGTCATTCTGGATTTTATAACAACATATGATCTTTTCATAGCAAACACTCTCTTCAAGAAGAGGGAGGAGCATTTAGTTACTTATAAGAGTGGACCAACTTGAACACAGATAGATTACTTTGCGCTGAGGAGAAGAGATCGGTTGTGTTGTAAAGACTACAAAGTAATCTCAGGAGAGAGTTTGACAGCCCAACATCGCTTGTTAGTCTTGGATGTACAAATAAAATGGTTGGTCAAGAAAATGAGGGTTCCTAAGATCACTAGAACTAGATGGTGGAATCTTCCACTGAAGCAGTCGAGCTTCAGGAAGAAGATTTTAGAAGACATATCTTGGGATTGTAGCGGAAGTGCAGATGAGATGTGGGAGGCAGTGGCATCTTGTATCCGAAAGGTAGCCAAAGAGATGCTAGACGAGTCAAAGGGAGGAGCTCCATGTCAATAGGAGGCTTGATGGTTGAGTGAAGGGGTGCATGTGAAGCTAAAACTTAAAAGAGCATGCTTTAAAGCTATGTTTAAGGATAGAACAGAGGAAACTGTCACAAACAACAAAATAGCGAAGAAGGAAGTAAAGAAGGTTGTAAGTAAAGCTAAGTTAAAAGCTTATTAAGTTTTGTATAAAAATCTCGACTCTGAGGGCCAGAAGGATATATTCAGGTTGGCCAAAGAAAGAGAAAGAAAGACTAAAGACCTTTCTCAAGTGAGATGCATTATTGACGAGGAATGCCATGTGCTTGTTACTCAGAAGGATATAGAGACTAGATGGGAGCAATACTTCCATAAAATTTTCAATGGGGTAGAAAATAGAGAGATCACTTTGGGTGATCTAGCTAGTAGCGAAGTTACTTGAATCGTGCAAGGTATAAACGGATACAAAGAAAGGAAGGAGAGGAGGCTTTGAAGGTTATGAGGCCTGGGAAATGTGTAGGACCGGATGACATCCCTGTAGAAGTATGGAGAGTTTTAGGTAAGCATGGTTTGACTTGTCTTACAAATCTATTCAATGTTATTTGGCGAACCAAGAAAATACATGAAGATCGGATGAGGAGTATCGTGGTGCCTCTTTATAAGAACAAAGGAGACATTCAAAATTGTTCAAATTATAGAGGTATCAAGCTGATGAGTCACACTATGAAAATTTCGGATCGTGTGATCGAAAGAAGGTTGAGGCAAGTTTCCAACGTAAAAGAAAACCAATTCGGATTCATGCCATGCCGCTCAACTATTGAAGCCATCTATTTGCTGAGAAGAACAATGGAGATTTATAGAGCTAAAAGGAAGAACCTCCATATGATCTGTATTGATTTGGAGAAGGCCTATGATTCTGTCCCACGAGAGATATTGTGGAGAGTGTTGGAGAATAGACAAGCGCATATCCTATACATTAACCTCATAAAGGACATGTACAATAGGGCTTTATCTTGTGTAAGGACCCCGTCTGGGAAGACTGGCTATTTTAACATCAAGATTGGTTTACATCAAGGTTCAACTTTGAGTTCATTTCTTTTTACATTGATTATGGACGAGTTGACAAGTCACATCTAGGATGAGTTACCTTAGTGTATGTTATTTGCTGATGATATTATGTTGATTGACGAGACTAGAGGTGGAGTAAATCAGAAGCTTGAGGTCTGAAGACATGAGTTGGAGACTAAAAGATTCCGTATAAGTAGGACTAAGATGGATTATATGGAGTACACCTTTGATGGAAGCAATAATGAAGGAATTGAGGTGAAGATTGGTGACGATAACATTCAGAAGAGAGATTCTTTTAGATATCTGGGATATGTTTCGCAATATGACGGAGAAATGGTTGAAGATGTTACTAATAGAATAAATGCAGGCTGGCTAAAGTGGAGAGGAGCCTCTGCAGTCCTCTGTGATAAGAAAATCCCTTTAAAAATTAAAGGAAAGTTTTACAAAGCAGTTGTGAGACCTGCTATGCTCTATGGATCTGAATGTTGGTTTGTATATCATAGACATGTGCAGAGAATGGCTGTAGCAGAAATGAAAATGCTAAGGTGAATGTGTGGACATACACGTAAAGATCGAATTCAGAATGATGCAATCAGAAAGAAAGTTGGTGTAACTCCGATCGAGGATAAGATGTGAGAAAACCACTTAAGATGGTTTGGTCATTTGCAAAGAAGATCTGTTGATCGCCAGTTAGGAGATGCGGGTGTTGGAATGTTGAGCCGGCTAAGAGAGGGCGAGGACAACCCAAGAAATGTTGGAAAGAGATTATACGAAGGGATCTTAGTTTTGTGGATATAAGTTCGAGATTGATACACGATAGATCTGAATGGAAGCGAAGAATCCATGTAGATAACCCTACTTAATTGTGGGAAAAGGCTTTGTTGTTGTACACTTTTTATTTTAAAATCTTTTATTATTTTATATTTAATTTCCTTTTATTTTTGAAAATTATAATTTCTGATTGGTCCACGTAGGATCGTTGACCCTGGTCAACCTCTCCTCCCCAGTCAGGTCAACCGATTCCTGCTCGTCGGAGCATTTTCTCGGATTTTTCCCAACGAACCCTAGCTCCTTTGCCATGATTCCACCGCCCGACATCGCTCGTAGGATCCATGATCCTTGTGGATCCCTGATCGCAGCCGGATCTACCTAGGGTTTCACATTCTGCATCGATCTTTCTGGACCCTTGAGTGTTGTTATAAATATGCTCTTCCACCTCCCGAGCTTCTCTGCTCGTTCCTCGCAACCCTTTCGACCACTAGCCACCTCCAGCTGAGTGGCAACTACCTGGAGCGAACTTCGAAGCTCAAATTGGTGTTGATTCGACGACGCTTAACCAACCTGGCATGAGTTCCATCGCGTCTAGCCTCTTAACCCACCGCAACCTGGTTGAAGCCACAACCTCCGCATTCGCTTCGCCTGACGTTGATGATTCTTTCTGGAGCATCAGGTATCACCCATATCACTCGTACTTTCCCTTGCGATTCGATTTAGCCTTTCATTGCCACCGCAATCCACTCGCTCCGACCAGAGGATCAAAGCCCTGTATCGACCACCTCACCGCACAGATCGACACTCCCACTCGCCCTCCATCTTCCAGTGCAGTCTATCCCCCTAAATCTTGCTCATCGGAGCAGGATTAGGTCGGGTTTCCTTCCCCCGCCTTTGCCGTAAACCCAAGCTTCATTCCTTGTTGCTTCTCCTTGTTTTGGCATGTAATAACCCAACCAGAGAGACCCCTCCGAGTCGCTATACTCTTTGCAGGAGCTGGCACGCACTAAGAGACCAGAATAACACCCCTTCTGCTCAGCCGGAGCAGCTCCATGCGAGGGTGTTGGAAGAAAGTTGTGTGTCTATTCTAAGGAAACCCTAGGCTCTCTTATATAGAGACAACCCATGGGTAAAATTACATAAGATGGAACAGAGAAAATAAAAACGGATAAAAGATACATCGACTATATAATTATCTCTACACTCCCCCTCAAGACGGAGCATAGATATCAATCATGCTCAGCTTGGAAGTACACTTCTGGAATGGTCCTCTCCCCTCTGAGTAATGGCTTGGTGATGATGTCGGCAACCTACTCCCCTGAACTAACATGTGAAGTAGCAATGAGGCCCTTCTGGATCATATCTCTAGTGTAATGGCAATCTACTTCAATATGTTTAGTTCTTTCATGAAAGGCATGATTATTGGCAATGAACAATGCAGCTTGATTATCACACTGTAGCTACATGGGTAGAGGTGCATCTATATTCAAGTCTTCAAGTACAGCTCGAACCCACATCATCTCCGTACTTGCTTGTGCCATGGACCTATATTCAGATTCGACACTTGATCTAGCCACAATTGTTTGTTTCTTGCTTTTCCAAGAAACTAGAGAGCGACCCACAAACACTGCAAAGCCTGAAGTAGACTTCCGATCTGTAGGGCATCCAGCATAATCTGCATCCGCACATGCCGAGATAGATAAACATGTTTCCTTTCTAAACAACAACCCTGTACCTGGAGACGACTTTAGATACCTGAGTATCATATATATGGCATCCATATGTACCTGTCTCGGTTGTTCCATAAACTGGTTGACCGATTGACTACAAAGGCAATATCAGGTCAAGTTATAGTGGTGTAAAGAAGCTTACCCACCATTTCTCTATATCTTTTCCTGTCAACTTCCTCTCTATCATTATCATATAATTTCATGATGGGGTCCATAGGAGTAGTTGAGGGTTTACACCCAACCATGCCCGTCTCGATAAGCATATCTGTATAATATATTTCCTTTGGGTCATCACAAGACCATGTGCATTCCTGGCTAACTCCAACCCCAGAAAGTATCGTAGAGTACCAAGATCCTTCGTAACAAATTGACTGCCCAAAAATGATTTTGCCATCTTTACCCATGTGTATCATCTCTTGTAACCAAAATATCATCAACGTACATCATGATGACAACCATACCTTTAGAAGTCTTCTGAACGAACAACGAGTGATCCACATTTGATCTCTTGAATCCTTGTTGTTCAATTAGATGGGAAAGCTTTTGAAACCACGCCCTTGGGCTCTATTTAAGGCCATATATTGCATTATGAAGTCTACACACCATATGACTCTCCCCCTCAGCAATGAACCCCAGAGGATGCTGCATGTAGACTTCTTCCTGCATATCGCCATATAAGAATGCATTTTTGGCATCAAGTTGAAATAAGGGCCAATCACGTACCCCAACAACTGACAGAAGAATACAAAGAGTGGAATGACGGGCAACTGGAGAGAAGATATCCATATAATCCACGTCATATGTCTGTGTAAAGCCTCGCGCCACTAGTCGTGCCTTGTAACGATCAAAGCTACCATTTGCGTGATACTTGACTGTGAATACCCATTTGCAACTAACAATTGATGCTCCTGAGGGAGCGAGAACCAAGCTCCATGTGCCCTATGACTTAGGGCATCCATCTCCTCCTCCATGGCAGAACACCAGCAATCAATTTTCACGACATCCTGATTATTCCGTGGTATCTCCACAGAAGATAAAGCCATTGCAAACCTCTGAAAGTCCCCTGTGAGGCGATGGAGAGAAACCTGAGAAGCAAGAGGATACGAAGCACAATTGCGTTTCTGCTTCCTTATAGCAATAGGGACATCCAGATCATCAACCACAGTACTCGTCGTATCAGATTCCTCCTGTAATGATGAACCCTTCACATGCACACTATTCGACCCATCATTAGTAGTAACATCTGGACAAACCTGAGGCGTAGTGGATAATTGGTATGCAGCATAGGCAGGACCCAACCGACGTGTATAATATTTTGGTAATGGTGAGACAAGTGGTTTTGGTTACGGTGGTGGTGGTGGTGGTGGTGATGTTGGCGTGACCACAGGATGTGGAATGGACATTGGTGGACCCACAATAGGAGTGGAACATAGACCTCGTCATTAGATGTGGATGGGCCAATCTATCACCTGCAGGAGAAAAGTATATAACAAACTCAAAGAATGTAACATCAGGACTGATAAAATATTTCCTATTTACATGATCATAGCACTTGTATCCCTTCTGAGTCCGAGAGTAACCCACAAAGACACATTTGAAAGCCCTAGGCGAGATCTTGTCAAGATCAGGAGACAACTGATGAACAAAAGCAACAACACCAAACACCCGAGGAGTAAGTGAGAATAATTCCTTATATGAAAAATAACAGAAAGGGAATTTTCTCACCAAGAACCGAGGATGGCATACGATTGACCGGATAACAAGTTGTAAGGACGGCATCTCCCCAAAAAGAAATAGGAGCACAACTCTGAATAAGTAGGGTTCGAGTAATATCAAGAAGATGACGATGTTTTCTCTCAGCGATTACATTTTGTTGAGAGGTGTACGCACATGTGGTTTGATGAATAATACCTTTTGACGAAAAGTATCGTGAGAGAGAACGAGTGCAAAATTCCAATGCATTATCAAGACGAACATATTTCACATGGAGGAAAACACATTTTGCATTCCATTTATAAGATTCATGATAACATCTCCTGCTTCAGATTTATTCTTTAATAGAAAAACCCACGAGAAACGAGAGAAATCATCAACCACTACAAGATAAAACATGTGTCCCTGGTGATCAGGGACACGACTTGGAACCCAAATATCGACATGAAGTAATTCAAAAGGAGAGCTACTACTCCGACACTGACGACTAGGGAAGCTAACTCTATGGTGCTTTCCCAACTGACATGCTTCACACGGGTAGGAAGAACTCAGAGATATCTGAGGCAAGAGATGACGCATCTTCAGAAGAGGAAGGTGACCAAATCGTAGATGCCATGTATATGGAGAGACAGATCCAGCTACATGAGAGGAGACACTAGCATATGAACTCCGATTCAGACAATAAATACCATCCTGCTTAGATTCATAGCCAATCACCCTGCCCGTTAGAATGTCATGAAATATAAGAGAAGATGGGTCAAATATAGCGCGACAGTGCAAATCCTTCGTAATCTGACTAAGAGAAAGTAAGTTCATCGAAAAATCAGGGGCATGTAAGACATTCTGCAGATGCATGGAAGGCAATAAAGTAACCTCCCCCTGTCCAGTGATGGGTCCCATCAGCTATTACCACTGACCGCCCTGGTGGAATCTTCCTGTATGACATAAGTCTGTCTCTGTCGTGGCAGAGATGGTGTCTGGCACCAAAGTCCATGATCCAATCTGAAACAGCAGAGCAGAACTATAACATGATGCAAGAGCATAAGCACTACCTGACGTGCTAGCTGTGGCAGAAGCACTAGCATAAGCTGATGGTGCAATATCTGAAGAGCCTCCAGGAGAATCTGTAGAAATAGGAGGCATAATATCTCTCAATCTTGCAACAAGTTCCTCGAACCTCTTATCTGAAGTAATGCCAACGGGGATGCAACATGTTCGGCTACTCGCTGACGAAAACGACCACCTCGACCACGAGGTCCATGAGTACGGAATGAAGAAGAGCCACCTCTCCCTCTATAAGCATCCATCGTCGATGGTGGTGGAGTAGGAAGCATTGGATGAGACAGAAATGCAGCTAAGCCTCCGGTAGACATCCTCCATAGGAGGAATGGTAGTATCGACAAGTATCTGTGATCGGGCAGCATTTCATTCAGGATCAAGGGCCACAAGCAGGACCCCCGCCATGGTAGCATTCTTAAATGTCTTCTGCTGCTCGAGAGTGGCCGTGAGAGGAATAGTGTTGTAGAGTTTCTCAAACATCCCCCACGGGGATGTATACAGGGAGTGAAGTGGCCGCCCATTCCGCGTTATGAATATGTCGTGCTGGAGTTGTAACATCTTGGTCTCATTCCGCACCTGTGAATATGTCACGGCCAATATGTCCCACATCGCCTTAGTGGTGGGTTGATGGAGGACATCATTAGCAATCTCCATCGACAACGTGCCTGACAACCAGACCTTGGTATATGAATCATTAGCCTCCCAGGAGGCATAGATCCTAGTCTTCTCTGTCGGCTCTTCCTCGGTAAGAATATACTTCTTACCGTTCGACTTCATGAGCCTTATGAACTGCATCGCCCGGAGCTCATAGTTCGTCCCATCCATTTTGAGTGGCGTGGGAACTTTGAACGCGCCTATCGAGGGCATATCACCTTTGTGTTCTGACATATTGTCGGAGACGAAGAACTAGGACTTGTAGACGAAAAGACAAGTGTCTACATAAAATGCATAGGATTTGAGTGCGTATGTAGACTTTACGCACCCAAATCCATGGATATGGCGGAGAAAACGACTGCGGTAGGGGCAGCTTGAGAGGAACCGGCAGGTGGTTGCCGGCTAGAGAGGGGGCAGCGGGAGGAGGCCTGGCAATGGGAGGGGGGCGGCGGGAGGGCAGGGGAGGGGGGTGGTACGTCGCCGAGGAGGAGAGGCGATGCCGAGGAGAGAGGAGGGCTGGGGGTGTAGTGTTTTAGCTCAGATACCATGTTGGAAGAAAGTTGTGTGTCTATTCCAAGGAAACCCTAGGCTCTCTTATATAGAGACAACCCATAGGTAAATTACATAAGATGGAACAGAGAAAATAAAAAGAGATAAAAGATACATCGACTATATAATTATCTCTATAGAGGAAGCACCGCTACGCCAATCCGATCGTCCACCCTTGCATCAGAGCCACCCACCAGATGTGGAGGAAACCTTACGAAGGTGTTGGACCTTACGACGAGCCGATCAGACCCGTGGATCGCGAGATCTGCATGGTCAAAGCTTGCTGGGCTTCAGTTCTTCCAGCGCCCTCCAGAGCCGTCCGATACACCCTCACGCCAGTTCATATCTAGACTATCCATCCACGTCCATTTGATAACGGTCCGATCAGATCCTTTTCCAGATCCGAGCCGCCCGACAAAGTAGTTGTCCAGGCCCTTAGATCAGACCTGACACATCAGATCTGACCACACGTCCGTGACATCTCCCCAGATCGTTAGATCAGCTTTACAGAACCATCAGAGTCGTCAGCGTCCGCCTGCTCGTGTGCTTGCCACATGCCCCTGAGTATATTTCATTTTTTACCTTGTCGCTTTCTTTATTTAGTTTGATTCTGATAACTGTAAAGTGTAGTTAAGAACATTTATAATTTGTACCCTCTAGTTTTCGTATTTGCATTTTAGGTTTGTCGAGTCTGGGTCACATGTGTCCCCACACGCTGCTTTGGGTTGCAATGTTTACCTTGAACTTCTTATCTGTTATTGAGTGATGAAATGTTTTAATTAATTGCAAATATACCCCTGTTCGCCTAAGTCACATGTGACGCATGATTTTGGTGGATTAATTTCATAAAGGCACCAATGCTTTCCTGACTTGTTGTTTGCTCGACCTTAGAACTTAATTTATTTGCAGAAAGGTCCCTTACACTATTTTTAACTACTTGTCTTTCATTTAGCATAATAAATATTAAATTGACTCTAAAAACTACCTTAAGCTCCTGCTAGTATGTAATATTTATGGTGATTTTTATATGTTAATTTGCGTGCATTTTATGTTATTAAAAATTCAAAAACTCGTAAAAGTGTCATGTTTGTGTTATAAAAATTAAAAAAATTTGAAAAATGTCTTTACAACTCCGCAAAAATTTTTGTAGTTATATTTTGTAGTGTTTTAACTCTAGAATCAATTTTGTTTGCAAAACCCTTATAAAAACCCTAAAAATTACAAAATACCAAAAAACTTATAAAAATTATATAAAATTAAATAAAAGTCTAAAAATTGTGTTTTCAATCTTTGTTTGTAGGTTTTTACTTATATTTTATCATAAAAATACATCTAGGAACTTTCGGTATTTTAAGTATTTTTAATTTGCAAATTGCTCCTGGATGTGCATTGTTTAGTCTTTTTCTCACAAATTGATTTTAGAAAATTGCAGACCATTCAAAAAATCCAAAAAAATTACCAAAATATTTTAAACCTATAAAATACAAACATATTTTTAAAATAATTTGTGAGCATTTTTTTGATAGTTTTGAAAAATACAAAAAGAGTGTTGTGTGTGTGTCTTTTATCTTTTGTGCTTGTCTCTACTTTATAGAAAATTAAAAATTGGAAAAATTAAAAATCCTCCAAAAATACTTTGTTTTCAGAAATCCGACTAAGATTTTAAATCGTGCTCATTGTATTCGACCCTGGTTGCTACACCAGATAAATAAAATAGCGAAGCCTCTTATCTTTGGGTAATTCTAACTTTCTTGTTGATCGGTTTGATTGATTGAGCGCGACATTTTATTTATTCCACCTTAGTCGATCGTAAACCCTAGTCATCAGGAATCTTGGATGATGTTTCGACTTGACTCTTGTGAATGCAATCAACATTCAATATTGTTAAGATAAATATATCTGTTAGAAAATTCCATATATTGTCGCTTCTCTATTTATCTCTATTTCCTTATGCATTGTTTCCTTATGAACTGTTTCCCTTTGTAACCCCACAGGGGTACTCATGTAAAGTTCTACTCTGAGCACCCTAGGGTTTTCGTCCTATATAAGGACCCCTAGAGCTCACAGAATAATACACAATATTACAGTTTTCACATGGTATCAGAGCCTAAAATTCCCTAACCCCAGCTGCCGCCCTTGTCATGCTCGAACCCTAGGGGTTCCCCCTAGGGTTCCTCCCAGCGCCGCCCTTCCACGCCAACACGCGACGTGCCCACCTCTTCCCACGCCCACCGCCCTCCGCCAGGCGCGATTCTCGCCCATCCTCCGCCAACCTACGGACATCCCTGCGCCAGGGACCCTCCGCCAGAAGGACCCCTCCGCACGGTGCTGACGAGTCGCTAAATACGATGTTTAATTCATGTACGTTGTAATACGTGTACTTAGCGATCCGGTCAGAACCGAGAGAAGATCTCCGTGAAGAGTGTCTCGGCTTTAATTTATATCCCGGGCAAGTCCGGGGTCGAACTCAGGGAGGCAAAGGAACAACTTCGGTTTTAATTCAAAAACTTAGGTCTAGATATCCAAACGGTGTTTTTTTATATTTTTTATGCAAAAAATGTCAAAAACAAAATGCGGGTGAATTACAACACTAAGAAAACACACAACAAGGCCAAATTAATTTTAATAGAAGAGAAGTCCAAATTAGCCAAATTATATTTTTCCTAGAGTCTTAATTCAGTGAGGAACACAAAACATATTTTTTTGGAATTTTATGGACTAAAATGCAATAACTAAAAATGCACACTTTTTATGGGTTTTTTCGCAATTTATCACACAAATAGTAAGCAAAAATCATGAAAAAATTATTGGAACTAAAACATGATGCAAGGAAGCTACAATAATTTTTTTGGATTTTTTTGACAAGTTATGAATTTTTATGTATTTTTTAGTGAAAAAAGAGTGGTAATGAGTAATTAATTTTTATTAAATCCACGTTATCAAATTAGTCCGAGAGCAAATTATCTCAAAAAGATATTTTCATAAGCAATCTAGGAGAGTTGCAATTTCGCAAAAATGATTTATGTAGATTTAATTAAAAATCAAACACTATATCCACTCTACAAATTATTCCAGGCACAAGACAACTTCATTTTAGATGAAATTTGGACAGTAAATTTATCACTCTTCAAGGCATCACATATATTTTTTGTGGAATTTTTAGAGCAAGCGTGTATGAGATATAATTTTAAGAGTCCAGAATAGGTAAACTATGCAAAATTTCAGTTAACTATTTTTAATTAATTATCCATGACTCACAAAAATACAAATAAATCATCAGAGTGTAGACAATTAGTTGCTCATCACAATAGCATTTTTCATTGAATAAAAAGATGCATAAACAAAGTCCAAATTAAAGTGCGAACACAGGGGTATCAGTGCAAAATAAAAATTGAAAATAAAAAACATAAACCACACACAGGGACTGAATTGTAATTACGAAAAAACTTAATAAAATATATACAATTTTTACAAATAAAAAAATGGAAAAGAGGACCTTCTTCCCCTTCGTTCCCAGGTGGGGAGAAGAACCCAAAGGGGAACCGGTGGCCGGCGGCGCTAGCTGCTGAGGCTGCGAGGTCGGAGACGGCGGAGGCGCGCGCAGCGGCGGCGGGCGGCGCGCTGGCGGAGAGGAGGGGGGGGGGCGCTAGTCGCGGCGGAGATGCACAAGGGGGACGGTGGCAGGGCGGCGCGGCGGGTTGCAGCTGGAGGAGCGGCTGGAGGCGGGGCGCTGCGAGTCCGGCGCGCGCGCGGACACGTAGGGGAAGGAAGCTGCGGGCGGGGGCGGCGCCGTGGCCGCTGGAGGTTGAATGGGGGATGGGGCGGCGGCGGCCCCAGCCGCTGCTGCTCCTGTTTTTTTTTGTTTTTTTTAAAATTTTTTCAGTTGGCTGTTGTAGTAAATAAAAAGAAAATCTTTTTTTGTTTTAATTTTTTAATTGTTTTGTTTTGTTAATCAAGAGATGCACAAGATGGAGAGAAAAAAATGATGATGTGGTGAAGGTGGTAATAAGGAAGATGGTGGTAATATGATGAAAGTGATGGTGATGTAAAAATAATGGAGACACAACAAAGGACACAATATGAGATAAAATAAGATAACGAAAGAAATGAAGAGGAATACTTACCTGAAGTACGCCGGATTTGCGGAGCAGCTACGCTGGACTCCCGTCGTCGCCTCGATCCGATTGGCGAAATAAAATCGAAGAGGCTGAGCGAGCTCGATGGGAAACTCGTGACGCTGAGCGGAGCTCCGCGGATCTCGCCTGAAGGAAGTCGTCGCTTAAGGAAGACGCTTCGCCGCTGTCACCAACTCCACGTTCCAAGCTCTCTCCTTTTTCTATTAGAATGGCGGATGAGGAAAAAATGAGGATATACAAAAGAATATAAAGAGAAGAGAAAGGGAGGTTAGAATGGTGGTGGTGTTGAATGGGAAGTTGGTGGAAGAATATGGAGTGGAATGGAGGTTGAAAGAAGACTTGGAGGTTATTGGAGAAAGGGAAGTTATTGTAGAGAATGTGATATAAAAGAAAATAAAAGTATGCTACTTTAAATACAATAAAATAAAGAGAGAAGACAAATAGTGGAGAATTTACAAAAGAAGACAAAACACCATGTACAATTTTTGTTTACTTTTCTAATTTGTATTTTTTTTGTCTTTTTAATAAGAGATATTTACAACAGAAAAATACTATAAAATAATATAATTAAAATACAACACAATCATGATATTTTTGTATTTTTAGTAATTATGAAAGATATAATAAGAATTAAAGAAAGAATGAATATATACAAGGTATACAATGTACATCTAGGTCCCAAAACCCAACTTTTGCAAATGAGCTCCGATTTTAATGAAACCACTTCCGTTGGATAGATAATTTTCTAACTTGAACTTTAAAAGTGAGTTTGGTGAATTTGGAGTTCATACGGAGCGGGAATTTAGCTTGGAAGTTGGTCTTTACGGCTTTTTTCCATTGGGATCTAGGAGTATTTATTTGAGGTAAAATATGTTTTGTATTTTATTATTTTTATATACATTGATATGAACATGTTGGAGAAAGAATTAGCCAAAAAGGAGTTGATATGAAATTATTAAAAATACATGAAGTTTTGGGCTATTTACTTGTATAAGACTCCTTATTTTTGCGGCTTTTTATGTGTAATTTATTTGGTACAATCTAATAGACAATAATTAGTGTGTTTTATTTACAAGAGACATTTTGTTAATTTAATGAATTTATGTACATTTTTATGAGCTTTTACTCGGGGATTTTGCTAAGATCAAGATATTGAGATGATGAATCGTGGATTCATCACCCCCCTATACTTAAACTTTGCTAGTCCTCGAGCAAATAAAGAATGAATAAGTTGGATTAACCCCTGACTGTGCATGTGAATACAAGCCCTGATCCGTTCAAGAACTCTTGGTTTTAGAGATCCTAAAATTCTAAGCTGAACCAAGCTCTAGTCAAAAGGTACCCAATTTCCCTAATCATCAGACTCTCTTCGTATACATATAAAGTAGGGATATGACTTTAAGTGTTGATCGCAGTTACAAGAGTAGAGTCACAACTTCACCCAAGGTTCCAGTCCAAGAGACTCTCCTATGGACCCGATCCTCAACACTAGGGAATAAATCATTTCTTGCATCCAATTCACCGTCTCTTTAGTTGTCAGACTTAAAAATGTATATGGAAGGCCAGTTGATGGAGGGCATAGGATTGTGTCATTTCTTCTCTCCCTCTCATTGGAACAAGGATCCTCTCAAGTGCCTTATTACGCAACGCATTTTTTTGGTGTTGATCAGTGCGTCCGTCAAGAGAAGTTGGAGCCGTCTGCACTTGTTTTCCTGGGAATACACCGGGGTGTGCCTTTTTTGAGTATCTATTATACCTTCTACACCCAGACTTGTAGCATTTACGATGCAGAGCCCTTTTTTGGTGCAAGCCCGACTCCTGGTCCTAATAGCGGTGGTCCAAGTGGACACTTTGAAATGATTGGGAGCGCTCGCCTTTGGTGGAAGCTCTTTTGATAATTGACTTTGTGGAATGAGAGCTTTTCTTTGACATTTCATTGCTTTGTAGTATTTTTGGCTAGCTCCACTGCTTTTACCAAGAGTTGGCGCACACTGATCAACATTTTTTTTATTTTATCACACCCTGGTACAAAGGTAGCTGTCAAGAGATAGTACAAGAACCATGTTCTCATACTGGCTAAAGATGCTGACACTCAGGTTTCATGAAGCCTTCATTGATTTTATCCCATCCTCGAGCATCATTAAATCAAGTCCAAACTCAAATCTCTCATCCCAGATCCTCAAGTGAAATTTCAACTCATCTCATCATAACTGCAGTCGTGTATGTGAGGTGCTGATCATATTCTTAAGGTAGAGACTAAGCATGCAATATAGCATACAAATCTTTCAAACTAGGGAAATGTGAATAATTAAGTCAAGGACCCTAATGACTAAGGCTGGTTAACTCAAAATATCAAGACCTCATAAACCAAGTGTTCTTGAACATCACTAGTCTTGTGTGAAAGTGAATGTGTCAGGGGTTAAACCAACTTATTAGTTAGTTTTTTTTCTTTTTTATCATTTCTTTTTTTTCAAGTTTTTTTTTCAAGTTTTTTTTGAAAAAGATAGGTAAATAAGAAAAGACTTTTTTTTTGAAAAAGTTTGTTTTGTTTTTTTTAAAGAGGATTTTTTTTGAAAAGTTTTTTTAGCAAATAAGGAAAAAGAGTTTTTTTTAGGAAAAAGTTTTTTTTACCCACCCCATAATTATTGTATAATATATACAAAAATACGTGAAAGTACGAGCTATGGGTAAAGTATATATGTAATATATACATGCCCCCCTATACTTAGCATGTGCTATGTCCTCATGGTACAAGAAGCGAGAAAAAGACGTAGCTCGTGCTAAGCGTTGGATGGCTAAAATAATAGATAGTAAAGAAGTCGATCCGCCCCCCCCTATACTTAGGCTCTGGACAGCCTAAGTGTAGAAGAAGAACAAAAATGGGGCGGACGAGGTCAAGAAGAGAAATGGATGAGTATACATATGGCGGGCATCAGCTCCCCCTATACTTAGGCTCTTGGTAAGCCTAAGTATAGGGCAAGAGTAAGTGTGAGAACCGATGTGATCTGGAGGTATGACGGACCTTCTTGCGGGAGCGAGGGGGTGGGTAGTATACATCTGTGTCGCTGTCAGAATCGTTCGTAGAGGAATAATAGTGAGGTGTGGGGAATGTCCAACGAGGGTCGACACATGGCTGCTTGCTCAAATATGACTTCAGAACATCCGAACTAAGCTCACTCATGTAGATCACCTCATCCGGACCTGATGAGGACTCCTCAGAAAGTTCCTTCTCTGGAACATCGAAGGTAACCTTCTTAGTCGGTTTTCTAGAAACTGAAGCATCAAGATGAAGAGGAGATTGACAAGCCTTGAGGGGTTCGGGGGAACACCTCGAGGAATCAATACTCTTCTTCTTCTTCTTACCAGATAACCGACTAGAGGATGGAGCAACCGATTTATCAAGATTGGTCAATTTGGTCCCATTTGTCTCCTTTGCTGTATGTCCTGGATGTAGTGTGTGTGAGGTTCTGACCAGAGGTTCATCATCAGATGAGTCACCATATGCATTGTAATACTCCTGCAGGGTCAGCACACGTCTCTGATAAGGCACAGTGTTCTCAGTTGGCTTGACATTGTTGGGTTCTTGTGTCGGATCATCGAAATGATCAAGGCAATCCACAAAGGTCATGTCCGACTCAATGATAGCTTCTGGTCGTGAGTCCTCTCTAGAAGCTGTCGCGGTGGTGGTGCAAGCAGTAGGCGGTGTGTGGTTGTAGGGAGTCTCTAAACCAATGGTCGTCTGGACAGTCGGTATCTCAGGCGTAGTAGAGAGACGGGACTCAACTGTCTCTCGAAGGTCACGACTGTCTGCAACTTTATGGGTTACCTTGGAATATCGTGTGTCCTCAAAGATCGGGTGAGGTCGGAGTGCTCCCAATGCAGAGAAATCGATCTCCCGAGTCTCACAATCTATAGTTGCCTTAGCCAAGGCTAAGAACGGCTTCCCAAGAATGATCGGAGACTGGGTGAACTCTCCTCGGTGCTCAATATCAATGATCGTGAAATCCACCTGTAATAGAGCACCTTGGAAAGTAACGATGACTGAAATGGTTCCTCTCGACCGTTTAACAGACCGATCCGCCAACTGAATGATCTCTCTTGACTTCTTGGCAGATCCGAGTTTGAGCTTGGCAAACACGGAGGTCGGGAGGATATTAATTGGTAAGTCATCATTGATTCTTGCATGGGTGAATGTGGTATCTTTGATTTCACAATCAAACAAACCTAGGCAACCGCTTTACTCTGCGGCTCTTGGTTTTTCTCCCTATCATCAAAGATGTGGCCATATACATTATATGTATCTCAGTCCTTGTTCTCTTATTGCCCAACCTTTTAGGCATCAATTTACTTCTCACAAATCTTTTAAGGTCGGGAAAGTGTTCAATGACCATTATCAAGGGAAGCTCAAAAATCAACTCTTTATCAAGTGCTTCCCTAACGGTGGGATCCAATTTTTGTAAGTCTTTTCCATTTTCAATTTTTATGGTATTTTCTGCTTTTTCCATTTTTTTGGTCTTTTTGGTAGGTGAAGGAGGACTAGGAGAATGTACAGACTCTGGTTTGGAGAGAAAGTGGTTAGTAGAAGAGGGAGGTAGAAGGGACTCCAGTTGTACATGATGTGTGGTCAATCCGGTGTCTTCTAGGTTTTCAATATTCAATCCGCAAAATCTATGATCCACATTCCTACCTGGACTCTTAATCAATCTACAAATGTCATCCTCCAATAAATTCTCATTACACCTCATGAGAGAAGTCTGTGCAATTGGAGGATGTTGCTGAGAACTTGGGATCTTATACTCTCCACATCTTGACTCAGGCGTGTAATGCTGGGTTGAGTATGACCCATCTGTATGGCAGATGTTGGTCGGAGCCTCATAAGGTGGAGTCAGTAAACATGGGGTTTGTAGATCGGTCTCATGAGTCCAATCCCCTGTATATGTCGGCTCTCCGAATGGGTGATATGAAGGTTTATCAATGTCGGCTCTATCACTGAGGTCAATCAAGTCAGGAAGATCATGTAGTGCAGGCTTCTCCATTCGATTTGTCTGGTTGACCTTGTTGTACCCAAAGGTTAAGTCAGGATGTGTATAGGTCAAATGTTGTCCGGTCCTAACTCGAGGTGAAAATGAGGTATGAGGGGGCAACTGATTCTGCCAATTATTCATCTCAGCAGTGGCTTGCTCTGTGATTTGTTCCTTATTTCCAGCAAGCGGACGAGAATATGGGGAGTCAATCCAGGGTGGTTATGGGTCAGGGGTGTAAGAATGTGAGGTAGGTGAGAAGGATGAAGAAGTGGAGAAGTCAGTCGAAGTTCTGACTTCGCGATCAGGGTATGGGTATGAAGAGGAATAAGAGGGTGGAGATGATCGGAATAAGGTCGATGAAGAATGACGTGGATATGATGACCAATATTCTGACATCTTGGAAGGGAGATGGGAGAATGAAGCGGATCAAGGAAGAAAGCGTGCAAGTGCACCGAATAACACACAAAACAAACAAACACAAGAGTAAACCCTGAGTTCACCTACTCAACACAGTGATGGTCGCAAATGTCCGACCGTTTATCTTTTCAGTTTTAATTAGGTGATAAATCAAGATATAAATCCAATTACGCAAGGCTCAAAAGTAGGTTTTGGGCACTATCCTAGGGATGCGTCCTCACCTCTCAACAATCACAATTAGCCAAGCATACAATGAGGGTTTTACTCTCCCAAAACAAGTGTTAGTTTTAGTCAATTTTTTTTATCAACTCTGATTAGCAGTCCCGATTTTATGTTTGGTTATCACTTGATTAGTCCACTAAATAAAGCACGCCTAACGATCAGTCCCGATTTCCTTTTACCTAAGTTTCAAAAACCAAGGGGAGGGAGTCGAGAAAAATCGATGCAAAAAATGAAATCAATGATGCATGCCCAGTTCAGAAGACTTACAGTGATCCTCGCGCTCTACATGCGGGATGCAAGGCAGAATTGAAATTTTATACTATATGGATGCAAACGAGAAAACCGTTCCTAGACAGGCAGTTCTATTAGCGAGTGATGAACAAGTTAAATTTGACTAATAGCCCTGCGGTCTAAGTGCGTCTCGTTAAATGTGATGTGTGGTCCTAAAATTTACGAGCACAAGCAATAAAATACTCTAATAAAAATATGCTCTAAGAGCCGCAAGTGCAGGTCCTATTCTACGTCAAGCAACCACACGACCACAAGAGGGTTCAAAGTCCAGTCCGAATACAAGCGCGAGCTCTCAAACAAGAGCCACTGGAAAGTGCGAATTACCTAAATTATTACAAAAATTTACAAAATTTCTCTCGAAGATAAATTAATTCTCTTGCTCTTCAGCAGTCGGCGCGCGCCGCGTCCGTCGACCTCCGATGTACTCCAAGTCCACCGGGCCCTCGCAAGGAAAATGAGATTTATATTAGAGAGATAAACAACAAAATATATACAAAAATATTGAAGAGAAAAAATGACAGGAAATGGATTAACTACAAAGTGGCTCGGGGGTCAGACTACCCGAGTAAGTGAAATCTAAATCCAATTTTTTAAACTAATCCCTAAGTCGTTTGCCTCCCCGGCAACGGCGCCATCTGACGAGTCGCTAAATACGATGTTTAATTCATGTACGTTGTAATACGTGTACTTAGCGATCCGGTCAGAACCGAGAGAAGATCTCCGTGAAGAGTGTCTCGGCTTTAATTTATATCCCGGGCAAGTCCGGGGTCGAACTCAGGGAGGCAAAGGAACAACTTCGGTTTTAATTCAAAAACTTAGGTCTAGATATCCAAACGGTGTTTTTTTAGATTTTTTTATGCAAAGAATGTCAAAAACAAAATGCGGGTGAATTACAACACTAAGAAAACACACAACAAGGCCAAATTAATTTTAATAGAAGAGAAGTCCAAATTAGCCAAATTATATTTTTCCTAGAGTCTTGATTCAGTGAGGAACACAAAACATATTTTTTTGGAATTTTATGGATTAAAATGCAATAACTAAAAATGCACACTTTTATGGGTTTTTTCGCAATTTATCACACAAACAGTAAGCAAAAATCATGAAAAAATTATTGGAACTAAAACATGATGCAAGGAAGCTACATTAATTTTTTTAGATTTTTTTGACAAGTTATGAATTTTTTATGTATTTTTTAGTGAAAACAGAGTGGTAATGAGTAATTAATTTTTATTAAATCCACGTTATCAAATTAGTCCGAAAGCAAATTATCTCAAAAAGATATTTTCATAAGCAATTTAGGAGAGTTGCAATTTCGCAAAAATGATTTATGTAGATTTAATTAAAAATCAAACACTATATCCACTCTACAAATTATTCCAGGCACAAGACAACTCCATTTTAGATGGACAGTAAATTTATCACTCTTCAAGGCATGACATATATTTTTTGTGGAATTTTTAGAGCAACCGTGTATGAGATATAATTTTAAGAGTCCAGAATAGGTAAACTATGCAAAATTTCAGTTACCTATTTTTAATTAATTATCCATGACTCACAAAAATACAAATAAATCATCAGAGTGTAGACAATTAGTTGCTCATCACAATAGCATTTTTCATTGAATAAAAAGATGCATAAACAAAGTCCAAATTAAAATAAAAATTGAAAATAAACAACATAAACCACAGGGACTGAATTGTAATTACGGAAAAACTTAATAAAATATATACAATTTTTACAAATAAAAAAATGGAAAAGAGGACCTTCTTCCCCTTCGTTCCCAGGTGGGGAAAAGAACCCAAAGGGGGAACCGGTGGCCGGCGGCGCTAGCCGCTGGGGCTGCGAGGTCAGAGACGGCGGAGGCACGCGCAGCGGCGGCAGGCGGCGCGCTGGCGGAGAGGACGGGGGGGGGGGGGGGGGCGCTAATCGCGGCGGAGATGCACAAGGGGGACGGTGGCAGGGCGGCGCGGCGGGTCGCAGCTGGAGGAGCGGCTGGAGGCGGGGCGCCGCGAGTCCGGCGCGCGCGCGGCCACGTAGGGGAAGGCGGCTGCGGGCGGGGGCGGCGCTGTGGCCGCTGGAGGTTGAATGGGGGATGGGGCGGCGGCGGCCCCAGCCGCAGCTGCTCCTGTTTTTTTATTTTATTTTTAAATTTTTTTAGTTGGCTGTTGTAGTAAATAAAAAGAAAATCTTTTTTTGTTTTAATTTTTTAATTGTTTTGTTTTGTTAATCAAGAGATGCACAAGATGGAGAGAAAAAAATGATGATGTGGTGAAGGTGGTAATAAGGAAGATGGTGGTAATATGATGAAAGTGATGGTGATGGTGATGTAAAAATAATGGAGATACAACAAAGGACACAATATGAGATAAAATAAGATAACGAAAGAAATGAAGAGGAATACTTACCTGAAGTTCGCCGGATTTGCGGAGCAGCTACGTTGGACTCCTGTCGTCGCCTCGATCCGATTGGCGAAATAAAATCGAAGAGGCTGAGCGAGCTCGATGGGAAACTCGTGACGCGGAGCGGAGCTCCGCGGATCTCGCCTGAAGGAAGTCGTCGCTTAAGGAAGACGCTTCGCCGCTGTCACCAACTCCACGTTCCAAGCTCTCTCCTTTTTCTATTAGAATGGCGGATGAGGAAAAAATGAGGATGTACAAAAGAATATAAAGAGAAGAGAAAGGGAGGTTAGAATGGTGGTGGTGTTGAATGGGAAGTTGGTGGAAGAACATGGAGTGGAATGGAGGTTGAAAGAAGACTTGGAGGTTATTGGTGAAAGGGAAGTTATTGTAGAGAATGTGATTAAATAAAAGAAAATAAAAGTATACTACTTTAAATACAATAAAATAAAGAGAGAAGACAAATAGTGGAGAATTTACAGAAGAAGACAAAACACCATGTACAATTTTTGTTTACTTTTTTAATTTGTATTTTTTTGTCTTTTTAATAAGAGATATTTACAACAGAAAAATACTATAAAATAATATAATTAAAATACAACACAATCATGATATTTTTGTATTTTTAGTAATTATGAAAGATATAATAAGAATTAAAGAAAGAATGAATATATACAAGGTATACAATGTACATATAGGTCCCAAAATCCAACTTTTGCAAATGAGCTCCGATTTTAATGAAACCACTTTCGTTGGATAGATAATTTTCTAACTTGAACTTTAAAAGTGAGTTTGGTGAATTTGGAGTTCATACGGAGCGGGAATTTAGCTTGGAAGTTGGTCTTTACGGCTTTTTCCCATTGAGATCTAGGAGTATTTATTTGAGGTAAAATTTGTTTTGTATTTTTGTATTTTTATATACATTGATATGAACATGTTGGAGAAAGAATTAGCCAAAAAGGAGTTGATATGAAATTATTAAAAATACATGAAGTTTTGGGCTATTTACATGTATAAGACTCCTTTATTTTTGTGGCTTTTTATGTGTAATTTATTTTGTACAATCTAATATACAATAATTAGTGTGTTTTATTTACAAGAGACATTTTGTTAATTTAATGAATTTATGTACATTTTTATGAGCTTTTACTCGGGGATTTTGCTAAGATCAAGATATTGAGATGATGAATCGTGGATTCATCAGGTGCCCTCCCTCCGCACCCCTCCGTACGCCAGACGCCCTCCGCTAGGCGCCCTCCGCCAGAAGGACCCCTCCACACGGTACCCCTCCGCGCCGCGACCTCCGCAAGGCTCCCTCCGCCAGGAGACCTCCGCCAGATGCCCTCCGCCAGGCGATCTCTCGCCCTCCGCCAGGAGACCTCCGCCAGACGCCCTCCGCCAGGCGACCTCTCGCCCTCCGCGACGCGACCTCCGCCGGAATCGCTCCTTTCTGTCACCTTTCCAGACGCGCCCATCTGCAACGCCAGACCTCTCGCCATCCGCAGACGCTCTCATCTCGTCCAGACGCGCCTCATCTCCTTCCAGACGCGCCTCATCTCGTCCTCACCTCCAGGCGCCCTCGGCAATCGCGCCACCACCCTACGGCCATCCCAGTACTGTACTACGGCCATACCAGTACTGCTCTACGCCCCTCCAGCCGCGCCATTGCTCTACGCCCATCCAGACGCGCCCTCCCAGTACTACTCTACGGCTCTTCTGCTCACGAACTGAGCTCCCTTCGATCCAAGACTTCTCACAAGGACCCAGGTCCCTTGCAAGGCCCCTGGTCCTCTCAACTGCCAACCATAGATTGATGGTTTTCCTCAGTATGATCTACTAATATTCTGTATGATCTCAATTATCTCTGCATACTAGGTCATTGACCACTACGGCCACCATGGCATCTGCTCTTACGTCTTCGGACTCCAAGCCCTTGTACCATACATCATCTATGCTGGTACAGGGCACCTCAATCAGACTAAAGGGCTCAGAGAACTACGTACTATGGTCTCGCTCCTTCAAAATTTTCATTGGTGGCCAACGCAAGATCTACATTCTCACTACTACTCCGCCTGCCGAGACTAACGCCAACTATGACACCTGGTATGTCGATAATTGCCAGGTAATCACTTGGATGACGAACAGTGTTGATCCTAATATTGCGTCAAATTTGCTCTATAAAACAACTGCAAAGGAAATGTGGGAAAATCTTGAGAAAACTTACTCCCAGAAAACAACCAAATCTAGGCTTTCTGACATTTACACAAGAATTTGGTCTGCAAATCAAGGAGAAACATCCTTGATAGAATATTATTGGCTACTCACAGGGTTATTTGAAGAGCTGCTTATATTTCAACCTGCCTGTTGTGACAAGCAAATTGGTGAAAGAGCAGAATGGCAGGTGTATCGTTTTCTTTCAGGTTTACACCTTCGGTATAAATCTGTCAAAGACCAATTCCTGACGGCAGCTTCCCTACCGTCCCTTGAAACTATTTTTGGCAGACTACAGGAGCTGGAATCGCCCAACCAACCTCCCACTGCAGACACTACTGCTCACTTCGCAGGAGGACGACCACCCTTCCAAGGATCACGCGGCCGCATATTTGGTCGCAGTCGTGGACGAGAGCAGGGACGAGGACGAGACTCAGGACGCGGTCGTAGTCGTGATTTTTCAAATCCTCGTTATCCTGCTTGTACTCATTGTGGCCGTTGGAACCTCTGACAAATGTCGGGCGACCTTTGGCATGCCCAAAGCCAACAATGCATATGAGGCCACATCTTATGACCCAAATTATGATATTATGGAAACCTCTCAGGCTCAATCTCCTACCGATGCTCATGTATCTTTTACTGCTGCAGAATATACTCGTCTTCGCCAACTCCTTCAGAACCCAGTTGTCGACACTACAACTTCAGGGCCTACTGCAACTCTAGCAGCTACCACAGGTACGATTGCCAATTCTGCGACTACCACTACTTCTACCTGGATCATCGACTCGGGTGCATCAACCCACCTCACAGGAGAATGCAGTCTCCTCATCTCTCCCAGGGACCCCCTCTACGGTAAAACATGTTCGTGTGGCTAATGGCGCCTACTCACCTATCACTAGTGTGGGGACTATGGAATTTAGCCCCAAACTTCGACTAACGGATGTCTACTGTGCCCCTGCTTTTCCCCTTAGTCTGCTGTCGGTTCACAAATTATGCACAGAACTCAATTGTCGCGTGATTTTTGATGACTTATGCTGTTATTTCCAGGACATCCGGACGAAACAGATCTTTGGTGGGGGACATGAGAAGAACGGCTTATATTATCTTGATATCCCTGTCAACTCTGGTTTCGCTGGCGCAACTTCCATCTCTCCTGATCCCCTTCTCTGGCACCTTCGTCTGGGTCACCCCTCTGCTAAAGCTCTTTCCTTAATGTTCCCTGAACTGTCCATGCTTAAAGCCTTCGAGTGTGAAGCATGTCAGTTCGGAAAACATCATCGTGCATCTTTTCCTGCTAGGACTGAACCCCGTCATACTATGCCCTTTTCATTACTTCATTGTGACGTTTGGGGACCTTGTCCTGTCCGAACCATTGGTGGACACCGCTATTTTACTGTTTTTGTGGATGATTATAGCAGGTCATCCTGGGTCTATCTTATTAAAGAACGATCAGAAATCAATAAAATTATCAAAGATTTCTTCGCTTATGTCAAAAATCAATTTTCAACAAATATTCAGATATTCCGCTCAGACAATGCCTTGGAGTTTACTCAACGAGATCTTTCTGATTTCTTTGCTTCCAATCGAACAATACATCAAACCTCGTGTCCTTATACCTCTCAGCAAAATGGGGTTGCTGAACGCAAGCTTCGTCACCTCCTAAATATTGCCCGGTCCCTTCTAACCCATATGAATGTTCCCAAAACATACTGGGGTGATGCTGTCCTCACTTCAGTCCATCTTATCAACAAGACTCCCTCTCTTACTCTCAAAGGATCCACACCATTTTCTTTACTTCACCCTGATAATCTTCCCTTTCCTCTACCTCTACGAATATTTGGGTGTGTCTCCTTCGTCCATAATTTTCACACTAAAGACAAATTATCCCCTCGCGCCATCAAGTGTGTTTTCCTTGGTTATTCCTTCACTCAAAAAGGTTACAGATGTTATGATCCTATTAATAATCGATATTACATATCTGCAGATGTAACCTTCTTTGAGCAAACCAGCTTCTTCACACAAAGTGTCCCCGATGTCCCTCTAAATCTTCCTCCACCACCAATCAACCACAACCATCACTCTCGGACCTCTCCACCAGATGTTCCTCTACCCATACCTCTGCCTCAGGATGATATGCCATCTTCGACCGTCCCCTCCGCTACTGTTCCGGATGATCCAGAAGACCTGCCGATTGCATTAAGGAAGCAAAAGAGAAAGTGTACCTCTTATCCTATGTCTAATTTTACTACTATTGCTGGACTCTCTTCCACTGATAAACAATATGCATATGCCCTAATGACTATCTCCATTCCGAAGGATCATCATAGTGCCTCCCAAGATGCAGGCTGGCGACAGGCCATGAATGAAGAAATGGATGCACTCACATCCAGAGGCACGTGGGATCTTGTGCCATGTCCTACAGGCATCAAGCCTGTTGCTTGCCGATGGGTCTTTACGACCAAACAATCTCCAGATGGTTCTATTGACAGACTTAAGGCACGACTTGTGGCAAAGGGATTCACTCAGACATATGGGTTCGATTATTTTGAGACCTTCTCCCCTGTTGCTAGGATGGGTTCCATTCGCACTATACTCTCTGTTGCAGCTAACAAGAATTGGCCAATTTTTCAGCTGGATGTCAAGAATGCCTTCTTATATGGTGATCTCGAAGAAGAGGTCTATATGATGCAACCGCCGGGTTACTCCGTCGAGGGGGAGTATGTGTGCCGACTTCGTAAGGCCATCTATGGCCTAAAGCAGAGTCCTCGAGCCTGGTTCGACAGGCTTACCACTGAAATTAGCTCTATTGGTTTTCACAAGACTACATCTGATTACTCTGTGTTTATTAGACGACGATCCACTGGTACTGTGATACTTGCAGTCTATGTTGATGATATGGTGGTCACTGGTGATGATCACAATGGAATTCTAGAGACCAAGGCATTCCTTCAAAAGGTGTTTGTCACCGAGGACCTTGGACAACTCCGGTACTTTCTTGGTATTGAGGTAATACGCACTGCTGAAGGGTTACATCTATCACAACGAAAATACTGCTTGGATATTCTTACGGAAGTCGGTTTACTTGGACGCAAACCATCTGGCATCCCTGCAGAGGTACGAAAACACACTACATCCACCGATTCTGAGTTTGAAGACACTACACGATACAGCAGCCTAGTGGGTAAACTAATTTACCTCACAGTCACTAGGCCTGATATATCTTATACTGTGAGCAGAGCCGGCCGTCACATGGAAAGACCTCTTTACAGTCATTGGCATGATGTCCTTCTGATCCTTCGATACTTGAAGGAATCACCAGGGCAAGGACTCATCTATAGAGTCAACGGTCATACTGATATCACTGCTTATGCAGATGCTGATTACGCCAGTTCTCCTGAGGATAGACGATCCATTACAGGCTATGCTATGTTTGTTGGTGGTAACCTTGTTACATGGCGAAGTAAGAAACAAACCGTGGTTTCCAGATCAAGTGCAGAGGCAGAATAGAGGGCAATGGCCCATGCTGTTTGTGAGATTACGTGGCTTGTATCGTTTCTACGGGATCTTGGGTTCCCAGCTACCACTCCTACACCGCTATATTGTGATAACAAGTCTGCTACATACATTGCCACCAATCCAGTTTTTCATGAACGGACGAAGCATATTGAAGTTGACTGTCACTTCATTCGAGATGCAATACGAGGAGGGCAGATCGTCACACCACATATCTCTACAGATCTTCAACTTGCAGACATATTTACTAAAGCACTATCAAAGAAGCGTCTTTTATGGATAACTTCCAAGTTGGGCATGATTGATGGATATGCTCCAACTTGAGGGGGAGTGTTAGAAAATTCCATATATTGTCGCTTCTCTATTTATCTCTATTTCCTTATGCATTGTTTCCTTATGAATCGTTTCCCTTTGTAACCCCACAGGGGTACTCATGTAAAGTTCTACTCTGAGCACCCTAGGGTTTTCGTCCTATATAAGGACCCCTAGAGCTCACAGAATAATACACAATATTACAGTTTTCACAATATCGTTATGGCTCTTATGTAATTTCATTTTCCCTGAGGACTTATCATGTAATTAACCCAAGGGCTATTCTCTTATATAAGAGAGCCTCGGTCTATTCTAATGCAAGTAATTCATTCTCTCCTATCATGGTATCAGAGCGATGGTCCTAGACCGGGGTCTTGGTATCCCACCCAAAACCCTAACCCTACACCCCTCCCTCACGCCGTCGCCACTGCCCCTAGCGGCCCCGCCACCAGCCCTAGCGGTCGTGCGGCACCGCCGCCACCCTTCAGTGGCTTCCGTCGCAGGCCCCAGCGGCCACCGTCGCCTGCCCTAGCGGCTCTCGCACGCTCCAACGGCTGTGGCTGGTGCCGCCAGCACCTTCAGGCAGCGCATCTGCCCCCAGCCTTGACGGCGCCAACATCTCCTCCTTGTAGGGACTGCCCTAGAGACCCCTCCTAGTCGGGTCATCCTATCGGGCAGTGCCTCTACCACTTCCGTTGGCTTGTTCGGGCTCTTCAGCGAGGTTTAGGAATGGTTGTATGAGTCTACACATACAACCTATCCCTCATATGATTCTGTAGACCGCCTATTTCCTTTTTCCTCCGTCAGTCTGTGGCTCTTTTTTAAACATATCAGAGAACAATGGTGACGTGTTTACACCTTCAAGTGCCTTCAAAGGGCCGACCCTTATAGTGAAGATGGATGGGACCAACTATGAACTATGGTCCATGCAGTTTCGTACCCTGATGCAGTGCCATAATAAGGATCACATCCTGACAGACTCCGAGCCGGAAGACAAGATTGGAGCGAATGCGACGTGTAAGAAAGATGATGCTTATGCTCGTATATGGCTCTCTGGGACACTGACTACAGAAATCGTCAATGATATTGTGAATCAACCAACTGCAAAGGCTATGTGGGACATACTGTCAGCTACATATGGGCAGTCGAAGAATGAGAGCAAGATACTTCAGTTGCAGTTCGACATTTTTTCCACCAAACAGAATGGGAGACCACTCCATGCACATTTCTCTCATATGTGGGGCATGTTTGAGAGATTGCATAGCTTCATGCCGACCACAACCAGTACGGAACAACAACAGGCATATCGAAATGCCACGATGACGGGAGTTTTTCTGTCCTCTCTTGATACTGAGTACGATGCAGCCCGTACTCAACTTCTCACAAACGAGACCATTCCACCAATGGAGGAGGTATATAAGCAGTTGAGTAGAATTACTAGTGCAGTGACATCTACTGCACATACTACTCCTTCAGCTATGGTTGCTACTCGAGGCAGAGGAGGATCGTCCCACTTTCGAGGCCGTGGACCTCGTGGTAGAGGGGGAGGCAGACATCGTGGTCCTTGTGCTCACTGTCACCGACCAGGCCATTTTGAGGAAACATGCTTTCACAAGCATGGCTATCCAGCCTTCGCACGTGTTGTTGAGCAGACTGAGGCTCCCTCTTGGCCTATCCCAAACACTCGCTTTGATGACATTGTCTCTAGACTTCATGAGATGATGATTACTCCTACGCCTCCGTCTCCAGGTTCCACGGAGGTTGCAGCTTCTGCCAGAGCGTCGTCTAGCTCCTCAGGTACTCATTATGCGCTTACCAGTACTACTTGCTCAGACTTGACAGATTGGATTATGGACTCAGGGGCTTCCCATCACATATGTGGCGACAGGACGCAGTTTACTACCTACAGAGCACTTACACATGGCAGATCTGTTGTCATTGCCAATGGGGTTCGTTTACACATTGTCGGTCAGGGGGAGATTACTCTAACGCCTTCTTTAAGTCTTCAGAATGTCTTATATGCTCCTGACTTTCAGATGAACCTGTTGTCAATTAGTCAGCTTACGGAAGATTTACATTCTCGTGCCATCTTTGACCCATCTTTTGTGTTTCAGGACATACTGACTGGCAGGGTGATTGGACATGGCCGTGAGCAGAGAGGCTTGTATAAGCTTGCTATACCATCATGTGTTGGACTTGCTACTATTCCATCTGGATCTGTTTCTCCATTCCTTTGTCATCTACGATTTGGTCATCTTCCTCTGCATAAGATGTGTCATGTCCTACCACAGATATCTATCTGTACTGCGTTGGAGTGTGGAGCCTGTCAGCTTGGGAAACACCATCGGTCTTCGTTTCCGAGTCGTCCGAGTTGTCATAGTAGTCGGTCTTTTGAGCTGTTTCATTTTGATATTTGGGGTCCGAGTCGTCCGAGTTGTCATAGTAGTCGGTCTTTTGAGCTGTTTCATTTTGATATTTGGGATCCGAGTCGTGTCCCTGCTCTTCAGGAGCATCGTTATTATATGGTTGTTGTGGATGATTATTCCAGACTATCTTGGGTGTTCTTGTTGAAACAAAAGTCTGAAGCTGGTGCTATTATCAGAAAATTTATTCTTGAAGTTAATAATATCTTCTCTGCCAATGTCAAATTTATTCGCATGGATAATGCTTTGGAATTTTCAACATTACATTTGTCTGATTTTCTCAGTTCCCATGGCATTGTTCATCAAACATCTTGTAGCTATACTTCGCAACAAAATGGAGTGGCGGAACGCAAACATCGCCACCTTCTTGATGCCACACGAACATTGTTGATCCAAAGTCGTGCCCCTCATTCTTTTTGGGGGGATGCTATTCTCACTGCTTGCTACTTGGTGAATCGTATGTCGTCTACTGTTCTTGGAGAGAAGGTTCCCATCTTGATTACGTTTTCCGAGAAGGACCTATTCTCTCTCACACCTTGAGTTTTTGGGTCCGTGGCTTTTGTGCATAATTGTACCCCTAGTCGTGATAGGCTCTCACCCCGAGCTATCAAATGTGCGTTTGTTGGATACTCTCGCACTCAAAGAGGGTATAGATGTTTTGATCCGGTTAGTAGGAGATATTATGTAAGTGCTGATGTTACTTTCTTTGAATTCATCATGTAATTCTCTCCTACAGGTGACAGGTTATCCAATAACTATGAGGACGATATTGTCGTTCCTCCACCACCGTCTCTTCCCCCATCTGAACCTGAGCAACCATCATCTCCACCATCACCTCCAACAACACCACCACCACCTGCTCCCCAGCCAAGATTCTTACCCATTGTTTACACTTACAGGTCTTCTACTAGCTCTTCTGCTCATAAGCCGTCCACGTCATCCAACACGCCACAGGTATGCCATGATAACATTCTTTCTACTGATGGTACTAGAGTTCTACAATCTATACAAGATGATTCCGACGTAGAAAACAGAGGGGATGCGGATTTGGATGCTCCTATTGCACTGAGGAAGCCTCGATGTAAATGTGCCACATGCCCGCTTGTTGCACATGTCTCTTTGGATCATCTTTCAGATGAGTACATGCGGCTTGTTGTAGGACTTTCTGTGGTTACTATACCCCGAACATATATGGAGGCTTTACAAGACAACAGGTGGCGCAATGCCATGGAAGAAGAAATGGCGGCCTTAACGTCACGAGGACATGAAGTGTTGTTTCTGCTTCACAAGGTGCTTCGATTGTAAGCTGCAAGCGGATATTTTCCATTAAGCAAAACGCAGATGGGAGTGTGGATCCTACAAGGCAAGGTTGGTGGCACGAGGCTTCACCCAAACATATGGGGTGGATTATTAGACACTTTTTCTCCAGTATAAAGACACTCGACGCTACGAATTCTACTAGCTGTTGCAATTTCATGGGATTCGCCGTTATTTCAGCTTGATGTGAAGAATGCATTTCTCTATGGAGATCTTCAGGAGGAAGTTTACATGCAACAACCACCTGGGTTTACTGCTGAGGGGGAGTCCCAGGAGGTATGCAGGCTACGTAAGGCAATTTATGGCCTGAAGCAGAGCCCTAGATTTTGGTACCAAAAGCTGTCAGAATTGATTGAGCAACAGGGGTCTGTGAGGTCCACTACAAACCACTCACTTTTTGTTCAGAAGACACACAAAGGTACGGTTGCCATTCTTGTTTATGTAGATGACATTATTGTTACAGGAGATGATGCTCAAGGCATTCAGATAGCCAAGAAGTTCCTAGGTAAAGAGTTTGTGACCAAGGACCTTGGCACTCTTCGCTACTTCCTGGGGTTAGAATTTGTCAGGAATCTTCGTGGTCTAGTGATGACCCAGAGAAAGTTTGTGATGGATCTACTTTCTGAGACAGGTATGACTGGATGCAAGCCTACTACTATTCCTATGGATCCAAGTATGAAATTGTATGATGAGGATACTGAGGAAGTTGATAGGAGGTACGGAGAATTAGTGAGGAAGCTTTTATAGAGGTAAATTCCTTAGTAGTGCAGTTGAAGAACATAATTCCTCGAATATGGTCCCAAAAATGTTAATTCCCTTATTAATGTTGTGAAATCGCATGAAATCTATGCGATATACATGCCGCATATATAAAATGCGACACTTGTACAATAATAAATCGAAGTTGATATTTTTTGACATTTAAAAATAATGAAAATCGCATGGAATCTATGCGATATAGCTAAAAATATGAAAATCGCATTTTTCTATGCGTTATGGGTTTTTTTGACTGTTAATAATATATGGAAGTCGCATGCCTTATATGCGATATACATAACGCATATATTCCATGCGATTTCACTACATTACTGAGAGAATTAACATTTTTGGGACCATATTCGTGGAATTATGTTCTTCAACTACACTACTAAGGAATTTACCTCAGCTTTTATATGTTATTATCACCAAGCTAGATATTATGTTTGCAGTAAGCAAGGTCAACCAATTCATGGAGCGGCCCAGAAAGGTACATATGGATGTTATCTATATGATTTTGAGATATTTGAAGAACTCACCTAGTTTGGGACTCTTATTCAGTAGGGATGCATCCCTGATGGTGACAGCTTGTGCAGATGCTGACTATGCAGGATGTCCCACGGACAGAAAGTCTACTTCAAGTTTTGCAGTTTTTGTTGGACACTCACTCGGCTCATGGGAAAGCAAGAAGCAGACAATAGTAGCTAGATCAAGTAGAGAATCTGAGTACATGGCCATGGCACAAGGGAGTGTAGAGATGATGTGGGTTAGATCGATGTTGACTGATCTTACCATAGAAGTTCCTCTTCCTATGCAACTTTTCTGTGATAATCAAGTTGCATTATTCATTGCGAATAATCCTGCATTCCATGAACGAACCAAGCATATTGAGGTGGACTGTCATTACACTCGAGACTTGATACAGAAAGGTCTCATATCTACCTCTCATGTGTCTACACGAGATCAGACGGCAGATATCTTCACCAAGGCTCTATCTCGAAGTCCTTTTCAGAAGTGTTATTCCAATCTGAGCATTATAAATATATATGCTCCAGCTTGTGGGGGAGTGTTAAGAATAATATATCGTTATGTCTCTTTTATGTAATTTCATTTTCCCTGAATCCTTATCATGTAGTTGACCGAAGGGCTATTCTCCTATATAAGAGAGCCCTCGGTCTATTCTAATGCAAGTAATTCATCCTCTCCTATCAAGTATCATATCTCTTACTATTTGTTTATACACACAGAGAGTCTAATGATTAAAAAAGTTGAGTTCCTTCTTATTAAAACCTGGTTCAACTTAGAGCCTTAGGGTCACTAAAACCGAGTGTTCTAGATCGATTTAGTCTTGTTTATGCACATGCACAATCAAGGAAATCAAATAATTTATTCATTCTTTATTTGCTCGAAGACGAGCGAAGTTTAAGTATAGGGGAGGATAAATCTCTGATTTATCATCTTAAATTACATTAATCATCCCTCGTACTTAAAAAAATTAATTAATCAATCATTAGTTATTTTTAATTATAAGTCATTAATTAACATTAACTATTGATTCTTAATAATTGGTCTGTGTTGTAAATATACATATATATATATATGGTGTTACTATTTTATGTGTTTTCTAATCATTAAAATTACTATAAAAATTGACATAGTATTTTAATAATAATGTATATATTATTATTATTATTCAAAATGCCAAAAATATAATGAAAGAATTCAAATAAATGTTTTTAATATTTTAAACATGCTTACAAAAAATATTACTATGTATATATGATGTATCTAGATCTTGAGTTCTACATGAAAGTTGTAGATATCAAAATTATCTATAACTTTCACGTTGAATGTTTTCTCTAATTCAACTTCTAATTATTTATTTTTATTACACATTGATTTATTCATTTTCCTTTTATTTGATTGGGCCAGATGGCCCAATCAGAACCTTCCACCTTACCTGGCCTTTATTAAATTAGCGCGTAATTTTCCAACCGTCTGGTCATCAGCGATGCACATTCATTCAGGCACACCCTTTTTCCAGTGTGTGATCTTGATCAAAGCCATCCAAAGCATATACCCGAGCGCTAATTTCACCCGTCGGATCTTTAATCAGACGGTTGGGATGTCATCCTCAACTCCCAGCCTCCTCCTCCAAGAGACACGAACTCCAGCAGCTACCCAACTTCCTCCATTTTTACTTAGTTGTCAGCCAACCTCTCGACTATTTTCCTTTACCAAATCCTTCCCCTAACTCTCATCTTCTTCGCTAACCTCCTACTTAACCCTAACACTACGTCTTCACCAACTGGCGACGATTGAAACCATCGTCTGGGAACTGTAGAACCACCTAACTTCTCTCCATCAAAATCAGTCTTCGGCCAACCGTTGATGAGATCCGCCATTCCAGAGAGTAACCCCTTAGCCTCTCTACCCCTAATGACAGTGACAACTTGAACTTGCGATGCTGACGGGATTGACTCCGGTAAGATCTACGAGAAATCCTCGTATTGCATCCATTGTCGGATATTGCTCGAGCTTGGTTTCCTAGCTAGGAACCTTAAGCAAAGATCCTTGAAGCTTCTGAAGCTTCAAATTAGTGAGATTCACCACTTTCCTCTTTCCTACTCTAGGTAATAATTTTGATCTTTATTTTTTTGTTAGTTCTCCATTTTCTTCACTTTAAGTTTCATCATCTTTCACTCATCCGAATACATGCACACCATCACTGTACATCAATCTTTCACGTGTACCCTCTAGTGATCCTTCTCTATTTCTCTATGACTGTGAGGACATTGACTTCTTCTTCCCTCCAAGGAAGAAGAACCCAATTAGGGCTCTTCTTTTCCATCATCGATTGAGTCCCCATTTCGTCCCCGCAACCTTGTTTTTCCTTGGTTGGTTTTCTAACACATGCAGGAGCCGTTGTTCTTCATCGATCGGAGAAATCAACGGAGCTCTGATCTCCGTCTTCTTCATCAGAGAAACATCAGTGACATAGCTCTATAGGGCATCTCCTCTCTCTCTCTCTTAGACCATCCTCGACTTGACCTAACTGTCATTAAGTTCATCGGACCTTCGAATTCGTCAGAGAAGCGAGGAGGATACATCAAGCTGTCACCGGTGCACTGTCTGCACTTCGCCTCACGCAGAGGAGCTCGATTGAGGAGATACAATTGCTATCGGATCTTTCTCATCCTGCGGTTAAGATGCAGCCACGTCACCTCGTCGAAGAAGCGACTCAGGCCTAAGCTTCGGATACCTAAGCCTAGATGCAGACCTCTAGCACGCACCGTGTGTACTCGAACCCGGGGCGACTTCCAAGCCTAGTCCCGCGTGGGTCGAGTCACATGACTAGAATTGCAGCACCTATTTTCATGTTTTTACTAATTGCATTTCAGTTGTGAGCATGTGAGACGCGTGCTACCTAGGAAAATTGCAGACGATCCCCACTGACTTTTATTAATTGCCCTTATACCCCCGCATGAACTTTTTACACTATATACCCAGGCGACTTTCATATTTGCATTTTATGCCCTATCAGGGACCTTTTTGCTACAAAAGTGAAGTTTTTATTGTAATCCAAATTTAATCAAATTCGTGTCGTTTTGAAGATAATTTAACTCTCTATAATATGGTTGTACTAATTACTTGATGTGGTCTACTTTTCATGTATTAAAAATCAAAGAATTAGAATTATATTATATATTAAGTTTAAAATTAACCCCCGCATTATTAATCTATTAGACACCATGTTTTGTACTACTTCATTTTAAATCAGGATTAAATATTTTAAATAAATCATTGCTTAATCGATTTTCTAATTTGATTCATATTTGAGGAATTTATTTTAATGTTGATCATGTAATGTGTTTAAGAAATCACATATTGATTAGATTGATCATTTTGTACTTGGCACTTATTTTGTTCATTTCATTGATTTCTGAATTAATTGATTAAGTTATTTAACCAATCAATCATGAGCTTTCTCTGTGCATAATATTTTATGTTGCATTAGCATTATTGTTCATTTAATATATTTGCGTCTAAAAAAATAGCATGCATTGCATTCAATTTGCATATCTTGACCTAGATCATCTATTAATCACTTAATTAAATATTTGACACCTAGATTAAAAAATTGGTGAAGCCTTTTCCCACTATAAGTAGGGTCAACTACATGGATTCTTGCTCAGATCCATGTTGAAAGATTCGACTAGGTCTTTTGGTTGGTAGGCACATTGACACGTAGATTAATTAAATTAATTGCTTGTATCCTTATGTTCGATGCTGGACTTACCCAGGATAATTTAAATCGAGTCCTCTTCACAGATATCTTCTGATTGGGTTCTGATCGACTGCTACGTGGTCATATTACAAGGAAGCTTAATTAACTTAGCAAAATAGTTTTTAATCAGCCGCATAGGCAGTATACTCGGTCGATTATGCATGTCAACCTGCATACATGGTTGTTTCATCATACTCGGAGCAGCAAGGCTACTGAGTGCGAGTATGCGGTTGAATATACGGTATAATCAGCCGCTTTCCTGAAGACTACATGTAGGTCAAGTGGGCTTTTGTATATAGCTAACTGGGCCATCTCGACCCGATATCCTAGCCTAGTGGACCTGCCATACAAAAAAGGAGTTCGGAAAAAAAGAAAGTCGAAGAAAATAGTGATGGCTTATAAGAAAGATTGTTTTTATGATTTTCCCTCTTCATTTCTTCTCCCAACTTGGTCACACATCATCATTATCTGACATGTATGGAGAAGGGTAGAGTATTGTGTAGAGATTTTCAGTTTCGGATTCAGACTCTACCATTGTTGGAGATACTCTATGTTGGAGTGGCCCATCTTTTCCTGGCTCTCAAGTTCAAATTCAGACTCTACCGTTCAGATTGTTTTAGGCTCTATGTTTGAGGTACGTTATGTTTGAGTGATCCAGTTTCTACGATTTCTTCAGAGAGGCTCAAAGCAACCTCCATCTCTATTGCTCGTGAATTCAAGTACGGATATTCCCATGGCTTTCTCGAGTGACTATGAACTCCCGTACGGATATTCCCATGTCTTTCTCCATTGAACGTGAACTCCAATATGATATTCTTTTGAGATCTCTATTAAAGTGGCCTACTTCTCATATCTACATATTGATATTCCCACAGCATTCTTTGTTTGACCCTTTAAAGAGATAGGACAGTTTTCCACATGTTGCACAGACTTCTGACGTGTTGCATGCCCGAGTTCTCCATGGAGGAGACCCATTTCAGTACCGGTGATTCTAGCAAACATAGATATAGAGCTGTGGAAGTGTAAAGGAATGCTTCGTATTATTCATCGTAGCCCTAGAGCTCTCTTATATAGGATAAAAGCTATAGGAAAAATTACATAGATAGTCAACAGAAATAGGGAAACTACAGAATAACATAAAAAGAGATATAAAATATCTTGACACTCCCCCTCAAGCTGGAGTATAAATATCTATCATGCTCAGCTTGGAACAACAATGATGAAACGGTCCCTTTGCAAGTGCTTTGGTGAACATGTTAGCAATATGATCGCCTGAAGCAACTTGAGAAGTGAATATAAACCCCTTTTGAATCAAATCACGGTTGTAGTGGCAATCAACATAAATATGCTTTGTTCTTTCATGAAAGGCAGGATTATTTGCTATAAATAATGCAACGTCATTATCACATTGTAGATGCATAAGAAGAAGCACCTCCACTGTTAGGTCAGTCAGGACGGACTTGACCCACATCATTTCTGTGCTCCGTTGGGCCATTGCCCTATACTCTGATTCCGCGTTGGATCTGGCCACCACTGTCTGTTTCTTGCTCTTCCGTGAAATCAATGAGCTGCTTACGAACACAATGAAACCCGAAGTTGATTTCCTATCCTTGGGATACCCAGCATAGTCCGCACCCGCACATCCTGACACTGTCAGGGTTGTGCCACTCCTGAATGGAAGTCTTGTACCTGGAGAAGACTTGAGATACCTCAAGATCATGTTGACTACATCCATAGGAGACTACCTCGGTTGCTCCATAAATTGGCTAACTCAGCTTACTGCAAACTATATATCAAACCTGGTAATGGTGACATACAATAGCTTACCTACCATTTCTTTGTACTATCTTTTATCCACCTTTGCAGTGCCATCATCATATAGTCGAGCATTAGGATCATTGGAGTAGTAGCAAGTCTACATCCTGTCATACTCGTCTCAGATAGGAGGTCAATGACATGCTTCCTTTGCGTCATTACCATTCCTTGCTGGTTTCTTGCAAATTTTAGTCAAGAAAATACCTCAGTTTGCCAAGGTCCTTGGTCAGGAACTGTTGTCCAAGAAAATCCTTGGCTGCCTGAATTCATTTATTATCTCTACCTATGACAACAATATCATTCACATAAACCAAAATTGCAACAGTACATCTCTAAGTTCTCTTAACAAAAAGAGAATGATCTGCAGTAGATCTGGCAAAGCCCTGTAGTTCAATCAACTCTGAGAGCTTTTGAAACCAAGCCTTCAGACTTTGCTTAAGGCCATATATAACCTCATGAAGTTTACACACCATACTAGACTCTCCCTCAGCGGTAAACCTTGGTGGCTACTACATATAAACTTCCTCTTACAGGTCGCCATACAAAAATGCATTCTTGACATCTAATTGGAAAAGAAGTCAATCATTCATCACAGCAGCAACAAGGAACGAAGTGTAGAGTGACACACGATAGGAGAAAAAGTGTCTTGATAGTCCACCCCATATGTTTGGGTGAATCCATGCGCAACCAAACAAGCCTTGTATCTGTCTACCGAGCTGTCTGCACGATATTTAATGGTAAACACCCATTTACTGCCAACAACAGAATTACCTGGGGGAGCTGAGATGAGACTCTACGTGCCTCGAGACTGTAAGGAGGCCATCTCTTCTTCCTTGGTGAGGCACCAAGGACCACTCCGTAATGCCTTCTAATAGGATTTTGGTATCTGAACCGCTGATAAAGCAATAACAAACCACTAAATGTCACCAGATAGCTGCACCAAAGACATATGAAAAGATAGAGGATGCATTGTACATGCACGCCTCTTCCGTCGTAAAGCAATAGGGACATCCAGGTCCTCGTTATCCTCAGAAGGAGTATCATCAACCACGTCCTGCACACTCAAATCACTAGTGCCATCAGAGGAACTCAAATGCTCAGGACATACCTTAGTCGTACTGGATGATGGTGGAGGCACATGAGCACGAGGCCGACGTTGGTAAACCTGTGGAAAGAAATTAGATGTGCCAAGAGGTGGAGACGATGGTGGTGGTGGCAGTGGTGGTGGTGGAGTAAGAGAGGCATGAGATAGTGGCATATAACCCTCTTCCACGCATTCTGACGGAATGAGCTTGTCACCTGTAGGAGAAAAATACATGATGGATTCAAAAAAGGTGACATATGCACTAACATAGTACCTTCGTCGAGCAGGGTCAAAACAACGATACCCCTTTTGGGTCTTGGAATACCCAAAAAAAACACACTCGACTGCTCTAGAAGAGAGCTTGTCAAGACCTGGAAACATATGGTGAACAAATGCAACACATCCAAAAACACGAGGTGTGAGAGAGAAAAGATCCTTCTCGGGAAACATAGTCGAGAACGGAATCTTCTCCCCCAGAATCAATGAAGGCATATGATTCACCGAATAACATGCAGTAAGAACGTCTCCCCACTAGGAATGAGGAGCACAACTCTGAACTAGAAGAATCCTGGTGATATCCAAAAGATGACGATGTTTCCTCTCAGCCAGTCCATTTTGTTGGGACGTATAAGCATAGGTCATCTGATGCACAATACCATGAGATCTAAGAAATTGAGAAAGTTGTGTACTACAGAATTCAATTGCATTATCAGAATGTATATACTTGACATTTGCAGAAAAGACATTTCTTATTTCATTAATGAAAGACTGAATGATATGACTCACATCATACTTGTTTTTAAGTAGAAAGACCCGTGATAATCTAGAAAATTCATCAACAACAACAAGATAAAAACGATGTCCCTGAAGATCAGGAACACGACTGAGACCCTAAATATCCAAGTGAATCAACTCAAAAAGACCATGACTACTTTAACCTTGACGACTTTGGAATGTGGAACTATGATGCTTCCCAAGCTGGCAAGCCTCGTACTGGAAAGTGGAGCGAGGAGAAATCTGAGGAAGAACATGATGCAGCTTTTGCAGAGGAAGATGACCAAAGCAGAGATGACACATATATGGAGAGGCATACCCAGTGCGAAGAGAGGAAACAATAGCACACAAAGATTGCACCAGTCTGTATTAATCTCCTTGCTCACATCTAGAACCAATCACCCTACCTGTTAGAATGTCCTGAAACACAAGAGCAAAGGGGTCAAATATGACACGGTAATGCAAATCCTTGGTGATTTGACTAATAGATAATAGATTCATAGAGAACTCAGGAGCGTAAAGAACATTCTGAAGTCGCATTTCAGGGGTTAATTGCGCATCCCCTTGACCAGTAATGGGAGAATGTGTCCCATCATCTATTACCACAGATCTACCAGGCTAAGTTGGGCCATAGGTACTGAATTGCCCTCTGTCACCACAGAGGTGATGTAATGCTCCTGAATTCATCTGATAAGTCCGCCATGTAACAGCTAGTAAAAGCATATGATGTACCTGATGTGGATGTAGCGGTTGAGGCTGCTACCTCTGAAGATCCCAACTATGTGATAGTTGACTCAAGAGACGTCATAATCTTCTTAAGACAGCAACTATCTCATCAAACCTCTTATCAGATGCGACAGAAGAACTGTTGCCCTGCTGGATCTGTTCTGCCACACGTGTCGAGGCAGGAAACCCGTGCTTAGAATAGCACGTTTCCTCTGAGTGACCTAGCCTGTGACAATAACTGCATGGCTGACGAGGAGGTCTACTGCTCCCTCCCCTTCCACGGCCTCGTCGGCCACGGAAATGCACAGTGCTCCTCCCACCACGGGATGCTGCCATGGTTGAAGAAGTCTGAGACAATGAAGAACCACCAGAAGATATGGAGAGTCTGCTCAGTCGACGGTAAGCCTCCTCCATCAGAGGTATAGTGGCATCGGTAAGAATCTATGCCCTAGCCGCATCATACTCAGGATCTACAACCACTAGAAAGACTCCTGTCATCACGGAGTCCATGTATGTCTTGAGCTGCTCTGGTGTAGCTGTCAAGGGAATGTAACCATGCAACTTCTCAAACATACCCCTCAGAGAGGTATAAAGGGTATAGAGAGGACGACCATTCTGTTTCGAAGTGAAGATGCCATATTGAAGTTGCAAAATCTTTAAATCATTTTTCGTCGGAGAATATGTGGCTGCGAGAATATCCCACATTGCCTTTGTTGTGGGCTGGCTCAAGATGTCATTTGCTATCTCCATGGACACTGTCCCAAAAGGCCATACTCGTGCATACGCGTCATCTGCATCCCATGAAGTGCTAACCCCAGTCTTGTCGATAAGCTCCTCCTGTGTGAGGATATGCTTCTTGCCATTACATTGCATTAAACTTATGAACTGCATGGCCCACAGTTCATAATCGGTTCCATCCATCTTCACAGTGGGTGTTGGACCTTTGAATGCACCCAGGGATGGAACATCTGCTTTGTTGTCTGACATGATGACAACGATTCCTCAAGACTGCAAACTTGGACGAAAAACATCTACACAGACATGTAGGAAGATGGTTGTGGGTATAGAATTATAGCACAACCACTCCCATGCTCTGAAAACTCCTCTTCACGGGCACACAGATGTGTGCGTGCAGCACACGGCACAGGAACTCGGGTACGCACAAGCGCGGGTGCGCACAGGCGCTAGGCACGCACAGGCGGGGGGCGCAGGGCATGCACAGGCGCTAGGGTGCGCACAGGCGCGGGAGTGTGTGGTGCATGAGCACGCAAGGGCAAGGAGGGCCATCGAGCATGCGAGGTGCTGGCGCGTGCGAGGCGAAGCTTACGGTGACAGCGGCGCCACGTAGGCACGTAAGGTTTTAGTGGGGACAAGGAATTAGGGCACAGGCTCCGGTCTAGAACCGTCGCTCTGATACCATGTGGAAGCGTAAAGGAATGATTCGTATTATTCATCGTAGCCCTAGAGCTCTCTTATATAGGAGAAAAACTCTAGGTAAAATTACATAGATAGACAACAGAATTAGGGAGACTACAGAATAACATATAAAGAGATATAAAATATCTCAACAAGAGCACACGATCCATTCGATCCAGATTTCTCTTGGGATCATCGTTCGTACTCCAGTGCTTCAGTTCTGCCTCACCAAATTGACATGAGAAGCAACGTCCTTAGCAGGCAACGAACAGAGTATGTGTTGATATTATCCCTTGTATCTTGTATTCAAAGAGTGAGTGCATTCATTCTATTTGTCCAAGGTGAAGCTTGAAGAGGTGCATTAGAGAATATGTGTATGTCGGTAATTGAACCTCACCAGGATCCAATTATCGCATGCTTTCATGTTAGTCTTACATATGAGAGGGACTTAGTTATATTAGTGAGGCTATAAAAGAAGTCCTACACCCCTTGTACTCATTGAAAGAGAAATATACAATAAAATATCCGACCCTTGTGAGTTATTCTCCAATGATTTCACCATGCTTCTCATGGAGTAGGGTTCTACGTAAACCCGTGTGTTCTTCATTGTTCTTATTTATTAATCTCTGATTATTACTTCTGCATTATTTTTTCTACAATTTCACCATATTTGTTAGCATAGACCCTGTTGCATGGTGAATCAAAAAGCAAACTGTTGTCTCCATATCAAGTGCAGAAATCAAGTGCATGGGAATAGCTCAAGCCACATGCGAGATTACTTAGCTCGTCTCCTTTCTACAAGAGCTTAGACCCCCTGTTACCAGTCTTGTTGTGATGCGACAAGTCCGCTACATACATTGGTTTAATCATGTTTTCCATGAGCGGACTAAGCATATTGAAGTAGATTGTCATTTTGTCCAAGATGCAGTACAAGAAGGAAAGTTACCACTCCTCATGTCTCCACATAAGTCCACCTTATGGATAAATGCACCAAGGCATTTCCAAAGAACTGCATATCATGATTGACTTCCAAGTTGGGCAGGATTGATAGGTGCTCCAACTTGAGGGGGAGTGTTCAAGTTTTCTAACTCATTTGCTTATTGTCTTTTCTTTATTATTTGAGTCGTATTCCTGTTTGTATCCCTTGGGGGTCTCTTATGTAATTTCCACCTCTTAGGCTCTAGGGTTTCACGTTATTTAAGAAACCTCATACCCATTGAATAAACTAATCAGTTCATTCTTAACTTTTCTTCCACACTTCCAAATTGAGCATGATGGATCTATATGCTCCAACTTGAGAGGGAGTATAGCTTCTATTTCCATGTGTTTATTTCGATATTACTTTTTTTGTTTGGTTCTCTTATGTAATTGTTTCCATTGGTCTTCACTATATAAGAGATCAGTGATACTCTTCATTGATTGAACATTTCAACCTACTTCTAACAATTTCTTTTTCTTATCTGGTACCTGAAACTTTGATTTTATTCCCATCTCATCATCCTTTTTTGGCTATATCTTTTGTAGCTCTTCCAATATTCTTACATCTGAGTACAGATTATGGGTTGATGTGCAGCTATCAGTCTACATTGAAGCAGCTCTTTATGGAATTCGAAACCGGAAATGACCCCAGTGCGCAGTTGGCAGATGTGACTACACAAATGATGCAGGCACTTCAGACAAATTTGGATGGAAAATCGAAACAATACAAAGATCCTGCATTGACTTTTCTTTTTCTCATGAATAATGTACACTACATGGTGAGATCTGTCCGCAGGTGAGCTTTTGTTGTTTTGATACATGGATTTAGAATTATGTCTTCTTTTTAACTGATCAGTATCATGATGATTACTGCAACCGTGCCACACCAGAACTGCCATTTGATAACTGATGTCACTTATTGAGAAGCCACTTCCTGAATCATATTACATTTTGTCTATGCAATCTGAATATATCCCAATTACCATGTTTTTGTCATTTGCAGATCAGAAGCAAAGGATTACCTGGGTGATGAATGGGTACAAAGACATCGCCGGATTGTCCAGCAGAATGCAAACCAATACAAAAGAGTAGCGTGGAGTAAGGTATTCTTCTCCCCGGATTTGTTTCCGTATATAAAAATATGTGAAGCAAATCTATCCTATAGAAGTGAGCTAATGATTGGGGTTAAAATTACACTTAAAAGCTAATCATCCAAATAGAGATATACCACGATCTATTGATGGTTGTCACTGACTAGCTGATATATAATCAACCAACACTCGCAACAAGTTGAAGTTTAGGATGCTTTGCATGTAGGCCTTGTATAAGAAATCCTCCACCGTTTCTAGTTTCATTTACATCTGAATTTGTTATCAAACATACGTTTATACATGCCTTTTTCTTGAACTAAGCTTCGAAATTTTATATAGATCGTGCAATCGTTGTCAGTCCAAGGCTTGGGACAATCATTGGGTAGTAGTACTAGCTCGTTGACTGAAGGTTCAAACGCAAGTCTGGTATCACGATCTGCAATTAAAGAAAGGTGTCTGCTCTCTCTTCACCTGAAACCACATTTAAGTAAGCAGCACTGACGTGGCTTCTTCTCTAGGATTAAGGCTTTCAATATGCAGTTCGAGGAACTCCACCAAAAGCAGTCCCAGTGGACAGTACCAGACCCAGAGCTTCGAGAATCCCTGAGACTCTCGATAGCTGAAATTTTATTGCCTGCCTACAGATCATTTCTTAAACGTTTTGGGTATGCTTTTTACCTTCACTTTACAATAGTTATTCTGTTGAACTTGAATCTCATGTATCTTGTTTTATTCTACGCTGGTAAATGCACTTTATGAACGAGAGAAATTTCGTTCCTTCAATGGTTATTACTTGGTGGACTACTCTGGAAATGTTGATTGACATTCCTTGGCGGGAGAGAAGGTACTGCAAGTGATGCGGATGCAAACGAAAGTTGTCGAATGAGGAAGAAAGTTTTTTTATTGGAGGCAACTTTCTTCTCCATTTTCAACTCCTTCCGTTGGTGATTTGGCACACGATGCCATTATACCATGAGTTGATCCTTCCATTGCACCAAAATAGCTTGACAACTTTCTGGTCTAACTTTTGATGGTTTAATCTACGTACAGGAAAAAAAACAGTTTATGTTTTCACGGACTCAGCTTTATTTCACAGCATTTGTTCATCATGCATCATCTCAATGAGCTTGCTTGTTATTGTTTAGAAAAATAAAACTGTACTCTCTCCAAATAACTGTATTCCAGTGTGTATCTTGGTTGATGCTTCAAATTTGAATGTAATTTTTAATTTCAGGCCACTCATAGACAACAGTAATAGGGGACCCAACAGGTACATCAAGTATACAGCAGAAGATCTGGAGCGAATGCTCGGTGAATTCTTCGAAGGGAAAGAAGCATAACGGAAGTCGGCAAAGTGATTAGAGATACAGAAACCATACCTGCAGTATGTGTCCCAGTTGTTGCAAGGACAATATTTCTTGTTTATGTTACACAAGTTCGTGTTTTTATCTCTTTGTTCAAGGGTTATGCTAATTATTATTTCCTTCACAGAAAAAAATGTAGAGTATATTGTTTAATACAGTTCAATGGAGATACATGGATGTTGTTCAAAGTTGTCCGGTCTTTACTGGGAATGTTTCATACGGAGACTATTTCTGCTGAAATACGTGTAGACTTGGAGAATTTATGATCCAGAAACACGGCATATTTGCAGTATGCATTCTTTTTTCCATTACTGCTAAAGAGATCTCTAACGGCAAAGTGTGTGAAACAAAGTTTTGCTTTTTTATCTCTTCGCTCAGAAGTTAGGGTGCCGGTGGAGCTGAGGTTGTGCCTTTTTTGTTTGAAGTTCATCCGGTGCACATTCAACTTTTCAGCTAAAACTTTTAAGAAAAAAAATTGGCAGAATGGGGAGGATTGGAAGGGTTGGAAGGAGGGGTACCTTGGGTTGGGTCAACCCAACCCTGCCCAACCCTGCAATCAAACGGAGCCTAAAGGGGGAGAGTTGTTTCCTGTTATGTATAGGGTGAGGGGTGCCCACCCATTTGATCGTGACCTGGCTCCACTCGTCATTATCAAGTCATTGACGCAGCCCGTTCCAACGGACATGTAGTTCATTTCAATGGGTAACGGGTGTCTCTCGATTCCCACATAGAATGTTCACATCTGCAGAAACGATATTAGTTCTATATCATATAAATAGTGGAAAGGAGATTAGTTCTATATCAGATAAATAGCTGGGAAAATCACAAAATCAATGTTTACATTTTTCCCATTAATTTTCATTATCATTCTTAAAATTCATGGATTGTTATATTTACTCACTCCTTCGTGGATCTATTTGTAATTGTAATAAGATTTTCTTAATCAGAAATAGATGTCCAAATTAATGGAGGGGTACAATTGTTAACAATGCAGGAAGTTAGGAGTACAACTGATATTGCAGAAAGGTAGGGACATAGTTGTAATTGTGGAATTTCAAAGGGGCACAAATGTTAAAAAAAACAATCTAAGTATTATTTATTATGTGTAAACATTGTATGATAAATAACGTATATATGTGGATATATGGGCTCGTACATAGAGTTTGCGTCTGAATGAAGGACGATGTTGTCGTGAAAGGGGATGTGGATAACAAGTTGAGTCGCAAGACAAGAGATTACAAATAAATAATAGGATAGTTACAGTGTTACACAAGAGAAAATCCTCTCCCTAAATTTGGGGTGGACGTTCACTCCAAATTAGGAAGGGATTTTCTTTCCCTTTTTATTTAAAGTTAGTTTTGTGTTCCAACAAATTAATTAATTATTTATTTAAATAATTTGTAATATTTACAAATTACATCATTGATAAATATAAATCATATTCATTGCTCCAAAACTAAATGTAAATCCATTTTACATTCATGTCGGAATTTGATTCCAATTCATATGCACAATATAATTTGTGAATCATATTCACAAATAAGCCTCCAAAAATTAATGTGGATCTTATCCCCACTATTCTATAATATTATTGTGGATACATCCATACTAACTTTATCCTGAATAATTAAATCCAAGTTAATTATATCAATTTTCTCTCTTGTCCTTATAATTGGAATTTGTTTCCATTGGAATGGCCTATGAACTCTTTCATGAATAGTGTACCTTCTCCATGGATGCATGGAGATTGTGTTAGAGAAATTGTATTGTCCATGTATAGTGACCTGGATTTTGAGATCTAATCCCATGTCCATATCTAAAAGATCTCTCAGTATTGTTTGATTATATTAGACAATGTATTTTATTTTCTTATTACATATGAATCCAATTCAGGATGATTCCCAATATTGGACCAAAATAGAAGAACTAAATCACTAAGCAGAGTCACTAAAATCCAAACATGTTGTATCACTCCTTCGAAATGGAAGCATCATTGTATGCAATTAGTTTTATATCACATCACCATCGAGTACTCCTGATAATTGCGCATCCTGCGTACTGGAAGACTGTGATTAAACATAAAGTTCTGATCTCATTTGATTTGTCTTCTTCAGAGTTCTATCATTAAATTTCTCATTTGATCATTGGGATTTGGTATCGATCATATGTTTTTCAAAAGCATATATGATACGTACAAATCATGTCTTATTTTTTAAACAAATGACCATCAATGAATTTTGATTTGCCCTTATATCTCGTGAGTGAGCTCATGTGTTCCGGTTCAGAAGTGAACATGTACGATCCGTTTGAGAGATCCTATCACCCATATGCCTTCATATGCACACCAACACACTGGTGTAAAGAACTTTATTTGGTCATCAGCTTAATAGTCTGTCAAATGTGCATAATCAAACATACAGTGTTACATCTATCTCTGGTCAGAGGATGCATGCATATATCATGACAACATACGACATAGAAATTTATTATCTTGATCTCTCTAAGTCAACCCTTTGACTTAACTCATCCAACACCTCTGAATCTTTATTCATATGTAGAGGACCTGCATCAAGAGATAGGTTGGATGTCAGCCTTTGGAGTAATGATTGACATCTCCTTCTCAGATCGAAGATACTTTCTTGATAATCACTTGACGGTGTTGTTGAGTCATTAATCTAACTCTTTAGATATTCAACTCAACACCAACCTCTATGATCCAACAATTGGATCTACATACGTATGATCTCAAGATGACCAATTTACATAACTTTATTTTTCAGAGGGATCCAACAAATACATTTAGTGAAACTTAGTAACTTTTATTGATATGTAATTTACAATAACATTTACAATAACATGGATTATTTGAAAGGCTCGCCCCTTTACTACTCTTAAGTAAAGAAATAAATGTTCGTTGTAGCAAATGATAAAAAACAAGTAATTAAAAATGGCCACATAATAAATACTATGAAAATTAATCCAATGTGTTCAATTACTTATTTTACTTGATCAAGTCCCAAGGTCAAACTCATGGATGCACTATGAAGGTCTAGAATTAATTTTCAAATAGTTTAGGGTTTTAGATTTTTGAATTTGTATACATTTTTATATGAAGATGCAATCAAATCCAAGTAAACATGGTGACTGAATTTTTGTAACTATTTTATGCAAGAAAATAAAGCAATGTAATGTGAAAGAAAATCAGTAATGTAATTATTAAAAAATGATGATGAATGCATAGGCAATTGTGCAGGAAAGCTAACCAAGAAAGTTACAGTTTAATGCAATCCTGGAGCCCCCAATGATCATTTAGTTCCAAAAAATAATGTATTAATAAATTTCCCATTTGATTTCCCCAACTTTCCACAATTTTATGAGCAACAAAATAAAATTACAAAACAAATGGATCATAGAAAATACATAAGTTTCCTTCAATTAATTTTTGTCAAATAATGTCTCAAAATCAAAAACTAAGTGCTTTTATATAATAGAGAATGAATCAAGCTTTGAAATGATGTCAAGATAACCAATTTTGGTCCTCAAATGCTCTATATATAAATTATACATGTTCATGTGCATAAATATAATGAAAAAAGAATATCACAAAAATAACCTTCTCATGGGCTTCTCTATAATTCTCCGAACCTAATTGGACATCCTCTGTAATTTACTCTTGCGCAGAGATATATGTGTAATTCTAGGAAGCTAGCGGGGTGTGGATCGAAAATCTCCTGTGCACATGAGCGAACTCATGTGAGGGCATGGGTTTCTACATGATTCCTTAAAAGATGAGGGGCGCCTCTATAAATTGTCCCTAGTCACGTGTAGTACACATGACCAGGTGTCGGTTCTGGTGGCGAAGGAGGCTTGGGCCCTTGAAATTCCATGTGGCTTATCGATGTTGTTACAGTATGCCCAAGGCGTGAGACTCTAGTCAGAGGGTCAACGATGATCTGGGGTGTCTGTCCCCCTTCTAATTTAACGGTTGTGTCTTAAGGACGGGCAGATGCTGTGGATGAGAGATGGGGGCCAATCTAACAAAGCCTATAGGTTGAGGGAGGCCCTTCTCTTATTCTTCAACTCAAGGAGAGGCTATAGGAGCTCTTCTTTCTCTGATGGCCGATCAATGGTCGGGGGTCATCGATGGCGATTGAGAAGCTTTGGCTCCGGGTGCATTCCTATAAAAAGGGGGTGATGCTCAAGGTTGGAACCTCAGCTTGGATATGAAATCACATAGAAGAAATGCAGTGGATGGAGGTTCTTCTCTGGTCGTTGGGAAGTGGGGCGTGCAATAGATGATCAGTCGGAGAAGGAGAAGATGTTTCAGATGTGATTAAAACGGTGGGGGAAGAAATAAGAAGTAGAGAACGAAGAAGAAAAAGGAGACATAGAGAGAAGAGGTTACATAGTGGTTTTTCCTATGGATTGGAGTAGGTGCTCAACTCCAATGATGTCCTTCACGCCCAGCAAACGGATGGGGAGACTAAGCTACTCTCGACAAAGGATGTAGCAGCAAGGTGGTACACCACCATGAATCATGCCTATAGGAGATGCTTACCTTCTATATATATGTTGTCACCATTTCACTAGAGGCCCTCTCTCTCGTGCAAACGATGGAAGCAGATAAATATCGGTGGTGCTTAGATCGGAGGCCTAAATAGGAGAGGGGAGAAGGGAAGTTGGTTTTGAGTCTCATTGAGAAAGAAGAGGGGATAAGGGTTGGGGATTGGATTCCTATTGTTAAGTTTGATTTGGTCAAAGGTAATGGTCATTAGGGATCAGAGTTTGGGACGTTGATCGTAGATATTGGGATATGGGTTTGATTGGTTACAGGTGATTGATTGTTGCAGAGGATAAAGTCACAGGGGGTATTAATCATTCTAGACTTGATTTGTATAAGGAGTCGAATGGAATCGAGTTAGTTGGAGGTCTGACAATAAAATAAGGAGGGGGATTATGCCAGGGGGTTTCGAGGTGATGGGAAGAGGAGATTGGGATAAGGGGTGAGGTTTTCGACTGTTAAGGGGGGAAACGGATGGAGAGGTTGGGGTCATCAGCCTTGGGATGGGGTTGGTTCAACCATGGCAGTTTGGCTTCTGTTGAGGGGATAGAAATGCAAGGAGAACTGGTGGTTCAATCACCAGAGAGCATAGGAGGGAGATGGTTGGACGTGGAGGCATAACAAAGGGCGGCAATGGTTGGAGGTAGGGATGAAGCAGCTGCCATTGGAAAATGTGAGATCTAACCATGGGGAATGAATCACGTGAGTAGCACGTGATGTGGCTGGATTGAGGCAGGGATGATCATGGTCGTTGGATAAATGTTGATCCAATGTCCTAAATTAGGGACGCTATGGGACAAATGAGCATTGAACAGGGGCGAGTGGGATTGACTTGGCTGCTGACTTAGACAATGAGGATGCGACACATGTGCAATGTAGACCAAAAGGTTTGAATATGCATGAAAATGCAAAAAAAAAATAGATTAAAATAGCAAGTGATCTCAAATGTGAAAATGCCCATAAAATCTAAATGCATTCTACAATGTTGATGAAGGACTCGAATGCAAATGAAATCATCTATGCAAGACACGAATTTTTTAGATGTTTTTTTATGTTTATAAAATATTATTTTTGTAGTCTTGTATTTTTGTGGTTTTCTGTGGACAATAAATGCATGTGAAACTCAAGCATGATGTAGAATAATGCAATAGATACAAATACAATTTTTTATAATTTTATGAGTTAAGAAAATGTCATAATAGATAGTGATTTCAATTATTTACAGAGGAATAGGTCAAAGTACTCAAGTCTAGATATTTTTTTATGACTTTTCTGATATTTTATATTTAAAATTTTTTAGAATTTGTTAGAAAATAAGATAAAATAAAGAAATGAAAAATAAATAACTAAAAAAGAGTTAAATATGTACAAGAAATAACTAGTCAAAATCAGTAAATATGTACAATATACAATTTGGTCCTAAAATCCAAATTTCAAAAATGAACTCTGATTCTTTTGAATTTGATATTGATTTATAAATAATTGAATGTACATTAATTCAAAAAGAAGTAGAATGAAATTAAACATTGTATTTAAGAGATATCAATATTTATAGTTTTTTATCTTGTAATTAGGATTTGGGTTTATTTCATATATGTACAAGCTAGTAATTTTTTGGGGTTAGTGTGAATTAATTAGTGTGCACAATGAAGTTGGTTTCATTGATTAATATTAATTTTTTAGGATTTTTCATTGATTAATATTAATGATATGTGCACAAGGAAGTTGGTTTCATATCAATAGGAGTTAGTGTGAATTAATTAAAAGTGGATGAAGTTATGTGAATATTTACAAATGAATATGAATGTTGGATGGAATTCTAATTTATGTGAATTATTTACATGTGCATGAATGTTAATTATGAGATATAAATATATGAGTGCACCTAATTACTCAATACGAAGCCCTATTTTCAGCTAAATAGAATGAGGCTCACATGTCTAACAATATCCCATTAACCATCCGAACCATTAATGTACAATCTTTAAACACATACTCATTTACATGCTGGTAGAAAACCTTCTGGGGCAAAGGTTAGGTCAACAATATTCTCAGTAGAGAAAACATTGGTGATTATGATGTCACCACATTTTTGTCTCTCTCAGATGATGTGATATTTCCTCTCTATGTGCTACTTTATTGATACCAGATGGGTTCCTTTGCTTGAGCAATGGCTCCCATGCTATCACAGAGTAACGGGATGGGAGTATCTAATAAGGAAACTATGCCTAGCTCCAAAATGAGCTTACGCAATCACGCTTACTCTTTTACAACATCAGATGTAGAAATGTACTCAGCTTCAGTTGTTGAATCAGTCATGGTGTCTTGCTTCTCCAGCTTACATCACCACCGTTCAGTAAGAATATGAACCCTAAAGTTGACTTTCTATCATCAGTGTTAGTTTGGAAGTCTGCATCTATGTATCCTAAGATCTGGAGATCGTTATATCCATACACCAAGATGTAATCTTGCATCTTCCTTAGATACTTGAAAATCCTCTTCACTTCACTCCGGTGTTGTTCTCCATAGCAATATTGGTAATGGCTTACCTCTCCCATTGCATGACAAATTCTGGTCTTGTACACAATATGACATACATTAGGCTTCCTACAGCTTATGCGTAAGGGCATTAAGCCATGTCTTTTTCTCCACAAGGAGCCAACCCTTTAGATAGGTGAATACCATATCCAAAGGTATGGTAGCCATTCTTGGGATTATCCATACCAAATATCTCCAAAATTTTCTTAATGTACCCATGTTATGAGAGTACCAAAACCTATCGTTCTTGATTTCTCAACAGTTTCAGTCCTAAAATGTAAGAGGTTTCTTCAAGGTCTCTCATCTTAATAGATCTTAACACTAGTCATCATCCATGTATCATTCGCAATGATAAGGAATTCATCTACACAAAGCACGATGAACACAATGGTGCTCCCACTAAGCTTCTTGTATACATAAGGTTCATCAGTATTCTGAATGAAATCATAACTCTTTATGATTTCATCAAATATGATCTTCCAGCTACGAGAAGCTTATTTAAGACCATAGATGGACTTTTTTACCTTGTACACTTTGTGTTCCTCATTCATGAAGCCTTGTGGTTGTTCCATTAGATATCCTCCTCAAGGTATCCATTAAGGAAGGCAGTCTTGATGTCCATCTGCCAGATGTCGTAGTAAAGGTGTATAGCTAGCTAGCAATGTCCTAATGGATTTAAGCATGGACACAAGGGAAAATGTCTCATCGTAGTCAATGCCTTCTTTCTTGGTGTAGCCGTTGGCCATGAGCCGTGCCTTGAAGGTCTCTCTACCTTCCCATAATGTCCTCTATTTCCCTTGACGATCCATTTACACCAAATGAGTTTTACCCCAATGGGTGGATTCTTTAGGGACTACACATCATTCTTTTACATGGAGTCTATTTCAGTCTTCATATCTAGCATTCATATATCCATGTTACGATTCGTGAGTGCTTCATCATATGAAGTCGGATCATTATCAAATTCTTCTGACACATGGAATCCATACCTTTTCAGATGGTCTAACCACCCTCGAACTTGTTCGAAAAAATATGTGTGTTTCATCTTCAGTTAACTCTTTAGTTGTTGGCTCAAGAATATCATTATCCTCTAAGGATTCAATGAGATCCTTAACTTCTTTTTTATCTTGACTTTTAAGGAAGTCATCCTCCAAGAACTTTACATCCCTAGAGATGAATACCTTTCGAGTCGTATGGCCATAGAGTTTGTATCATATACCATCCTTTATATACCCAATGAAGTAGTACTCTGTAGTGTGAGACTCCAGCTTACTTACATCCATGTTTTAACATGGACCAAGCATCTCCAAATCCTTAAATGTCTAACACTAGGCTTAGTTCCAAACCAGAGCTCATGAGGGGTTTTGGATATGGATTTCCTCGGAATCTTGCCAAGGACATATGTAGTCTCAACTGCATACCCCGGAAGTTGAGAGGTAATTGTGCTTTACTAATTATTGATATGACCATATTCATTATGGTCCTATTGCATCTTTCAGCAACACCAGTTAGTTGGAGAGTTCCAAGAGGAGTGAGATTGGATACAATTCCTTTCTCTTTAAGTTATTCCTTGAACTAGACTGAATACGTTTAATCTTCTTATCAATTTGATTCTCAACCAAAGCCATGAATTCTTTGAACTTTTCAAAGGTTTCAGATTTGAGAATTAATAGGACGACAAATCCGTGTTGTAAATGATCATCAATAAATATCGCATAATATCAATATCCATTTTGAGTCATGGTATTGAAGAGACCACATACATCAATATTATAAGGTCATGTATACCTTCGCATCATGTACCCTTACTCTAGAAGGGTGCTCTGGTCATTTTACCTCGCATATAATGTTCGTAGATAGGAAAACTTTGAACTTTTAGAGAACCTAGTGGTTCATCCTTTACCAATCTATTAATTCTAGGTAGTAACATTCATGACTCAATCATTAATGCATAATTCATAGAGTCCACCAGTAATTAGAAAACCTTTTGCAATATATTCATCATAATGACTTATGATAGGTTTATTACATAATAAGAATGTATATCCATGTCCAACTATCTTAGATATAGATATTAAGCTCTTTTAAACATCTGAAACATAGAGGCGTTCTCCAAGTGATAGGACTCTTCCACTAGATAATGATATTATGCACGTCCTGATGGCAACTGCTGCAATAGTTGCATATGATCCTGTCTAGATGAATATCTCCCCTTCATACAGTTTCTATTTTCCTGAAAAGGATGCAACAAATTGCATGCATAAAAGTACCAGAATCAATGACTCAACTACCTTATCGTCTTGCAAAAAAGTTGGTTTCAATTATAAAAGTAGATTCCATACCTACCGAAGCATTACCTTTACCCTTATCTAAAGTTTTTAGATGATTTGGATAGTCTCTTTTTTGGTGCTCCGACTTCTTACAATGATGACAAACATTCATTTTATTGGATGTCAGATGTGTGGAAGTCTAATACGATGGGCCAACACATTGCCTCTTCGTCTTCTTCTTTTTCTAGACGGGATCCTTCTAAAAACCATGCTTCTGATCGTGCTTCCCATTGACTTGTATAACCACTGTACTGCTAGTAGGATTCTCCTCCTTCATTACGTCTTCTACAGACTTTAACGATGCCATGAGTTCAACGTTCATCAACCACAATGTGTTTATGTGATATGATACCACAAAGTTATTGAAAGACTTGGGTAGAGATAGGAGAATAAAGTTGGACTGCATATTTGAATCCATCTCCGTCCGAAGGGTCTCCAGCTCAAAGAAGTAACCAAACATTTTAATTCATTGTCTTTGATTGAGATCCCTTGTTGCATCTTGCAACATATAAATTCTTTAATCTAGTTGTAGCTCTGAGTGTGGTTCACATCACCGAATATTTCTTTTATATTCAGCATTATATTGTGGACATTCTCTATGTCCATATGTTTCTTCTGAAGCACATTCGATAGAGGCCTAAAATATAACAACAGACTAATGAGTGGACATCTTCATATTTATTATTAAATAAAAATTCATCCACTGACAGTGGGTTCTCAATTTTGGTCTTCTTGAGCACATATCCAATGCGCACAATAGAGAGAACAAGTTCCAAATTACGGAGCCAGACTGAGTAAATTGGTCTGATCAACTGGTTGACCTCTAGAAGCTTGCTAAGTGAGTTCGTGGATTTCATTTGATATTAAAATATGCACTTATTAGTATACATTATATATATCTTTTCCTTTTATTAAAGATTTTTATTCAAAGTTTTCTTGCCTTTTGATGCTTCGAAAGTCTTTTCTCTTATCTAACTTTCAAAGCAGGAGATATATTTATTGTTATATCTCTAATAAGATCTAGGATCTCCCTTATACTTTTATCGCACCCCAATTCCATGAAAACATGCAACTCCATTAAAGGAAGTGGGAACTCTTTCCATGTTGCAAGTCCAACTTGCATTCTCAATTTGGTATTTAACACCCAAGTCCACCACCCCTAAGGTGATGTTGGCACGTTGTCAATTAAACCAACTGTCAGGAATAGAACTCATTATGCGTAACTTAATACAACCTCAATTATACAAAAAACAATATTAGGATCACTACACATACGTCATGTCTCTTACAAGAAGTAGAGAGCTCGATATATGTGTGCATGTACATTGGAGCTATGGCTTCACATAGATATCTCCACCGTACAATCAATGGCGACGTACTCTCTACTTTGACGGATAACCATGGAGGTCATTATATGATCCTCCGTATCATATTTATATTTAGATTGAACATTTCGAATCATATTCTCATGAACAATCCTTCTGAGGGAAATCCAATCAGTATTAATTGCATACCCTGAATGATTGGATCATTATTTTAATCATATTAAATTATAAATCCGATTAAATGAAAAACAATTCTTGCTTGATTTTTATTACATAGCAAATACCCTCACACGTACGTATTTTTCTAATTTTAATTGTTATAGTACAACTTAATCGGGCATCATGTTCTACTTCATTAAAATAGATCTATCTAGACACTCGAGTTATGCTAGGAGGGAGCATTTTTGTACTTGCAATGTGCTAATTAAGGAATCAAGCCAACATACCCATTCTAGACACCATCTCCATTCTAATTCTGAACAACACAATTGGGTCTATTTGTACTTGTAGTTTCATCTATCATTTTTCATCAGCATTATACTATAAAAGAATCTCTCTTAGAAGTTTGAAATTAAAATCATTTTAATTATCACATAATTCTAAAATATCATGCAACTAATTATTTTGCATCAGAATTATCTAGTTACAACAATTGCAGTTCAAATTTGATTTCTATCATGAAAGAATCATTCAAAGGTTGTTGACGATTTAAATATTTCTCTAATATTTAATTCAATAATTAATCAAGGCATATCATATATTTTCATGATTTTTTTCAATGATGAACACATAAAAAATGTCATTAAGATGATCATATCATCCTCTGACCCTAGTCTGTAAAATATCACATATCTTGGGCTATCAGGCTCAAAATCGTGCGAAATAAAATCGTGTGCTTTGACGTTTTAATTTATGACTTTAATAAAGTATTTTTAAGATGTTTCATGATAATAAATTTTATAGAAAAAGTTGGTTACGTTTCTGATTTTTCATGCAAAAATAATACATTATAGGAACTTTTCATATCCAGATCTTTAACCTATTTTAGCCAACTATTGTCCTGATGTATGGGATATATTTAGAGATTCTAAACATGATTTATTATCCAAAAATGCATTTATAACTGAGGCATATAGAAGCAACATCAAATGTTTTAAAAATAATCCGGAATCGCACAATCCCGGAAAACAAATATTCCTGCAATCCAACATCCAAAGCATGATCATCTTAGGACTCTGGATCATATCAAAGACCTTTGACCAAGATTCTGATACCACTTTAAAGGGAGGTTTTTAGGCCTCGCTTATAAGTAGATATATATATATATATATATATATATATTTAATAATGTGGATAATACAAGTACTATATATGATACACACACACACACACACACACACACAAAATTCCCACCTCACGTGTGGACGCATATTTGGTGAGTTGGCATAGACTAATATGAAATATCACTTGACATGATAGAAGTATGTTGATCGAATTCGTCTTATGAATCTAGATGGTAGTGGAGTTTTAAAGTAAAAAAGCAAAGATGAAACCACATGGATTAGAAACCATGACCAATCCCTTTCATCAATTCACATGAGTATAGGATTGCCTCTTGAATTGTGTTTGTAATCATCTAGCCTCTAAAGCAAGAGACACCTTGTCTAAGTCCGATCCAACAAAGATAAAACTTGTGAATGTGGAAATGAATTGTGTAACTCCCACAATTCAAAGAAACGATCCAACTTCCTCGTCAGCCTTGGGATAGGGGATGGCCACAATCCGGGAGAGAGAGAGAGAGGATGTCCAAAGAGAGAGACTTTGTTTCTTAATTGTATTTTGAAAAGCATGCTCTGCACTTCCTTTTATACAAATTCGGACTGATCCTTATTTCAAGATTAATGGTTAAGATTGAATGAACTTAGAGAGCTCTCAACAGCTTTTAGGACTAGAACTAGTAATTTATTATTACTTTAACTAGTATTAAAACAAATAATTAATTAATTAGATAATTACAATAGAGAGAAAATCCCTTCCCTAAATTTGGAGTGGACGTCCACTCCAATCTAGGAAGGGGTTTTCTTTCCCTTTTTAATTAAAGTTGGTCTTGTGATCTAACTTTTTATTTCTTGTTTAAATAATTTATAAAATTTACAAATTACACTATTGATAAATATGAAGCATATTCATTGATCCAAAACTACATTTAATCTAATTTACATTTATGTTGAATTGTGAATCCAATTCACATACATAATATAATTTGTAAATCATACTCATAAATAAGTTTTCAAAAAAATAATGTGGATCACATCCGCACTATTGCACATAATTATTATGGATATCACTGTCTGCACTGATTTTATCTTGAATAATTAAATCCAATTTGAGTATTCCATTTATCTCTTTTCCTTATAATTGGAATTTATTTCTATTAGAATGTTCCATGAACTCTTTCTTGTTTAAATAATTTATAAAATTTACAAATTACACTATTGATAAATATGGAGCATATTCATTGATCCAAAACTACATGTAATCTAATTTACATTGATGTTGAATTGTGAATCCAATTCACATACATAATATAATTTGTGAAACATACTCATAAATAAGTCTTCAAAAAAAACAATGTGAATCACGTACGCACTATTGCACATAATTATTATGGATATCACTATTTGCACTAATTTTATCTTGAATAATTAAATCCAATTTAAGTATTCCAATTTATTTCTTTTCCTTATAATTGGAATTTATTTCTATTAGAATGTTCCATGAACTATTTCATGGATAGTGTGCCTTTTCCACATATACTTAGAGATAATGTCTGGAAAGTTGTATTATCCATGTATAGTGACTTGGATATTGAGATCTAATCCCATAACTAGATAAAAGACCTCTCGGTATTGTATGATCATATAAGACAATGTATCTTATCTTCTCATTACATCTGAATTCAATTCAGAGTGACGCCCAACATTTGGACCAAGATAGAATAACTAAATCACGGAGCAGGATAGATTAAACACACATTTTTTGCATCAATCCCTCGGAATGGAAGTGGCAATGTATACAATTAGTTTAAGATCAGATCACCTTTGAGTAGTCCTGATACCCATACATCCTTCATATTAGAAGATCGTGGTTAAACATGAAGTGTTGATCTCATCTAAATTGTCTTCTTCTGAGTTTTATCATTAAGTTTCTCATTTGATCATTGGGTTTGGTTTCGATTAAATGCTTTCTATAAGCATATATCATACCTAGAAATCTTATCTTATTTCCAAAATAAGACAAACATCAATGGAATTTGATTTATTCTTATATCTCATACGTGAGCTCATGTCTTCCAATTTGGCAATGAACATATATGATCCCTTTGAGAGATTGTATCAATCATAAGTGTTCATGTACACTTCATCACATCCGTATATAGACCTTGATTAGGTCGTCAACATAATGGTTTTCCAAATGAACATACTCAAACATAGCGATACATCTGTCTTTGGTCAGAGGATGCGTGCCTATATCATGACAATATACAACGTAGAACTTGCGTAGGACTTTGTTATCTCGATCTAGCTAAATCAACTCTTTGACTTAACTCATCCAACACCTCTGAATGTCTATTCCTACACAGAGGACCTGCATCAAGAGGTCGGTTGAATGTCAACCTTTGGAGTAAGAATTTCCATCTTCTTCTCATATTGAATATCCTTTCTTGATGATCACTTGATGGTGTGGTTGAGTCCTCATTCTAACTCTTTAGGTATTCAACTCAGCACCGGCCTCTATGATCTAAAAACTGGATCAATAGTTATATTATCTCAAGATGGTCATTGTACATATCCCTATTTGTATGGAGGAACCCAACGAGTGCATGTATATTATAAAATCAAAAAGGGGGGTGGAAATCAATAACTTTTATTATAATTAATTTAAAATAATATTTACTGCGGAAATGATTCGCTAGTTTCTCACATGTCTAACAATGTATGGCATCCAACATGTATGTATGTCGTTCAATGTTAAAACATCCTATCAAGTTAATTGGCACTATAAAATTAAAGGAGTGCACACACCTAAAATACGTTATTCTATCATATGGTAGGGATGCAAACATATGGATACACATACGGATATAGATGTTATCATATCCTTGTTTGTTTTCTAATATGAATCTAGACACTGATACAATATTGACAGGTAGTAAAACTATATTGTTATATCCATGAAAACTTATATGGATGTAAAAATAGATATATGATTGCACACAAGTAATATTGGAAATACTCCATATATTAGCTTAATTATACATGTATTGGATACACTACACATGGGATAAATATACTAAACGTGCATAATAATTTTTAAATAGATTATTGACCAGAGAAAAAAAAGGAGATGAAAAAGTTTAGATAAAAATTCTCATATGATATAGTGCCATCTCCCTATGAGTAAGGGTGAGATAAAGTTGTTTGTTGAGGTGACATTGTCCCATTTTCTCATGAAACATGATGGTATCATGGGTATGCATGTTGTAATTAGTAGATGAACTTTTGAGATAGTTTTTGAATGTGTTCAAATCGTGGCCTTAAGCCAACTTTGTCTAGTAGTTAGGGTACTAATGGCTTAGGCCATGGTGACCTTTTTATTCAAGGTAAGTTGCCATGACAATAAGATGTCATTGAGGGGTTTGTTTGTATTTAGGCTATCGAGCCAAGGTAAATCTTGATCGCCTGGCCCAACAACTTTAGAGCACGCCTCACAAATAAATTAGGAACCTTATTTAATGGTGCACCAACAATTCGACTCACCATGTTTAGGTATGATAGCTATGGATAGGAGATTGAAACGATGATAACAACTCTTTATGATTTTGATGCTAAGCGAGTTGGGTCTTCCCGTAGTTTCATCCATGTTTTAGAGAGCATCAAGCAATGAAGGGCTCAAGATTGACAATGTCCCAACCAACATTTGTTTTAAGTTGACATATGTTTTCCCATCTTGCCCATGGTAAAGGAATTTATGACAAATTTTGTCTATTTTAGGTATCATGTATTTAGGTAATCGAGAAGCTAACATATGTGTAACCAGAGGAGTGATGGAAGAGTTTAGAAGAGTATCTAAAGAGGGAAGGGATAATATATTATCTTTCCACCCCTGAAGTTTCTTTTTTAACTTCTCAATAATGGATTGCCAATAATCTCTTTTGAGAGGCTTAGGGGATAAAGGAATGCCTAATTGATCGGGAACTTTTCGATCTTCCATCCCAAGATGATTATTGTTAAAGCATGCTCGCAGTTCGAGAGGTTTAAACATTGATTGTTGATTTGTCATTGTTCACCATTAGCCTTGAGATTTTGGCAAAGGTTTAGAGGGTGAAGTCAATACATTTAATAGCTCTCTCACTATTTTTCAAGAACACTAGAATCTCACCAGCGAACAGCATGTTGGTAATGCTAATGTCAGGGTTGGGAATTGAAAAGCCCTCGATTTGGTGAGATTTGGCAAGTTTTTAAGCATCACGTCTAAAATATTGATGGGGTTGACAAAGAGAAGAGGAGAAAGTGGATCCCCTTGCCTAACTCTACAAGAAGACTTGAGAAGTTGGAGGAGGAGTTATTGATGTTTAAGGAGATCACCGTACTTTTAAAGAAGGCAAACACCCAATCTAAAAACTATTGCGGTCATCCAGACATGTCAAGGGCTTGTGAATAGAGAACCAATTGAGAGTATCGAAGACCCTTATAAGGTTGACCTTTAAAACAATGATCTTTGGTTAATATTTAAAACAATGATCTTGGTTTTTCTCTAATTTATTCTAATGTGAAGAGATCTCAGATGTGATACCGAAAGCATTAAGAAAGCACATTGAGATGGGAAGTTATTTCCCTAACTTTTGGGGCCCATCGATTAGAAAGAAAAATAAGAAATGATTCTCATATAAATGTTGATTAAGTTGTTGGGTGAGGTTCACCTTTTCTTAAAGAGAATTGTTATAATTGAGTTATTGATGAATTTAAGTTCTTTATAGTAAAAATCATCCATGAACATTCAGTAAATCATGCTCATGAAGTCCCTCTTAATGATGTTCCAATATTTCATCATACTTCTATTGCATATAATTATATGGTAAATTCCATGGTTTACTTTTTAGGTGCAATTATTTCTGAGTATTAGTCATTATAATATTGTTTATAGTTATTGCTAATTACTAGATCTCGAGTCGAGGATTTGTGATTTGATTACGGAAATTTATACATCTATATACATGCACATCAATTGCATGAGTTTTCAATTCCTTGATATTCGAGAGGAACTCAAATATAGAATAGGCACATGAGTTTTGAATTTTAGCTATGATCTTATTTGACGTCCAAATAAAAGTTCTAAGTAGTGTCCAATATATAGAAGTTTTACAAGTTATCAAAGGTTTTAGGATGTCTTTAAAACAAAGAATAGGAAACTCTTCTTGGATGGCTTGATGGTGGCTATCCATATGACATAAGAGAATATTAAATAAAAAATTTTTTGCATTTATAGAGAGACGAAATAAGTTGAAGATGTTGATCTTAACAAATAAAAAATAAACAAAGGCTGATGATGGAGAAGGCGGTGTTGGCGACTAGACCAACAATCCTCTATCACCAATTGGGATAAAAAACATTGCAAGGAAGACATAGATAATAAGGTTTAACCAGGTCCATATTGAGTTTGCACCCTAAGGGATTAATGCTCCCATTATTAATTATGAAAGATGGTGGTCTTCAAGTATGACAACCCTCACAAAGGAGAGAGATCAAGATCTCAAAGTAGTACATGTGCTCTTCTTTGTCTTTCTCTTTCCCTTGTGAATGTATTCTAGATCACTCTTTCAAATCCATCAACTTCGATAGGGGAGTTGGGTCCTTTTTAAATGGTTCGAAACATCTAGTGGTACGAGGCACCCACGAGGTGATCATGAAGGAATTTGCAAAATCGTGATCCTTTTAACCTATACTAGTCCACTGCCGTTTGTGATTATGGTCTTTTCCAATCATATATTTTCCTTGTAGCATTCTGCAGCAGGGGAACATAAAGATATGCTACACAAGATGGTGGTTGCAAAATCATTTGTGACTTTTCATGATGAACATCCTTTTCTCTAGGTGATGTCTTGAGTAGGATACTCTTGAGGAATGTAGAGCGATGATGATCACATCAGTAGCCTTTTCCAGCATGCATTGCCATTCAAATATATGACATAATGGTTGATTCTCGGTAGGAAAACCCTTGATTATGTGTAGGCCTAAAGCATATTCTCATTATATGTTCTAACAAAGGGATCAAGAGTCCATGAGGGTTGAGGGAGTGCATGGATTGGGGATCAAGGCTCTTATTATCTTTTCTCTTTTGAGCATTTTTAATATCACTGGATAAGTTCGTTTGAGTGGTGACTTATGAGCCATTGTAGATCTTGATTCTTTGTAGGCCTAGGGCACATTCTCATTTTCTTCTATAACAAAAGGATTAAGAGGACATGGGGGTTAAGCGAGTGTACGGATTAGAGATCGAGGCTCTTATTATCTTTTCTAGGAGCATATCTTTGAGCATGATCCTTTCATACTCTCGGATAGGCCTAGTTGATCCTCTTACTAGAGTTCCTCGGTAAGTACTGATTGATGCATGGAAGGGTGGTTTTGTTTCTTCCATCTTACGTGCACATGCTTCCCCAATTACTTTGGCAATCATTGAGCTTACAAAGGCACCCTCACCTTCATGACCCATATCAAAAATGGATGGATGTTGTATGTGTGATTTCAAAAATGATATGAGGGCCCTCTCCTCATTCCCATGGATCAGCTTTCCTTTCCTCACACACCTTATTAAAATATGTTTATATGAGGGCCCTCTCCTCATTCCCACGAGGTTTTGTTATTAGGGTCCTCTAACCATCCTGATTGGATCGCATTATGCCTCCAACTAGGAGTGTTCATGGTTTTCGGATTGGACGGATACCCGACCCGATCTGGAAGAGTTGATCCTAAGAGCATTCGATCTAATATACCATTTTGGATTGGGTAACCTGGTTTGAAGTGACCCGTCAAATTCAGGGCACCGACCCGAATGAGATCGGATATCCGATCGAAACCAACACCAGTAGCCACTGTCTCCCTTCCCTCAACCCCTTTAGCACCACCGAACCCTCGCCGCCACCTCCAACACCGCCAATTTCTCGAGCACTCCAAACCCTTGTCACTGACTCCCCTGATACTTGATCCCCTCGACGCCTCCACCACCACCTAACCCTCACCGCTGCCTCCCAGATCCTTGATCCCCTCGCTGCCTACATCACCACATAACCCTCATTTTCGCCTCCCATGATCATCCATTCCCTTTTTAAAGACTTGAATAGTGTCTCTCGGATCCTATATGTAAGATCTGGCTCGTCAAGAGGAAACCAACGGAATTTGTGTTGTTTAAATCAAACTTTGTTTCGAATTGTTATGATTTTCAGAAGAAAGAGAAGGGGGCTAAGATGTCATTAAACCTTAATGGTTGTCATTAAGGCTGATTAATTATGATTAAGGAAACTAATGATGGATCAAGAAATGCTAATCAATATTAGCAAATACCAATCATAGATCAGCAGAAGTTAAGCGTAATCACGAAAGTTAAATTACGATTAGCGGGAGTTAAATCGTGATTAGAAAAAGTTAATCACGATTAGTGGTAATTAAGTATTATTAGTGAATCCAGAATATTCTGGAAAGTTCTAACTTAAGCCCTAAGTTTCGGATAAGCTTTGGCCAAAACCATGGGCTGCTAACCACGGTTAAGGGCTAAACCATGATTTACTAACCATGGTTAGCAGTTTTCTGGAGCCTATAAATACTCCCCCTCCCCCCCCCCCCAATTCCTTCTCTATAATTTCCACTACCACCACCACCACCCCAAAGGCTAGGGTTGAGAGGTTGGGAGGAGTGGGAGGCGGGGGAAGAGCACTAGCGATGCACTGCCGGGAGAACGAGGAGGAAGGTATGATCCTATCTTAATTTGCTTTATAAGCTAGGTTTTCGATTCATCATCTTTTTCCAGCTTTGCTCTTAATTCAACTTTCTTTTCGATTCATTTTCTGTTGTGGTTCGAGGAGAAATGTGTGAAATACCCTACTAAAGTGCGGGCGACTATGCACGTCAATGAACCATGTGATTCGTCACAACTTCACTCACTTAAGATGTGTGGTGTCTACCGATTCTCTATTTCTTATGGTTTTATTCTTTATTTTCTGCTTTTATAGTTATTTTGATGGAGAAATCTGTGTAACACTCTATTTAGGTGTGGGCGGCTATGCACATCAGTGAACCCTGTGATTCGTCACACCTTCACTCACTGACAACGCATGGTGTCTACCGATTCTCCATTTCTTATGGTTCTATTCTTTATTTTACGCTTTTATAGTTATTTTGATGGAGAAATCTCTGTCATACCCTACTTAGGTGCGGGCGGATATGCACGTTAGTGAACTCTGTCATTCATCACACCTTCACTCACCTAAGACGCATGGTGTCTATCGATTCTTCATATCTTGTTGTTTGATTATATCCTTTCAGTTTCGTTCTTGTTTTCCTCTCAGTGATTTTATAGATGAAATTCTTTCTATTTTCATTTTAAAAAATATCCTGATATAAGGGGAAACTCTACCAAAATTTTCCTAAACATATCACCCCATATAAGGGGAAGCTCTGCTGAAATTTCAAGAGAAAATATGTTCTTTGTGTTCTTCGTGTGTTCTTCGTATTCTTTGTGTATTCTTCGCGTTCTTCGTGTTCTTGGCACATTCTTACAATTTTTGATCTGAAAATGAAATTTGATCGTTTCAAAAGCTATAAATCATTCTTTTTGAAAAAGAATCACAATAAAGCACTACATACATGCGAGAGAGCTCGATTAGGTAATGAAATCTTTCCTTTTGTTGTTGGGTTTTCATACGAGATTATTGAAATTCTTGATTTTATATTCTTAGTTACGAAGAACCCCGAGTTTAGCTATTTTTGAGAAAACATGAAAAATTGCTTTGTGGTTCCCACTAAAATAAGGTTTAAGCATCGAATTGATGCAGTGGCTTGGAAAGATGGGGTTTGGCAGTTAAAATAAGCATAAACATGTGTGTGTGTGTGTGTGTGTCTATATGTGAAGTAATATATATATGGGGGGTCTATACTCAGTATTGAGGAATATGCAAATATGGCCCTAACGGAAGAATTACATCATGGGAATTGATGTGAATCATTTTGGATCCTGAAATAGATCATGTGTTATGTTAAGGATGACTAGGAGTAGAACTACAGATCGGGCATGCAACCTGCAGGTTTGTCAGAAGGAACTTGTATTGGCGTAGCCCTACCTATGCGGTACACGGTTGCCTTGTTATGATAACTGCACAACAAATAAATAATTTGCAACACGTGGTGCCAGGTGCCAATTTATTCGGGTTGAACGACGGAAGATGTAGTCATGACATGTGGAGACACGGGTGGTTGGGTAGCAATTGGGTCACGATAATATATATTTAAAGCTGCTAGGTTATATGATTAAATTTTAGCCTGGGGTTTTAAGCAATCGAGTCCTCGAGGACGGTGTGCTCCTTTGTTTGCCACGCTGAGGGTTTGAGACTATGATTAATAAAAGAAAAAGAAATTGTGAGGGTAGTATTGGAGGATTGGTTGAGGCGATGTGCGGAGGCATAAACTTACCAGATCAACGCAATATCCAATCACGAAGTGTCCACAACTTTGGAGTCCATATAGTGGTGAGGTAATTCCCTAGACAAATCCCTAACATGGAATAGAAAGTAATAGGAATTAAACTAATGGGAATGATGAATCTTTTATGATGACTAGTTTTGAAAAATTACACATTTGTTTGCTTTTCTCTTCTTCATTGCTTCGCACTCCCTAATTGTTATCATATGATTTATGGAAAACCAAACAGGTGTCAGTGAGCTAGCACAAGGACTTTAATAATCCAACCAACTAACATAGTCATCCGGCTAGCAATAGTAGCTTTACTATGTAAGGTAGTTAGTAATCTTTTTGTGCATTTCCTTCTAGTTGATGTACATGTAAATGGTTATAGTCAGACAATGTATCATATGAACTTTATTTTGTGAATGGAAAAGTATTGAAATACTTTATTCTGAGTATTAATTGCAGTTTCTTTCTGAATGTTAGTTGTGATTGATGAATAAATTATTGTTGAGTAACTAGATCTGGATATGGGAGGATCAGACAATCCAGAATTGGGGTTGTGACAGTTTGGTATCAGAGCCTAGTTACTCTAGTAATTTACTCAGTAATTGATGACTATGAGCGGTATCCAGAAACTAAGGCGATCTTAAGATCCTTTAATCTTAATAATTAACTACAATACCATTCACAAGTCATTGTCCCTTATGTACATCATGCTAAAACATGTAGGACCTAACCATTGACCTTAATTCATCACATGACCAAAATATTTTATGACCCTAACCCCGAGACCAAGTCCAAAATGGAATTGGTCAACAAAGAATAAAGTAGAGGGAGATAAGGCCAAAATAGAATAAATACCTTATTTATTCATTCTTTAATTATGCATTTTTTGACACCTATTTTTTCTTTATTATTTTTTCATCAAATAAAGAAACGTTATCATGAAAGTTGTAGATAATAATGTAAGTAAAAATACAAAATTGAGTTTGTACGAAAATAATATAGAATATTCATTTCATAAATAAAATAAAAAGCCAAAAATCAAACTTCACAGACCCATATATTTTAAAAAAACTCAAAAACATATCAAAATCACCTGTAGTTGTATATAACTTTTCAAGAGCTATTTAGTGGTGGTATTTTTATATTTTTTGGAGTTATTGTGTATAAGTTAGATTTTGGGCCCTCATTGTAAATTCTACCTATTAAAATATTCAATTTATTCATTATCTATTATTTTTACAAATTCATATTTTTATAATTTTGTAAATATTATCCATAAAACATGTGCATATTTAAATCAAAATAGAACCAAAAATAAAATGGAAAATAAAATAAGTATATGAAAATACATAGATAAAAATACCTATTTATATATGTATATAAATAAAATGGGAAACCTATTCTTTAATTCTTCATTCTTTTATATTTTCTTAATATTTTAAATATTCTTTAGATTCTACTAAAAATAAAAAACTAAAATAAAACTCAATAAAACACATTAAAATAAAATAGAACACATAAAATACCGATAAAATACTTATAAATATACCTACATAATATACTTATCTATTTAATTAAGTGTACAAATTACATCACAAAAAAATAAAAATATATTTATACTCATAAAATAAGTTATAAATATATAAAATAAGAAAATAAAATAATAAAATAAAATATACAAAATAAAAAATGTACAAAATATAGGTAAATGTACCTGTAAATAAGCCATTAAAAATAAACTTGTATTAAAATATATCAAAAAAATAAAAATCATAACAAAATACACATAAAATAATAAACATTTCTTATTTTATACTCAAAAATTGATAAAATCATTTTCTATTTTTAATTATTTTTCCTTTAATAAAATTGTTGTTTTGTCTTGCAACGGGTCGACGTGGCCCAATCGTGGCACATCAAGAACTCTGACTCTTGTCATGACTGTCTTTTCCTGCTTTTTCGTGCCATTTTCACGGTTGAACCATCGATCAATCAGCTTCGATCACTTCATAAGATCTCTTCGTCATTCATCCAGGTTCTACGCCGAGACCTTAGATCACCTGTACATTCGTTAGATTCTTTGCTAACGACCAGTCAATAAGGGTGTTCCATAATGTGTATAAATAAAACCTCCTACCTCCATGTTCAAATTTGATCATTTTCCTAAACCCTAAGCCCTGTGGTTTTGGTCTAGAGAGCATCCCTGTGACAGGGGGAGGTCCCCTGAAGCTCTCCGCAGCTGGAGGGCGATGGAGGTGCACCCAAGGCAGAGCTCTGGCACCACCTCTGCTCCTTGACCCCAGGTCAGGTACGAGCAACACCATTTCCATTTTTTTAGCTTTTTATTCCAGCATTTCATTTATTCTATTAGATTATCATGTAATCCCTAGGATTAGCGCATAATCTGTGATTTGAAGTTCATTGGAGATTTGCTTCTGCGAACGATTCCACTGTGATTCCGCCTTTGACCAACCCTTGACCACTCCCATTTCATTTCCCAGCCAGTTCTCCATGCCCGTCCACCTTGTAGCCAACCTGATCATGTCTCAATCAGCGAAACCCCACTCCACCTATGCCACTCGCCGGAGCGAGTCCATCTCACCTCAAATCACCTCAATCCTCCAGCAATAAAAGTCTGGACCCCCCGCATATTCCTCGTGACACTTTTGCGTGTGTTTGCAGGTCCAGAAGGCTCCATCTGAGGAGTTTTGACTGTTGGAAGCAAGGCCCAGGTCGAGTTCCCTCGCCAGATCATTTTCGAGCACTTGGGCTTCGATTGAAGGCATCATTGGACGCAGAAGGCTACCAGGAACGATAAGAGACACTTAGAGGAGGGAATGGTAGTCGGAGGAGCTCGCGCTATCAAATCCAAACTCGCCCCAGGCGAGTTCATCCCCAGTTCATTAAGCCATCTTCCTCGCCGTCGGATAAAGATCCACGTTACAGATTGCAGCAAGACCGTTGGATGACCCAGAGTTTCAACCGTCGGATCATCTCAGATGATCTAATTAGAGCCATCGCCAACGAACTGTCATCTACCGTTGCGCAGGCGACACGTGTCCAAGTGAAGAAGATCCGACCATCCTCCAACACCTATTAAGGGGTAAATTGCATATCCATCCCTCAATCTTTTTGCATTTAATAATTAATTCTGTAAATAAATTGTAGCATTATAAAATAAGTGGATATTTTGCATTAAGGCCCCTATATTTATTTTAATTGTGTTTGGGTCCATTCCATGTTACCTCACGTGCTGTCCCACGTGAGGTGGTAAAATTGCAGGGATACCCCTGCACTTTTGTGTATTTATAAAAATCTAATAAAATGAAATCCATGTGTTATATTTTTTGTGAAATTTGTAAGCAGGCCCCTGAACTTTTATATAATTACATTTTGGTCCCTACCTATGTGAATCACGTGTCATCCCACGTGATGGGCTAATTGCACATATTCCCTAGCAGTTTTTGTAATTTTAATTTAGTTCATTAAAGTTCTATTTACGTTGTATATTCGTGGGATATTTGCATTGTGCCCCCTCTATTTATTTTTATTTGCAAAAATTCCTCTAGTAGGACCTATATTTTTTTAACTTTTACCTATTTTTTAAAAATAGCTATATATCTCCTAAAAATCCATAAAAATAAGATTAGATGCTCCATGCATTGTACTTACACGCCAGATGTCCACTTTGCATTTTTTGCATCTTATCTATTTATTAAAATTAAAAAGGAGCCTAAATAATCCCTGTCTACATATAAAAATCCAAAAAAAGTATAAAAACTTTTGAAAGATTCTACAAAATTAGATATGATATATTTTTGATATTTATTGAATCCAGAAAACAAAAACTTTTAAAGATTAGAAAAAGACAATCTAAAAAATTCAAGAAGCTCCAAAATCCTAAAAAAATATAAAAAAATCTTCAAAAATACCAAAATAATGTTTTTTATCTTTTGTAATTATATATATAATAGTATTTATATACTAAAATTAATTTGGGTAATTTTAGAACTTATTTACTATTTTTAAAACTCAAATTAGTTTAGGATTATGTATTAATCCCATATTTGGGATATTTGTGACTTAAAAAATACATAAAAATTAGCAAAAAATTCTGGAAAAATACAAAGACATTAGAAAAATATTAAAAACCCCAAAACAAATTATTTTCAGAATTTTATTTAGATTTAGTAGCATTTATAAATATATGTCGATGTATTGTGTAAACAAAGCCTTATATAGGCTATGTTGTTTTTATAAAATAAAAAGAAAATATAAAAAGATAAAAATATAAAAATAAAATACAAAATCAGAAAACTAAAAATCAAAATATAAAAATATGAAAATAAAAAAAGAAATAAAAGAATTTAAAATTAAGAAAACTCCATAAAAACAATAACATGGACAAGAAAAGAATTTAATGATTTTGTGCGCATATCTTTGCCCCCAACCGTTTGCTCCCAGTGTTTGACCTCTACTTGTGCTTACACTTAACACATTTGCTTGTAGAGTTATAATAAATTTTAACTCTGCGCATTTACTTTCATTGCTTGATTTTTCTAGTTGTGGGTTAATTGTTGATTGGATACGAGATTTTTGTCAATCAACGTAGCGACTGCGTCCCTGCCCTGTGTGGAACGCACGACCGACAATTATTTTGTTGTTATCACTACCCCAGTTGAAGGAGCAATGGAGACAGCTCTTCTTAGACACTAAAAACTATTGGAAAATTACCAAAAGGGAAATATTACTTGATTCAAAGGCATAGATATGCCTGCTGAGGCAGAACTATGTCTTGATGATGTTAGCAAGACGTTAAGAATAATACACGCACCAACAGACACTTGGATGCACTTTGTTGATTACTCCCTAGCTGACTATGCATGACAATGGTGGAGATCAATTTCTAAGAAATTAGCATATCATGCTCCATGGGATATCTTTGAAGAGAGGTTCCGAACTCACTTCTGTCCCTCCCATTGGGAAGAATTAAAGAGGAGAGAGTTTGCTTCTCTGAAACTAGGTTCTAAAAACGTACGAGATTATCATATCCACTTTACCGATCTACTACGTTACTCCCCAGCTCTAGAAGCTTAACCAAATTTGTTAGTTGTCTTCAGGGAGATTTGAGATAGAAGCTTATGGATTTTGGAGATACAACTATAGATGAAGCAATGGACATCGCCTCTCGTATTGAGATGGAGAGGGATGAAAATCTCTAAAGAAGAAATTTCCACTTTAGTGGTGGACCATCCAAATGCAAGGAAAATTATAACCGTAGAGATCGTCGCCATCATCCAGCTGGTTCTAGTATAAGCTCACCACAGACCTAGGGTTAGGAGTTATCAGGAAGAGGGAGTCTCTCTAGACCTTCACTATACCCTCGTAACTCAGCACCATGAACTAGTATCTCTGTGGTTGGGTCTTCAGCTCAGAGAGGAATGCGTGCATGTTATCACTGTCATCAAGAAGGTCACATTAGGAAAGACTATTCGCAGTTGAGAGGTTCATGGTTTAAACCGACTCCAGTTAACAGTATAGCATCCATCCCGAGTAATGTAGAGGAAGACAGGGTAAAGACCAGGTCTCACAAAAACCACCTCCTATGTAGCAACCACCACAAAGCATTGTAGGCTCTAATTTGCCTATTCCTAATGGCCAGCTCAATGCAATCACTAAGAACAAGCCTACAATTCTAGCACGGTTATATGAGGTATCGTTAATATTCATGGTATTTCACTACATGCCTTGCTTGATTCGGGTGTTTCACGTTTATTTATTGCTCGATGGTTAGTACCCACTTTGGATAAGGTACCAGTAGAAGTAGAACAATCCTGTCTGATCAAGGGACCAGGAGGACAAGTATTTATAATCCGAGAAAACTGGATGATTATGTAGTACTGATAGCAGGACATCAGTTATCTATTTCACTACTACTAATGGAAATGGTTGACTTTGAACTCATCCTGAGGATGGATTGGCAAGGCATCATGCATGCCTTGATTGTTTTCAAAAGACGGTAACTTTTCACCTTCCTGATCGATAGAGTTCAAGTTTATTGGAAAGACATCCAATGATGATGTCAAATACTTCTCTACTCTGAAGGCTCAACAACTGTTAGAACAAGGGTGTCAAGGCTATTTATCTTATGTATCCATTACATCAGGGTCAAATAGATTCATAGAAGATGTGCCTATAGTGTGTGATTTTTCTAATGTATTTCTAGATGAATTACGTGGATTACCACCTGAGTGAGAAATTGAATTTGAAATCTCTCTCACACCCGATACTCAGCCTATCTCTATTCCTCTATATAGGATGGCACCGACGGAGTTACAGGAGTTAAAGGTATGGTTACAAGAACTGTTAGAGAAAAGCCTCATTCGTCCTAGTACTTCACCATGGGGTGCACCTATTTTGTTTGTAAGGAAGAAGGATGGGTCGATGCGGTTGTGCATTGACTATAGACGGTTAAACAAGAGGACAATAAAGAATAAGTATCCCCTTCCAAGAATAGATAATCTCTTTGACTAGTTATAGGGTTCAACTGTGTATTCCAAGATTGACTTAAGATCTGGATACCATCAATTGAAGATTTAAGATGCGGATATTCCCAAGACATCCTTTCGAACTAGATATGGACATTATGAATCCTTAGTTATGCCTTTTGGACTAACAAATGCCCCAGCAGCCTTCATGGATCTCATGAATAGAGTATTCAAGTAGTTCCTAAATCAATTTATAGTAGTTTTATTGATGATGTACTTATTTACCTCAAGGATAAGTATCATCATGAATGCCATCTCCGGTAGGCATTTTAAACACTAATGAAAAACAAACTGTATGCTAAATATAGTAAATGTGACTTCTGGATATCTGAAGTATCTTTCTGAGGCCATATTATTTATGGAGAAGGTATATTAGTTGATCCTACAAAGGTTAGTACAGTAATGAGTTGGGAACGCCCAAAGACTATCACAGAAATACGCTCTTTTCTGGGTCTAGTTGGGTATTATAGGAGAGTTGTGAAGGACTTTTCATGAGTAGCATTGCCAATGACTAGGATGACTCGGAAGGAAGTTACATTCATACGGTCTGATGCATGCGAAATTAGCTTTCAGACATTGAAAGAATACCTAACAGTTGCACCTATCCTTACTCTACCCTTTGGGAGTGAAGGATTTACAGTGTACATTGACACATCTAAAGAAGGACTAGGGGCAGTTCTTTTGCAACATGGTAAGGTAGTTACTTATGCATCACGACAGCTCAGGATACATGAGAGAAACTACTTGACACATGACCTTGAATTAGTTGCCGTAGTTTTTGCTCTAAAAATATGGAGACACTACTTATGTAATATTACTTTTGATATCTTCATTGATCATAAAAGCTTGAAATATCTATTTGATCAGAAGGAGCTCAATATGAGACAGAGATGGTGGCTAGGGTTGTTGAAGGACTATGATTGCATTATCTCCTACCACCCTGGTAAGGGGAACGTCCTAGCAGATCCCCTTAGCAGAAGAACTTATTCACCTGGGTTGATGAGTGTTATCCACTTCTGGGGTTTACTATCAACATAGAGTGAATGGTAACTATTTTATAGTAGTGCTGATAATATAACTATTCCTCAACGATACAAACCAGGGATCTGGGATAGAATAAAGAAAGGGCAGGATGATGATCCGGTCCTTAAAGATTTGAGACAACAGCTTGAGAAGAATGAGATGGAAGGATTCCAGATACAAGATGGGTTACTATATAACCATCATGGAGCTCGTGTATTAAACACACCTGAACTGAGGAAAGACATCTTATGTGAAGCGTGTTCTAGATTATCTATTCATCCAGGAATTACAAAGATGTATAAGGATCTTCATTCAAATTTTTAATGCTGGGAATGAAGAAGGATGTTGATGAGTTTGTGAATTCATGTTTCACTTGCCAGCAGGTAAAGGCTTCACATCAAAAGCCACCATGATTGTTGCAACCTCTCCCTATACCTGAATGGGAATGGGAAAGCATTTCCATGGACTTCGTTACAGGCTTATCTCAGACAACTAGTGGTAAAGATAGTATCTGGGTTATAATAGATTGCTTAACCAGGGTAGCACACTTTATTCCAATAAGATTATCCTCTACTCCAGACCAACTTGCTGAGTTATATATTATACATGTGATCCGTCTCCATGGTATCTCAAAGGCGGTAGTTTCTGATCGAGATTCACGATTCACCTCACACTAGTGGGAGAACTTCATAAAAGCCTTAGGTACATAGCTATGCTTGAGCACAACATATCATCCACAACTAGATGATCAATCAGAATGCACGATTCAAATTTTAGAGGGTATGCTATGAGCATGTGCCTTAGAATGCAATGGATCATGGATTAAACATTTAACTCTTGCAGAATTCACATATAACAATAGTTACCATTCAAGTATTTGCATAGCACCATTTGAAGCACTTTATGGACGAAGGTGTACTACTCCTTTGTGTTGGTAAGAGGTCGGGATAAAGAACATTTATGATTCAGATAGACTCCAAGAGACACGGGAAGTTGTAGAGTTTGCTCAAAAAAGACTAACTGCTAAGAGTCGCCGGAAAAGCTATAGTGATGTCAGGTGAAAAGATCTTGTGTTTGAAGTATGCAACTTTGTATTCCTCAAAGTATCGTTTATGAAGGGAGTTCAGAGGTTTGGCTTGCATGAAAAGTTGGCACCCAGATTCGTGAGTACCTTCAAAATTATTCAGCGTATTGAAAAAGTTGCATACAGACTTGCACTTCCTCCACATCTTTCATCAATACATGACGTTTTTCATGTATCGAATCTAAGAAAGTATATAAAGGATCCTGAGCATAAGATAAGCTATGATGATTTGCATGTTCAGCCAAACTTGACATACCTAGAAATACATGTGCAAATACTGGACAGGGATATCAAGAAGTTGAGGAATAAAGAGGTACCTCTAGTTAAAGTGTTGTGGCGCAACCAAGAGTTTGAATAAGCCACGTGAGAACCTGAGGTAGAAATGAGAGAAAAATACCCTTACTTGTTTGAATGATAATACTATGTACTGTGTATATCTTTATTGTAAATGAAAAAACATTCATTCTCTTTAAGGTTGTTATCGTTTCAATCCTCTTTAAGATTGTTATGCTTGGTTTTCTAGTCTTGAGGACGAGACTTACTTTGAGTTGTTATAATTGTAAAGCCTTGAACCTAGCATCTCTCGGATCCTATATCGTAAGATCTGGCTCGTCAAGAGGAACCCAATGGAATTTTTTTTTGTTTAAATCGGGCTTTGTTTCGAATTTTTATGATTTTCAGAAGAAAGAGAAGGAGACTTATAATGATTGTCATTAAGACCGATTAATTATGATTAAGGAAACTAATGATGGATGAAAGACTGCTAATCAACATTAGCAAATACTAATCATAGATCAGCGGAAGTTAAGCGTAAGTCACGAAAGTTAAAATACAATTAGAATGAGTTAAATCATGATTAGTGAAAGTTAATCACGATTAGCATTAATTAAGCATCATTAGCGAATCTAGAATATTTTGGAAAGTTCTAACTTAATCCCTAAGTTTTGGATAAGCTTTGGCCAAAACCATGGACCACTAACCACGGTTAAGGGATAAAGAATGGTTTACTAACCATTGTTAGTAGTTTAATGAAGCCTATAAATATCCCCTCCCCTACCCATTCATTCTCTACGATTTCCACTACCACCACCACCCTAAGGGCTAGGGTTGAGAGGTCGGGAGGAGGAGTGGAAGGCAGGGAAAGAGCGCTAGCGAAGTGCTGCCGGGAGAACGAGGAGGAGGAAGGTACGATCCTTTCTTAGTTTGCTTCGTAAGCTAGGTTTTCGAGTCATCTTCTTTTTCTAGCTTTACTCTCGATTTATCTTTCTTTTCGATTCATTTTCTGTTGTAGTTCGAGGAAAAATATGTGTAATACCCTACTTATGTGTGGGCATCTATGCACATCAGTGAACCCTATGATTTGTCATACATTCACTCACCTAAGACGTGTGCTATCTATCGATTCTCCATCTCTTGCGGTTTCATTCTTTATTTTCTGCTTCTATAGTTATTTTGACGGAGAAATCTGTGTAATACCCTACTTAGGTACGGGCGGCTATGCACGTCACTAAACCCTGTGATTCGTCACACCTTCATTCACCTAAGACGCATGGTGTCTATCAATTCTCCATTTCTTATGGTGTCACACCTTCATGCGGGCGGCTATGCACGTCAGTTATTTTGATGGAAAATATGAAAAGTTGCTTTGTGATTCCCACTAAAATAAGGTTTAAGCATCGAATTGATGCGATGGCTTGGAAAGATAGGGTTTGGGAGTTAAAATAAGCATAAATATGAGTGTATATATATGTGTGTGAATATATATATATATATATATGGGGCATCCATACTCAATATTGAGGAATATGCAAAATGAAGGTCTAATGGAAGAATTACATCATGGGAGTTGGTGTGTATCATTTTGGATCATAAAATAGATCATGTGTTACGTTAAGGATGACCGGGCTACAAGTCGGACATACAACCTGTAGGTTTGTCAAAAGGAACCCGTATTGGCGTGGCCCTACCTAGGTGGTACATGATTGCCCTGTTATGATAAGTACATACGAAATAAATAATTTGCTATGCGTGGTACCTGGTGCCAATATCTTCGGGTTGAACGACGGAAGATGTAGTTATGCCATGTGGAGGCACAGGTGGTTGGATAGCAGTTGGGTCACGATAACATGTATTTAAAGCTGCTAGGTTATATGATTAAATTTAAACCTGAGGTTTTAAGGAACCGAGTCCACGAGGACGGTGTGCTCCTTTATTTGCCAGGCTGTGGATTTGAGACACTGATTAATAAAAATAAAAGGAAATTGTCAAGGTAGTATTGGAGGATTGGTTGAGGTGACGTGTGGCGACATAAGCTTACTACATCAACGCAATCTTCAATCCCGAAGTGTCCACAACTTTGGAGTCCATATAGTGGTGAGGTAATTCCCTGGACTAATCCCTGACGTGGAATAGAAAGGAATAGGAATTAAACTAATGAGAATGAATGACTAGTTTTGAAAAATTACACATTTGTTTGCTTTTCTTTTCTTCGTTGCTTAGCACTCGCTAATTGTTATCCTATGATTTATGGAAAACCAACAGGTGTCGGTGAACCAGCACAAGGATTTTAATAATCCAGTCAACTAACATAGTCATCCCGCTAGTCACAGTAGCTTTATTCTGTAAGATAGTTACTAATCTTTTTGTGCATTTCCTTCGAGTTGATGTACATGTAAAGGGTTATAGTAGGATAATGTATCATGTGAACTTTATTTTGTGAATGGAAAAGTGTTGAAAATACTTTCTTTTGAGTATTTTAATTGCATTCCATTTCTGAATGTTAGTTGTGATTGCTGAATAAATTATTACTGAGTAACCAGATCCGGATACGGGAGGATCCGATGGCCTAGAATCGGGGTCGTGACACCCTTGTCGCTGCCACCACCACGAAACCCTCGTTGTCTCCTCCTGCGCTCCTCCATCCCCTCGCAGCATCCACCATATCCTTGACAGCACCCGAAGCCATCAAATCGAGGAATCTATTGCTCCTTTGCAACATATTACAAGTATATATAGTTCTTGGTTATCGTGCTCTTTATTCATTGCAGATTGAAGTTGCAAAACTCTAGTAATAGATGAGCAGATTCTGTGTAGGTTATTTTGGGTCGAAATTCATATATATTTATTACAGAGCAAAGGTCAAGAAACAATATTGAGACTATAAATTGATAGGTATCGAATATTGTGGCTGCAAATTGTAGGTGGCCAAAAGCAAATAAGGTTGATTCAGATGCCACAACGAACAGAATATGTTACGAGCCTTTTTATTATAGATATCAATATCAATATAAGCACTTCCTACTTTGATGAAATCTAAAATCGGGATGTCCCTTCTTGCTTAGATTAATTGATTTTTGAATATTATATTCATGTCTTGATTCAATATGCATGGTTTAATATAATTCCAATGTTAGAAATGCAAACAAGATATTTGAAAGATCATAATATACGACATACAATAAATATAATTTATATATCTTTGATATCTTTTGTTAAGCGAATATAATTCATATATCTTTGTTATTTCAATCCAGTAATATTATCATTTGAGCATTGCTACCTTATTGTTCTTATTATTTATACTTCATCAATTTCTTCAGAAGGAATAACCACATCTTGGGCCAAAGCCGTGGCCTCTTTCGTCACTTCTTGATATCTGGGGTTTCGTGATTCAGTCTATGTTAGCAGGAGTTCCAAATGTGAAAAGTAAAATTGCTTCTTTTGTTTCATTGGTTTTGGATATCGTTAGTTCATGAGAGAGTTATGTAAAGAAGAGATTGTTTTCTATGATACATCGAATCTGGTTTTCTTAGTTTAGGATGGATGATAACATGATTGTTTTACTTGTATTAGTCATATTTTTGATGGATAACGTGACAATTTTATGCATATACATAGATGTCTTTTAGAAGGTTGATTTGGACGAGGATTGGGTTTCTTCATATAGTGGCAGCAGATTTGAATTGTATGCACATTATTGTTTTTTTAGAACACCTTTTTGTTAGTTGCTACAGGTCGGCATTCTATGGACGTGCATAATTAGACTAAATTTACAAAGTCCCATTCTCAATCTCACTTTTACTACATCACTTTTACTACATGGATCATCTATTACAATTTGAAGATTTTGCATTTGGGATTGAAGCAAATGTCCACTAAATGGATATGGGGCTAAAGATAGGCTCTGATCAAAATATCCATATGATTTGCTTTCTTAAAAAATCCCACTATACATTTCAATAATATTCATGTTACATTCCAATTGTTCCTAATTAATTTTAGTAGACGGTGGAATTTCAGTTAATTTAAATTTCAAAAATACATAAAGCTTGCACATAATGCATTTTACGTTGATGTCGATTCTACGAGTGTAAATTTTTGTGGTACTGATCCGCGGATACCCGTGGATACCCGTAACCCTTTCAAATAATTCGGGTACCCATTATTACGGGTACCCGCTGGAATGGGACGGGTCAATCCGTTGATCCAGTAATGATAGGTCGGAATGTGTCATGGTTGAACGGGTTAGGTACCTGCCCCATGCACACCCCTACCTCCAACATTCCTCCATACCTTTTTTTTTATGGAGGTATGCTATATTCTCATGAGGTTTAACAAATATGGAAATATAAAAGAAATCCACGAATGAACTTGCATTAAGTCCAAGGAGATGTCTTTGTATGCTAATGTATGGATTTAAGGAGGAGGATCCAACGAGGGTATGTTTCTAGTATACTATGTTGTATTACTGAGCCCAACAAGTGATAGATTGATAAGAGAAAATATACACAATTTTGTTGACAGATTATTCTTTGTTACATATGAGGCGAAATCTATCATGACTATTATGATGTAGAATAAATCTATATGATTAGATTTTGACAAGTCAAGTTAATAGTCTACTCTGAACACACTTGGATATTACGTAGGATGTTGCATGCTCATGAGATTAATATGAATATCTTGTTTAATATTTACTAATTAGTAAGGATTTTAATACCTAATATTTGATGTAAGAACACATTTTTCATGGGATATAAAAAATCATTGGTAAATGTTATATAACCTGCTTCACATTAGATGTTACATTATGGGTATAGAATATTTTTAGGAGAGGGCACGAGGTTTTAAAAAAATATGTCTATAAATTACAGTACAATCATATTAATTATACAACAATAATTTTTAGGGACAAATTATTATATAGTTTCCATGTATAATTTTCACAATTTTGAACTTATTCATTATATTACAATAGTCAATTTCGAACTTATTTTTTAATCAATTATATCTTTTATTCAATTTTGCATAAATTGATATCATATATGTTCCACAATGTCGGGATTTTTTGTGAATGATATTTATACTTTTTTAAAAAAAGTAAGTTATATTCAAGTATTTTAATTAATTTTAAATTCAATATATGGATTTTGATTAATTACAACATAAACTACACTTGTTCCGAATATATATCAAATCAAAAATATAAGATACCTAATTCTATACTTTTTTATCACTAACAAGAAATATTAAAGCCCATGAAGAAAAATATGCCGATCAACAATATATGTGCATTTGACAACTTTTACTTGATAATAAATAGAACCGATGAATAATATATGAGATTTGACAATAAATGAATTCATTAAAAATTTTATTTTTTTAGATTGTGAATTAAACCTCGTATCTGCTAAGTGATAATGAGATTGGATTAAAGACAGATTCATTCTATATTTTGACTCTACAAAAATGAATAACCAATAAGATTAGGGTAAAGATCTATTATAAGTTGATCGATTGAAGAAATTACCCAGTGTAGGTTGATTTGAGGTAAAATATGTTATTTTTTGGTATAAATTTTATGTTAAGAGGCATATTATCTATTAGTAAAATTATTGAACTTTTCTAAAGAAATGAGGGGAGCATGTACGAGTTTTACCCTCAAAAAATCCAAATGCAGCATTATAATTATGAAATATTATGATTATTCTTACCTTAAAAATGTATAGGAAAAAAATTTAAATATGCACATATTATCTAATCTCAAAATTCAGGGGCACTTGCCCCTCCTTGCCCTCCCTAAATCTGTCCTTACAGTCTGTTAATGTTGTAATATATTCTGATTCTATTTCTTGTTTTATTATTTTTTCAGATATAATAAACATTGATTAAATGGAATATTGTATATGTCATTTTAATTGATTATATACTTTAAATGGTGAAAGTAAATATGATACTTTTTCATACCATTAATAAAATCTACTGAGTAGAAACAATCAAGAAATTATTGTATTCAATGACGGCGGATAGAAAAATTATCACTTTCAAGTATGATAACAATATGCCTCATTATGTGTGCATGCTTAATACTAAGGATGAAAGCCCCGAAACATCTTAATGAAAGAAAAAAAGCCACAAGTGCGCGGAACTCTTAAACAACTTATATTAGATAGAGGTGAATAATGCATGCCAAACTTATTCAATAAACAATGGAAATTATTTATTATAACCCATGAGGTTAGTTCATCATGTTGGCCTTAATCGAAATGGTTTGATAGATGTAGTATATTCTTGACTAAATTGATCATTGTTTCCCAATGGAGTTCATGATTATCTAACTATATATATAGGGAGAATTTTTAGATACAACTTTATGATTTCCCAATAGTGTCTCTTCAAGACAAAAAAATATTTCATATGAATTATGGAGGAATATAATGACTTGTTTTCTAAGTTATAGGGTTATCTTTCTAAATGTTGATCCTTCAAGAAAAGTTTCCTTGTCTTACTAAGTTACGCTTTGTGACGACTAATGAATCTCTGATTCATCACTCTAAAAGTTAAAAATAGAGCTTTGTTCCCGAGTAATTAGCTGCATATTTCCCCTTATATTGCATAAATAGCATTCATGCACGCAAGCATAATATCTGCATTTCAGCATTCATATTTGCATTAAATAAGAAGCCAATTTTACTTGTAAATATTCACCCGTATATTAGCTAAAATACCTTATTTGTATATATTTTATACTAACTCCAAATGCAATAAAACCAACTCTATTCTGTATACATTACTAACACTAATTAAAGAAAAATATCTAAAAAATAGTAACTTGTAAAATTTACCAATAAAACCCCAATCCAAGTTTGAAGCTGTGAACCTTAACACAGCCTCCGAATTACGTCTACTCGCTTTTAAAGTAATATACATTCAGAAACCTTCGAAACAAGACCAATTTCATTAAAATCGGAACTCGTATGCAAAACTTGGGATTTGGGCTCCTTTTGTATATTGTACACATTGATCGTTTTACCCCTTTATTTTATCCTTTTATTTTCTACATTATTAAAAAATACAAAAAATAGATTAAATTGTAAATATTCTCCTCATATTTTCTCTATTTTTTTAGTTTGATTTTTCTTATTGAAAAATGACAAAAAATTGCAAAAGAAAAAATGTGGTATTCTATACCTATAAGGTACCACCAAAAAATACATTGTATACATATGATCTCATTTGATTTTCAGCCCTTCATGAAAGTTGTAGATCTCGTCGAGACGAGCAACTTTTGTGTTCTCCACTTTTTGATTTAATCCCTTTTGTTATTTCTTTTTAATTTATCTTTGCATTTAGCTTTGGATTTTTCTGAGAGCAACATGTGGTGGCTCCGGAAGCCGCCACGTGTCAACCCCATGGTTTTTGCTACTAATTAAATAAACACACATGGCCGCATCCGAGCATGCCAAGTGGTGCCATCTCATCCCCCATCTACCCATTCCACCCCACTCTCCCTTGACTTGGGGAGGAGAGAACTTCAACACCTCCAACTTCTACCCCATCTCCTCCACCTTCTCCATCTCTTCTCCAACCGCCTCATCCTCCTCTTTATATCCTCTCCATCTCTCACATTCATCCCCATCCACCATTTTCATAATGAGGGAGAGGAGAGCTCCTATCAACCTTAGGTGACAGCTAGGGAGTTTTATAGTTGCGCGACGACCCACCTGCTTCGCAGGCGAGATCCGGTGATCTCATCACCGTCGTAGCCACCTAACAGGAGCTACTAAGCTCAGCCTAGCCGCGGCTTCGAGCGACGATCACGGCCGAGCCTTGCCTCAGCCATTTCCAGGCATCCGACTCCATCTCCCGGTAACTTCTTCTTCTTCCTCTTCTACACCCCCTCTCTCTCTCCTCGATTCAGCTTCTTCCGACCACAGAATCACTAAACAAACCGCACTTTCACAGATAAATCACACGTTGCGAACACAACGGTGATTTTTATTGAATTTTTCGGAGAACTTCAATCAGTCAATTAATCTAAAATTTAACCCCGCTAAATAAATGCATGTGAAACAGGGGATTTGGTGAAATCCCTTGTTTTTGCACCCCACGTCTTCTTATCTTTCTCTCTTCTTCTTCCTCCTCTCCTTTCCACCTTAGCACCGCCTTCCTCCTCCGCCGTCCCCATGCTGCTGCCTCTGCCCCGACGACCCTTGGCCGTGTGTCGGCCAAACTCGCGGCACCGCCCCTCCGCAGCAGCTGCACCACCAGCCGTGACCTCGTCCAACCCCCTAGGATTCCGCCACACCTCCAGTCCACCTCGCGCCTCCAGTGCACAGCCCTCTGCCTCCGTGCGTCGCCCGCCATCGCCGACGTGCTACCTGCCTCGACCGCGACCTCCAGCGCTGCAGGCCTCTGTGCTAGCCTAGCACCCCTCCTCAAGATCGCGACGCCCCGCTCGCCTTCAGCCGTTCTGCCCCCACCCAGCAGCCAGCCGCCTCTCCGCGTGACTCATCGTTCCAGCAGCGGGCAACCTCTCGCGACCTCCAGCTAGGCATGCGCTGCCCATCGCACATCAGCCCCGCTCCACCGGCTTCCTTCCCCACGCGCGTGGCTGCCTGCCCACGCGCCTTCGTCGGCGCCGCCCATCGTCGCAGCCACCTGCGACCGAGCTCCAACGTCGCCGACCTCAAGTGGGTGCGCCGCCTCCACCGTGAAGCTCGAAGTACCCTGTTCAAGCCACACAAAGGAAGGCTTATCGCATAATAAGGACAAATTGGGCATTTGCAAAGGGGACACTTGACACCCCTTTCACGTTATCAAGGAAACTTTTACTTTCCGCTAATTTCATTCAAGTCCCTGTATTGCATCCATAGCATTTGTCATTTATTTTCTTTGCACTCATACCCCTACATTTGCACGATTATTTTGTTGTCATTTTGTCATCCATTTTTAATTCCGAAATTGCATTGTGTAGCTTAACTTGTTCTCTTTCGTATGTGATGCTTGTTTAATTTTTGTGTCATCAGGGAATTTTATTATTATTAAATTGGCGAAATTATGTCATATTTTGCCCATTTATGCCTCTGAATTGATATTAATTTCTCTGTGATTCCAAAAATCCCCAAAAATTCACGTTAGTCTGAGGATACTTAGGTTTACATTGTGCCCAAAAATCACCTCATTTGTACGCATCTCGAGGCCTAAATAAATCATTTAGTGATTTCTTTAATAAAATTTTAATCGGTCCATTTCACATAGAAATTTAGGTTGATTAATTTTCCAGGATTCTTCACACTTAGATCTATCTAGGATAATTTTGATATGTGAAAATAGTGTGATTTGGTATTTATTAAAATTAAATTAGTCAAAATCACCTTGCATTCATTTTTAATTCATAGTTAATTCATTTAGTGTCAGAAAATTCTAAAAAATTAGAGGACCTTAATATCATCCCATTTCATAATCTAGCCAAGTTTCATCTTTTTTGGAATTAATGTGATTATCTTTCTGATTTAACTTGTAAATTGGCTTAATTTAGCATGTGTTTTGCATAAAATATTGGAAAAGACCAAAAATATTATCCCCTGAAAATCAACTCTTGGACTTTGCTAAAAATTCGCCTAAGGAGACAGCTGTCTCCCTGTGTTCGACCTTGGACTTCCAACCAAGTAAAAAAAATTGTCGCTCGAAATTAGTTTGACTATAATTGAAAGTGGTTTTTGATCTGCTCTCGTTATTCGACTACAACAAACGATATCAATTAATTTGAACATTAATTTGCTCGAATTAACAAGGGTAGTGGGATGCGTATCAAAATGGCGTCGTTGCCGGGGAGGCAAACAACTTAGGATCACTTTAGAAAAAAAATTAGATTTACATTTTTCATTCACTCGTTTAGTCTAACCCCTGAGCCGCATTGTAATTATCCATTTTTTTTCTTTAATTATTTTTCTGACCATTTATGTATATATCTCTCTCTGACATTTTGTATCTTTTTGTGCGAGGGCCCGGTGGACTTGGAGCGGCTTTCTTGAATTCGACGCATCTCGAAGTGCATCGGAGGCTGATGATTCGTGGATCAAGTCGGTTGTTGAGATGCCAAAAAGATTTTTCTTAACTTGTAAAAAAAGAGAGAGTGCCTGCATTTCCAACAGTTCCCGTTTGGGTTCTCACGTGTGTGAACATAGTGGAACCGTGTCCCCGTCTCCTGTGTGGTTTGAATTTTAGAATAGGCTTGCACTAGTGGCTCCTCGAGCCACTCTAGGGTTTGCTTGTGCTCGTAATTTTCTAGGACCACACATCACTTAAAAGACGCACTTAGACCGCAAATCTAGTCAAATCAACCCGTTCTTCACTCGCTAATAGAATTGCCTGTCTAGGAGCGGCTTTTTATCGATTGCATTCCATTTAGTGTAAAAATTTCAATTCAGTACTGCATCCTGCATTGTAGAGAGCTGGAGGCATTGTAAGTCTTCTTACTCAAGCATTCATCATCGTTCTCTCGATTGCATCGGCTTTTTCCGATTCTCTCTCTCTCTCTCTCTCGGTTTTCTAACCTAGGATAAAGGAATTGGGACTGGATGGTAGACGTGATTGCTTGTGTGGATTAATATCAGTGACAACTAATCTTTAAAATCGGGACTGTTAATTGAATTGGACCAAAAAATTATCTAAAAATAACCCTTGTTTGCGGGAGAGTAACCCCGACCTTTTTCAGGCTGAGTGAGGGTACTTGAGTGTGTATGAACACCTTAAGGCAGAGCTCAAATCCCCGCCTTCCATATCACGTTCCAGCTGATCCTAGCAAACATCACGAGTTGAATATTTTCAGGTTCATCGACTAGTACCAAGTAGCCTCCGCCTGTTTACAAGTATTCAGGGGTGAACCAGCGGTACTCCACGACAAGCTCCTAGTAACCCTTCGGGGTGAAGTTCCAGCCTTGTCAGCCTCCGCCTACTTGCAGGTAGATAGGGGCATGGTCTTTGAATCCATCAACTTAGGATAGGAGCGAAGAAAGGAAGGGCGCAGATATCTAAGGCGGCAGGTTAAACAGGGAAGGCGCATCCGACTTTGAGCCGACTTCCGTCTAGGCCACGTAACCTTTGATATTTGCTTGGAAATCACACTTAAAATTAACCAGATTAATTGGACTCGATTTCGGGTCCTTCACCTGTTGAGTGTGAACTCAGGGTTTTCTCTTGCGTTTGTCTTTGTGTCTGTCTGTATGTGTTATCCTGTGTAATTGCACATTTTCTACCTCAACCTACTTACATTCATCATTTCCTCTTCAAGATGTCGGGATATTGGTCCCCATACCCTGTGACCTCTGGTCATTCCTCCTCGACCATCTACCATTCAACTTCACCTTCTCCTTCTTCCATATATTCTCTGCCATCCACGGGATACCCTTACCTGTGGTCGGTTCCACCTCAACCCGAATATGAAGTCAGAACTTCGACTTACTTCTCCACTTCTTCGCATTTCTCACCTACTCCATATTCTAACACTTCGGATCCACTTCCACCTTGGGATGACTGCCCTTACTCTCGAGAGCTTGCAGGAATCGAAGAATCGAATTAAGAGCAAGCCACTGCTGAGACAGATGATTGGCAAAATTATATGCCCCCATATACTTCATTCTCACCTCAAGTAGGGATCATACAACAATTTACATATACACATCCCGACTTGACCTTAGGGCATAACTTGGTCGATCGAACAACCCGAATGGAGAGGCCTGAACATCATGATTTTCCAGACTTGATTGACTTTAGTGATCAAGCTTCCATAAACCAGCCTTCAGTCGGAGAGCCTATACATTCACAAGATTGGACACATGAGCTAGACTTATTAGCCCTGTTTCATCATATGAGGCTCCGACCAATATTTGCCATCTAGATGGTCCAAACTCGACCCAGCATTACATGTCAGAGTCTAGGTATGTTGAGTATGAGACCTCAATATCTCAGCAATATCCTCCACTTGAGCAGAACTCTCCCATGATTTGTCATGGGAGTTTTGTGGAGGATGACATCTCTAGACTTATTAAGGAAAATGAATCATTTGGTAACGAGTTGATAGATGCCATGGAAATATTGCACTCAATTTATGCCAGCCTGGGTATGAAAGTGGAGAAGGAAGTAAGTAGCTTTGATGTTGAAAACCGGGCGAACATCAGGGAACCCACACCGTTTGTACAACTAGAGTTCATTCTATCTCCCTCTTCTACTAACCACTTGCCCTCCAATCCAGAGTCTGATCATTCATACATCAAAAATACCAAAAAAATTGAAAAACCAAAAATTCACATAAAAATTGAAAATGAAAATGATTTAAAAAATTGGATTCCACCCTAAGGGAAGCACTTGATGAGGAATTGATATTTAAACTTCCCTTAATAAAGGCCATAGATCACTTCCCTGACCTCAAGAGATTTGTAAAGAGTAAATTGATGCCCAAGAGGTCGGGTACTAAGAGAAGAAGGACTGAAAGACACATAGTGTCTATAGCCACCTCCTTGGTCATGGGGAGAAAGACCAAGAGCCGCAGAGTAAAGCGGTTGCCCCGAGTGGAATGTGAAATCAAAAACACCATCTTTACCCATGCAAGAATTGATGATGACTCCCCGATAAATATCCTCCCGACCTCTGTGTTTGACAAGCTCAAACTCAGGCCAATCAGAAAATCGAGGGAGATCGTTCAGCTAGATGATGGATCCATCAAACGGTCTAGAGGAAATATTTCAGTCATCATTACTTTCCACGGTGCTCTACTCCAGGTGGACTTCACGATCATTGACATTGAGCACCGAGGAGAGTTTACCCAGTCTCCAATTATTCTCGAGAAGCCGTTCTTAGCCTCAGCTAAAGCGACTAAAGATTACAAGACTCGGGAGATCAATTTTTCAGCCTTGGGAGCACTTCGACCTCACCCATTCTTTGATACACTTTACTCTAAGGTAACCCGCACATCCGCTGACAGTCGTGACCTTCGAGTGATAGACGAGTCCCACCTCTCTGCTACACCTGAGAGACAGACTATCCGGACGACCGTTGGTTCTCAGACTCCCCACACCTCCACCTCATCAACTTCTTGCACCACCACCGTGACATCTTCTAATGAGGACTCAAGATCAGAAGCTATCATTAAGTCAGACATGACCTTTCTTGATTGCCTTGACCATTTTGATGATCCGACACAAGAGCCTAATATTGCCAAGCCAACTGAGACCACTGGCACCTTCCCGAGACATGTGCTGACCCTTCAGGAATATTACAATCTATATGGTGACTCGTCTGATGAGGAACCCATGGTCAGCATCACACCACGTCCCGAACCTTCAAAGGAAACAACCAGGACTAAATTGACTCCACATAAAAACACGGTTGCTTCCTCTTCTAGTCGGCTATCTAGTGAGAGGAAGTCGAGAATTGATTCCTCGAGATGTTCCCCCGAACCTCTCAAGGCGCGTCGCTCTCATCTCCCTCTCAATGATTCAGGTTCTAGAAAACCGACCAAGAAAATTTCCTTCAACATTCCGTAGAAGGAATGTTCTGAGGAGTCCTCATCTGATCCGGATTAGGTGATTTATATGAGTAAGCTCAGTTCGGCTGTTCTCAAGCCTTATCTAAGCAAGCAGCCGTGTGTCGACCCTCGTTGGACGATCCCTACACCTCACTATTATTCATCTGAGGACGATTCCGACAGCGACACTTATGTATATTATCCACCTCCCCGCGTCCGCAAGAAGGTTCATCGCAAACCTTCTTAATCCTTGTATATTCCCACTCTTTTCTTGTATATACTTTCTCTCCCTCCCTCCCTAGTGATTCGAATCACTCGCCTCGGATCCATATCGTTTCATTTTGTAACTATACTTAGGATAATCAGATCCAAAGTATAGGGGGGAGAGTGACACACATCTATTCACTGTACATCCTCCAGATCACATCTGTTCTCAAACTCACTCCTTTCCTATACTTAGGTTGACCAGAGCCTAAGTATAGGGGGACCGATGCCCGCCATGTATATACTCATCCATTTCCCCTCTTTCCCTCGTCCGCCCCATTTTTGATCTTCTTCTACACAGGCTGCCAGAGCCTAAGTATAGGGGGGCGGAGTACTTCTATACTTTTGTAATTTTAGCTCTCCTACGCTTAGCACGAGCTATGTCTTTTTCATCACTTTCCGTGCTCTGAGGACATAGCTGATGAATCTCGGATTCAACATTCTAAATCTCATTTATTAAGCTCAATTCCCTCAAAATCAGCAGCATATCTGTATCTATTCTGCATAATTAGCATTCATGCATGCTTTCATAAGAATGGCATTTTATCCATAATTTCTGCACAAAATAAGAAGCCAAAAATCCAAGCCAAATTTGACTTGTAAATAACCTAATTTATCGGATTTTTAACTCATTCGTGCTAACTCCGAATAACACAAAATCACCTCCACTATGTGCATATCACTAACAAAAATAAATAAAAAATTACAAAAAAAATACTAACCCAAATAAGTGGACCAAAGACCCAAACCCTAGTTTTAGGATTTTTGGACTAAAAGCCACATATCTCCCCCATCCAATGTTCGATTTGATCCTACTCACTTTTTAACTAATGTACATTCCACTACCTTTAAAGCAAGACCAAGTTCAAGTGAATCGGAGCTCATATGTGAAAGTTGGGTTTTGGGCCTCTTTTGGACATCGTATATTTTAGCGGTTTTTGACGTGATATTTTATGTACATATTTTCTTAATTAAAAAAATACAAAAAAATTAGATTTAGGTGTCTTTATTTATCTTTGAGTTCTCCATATTTTTCCGGATTTTTTTATCTGGTTTAAAAATAACAAAAAAATTATTACAAAACCCAAAAATCAAGGTATTCTATGTACATGGGATACCCCAAAAATTCACTTTGTGCATTTGATCGAGTTTGGTTTTGAATTCGTCATGAAAGTTGTAGATCTCATCGAGACGAGCAACTTTCGTGAAGAAACCTTTTCAATCCGAGGTCATTTACTATTTCTTTTTCATTTTACAAAATCTTTCTCTTTCGATTTTTCTGGTGATGACACGTGGCCGCCCCAGAGGTTGCCACGTGTCAGCATTTTTTAGCCCTTTTATTTATTCATTTTTCAAAAAAAATTAAAAAAAATAAAAAGCCCACTCACGTGCGTCGCACGTGCCCCCAAGCACGTGCTCCGCACGTGCCATACCCCTCTGCACCCGCGAGCGCCACGTGGCCCTCCAGCAGCCGTTCGATCAGCGTCGATCGAACGGTCGTTGACCCATCGCCCTCAACCTCTGGACATCCTTCCCCCTCGATTCGGAACCGTCGCCGCCCTTCCTCCGATATCTCCGCCACTCTTCTCGCAACGGCCATCGCCCCGAGTCCTCCGCCCTTGACCTTGCATCCAGTCGTCGCCCCCGTGATCTTCGCAACCACCCAACCACCCCGCGCATCTCCGGCACCCTATAAAACCACCTCGCCACCCCCAGTCCAAAGGATCCGCCGATAGATCCTTGAGGAGGCAGCGGTGACAGATCCCCTCTTCTTCGTCTTCGACGAGATCCGGCGTCAACCCAACGCCGCTGCAGCCATGGAGCTCGCCCTCCGCCGCGTAATACCCCGCTCCGCCATCAGCGTCGAGCCAACGCCTTCGTCTTCTCTGCCTTCTTCAACGAGTCTTCCATGCTCAACATCTCCATCAACGACAATCGTAGCTACCTTCGTCTTCAGCAACGATTCACCTTCAACCTCCAGCAGCTTCAACTCCGCCTACTCCGACGCACCACCGACTTCACCAACGGCTCCAGCTTCGCCATTAACGCCAACGCCATCGACACCACCTCGTCGCTTCCCCTCCGTCGGGCACAGCCACTTGGGCCGGGTGGATAAGCCTGGGACCCCCCTCACACGCTACCAGGAGTGCGTCCTGAACACAGACCTTCACCGTCATCGACGTCAATGCCCGCCCCTCCGCCGCTATCGCCTCCGGCCGCCAGGGCTGAGACCCCTGCCACGTGTCGCGTACGTGGGGCGGGGGACGTCGGTGCTCGAAGCAGCCCAGGGGTCACGTGCTGAGCACGTGACCCTTTGGGTTATTTACGAAAGACCCCTCGGATTCCCTTGGATTTGCATTCCAGATCTGCCTACCAAAGGGTCACGTGCGTTGCACGTGATCCTTGAAATATTTGCGGATATACCCTCGGATTTATCGATAATTCAACTTAGGTCTACTCTGTACATTTTAATATTTATTCTATTTATTGTATTTGCATTTACAACCCTGTGTTCTTCAGTAATTCTGAACCTCTTTTCTACATTATTTTATTTATCCAAAAATATCATTTTGTTCTACACTTAATTCTCTACATCCGAACATATTGTGGATATTTTTATGATTAATGGTTAATTAATAATCAATTATTCTGTGGAAAATTGCGAAGTTAACCCAGTTTGTGCTCTAAATTTTGTGTTTGATTTACCAGAGCTTTAAAAATCCCCGAAAAATCATACATTGTAGAGATTATTGTGCTTAACATTGTGCCCAAAAAGAATCGCATTTCCATGCATAGTTTGCCTTGTAAAAATAATTTTGCGTATTTTACTATTTAATTTTTAATAGGTATTAGATCTCACATTTTTGAGGTTTAGGATTTTTCTGAGATTAATCACTTAGTGATAGATCTTAGATAATTTTGGTCCTCGAAAATAAGTTTAATATTTATTATAATTTAATATTGAAAATCATTCTGTTTGTACTTAAAAATTCATAAAAAAATCATATTATATCCAAAAATCCAAAAAAAATTACAGTGCATTCATTTCATCATAATCTACATTATGGTCAAGTTTCATATTTTTCGTTCTTCGTTTGAACATAGCCGATATTTTAGTCCCTAAAAAAGGCCAACATTGCATTTTGCATCCCTTATTTGCATTGAAAATACAAAAAAACCACCTCGAAAACCATGCACGAATTTTGATAGACATAAATCTAGGTTGTTCCTTTGCCTCCTTGTGTTCGACCTTGGGACTTGCCCAAGTAAAATAAACATAAAACCACTTGATTGAAACTGAATAATTATTTGTGGTTATCTCTTGACTGATTCCGATCGCCGCCTACAGCGAACGACATTATTCTTTTAGCACGAACAAAGACAAAAAAACCAACTTTTAAAGCTGCGATTTTCGAAGTCGTCAGATGGCGCCGTTGCCGGGGAGGCAAACAGCTTAGTTTTGTGTTTTAAAATTTCGTGTTCGATTTTTTCCGCATTCGGGTAGTCTGACCCCCAAATTATTCATTGTAAATCCCATTTATTTTCCTGCATTTATTTTTCTTGTTCGTTTTATTATTTTTGAGTCACTCTCTGGCATCATCTCTCTTATTTTTCTTACGAGGTAACCGGCATACGTGGAGCGGTTTTACAAGAACCCGACGCATCTTCACCGACAATCGAAGAAGCCGCAATTAATTTAAGATCGAGTCGAGTCGTGAGAGAGCGTAGAGTATAGGTTTTTAATTTCTGTAAATTTCAATTTCTGCTCATTTATAGCGGTGTCTGTTTGGACTCTCGTGTGTGTAAAAAGACCTTGAACTCTTCTTATGGTGTGTCGTGGCCTGTTTCACTCTCTGGTGAGGGTGGGGCCCGACTTGAGTGGCGATTAGGATAGACTTGCACATACGGCTCTTAGAGTGTTTTTCATTTTTGTTGTGCTCGTAGGATCTTAAGCCACACTGCAATATTAATTGAGACGCACATAGATCGTTCAACTTAGCCAAATATAACTCAATTCTTCCCCGCTAATAGAACTTTCTGCTAGGAGCGGTTTTTCATCGGCTTGCATTTCATATAGAATAATTTTTAATTCTTGTATTGCATCCCACATGAAGATTGCGAGGATTCATTGTAAGTCTTCTAACTGAGCATTCATCATAGTTTTCCGCGTGCATCAGCTTTTCCCGAACTTCTCCCTCTTGTTTTATCACATAATTCTAAAGGAAATTGGGACTGGACGGTAGACGTGTATTTGTGCTCATTTAAATTCTTCAGTGATCACCTAATAAAAATTGGGACTACTAAATATAGCCGATTTCAAAATAACCCATAAAATCAAGAATTTCTGCGGGAGAGCAAACCTGACCTTGGATGTTTCTATTTTTCTGAGTGAGCGAGAGACGACACTTAAGGTTAGAACCCCAAATCCGAATTTTCATATTGACTACTGATTTTTCGGGACAGACATTACGAAAATTTCGGCACCTAACAGCTCGCTAAATTTTTGCCAAGATTGATTTATCATCAACTAAAATTGAAAAGATAATAGCTGAACTCTTACGGCTTCATTGTGTGTGTTGGTGAACCCGGGTTTTGATTTGTGTTTGCATTGGTGTGCGTGAACCGATTTCGAAAATCAACAACCGCACATTTGATAAAAACTCCTGTTGACTATCCCATGCAATCATCTCTCTCCTTTCTTGATTTAAAATTCACCATGGAATTCTTGTCCAATAACTCTTGCAAACCCAACCCCTCATTCCTTTCAGCTCTTTCAAAAATGGCCGAACATTTAACCGAGAATATATCAGGGCTATACTATGAAAATGAATTCGTATCGGTTAGACCCAAAACACCTCCTCCTCAACCACCAATAAATCCATCTCCCTCTGCTAATCCGATCTGTTTCATGAATGGCAACCCTTTGTATTCAGAGCAGACAAACCAACAAATGATTGAGGTCTCTACTTCTTCATTTATCAATCCTCTTTACGCTGATCATACAATTCATCCTTCATATTAGGTAAATATCAATCCATCATTCATGGGAGATGATAACCATATGATCGAATTGAACACTTCTTCACCTCTTCCATCGACCCTCCCCTTGAACATCAATGAACAATCATTATCTTGGATTGAACATAACAACCCCCTCTTCACTCGTACAGAGGATTAGGCCGACCATATAGGAACACATCAACCATGTATGCTGACTCCACAATATCAAGGTCTGACCGCTCAAAGGATTGAACTCTCCTCATACCAACTCCACATACCTAGACCATATGAGCATCCACCTTCCATGATTATTGAGGAGATACTTTCAGAAAACGATGATCGTATATCGGATATTTCAAGAGACTCCTCTCCTAGTACATGTAGAAAAATGGAAGAGGACATTCAATTACAAAAACATACCCCAACTGCTCCCATGCTTGGTCATGAAGAGATTTTGGAGAATATTTTGAGGATGAATAAGAAATATGATTTAATGGAGGATAGATTTCAAGAACTTGCCGATCGATTAATCTCTGGTAGCTCGAATATAAAAACGAATGAGGAAATAATTGGATCTGAGATTGAAAATTCTGAGGATATTCATGAACCTAGGGATGATTCTGATAATATCACTTCTGCAGATTATTCCTCTAGAAATGACTATGTCGCTGACTCTCAATCTGAACACCAGAACCCCTGTTCATCTGAGGAACACACCACACCCCCACACCATACAGAAAATACCAAAAAATAGAAATTATTTGAAAACCACAAAAAATTGAAAATCCCGAAAATTTCATAAAAATTGAGACTGAAGACGATCTGAAGAATTTGGATCCGATTGTACGGGAAGCAATGGAAAAACGCTTGATGTTTGAACTTCCCTTTATACAGGCCATTGAACACTTCCCTGACCTCAAGAAATTTTTAATGGACAAATTAATGATCAAAAGGTCGGGTAGGATATGAACAAAGACTGAAAGACATATTTTGCCAATGGCCTCCTCCTTGGTGTTGAGGAGAAAAATCAAGAGCCGCATAGTGAAGGTTACCCAGATTTGACTGCGAAATCAAAGACACAATTTTCACCCATGCTCGGATTGATGACGATTCACCGATCAATATCCTCCCGACCTCTGTATTTCACGAACTCAAACTCGGACCGATTCGGAAGAAACGAGAGATTATTCAATTGGCGGACCGATCGATAAAGCGATCGAGAGGAATCATTTATGTCATCATAAAATTCCAAGGTGCTCCTCTCAAAGTAGAATTCACGATCATTGATATTGAGCATCAAGGAGAATTCACCCAGTCTCCAATCATTCTCGGAAAGCCGTTCTTAGCATTGGCTAAGGCAATTATTGATTGTGCGACCCGGGAAATCGATATCAAAGCATTGGAAGCACTTTGATCGGACCAGTTCTTTGAGGAACCACGATCTTCTGAGGAAACCCACGAAGTCCCCAACAGCCGCACCCATGAAGAGGTAGAAGAGCCCTACCCTGAGGCAACACTTGAGATAGCGGTTGTGGATGCGACTATTGGTTTAGAGACTATCCCCAGTATTTCAATTCTTGAGGATCTCAAAATAAACAAATCATTCTTCTATGATCCTGAGACTTATGCATGGTCACACCTTGGAGCGACATTCTCTGATTATCTTGACCAAATCATACCAAATCGAGAGTGCTTAAACATTCAGGAGACTAGACACACAAGCCGAGCACCGACCAAGGAGAATTTCAATGGCTATTCATCTGAATACTCAAGTAAACCAACACCTTCCCGAAGAAATAAAAAGAGAGTCACCTTTGACCCTTCGGAAGAGGGATCAGCTGACAATCCCTCATCCGGTCCGGAAAAGGTAGTATACATGAGTGAAGTCTGTTCGACAGCTCTAAAGCCATATCTTCGCAAGGATCCAAAATTCAATTCTCGTTGGACAACTCCCATTCCTAACTACTACTCATCCAAAGCTGATGCTCCTGCCCTCTTCAAGTACACTGGAATTATTTCATATGAGCTGACAGAGACCGGTGCTTCTGAGTATTCATCCGAGGACAAACCGATTAACATCAAGAAGGAACGAATTCTGAGGAAACAACTGAAGAAACAAAAAGACATGAATACTTTTAGTATGTCCACTTTCAAATACTACTCCTCCGAGGATAACTCCGATGATGGATATCTTTCATCTGACTCAAACTCTTCATCCACTATCCATCATGATTTTTCTGAGGATGACACTGACAATAGTTGGGAATCATATGCTTCATCTCCATCTCATCATTATGATCTCCCACCGCAGGCTCACAAGAAGATCAGCCGAAAATCGCCTTAATCATCGGCTACCCACCCTCCCTCCCTACCACATCGGTCTCCTTGTACAGCTTCTTCCTCTAGTTAGGCCAAGGCCTAAGTATAGGGGGGACCGATGCCATTTGTATATACCATTTCTCTCATCACACTCCTTCTCCCGATCACTCCATCTCCACCCTTCTTCTATACTTAGGCTGACCAAAGCCTAAGTATAGGGGGAACCGACACCCACCTGTACATACTCTACTCATTTACATATCCTGACCACCTCTTTTGCGTTCTTCTTCTATACCTAGATTGTTCACAGTCTAAGTATAGGGGGCAGACCATTGTATTTTTTCCACTCTCTTACGCTTAGCCCGAGCTATGTCTTCATTACGCTTCTTGTGCTCTGAGGACACAGCACTCGCTAAGTATAGGGGGGTCTGTATATATACTTTCTATATATTTTAGCCATACCTCGTACTTTCGTGTAAGTCTATATATATTTACGGGGTGGGTAATTCATTTGAAAAAAATTGAAAAAAGAAAAGAAAAGAAAAGGATTTTGCTATTGACAATGACTTTGCCCAAATTTTTTTTGAAAATGGCTTCTTATTCATTCTTGCAAAAAAAAAGTCTGCACTTTACACACCTGCACTTCATCCAGCATCACATTCATCTGCATCTGTGAAAAGTCATTGGGTTCTGAACTGAGTTGTAAGCAGAAACCGAGAGTGGTCTGGACTTGACCTTAATCACCTAATTTTCAGAGGAACTTCACCGAGAAATAGGATTTTAAGAACTTTAGGTCTTTTGACTTAATTCTTTAAGTTCCACATAACAATGTGCAACGTTTGACTCTTAGTGTCTAACCTGGTCTCTTCATTCTGGGTACAACTCTGGAATAGGGAATTCATTTGTACTCTCGCACTATGCACTTAGCTCAACTCAGACGGGATGTTGGAAGACTGTGTGAATCTCTTTTCTGGTAGCGTGGAAATCTAAAGACCGGAGTACGGGTTGAAATAAATCTTCGGAAAAGGGATGGACGGCTGGGCACAATTTTTTTCTAAGACCCTAAAAAAATGTACGGAACAAAAAGATTCTATATCCGTAGGGGCACAACAAGATCCAAGCAGAACCACCAAAAATCCCAAATACAAGGAAGCATTCTACCAAATAACAATCTGACCAAAAAGGTCCAAGCTTCAAGAAACCTGCAGATCTTGGTAAAGACTCAGCTACACTGGCCATTTTCACAAGGAGAGGTGACTACAGTGGCCACCCTCCAGTTCTTTTCTCATTCTTCTAACTCTCCCCCATTTCGATTGTGAACACAGCACGACAAACCTTAGAAGGAAATACCTGACTCCCCAAGGACGAGTTACTGGAGAGGAGAGGAGCATGGTAGTCTGGCATTCTGGATGGGAAGAGCTAAAACCCTTCACACACATGAGTCAGTTGCTCAATGTTCATAGGGTATACTTTGGGAAGAGGATTGATCTAAGTTGACTTTTGAGCTGAAACTGTGACAATGATGTGTAGAACTTGAGGGCTGTTGATTTTAAAATTCTAAGTCTCACAGAAGTTCCGACACACAAATAATCCAAATGTCGAGTTTATTTCACTTTCACCTTCAGTCATGGTCTTGGTATGGAACCCAATCTCATTTCACTTCATGGCATGTCTTTTTGATGATCAGGGACGAGCATGGTTTAAGTATAGGGGGATGATGAATCTCGGATTCATCACTCTAAATCTCATTTATTAAGCTCAATTCCCTCAAAATCAACAGCATATCTACATCTATTCTGCATAATTAGGACTCATGCATGCTTTCATAAGAATGGCATTTTATCCATAATTTCTGCACAAAATAAGAAGCCAAAAATCCAAGCCAAAATTGACCTGTAAATTGCCTAACTTCCCGATTTTTAACTCATTCATGCTAACTCCGAATAACACAAAATCACCTCCACTATGTGCATATCACTAACAAAAATAAATAAAAAATTACAAAAAAATACTAACCCAAATAAGTGGACCAAAAACCCAAACCCTAGTTTTAAGATTTTCGGACTAAAAGCCACATATCTCCCCCATCCAGTGTCCGATCCTACTCACTTTTTAACTAATGTACATTCAATTACCTTCAAAACAAGACCAAGTTCAAGTGAATCGGAGCTCATATGTGAAAGTTAGGTTTTGGGCCTCTTTTGTACATTGTATATTTTAGCGGTTTTTGACGTGATATTTTATGTACATATTTTCTTAATTAATAAAAACTCAAAAAAATTAGATTAAGGTGTATTTATTTACCTTTGAGTTCTTCATATTTTTTTTCAGATTTTTTTATCTGTTTTAAAAATAACAAAAAATTTATTATAAAACCCAAAAATCAAGGTATTCTATGTACATGGGATACCCCAAAAATTCACTTTGTGCATTTGATCGAGTTTGGTTTTGATTTCTTCAAAGTTGTAGATCTCATCGAGACGAGCAACTTTCGTGAACAATTTTTTCAATACGAGGTCATTTACTATTTCTTTTTTTTTACAAAATATTTTTCTTTCGATTTTTCTGGTGATGACACGTGGTAGCCCTAGAGGCCGCCACGTGTCAGTGTTTTTTAGCCCTTTTACTAATTTGTTTTTTAAAAAAATTAAAAAAAATCCCATGCACGTGTGTCGCACGTGCCCCCAGGCACGTGCTCCGCACGTGCCAAGCCCCTCTGCACCCGCGACCGCCACGTGGCGCTCCAGCAGCCGTTCGATCAGCGCCGATCGAATGGCTGATGACCCATCGCCCTCAACCTCTGGACAACCTTCCCCCTCGATTCGGAACCGCCGTCGCCCTTCCTCCGAGATCTCCTCCCACTCTTCTCACAACGGCCATCGCCCCGAGTTCTCCGCTCTTGACCTCGCATCCAGCTGTCGCCCCCGTGATCTTGGCAACCACCCAACCACCCCGTGCATCTCCGGCACCCAATAAAACCACCTCGCCAGCCCCAGTCAAAGGATCCACCGATAGAGCCTTGAGGAGGCGGCGGTGACAGAGCCCCACTTCTTCATCTTCGACGAGATCCGGCATCAACCTAACGTGGTTGCAGCCACGGAGCTCGCCCTCCTCCGCGTACTGCCCCGCTCCGCCATCAGCGTCGAGCCAACACCTTCGTCTTCTCCGCCTTCTTCAACGAGTCTTCCACGCACAACATCTCCATCAACGACAACCGCATCTACCTTCGTCTTCAGCAACGATTCACCTTCAACCTCCAGCAGCTTCAACTCCACCTACTCCGACGCACCACCGACTTCACCAACGGCTCCAGCTTCGCCATTAACGCCAACGTCATCGACACCACCTCGTCGCTTCCCCTCCGCCGGGTACAGCCACTTGGGCCGGGTGGCTAAGACTGGGACCCCCCTCGCACGCTACCAGGAGCACGGCCTGAACACAGACCTTCACCATCATCGACGTCAGCGCCCGCCCCTCCGCCGCTATCGCCTTCGGCCGCCAGGGCCAAGACCCCCGCCACGTGCCGCGCACAAAGGGCGGGGGACGTCAGTGCTCGAAGCAGCCCAGGGGTCACGTGCCGAGCACGTGACCCTCTAGGTTATTTACGAAAGACCCCTCGAATTCCCTTGGATTTGCATTCCAGATCCGCCTGTCAAAGGGTCACGTGTGTTGCACGTGATCCTTGAAAATTTTGCGGATATACCCCCGGTTTTATCGATAATTCAACTTAGGTCTACTTTGCACTTTTTAATATTTATTCTATTTATTGTATTTGCATTTACAACCCTGTGTTCCTCAGTAATTCCGAACCTCTTTTCTACATTATTTTATTTATCCAAAAGTAGCATTTTGTTCTACACTTAATTCTCTACATCCGAACATATTGTGGATATTTTTATGATTAATGATTAATTAATAATCAATTATTCTATGGAAAATTGCAAAGTTTACCCAGTTTATGCTCTAAATTTTGTATTTGATTAACTAGAGCTTTAAAAATCCTCGAAAAATCAGACATTGTAGAGATTATTGTACTTAACATTATGCCCAAAAAGAATTGCATTTGCATCTATAGTTTACCCAGTAAAAATAATTTTGCATATTTTACTATTTAATTTTTAATAGGTATTAGATCTCACATTTTTGAGATTTAGGATTTTTTTGAGATTAATCACTTAGTGATAGATCTTAGATATTTTTGGTCCTCGAAAATAAGTAGGTTTGATATTTATTATAATTAAATATTGAAAATAATTCTGTTTGCACTTAAAAATTCATAAAAAGTTCATATTACATCCAAAAATCCCAAAAAAATTACAGTGCATTCATTTCATCATAATCTACATTATGGCCAAGTTTCATATTTTTCGGACTTCGTTTGAACATAGCCGATATTTTAGTCCCTAAAAAGGCCAACATTGCATTTTGCATCCCTTATTTTCATTGAAAATACAAAAAAGAAGACCGTCTCGAAAACCATGCATGAATTTTGATAGACATAAATCTAGGTTGTTCCTTTGCCTCCTTGTGTTCGACCTTGGGGCTTGCTCAAGTAAAATAAACATAAAACCACTTGATTGAAACAGAATAATTATTTGTGGTTATCTCTTGACTCATTCCGATCGCGCCAACAAAGAACGACATTATTCTTTTAGCACAAACAAAGAAAAAAACCAACTTTTAAAGCCGTGATTTTCGGAGTCGTCAATAGCACACGCTAAGTATAGGGGGCGTGTATATATTACATATATACTTCACCCATAGCTCGTAATTTCTTGTATTTTTGCGTGTTTTTGTATATATTATGCAATAATTACGGGGTGGGTACAAATTGAAAAAAGATTTGTATAATTTTGTGCTATATGTATTATACTTGTATAAAAAGTTGTAAAATTCTTGTAAAACATATTTTTGTAAAATTTGTTGTAAAATAGGATGTATACCAAAAAAACTTGTATAATATGTATACTATTATAAACTAAAAATTGTTGTAAAAATTGTTGTATAATATAAAATAAAATGAAAATGTCGAAAATAAAGGCCTCTTATTTACTTTTGCATCCTTGCATTTAAAAAATGTTCTGAGGAGTCCTCATCTGGTCCGGATAAGGTGATGTATATGAGTGAGCTCAGTTCGGTTGTTCTCAAGCCTTATCTAAGCAAGCAGCCGTGTGTCGACCCTCGTTAGACGATCCCTACACCTCACTATTATTCATCTGAGGACGATTCTGACAGTGACACTTATGTATATTATCCACTTCCCCGCGTCCGCAAGAAGGTTCGTCGCAAACCTTCTTAATCCTTGTATATTCTCACTCTTTTCTTGTATATACTTTCTCTCCCTCCCTCCCTAGCGATTCGAATCACTCGCCCCGGATCCATATCATTTCATTTTGCAACTATACTTAGGATAATCAGATCCTAAGTATATGGGGGAGAGTGACACGCATCTATTCACTGTACATCCTCCAGATCACATCGGTTCTCAAACTCACTCCTTTCCTATACTTAGGCTGACCAGAGCCTAAGTATAGGGGGGACCGATGCCCGCCATGTATATACTCATCCATTTTCCCTCTTGCCCTCCTCTGCCCCATTTTTGATCTTCTTCTACACTTAGGCTGCCAGAGCCTAAGTATAGGGGGCGGAACGACTTCTATACTTTTGTAATTTTAGCTTTCCTACACTTAGAACGAGCTATGTCTTTTTCATCACTTTCCGTGCTCTGAGGACATAGCACACACTAAGTATAGGGGGCGTGTATATATTACATATATACTTTACCCATAGCTCGTACTTTCACGTATTTTCGCGTGTTTTTGTATATATTATGCAATAATTACGGGGTGGGTACAAATTGAAAAAAATTGTATAATTTTGTGCTATATGTATAATACTGGTATAAAAAGTTGTAAAATTCTTGTAAAACATACTTTTGTAAAATTTGTTGTAAAATAGGATGTATACCAAAAAAACTTGTATAATATGTATATTATTACAAACTAAAAATTGTTGTATAATAGAAAATAAAATGAAAATGTCGAAAATAAAGGCTTATTATTTACTTTTGCATCCTTGCATTTAAAAAAAGAAAAAAAAGAAGAAAAAAAGAGTCTTGCATTTCATTCATAGCATGTCGTCTACACCTCATCTGCATATCTTGCATATGCAAAGTGAAAAGCTAGTGGGTTCTGAACCAAGTTATGAGTATATATTGAGGATGGACTTGATTTGACCTTAATACACCTAATTTCAGAGGAACCTTTTAGGAACTGAGTTAAGATTTCTCAGGTCAAGTGACTTAATTCTTTGAGTCCACAAGTCTATGTTCACATGTCATCTTGATTAGTCTAAGTAGAATATCTCGTGCATACGCATGATTCTTTTAGACAGTGACCTAACTTGGACAAGCACCATGCACGTAGCTCTTCATTGATGAGGTGGTGAGGAGGTGGAATCCTTTAGCTTGGAGTAGCACATGGGTGGAAACATCCGTCCTCCTCTAGGGAGGGTAGTGCATCTCAACCTAGTCTGGTGGTGTTGACGTCTGAGGACAGGACGTTGTGGGTTGCAATAATGCTTCAAAAGAGGGATAATCTATTGGCTTAAGAGAAAAAAACTCCTGATGTACATGCTGCACCTTGTATATAGTTCCAAAAAAAGAAAAAAAAGAAAAAACTGCAAGAACTCCAAAAAAATAGATAGGCCAAAAAAATATATTGCCTGTCGGACCATGTATATTAGTAAGAAATCTGCAGCTGGATGACTTGGCTACATTGGTCGGGCATCCCGGGATAGGTAGCTACACTGGCTACCATCCATTCTTTTCTCTATCCCCTCCTCTTGAGTTGGTTGTACTTGAACTTAGAAGGGAATACCCCGCTCCTCGAGGAAAGAGTTATTAGATCGGGTTATTTGAGTTTCCTTGTTGGAAGAGGCTGGTTATGAGTCGTTTCTGATGTGGAGAGCTATTTTACACTTACACAGTACAAGTAAGAATCATAGTCATCATCAATTTGCATCTGAGGATTTGTTATGACCTGACTGTTGAGGCGTCTTGAATAAAAGACTTGTGGAACTTGAAGTCTGTCAGGTCTTAAGTTCAGATCCCAATAAGGTTCTGCCATACAATTAATCCAAAGGTCGAGTTAAGCTCCATTTTCAACTTTTGTTCATGACCTTAGTGTGGAACCCAATCTCATTTCACTCTTGCATTTCATTTTAGTTGCTCAGGGACGAGCAAGGTTTAAATACAGGGGGTTGATGAACATGTGATTCATCACTCTAAAAGTTGAAAACAGACTTTGTTCCCAAGTAAATAGTAGCATATTTCCCCTTATCTTGCATAATTAGCATTCATGCATGCAAGCATAATATCTGCATTTTAGCACTCCTATTTGCATTAAATAAGAAGCCAATTTCACTTGTAAATATTCACATGTATATTCATCATATTTCACCTATTTGTATATATTTTTTACTAACTCCAAATCCAATAAAACCAACTCTATTATGTATATATTACTAACACTAAGTAAAGAAAATATTAAAAAATACTAACTTGTAAAATTACCTAATAAAACTCCAAACCCAGTTGAAGACCTTAGAATTTAAAATGCACATATCTCTCTCATACGACCTCCGAATTAGGTCTACTCACTTTTAAAATATTATACATTCAAAGACCTTCGAAACAAGACCAATTTCATTAAAATCGGAGCTCGTATGCAAAACTTAGGTTTTGGGCCCCTTTTGTATATTGTACATATTGACTGTTTTACCCCTGCATTTTTTCCTTTTATTTTCTTAATTATTAAAAATCAAAAAAATTAAATTAAGTTGTAAATATTCTTCTCATATTTTTCTATTTTTATTTTGATTTTTCTCTTATTGAAAATGACAAAAAAAATTACAAAAGATAAAATGCGGTATTTTATATCCATAAGGTACCACCCAAAAATACATTTTTGTACAGATCATTTCATTTGATTTTCGGCCCTTCATGAAAGTTGTAGATCTCGTCGAGATGAGCAACTTTCATGTTGACCACTTTTTGATTTAATCCTTTTGTTTTTTGTTTTTGAATTTTCATTACATTTAATTTTTGAATTTTCTAGGAGCGACATATGGCCGCTCATGGAGCCGCCACATGTCACCCTGATTTTTTATTTTCGGATTTATTTTTTATTTATTTTTGGATTTTATTAATTTATTATTATTATTTTAATTATTATTATTTTTAGTAGCCTACTTATTTTACTTATATTATATTATATTATTTTTCCCTTTTACCCCTTCTTTTCTTACTCCCTACTCCAAGTCACCACTAACTCCACCATCCCTCCATCTTCTCCACCTCTTTTCTAACTTCCCCCTCCTCTTTATATTCTCCCCTCCTCCTTCATTCATCTCCATCCATCGTTCTACAAGTGAGATAGGTTGTAGCTCCGTCAAAGCCGTGAGGTGACAGCTCCTTCTTCGACGTCGAGGGACGACAAGCCGAAGGCGAGATCCGAGGTGGAGAGATTGACCTTGTTGCAGCCACATACAAGCTGCATAGCTTCTCCAAATTTTTGCCGAGTCGGATCGAGGCCACGACGGAAGACGCACGACGCGACTCCACTTTCGGCAATTCACAGGTAAATTATCTATCTTCACTTTTTCCTTTTTTTATCTAACATTATTCTCTTATTGTTCATCACCAAAATATTTCACAAACACCACACACTCACAAACATCATCTCATCTTTTTATCATCGCATATTTTTCCCACCAAACAACATCATCACAATCACCACCACCACCTTTCCTTTTTATTTCTTCACATTTTTCTCTGTTTACAAAAAGAAACAATAACAACAAAGCCTTTTCCCACAATTAAGTAGGGTCGGCTACATGGATTCTTCGCCTCCATTCAGATCTATCTTGGGTCAATCTCGGACTTATATCCAAAAAACTAAGATCCCTTCGTATAATCTCTATTTACAAAAAGAAAATACAAAAGAAAATACAAAAAAAATTAAAAAAAGAAGCAGGAGGAGCAGTAATATTTTTGGCTAGCTCCACTACTTTTACCAAGAGTTGGCGCACACTGATCAACATTTTTTTATTTATTTCACACCCTGGTACTTAGGTCAATATCAAGAGATTAGTATAAGAACCAAGTTCTCATACTGGCTAAAAATGCTGACACTCAGGTTTCATGAAGCCTTCAAAGATTTTATCCCATCATCGAGCATCATTAGATCAAGTCCAAACTCAAATCCCTCATCCCAATCCCTCAGATGAAAAGTCAACTCATCTCATCAAAACAGCAGTCGTGCATGTGATGTGCTGATCATATTCTTATTGTCTGAGACTAAACATGGAATATAGCATGCAAATCTAGAAATCTTAGGGAAATATGGGTGATTAAGTCTAAGACCCTGATGACTAAGGTTGGTTAGCCTAAAATCTCAAGACCTCACAAATCAAGCTTCCTTGAACATTTCAGATCCTGGGTGGAAGTGTAAAAGTAGAGGATTAATCCAACTTCTTCATTCAAAAAATACATTTGACGAGCTGCGGATGATCTACCCTTTTTATGTGACAGAATTGACTATTTCATTGTAGTCGGATAAATCCGCGTCGATCATAATTAACCGCACGGATCGATTAAATCGTTGAATGAATATGTATGTGGTTTTATGTTTATTTAGCCTGGGTAAGCCCCAGGGTCGACTCAAGGAGGCAAAGGAACAACTCGGGATCAGATTAGAGGAATTAAATTGTGGTTTTCCAAGCGGGATTTTTTATGCAATAAAATGCCAAATGCAATGATGTGAATGAGCTAGGTTATTAAGAAAATAAACAACTTAGCCAACTTTAATTTTTATGTGAAATTAATTTAAATTGATCAAATTGTATTTTTCCTATAAACCTAGATCGATGATTAATGTCAAATGGATTTTTCTGGAATTTTTAGATTTAAAATGCACAAATGAAAAATGTGAACTTTTTGGGGGTTTTTATGCAATTTTTTGTGCAAATGATATCCAAAAATTATGAAAATTTTAGTGGAAGATAAACATGATGAAATGAAGCTACACTAATATGTTTGGAATTTTCTGACACTTTATGATTTTTTATGAATATTTTATAGAAAACAGAGTGATTGTGAGTCTTTAATTCTTAATTAATCCATTAAATCAAATTATCCAAAGATTAATTTATCTCAAATAGATATTTTAATAAGGAATCTAGGAGATTTGAAATTTCTTAAAAATAGTTTTCGTGAATTTAATTAAAAATCAATTACAGAAATCACTCTATGATTTATTTTATACACAAGACAACTCCTAATTAGACGAAATTTGGATTGTAATTAAAGAGCACTAAAAGGCATCATTCACCATTTTTGAACAATTTTTGGAGCAAGAAATAGGCCTGTGTGAATTTCATAACGTAAATGGGTAAAATATCACTGATTTTCAATATCTGAATTTTAATAAATAATTGGATGCTCACAAAAATGCAAACAAATAGCCACAAGGTAAAGATTTTGTTGCTCTACAATATGTTATTTTTCATTAAATAAAATGATGCAAGATGATTGTCCAAAATGATGTGTAAATGCAGGGGTATCTGTGCAATATAGAACAAAAAAGTAACAAACTGAAATGTGCCTGAGATCACTTTTGCAAATTAACAAAATTGACAGACTTAAGATGCAATTTTTACAACTAAAATAAAATAAGAAAAATGAACCTTCGCCCCAAGTTAGGGCACACGATAGGGATGAGCGGCGGGCCTTGAAGGCGGGCGGCGCGCGGCTGGGTCATGCGAGGGTAGCGGGCAGCCGGGCGGCTGGCGGCGGCAACGGCAAGGCGGCGCGCGACCGGCGATGGCGCAGCGCCGTTGCTGGAGGTAGCGCGGCTCCAAGGCACGCGGGCGGAGGAAAGGGGAGGCGCGCGGCTGTGCACGAGGGGCGGAGCCACTGGGCGGCTCGCGGCGGCTCGCTGCTCGGTTGGCGGGCGGTCGATGCGGCGTTCTGGAGGAGTCGCGGGTGGCGCGGCCGCGGCGCGCCTGGGCGGCGCTGAGGTGGGGCGCGGCCTGACGGGCGGAGGAGCAGCTGGGCGGCGCCGCGCTGGGGCAACGCAGCTTGGCTGCTGCGCGAAGGCGTGAAGGGGAAGGAGCAGAGGTGCGGGGCCGGTCTGGACAGTGGCACGGGCGGAGATCTGCAGGGGGGGACGGCCAAGGCCGCGCATCGCCGGTGGGGCATTGGCTCCTGGCGGCAGCGGGCGGCTATGGCACAAGGGAGCAGACGACGTTTGGGGCTTGTGGCGTGGAGGGAGCAGCCGGCTGCTGGCGGTGCGAGGCCGCCGGCGGTCTGGAGCTTGGCGGCCACGGGTGTGGAGGCAGGGGGACGGCGACAACTGCTCCTCCTGCTTCTTTTATTATTTTTTGGTATTTTATTTTGTAATTTTTTATATTTTCTTTTTGTAAACAGAGAAAAATGAGAAGAAATAAAAAGGAAAGGTGGTGGTGGTGATTGTGATGATGTTGTTTGGTGGGAAAAAATGTGGTGATAAAAAGATGAGATGATGTTTGTGAGTGTGTGCTATTTGTGAAATATTTTGGTGATGAACAATAAGAGAATAATGTTAGATAAAAAATGACAAAGTGAAGATAGAGAATTTACCTGTGAATTGCCGAAAGTGGAGCCGCGTCGTGCGGCTTCCATCGTGGCCTCGATCCGACTCGACAAAAATTCGGAGAAGCTATGCAGCTTGGATGCGGCTGCGACAAGGTTGATCTCTCCACCTCAGATCTCGCCTTCGGCTTGTCGTCGATCGACGTCGAATAAGGAGATGTCACCTCACGTCTTTGACGGAGCTAGAACCTATCTCACTTGTAGAACAGTGGATGGAGATGAATGAAGGAGGAGAGGAGAATGAAGCAGCCGGCTGCTGGCGGTGCGAGGCCGCCGGCAGTCTGGAGCTTGGCGGCCACGGGTGTGGAGGCAGGGGGACGGCGGCAACTGCTCCTCCTGCTTCCTTTATTATTTTTTTGGTATTTTATTTTGTAATTTTTTATATTTTCTTTTTGTAAACAGAGAAAAATGAGAAGAAATAAAAAGGAAAGGTGGTGGTGGTGATTGTGATGATGTTGTTTGGTGGGAAAAAATGTGGTGATAAAAAGATGAGATGATGTTTGTGAGTGTGTGATGTTTGTGAAATATTTTGGTGATGAATAATAAGAGAATAATGTTAGATAAAAAATGACAAAGTGAAGATAGAGAATTTACCTGTGAATTGCCGAAAGTGGAGCCGCGTCGTGCGGCTTCCATCGTGGCATCGATCCGACTCGACAAAAATTCGGAGAAGCTATGCAGCTTGGATGCGGCTGCGACAAGGTTGATCTCTCCACCTCGGATCTCACCTTCGGCTTGTCGTCGATCGACGTCGAAGAAGGAGATGTCACCTCACGTCTTTGACGGAGCTAGAACCTATCTCACTTGTAGAACAGTGGATGGAGATGAATGAAGGAGGAGAGGAGAATATAAAGAGTAGGGGGAAGTTAGAAAAGAGGTGGAGAAGATGGAGGGATGGTGGAGTTAGTGGTGACTTGGAGTAGGGAGTAAGAAAAGAAAGGGTAAAAGGGAAAAATAATATAATATAATATAAGTAAAATAAGCAGGCTACTAAAAATAACAATAATTAAAATAATAAAATAATAAAATCTGAAAATAAATAAAAAAAATAAATCCGAAAATAAAAAATCAGGGTGACATGTGGCGGCTCCAGGAGCTACCACATGTCGCTCCTAGAAAGTTCAACAATTAAATGTAAAGGAAATTAAAAAAGAAATAACAAAAGGGATTAAATCAAAAAGTGGTCAACACAAAAGCTGCTCATCTCAACGAGATCTACAACTTTCATGAAGGGCCAAAAATCAAATGAAATGATCTGTACAAAAATGTATTTTTGGGTGGTACCTTATGGATATAAAATACCGCATTTTATCTTTTGTAATTTTTTTGTCATTTTCAATATGAGAAAAATCAAAACAAAAATAGAGAAAAAATGAGAAGAATATTTGCAACTTAATCTAATTTTTTTGGATTTTTAATAATTAAGAAACTAAAAGGATAAAATGCAGGGGTAAAACGGTCAATATGCACAATATACAAAAGGGGCCCAAAACCTAAGTTTTGCATATGAGCTCCGATTTTAATGAAATTGGTCTTGTTTTGAAGGTCTCTGAATGTATATTACTTTAAAAGTAAGTAGATCTAATTCGGAGGACTTATGAGAGATATGTGCATTTTAAGATCTAAGATCTTCAACTGGGTTTGGGGTTTTATTAGGTAATTTTACAAGTTAGTATTTTTTTAATATTTTTCTTTACTTAGTGTTAGTAATATATACAGAATAGAGTTGATTTTATTGGATTTGGAGTTAGTATAAAATATATACAAATAGGTGAAATATGATGAATATACAGGTGAATATTTACAAGTGAATTTGGCTTCTTATTTAATGCAAATATGAGTGCTAAAATGCAGATATTATGCTTGCATGCATGAATGCTAATTATGCAAGATAAGGGGAAATATGCTACTATTTACTCGGGAACAAAGCTCTATTTTCAACTTTTAGAGTGATGACTCACAGATTCATCAACCCCCTATACTTAAACCTTGCTCGTCCCTGAGCAACTAAAATGAAATGCAAGAGTGAAATGAGATTGGGTTCCATACCAAGGTCATGAACAAAAGTTGAAAATGGAGCTTAACTCGACCTTTGGATTAATTGTGTGGCAGAACCTTATTGGGATCTGAACTTAAGACCTGACTGACTTCAAGTTCCACAAGTCTTCTATTCAAGACGCCTCAACAGTCAGGTCAGAACAAATCCTCAGACGCAAATTTCTGATGACTATGATTCTTACTTGTACTGTGTAAGTGTAAAATAGCTCTCCACATCAGAAACGACTCAGAACCAGCCTCCTCTAACAAGGTAACTCAAATAACCCGGTCTAATAACTCTTTCCTCGAGGAGCGGGGTATTCCCTTCTAAGTTCAAGTGCGACCAACTCAAGAGGAGGGGATGGAGAAAAGAATGGACGGTAGCCAGTGTAGCTACCTATCTCGGGATGCCCGACCAGTGTAGCCAAGTTATCCAGCTGCAGATTTCTTACTAATATACATACTCCGACAGGCAATATATTTTTTTTTGGCCTGTCTATTTTTTTTTGGAGTTCTTGCATTTTTTTCTTTTTTTCTCTTTTTTTGGAACTATATACAAGGTGCAGCATGTACATCAGGAGTTTTTCCTCTTGAGCCAGTAGATTATCTCTCTTTTGAAGCATTATTGCAACCCACAGTGTCCTGTCCTCAGACGTCAACACCACCAGATTAGGTTGAGATGCACTACCCTCCCTAGAGGAGGACGGATGTTTCCACCCGTGTGCTACTCCAAGCTAAAGGATTCTACCTCCTCACCACCTCATCAATGAAGAGCTACGTGCATGGTGCTTGTCCAAGTTAGGTCACTGTCTAAAAGAATCACGTGTGTGGACGAGATATTCTACTTAGACTAATCAAGATGACATGTGAACATAGACTTACGGACTCAAAGAATTAAGTCACTTGACCTGAGAAATCTTAACTCCAGTTCCTATAAGGTTCCTCTGAAATTAGGTGGATTAAGGTCAAATCAAGTCCATCCTCAATATCTACTCATAACTTGGTTCAGAACCCACTAGTTTTCACTTTGCATATGCTAGATATGCAGATGAGGTGTAGACGACATGCTATGAATGAAATGCAAGACTCTTTTTTTCTTCTTTTTTTCATTTTTTAAATGCAAGGATGCAAAAGTAAATAAGAAGCCTTTATTTTCGACATTTTCATTTTATTTTCTATTATACAACAATTTTTACAACAATTTTTAGTTTGTAATAATATACATATTATACAAGTTTTTTTGGTATACATCCTATTTTACAACAAAATTTACAAAAGTATGTTTTACAAGAATTTTACAACTTTTTATACTAGTATTATACATATAGCACAAAATTATACAATTTTTTTCAATTTGTACCCACCCCGTAATTATTGCATAATATATACAAAAAGACGCAAAAATATGTGAAAGTACGAGCTACGGGTAAAGTATATATGTAATATATACACGCCCCCCTATACTTAGCGTGTGCTATGTCCTCAGAGCACGGAAAGTGATGAAAAATACATAGCTCATGCTAAGCGTAGGAGAGCTAAAATTACAAAAGTATAGAAGTCGCTCCGCCCCCCTATACTTAGGCTCTGGCAGCCTAAGTGCAGAAGAAGATCAAAAATGGGGCAGACGAGGGCAAGAGGGGAAATGGATGAGTATATACATGGCGGGCATCGGTCCCCCCTATACTTAGGCTCTGGTCAGCCTAAGTATAGGAAAGGAGTGAGTTTGAGAACCGATGCGATCTGGAGGATGTACAGTGAATAGATGTGTGTCACTCTCCAACATATACTTAGGATCTGATTATCCTAAGTATAGTTACAAAATGAAACGATATGGATCCGGGGCGAGTGATTCGAATCGCTAGGAGGGAGGGAGAGAAAGTATATACAAGAAAAGAGTGAGAATATACAAGGATTAAGAAGGTTTGCGACAAACCTTCTTGCGGACGCGGGGAGGTGGATAATATACATAAGTGTCGCTGTCAGAATCGTCCTCAGATGAATAATAGTGAGGTGTAGGGATCGTCTAATGAGGGTCGACACACGGCTGCTTGCTTAGATAAGGCTTGAGAACAACCGAACTGAGCTTACTCATATAAATCACCTTATCCGGACCAGATGAGGACTCCTCAGAACATTCCCTCTCCGGAATGTTGAAGGAAATTTTCTTGGTTGGTTTTCTAGAACTTGAATCATTGAGAGGGAGATGAGAGCGACGTGCCTTGAGAGGTTTGGGGGAATATCTCGAGGAATCAATTCTCGACTTCCTCTCACTAGATAGTCGACTAGAAGAGGGAGCAACCGTATTTTTATGTGGAGTCAATTTAGTCCTGGTTGTTTCCTTTGAAGGTTCGGGATGTGGTGTGGTGCAGACTATGGGTTCCTCATCAGATGAGTCACCATATAGATTGTAATATTCCTGAAGGGTCAGCACATGTCTCGGGAAGGTGCTAGTGGTCTCAGTTGGCTTGGCAATATTAGGCTCTTGTGTCAGATCATCAAAATGGTCAAGGCAATCAACAAAGGTCATGTCCGACTTAATGATAGCTTCTGATCATGAATCCTCCTTAGAAGCTGTCACGGTGGTGGTGCAAGCAGTTGATGAAGTGGAGGTGTGGGGAGTCTCAGAACCAACGGTCGTCCGAATAGTCGGTCTCTCAGGTGTAACAGAGAGGTGGGACTCGTCTACCTCTCGATGGTCACGACTGTCAGCGGATGTGCGGGTCACCTTAGCGTAAAGTGTATCAAAGAATGGGTGAGGTCGGATGCTCCCAATGCTGAAAAATCGATCTCCCGAGTCTCGTAATCTTTAATCGCTTTAGCTGAGGCTAAGAACGGCTTCTCGAGAATAATCAGAGACTGGGTAAACTCTCCTCGGTGCTCAATGTCAATGATCGTGAAGTCCACCTAGAGTAGAGCACCTTGGAAAGTAATGATAACTGAAATATTTCCTCTAGACCATTTGATGGATCGATCAGCTAGCTGAACGATCTCTCTTGACTTTCTGATTGACCTGAGTTTGAGCTTGTCAAACATAGAGGTCAGGAGGATATTTATCGGGGAGTCATCATCGATTCTTGCATGGGTAAAGATGGTGTTTTTGATTTTACATTCCACTCGGGGCAACCGCTATACTCTGCGGCTCTTGGTCTTTCTCCCAATGACCAAGGAGGTGGCCATAGACACTATGTGTCTTTCAGTCCTTGTTCTCTTAGTACCCGACCTCTTGGGCATCAATTTACTCTTTACAAATCTCTTGAGGTCGGGGAAGTGATCTATGGCCTTTATTAAGGGAAGTTTAAAGATCAATTCCTCATCAAGTGCTTCCCTTAGGGTGGAATCCAATTTTTTTAAATCATTTTCATTTTCAATTTTTATGTGAATATTTGGTTTTTCATTTTTTTTGTATTTTTGATAGATGAATGATCAGACTCTGGATTGGAGGGCAAGTGGTTAGTAGAAGAGGGAGATAGAATGGACTCCAGCTGTACAAACGGTGTGGGTTCCCTGATGTTCGCCCGGTTTTCAACATCAAAGATACTTACTTCCTTCTCCACTTTCATACCCAGGCTGGCAGAAATTGAGTGCAATATTTCCATCACATCTCTCAACTCGTTACCAAATGATTCATTTTTCTTAATAAGTCTAGAGATGTCATCCTCCACAAAATTCCCATGACAAATCATGGGAGAGTTGTGCTCAAGTGGAGGATATTGCTGAGATATTGAGGTCTCATACTCAACATACCTAGACTCTGACATGTAATGCTGGGTCGAGTATGGACCATCTAGATGGCAAATATTGGTCGGAGCCTCATATGATGAAACGGGGACTAATAAGTCTAGCTCATGAGTCCAATCTTGTGAGTGTATAGGCTCTCCGACTGAAGGCTGGTTAATGGAAGCTTGATCACTAAAGTCAATCAAGTCTGGAAAATCATGATGTTCAGGCCTCTCCATTCGGGTTGTTCGATCGACCAAGTTATGCCCTAAGCTCAAGTAGGGATGTGTATATGTAAATTGTTGTATGATCCCTACTTGAGGTGAGAATGAAGTATATGGGGGAATATAATTTTGCCAATCATCTGTCTCAGCAGTGGCTAGCTCTTCATTCGATTCTTCGATTCCTGCAAGCTCTCAAGAGTAAGTACAGTCAGCCCAAGGTGGGAAGTGGATCCGGAGTGTTAGAATATGGAGTAGGTGAGAAATGCGAAGAAGTGGAGAAGTCAGTCGAAGTTCTGACTTCATATTCGGGTTGAGGTGGAACCGACCATGGGTAAGGGTCTCCCGTGGATGGCAGGCGATATATGGAAGAAGGAGAAGGCGAAGATGAATGGTATATGGTCGAGGAGGAATTACCAGAGGTCACCGGGTATGGGGACCAATATCCCGACATCTTGGAGAGGAAATGATGAATGTAAGTAGGTTAAGGTAGAAAATGTGCAATGACACAGGATAACACATACGGGCAGACACAAAGACAAACGCAAGAGCAAACCATGAGTTCACACTCAACACGGTGAAGGACCCGAAATCAAGTCCAATTAATCTGGTTGATTTTAAGTGTGATTTCCAAGCAAATAGCAAATGTTACGTGGCCTAGAGGGAAGTCGGCTCAAAGCCGGATGCGCATTCCCTGTTTAACCTATCGCCTTAGATATCTGCGCCCTTCCTTTCTTCGCTCCTAACCCAAGTTGATGGATTCAAAGACCATGCCCCTATCTACCTGCAAGCAGGCGGAGGCTGACAAGGCTGGAACTTCGCCCCGAAGGGTTACTAGCAGCTTGTCGCAGAGTACCGCTGGTTCACCCCTGACTACCTGTAAACAGGAGGAGGCTACTTGGTACTAGTCGATGAACCTGAAAATATTCAACTCGTGATATTTGCTAGGATTAGTTGGAACATGATATGGAAGGCGGGGATTTGAGCTCTGCCTTAAGGTGTTCACACACACTCAAGTACCATCACTCAGCCTGAAAACAAGGTCGGGGTTACTCTCCCGCAAACAAGGGTTAATTTTAGTTAATTTTTTTGTTCCAATTCAATTAGCAGTCCCGATTTTAAAGATTAGTTGTCACTGATATTAATCCACACAAGCAATCAAGTCTACTGTCCAGTCCCAATTCCTTTATCCTAGGTTAGAAAACCGAGAGAGAGAGAGAGAGAGAATCGGAAAAGCTGATGCAGTCGAGAAACGATGATGAATGCTTGAGTAAGAAGACTTACAGTGCCTCCAGCTCTCTACAATGCAGGATGCAGTACTGAATTGAAATTTTTACACTAATGGAATGCAATCGATAAAAAGCCACTCCTAGACATGCAGTTCTACTAGCGAGTGAAGAACTGGTTTATTTGACTAGATCTGCGGTCTAAGTGCGTCTTTTAAGTGATGTGTGGTCATAGAAAATTACAAGCACAAGCAAGCCCTAGAGTGGCTCGAGGAGCCGCTAGTGCAAGCCTATTCTAAGATTCAAACCACACAGCAGACGGGGACACGGTTCCACTATGTTTACACTCGCGAGAACTCAAACGGGAACCGCTGGATATGCAGACACTCTCTCTTTTTTTTTACAAGTTAAGAAAAATCTTTTTAGCATCTCAACAGCCGACTTGATCCACGAATCATCGACCTCCGATGCACTTCGAGATGCGTCGAGTTCAAGAAAGCCGCTCCAAGTCCACTGGGCCCTCGCACAAAAAGATACAAAATGTCAGAGAGAGATACATACAGAAATGGTCAGAAAAATAATTAAAGAAAAAATTAATAATTACAATGCGGCTCGGGGGTCAGACTACCCGAGTGAATGGAAAACGGAAATCTAATTTTTTCTAAAGTGATCCTAAGCCATTTGCCTCCCCGGCAACGGCGCCATTTGACGAGCCATGGACCTACCCTTTTAATGTTGTGTAATTGACTATTTCGTTATAGTCGGATAAATCCGCATCGATCAAAATTAACCGCACGGATCGATTAAATCGTCGAATGAATATGTATGCGGTTTTATTTTTATTTAGCCTGGCATGCCCCAGAGTCGACTCAAGGAGGCAAAGGAACAACTCGGGATCAGATTAGAGGATTTAAATTGCGGTTTTCCAAGTGGGATTTTTTATGCAATTAAATGCCAAATGCAATGATGTGAATGAACTAGGTTATTAAGAAATAAACAACTTAGCCAATTTTAATTTTAACATGAAATTAATTTAAATTGATCAAATTGTATTTTTTTCTGTAAACCTAATTCGATGATTAATGCAAAATAGATTTTTTTTGGAATTTTTGGATTTAAAATGCACAAATGAAAAATGCAAACTTTTTGGGGGTTTTTATGCAATTTTTCGTGCAAATGATATGCAAAAATTATGAAAAATTTACTGGAAGATAAACATGATGAAATGAAGTTACATTAATATTTTTGGAATTTTCTGATACTTTATGATTTTATGAATTTTTTACTGAAACAGAGTGACTATGAGTATTTAATTCTTAATTAATCCATTAAATCAAATTATCCAAAGATTAATTTATCTGAAATATATATTTTAATAAGGAATCCAGGAGATTTGAAATTTCTCAAAAATAGTTTCGTGAATTTAATTAAAAATAAATTACAGAAATCACTCTATGATTTATTTATGCACAAGACAACTCCTAATTAGATGAAATTTGGTCTGTAATTAAATCACACTAAAAGTCATCATTCACAATTTTTCTACAATTTTTGGAGCAAGAAATAGGCCTGCGCGAATTTCATAACGTAAATGGGTAAAATATCACTGATTTTCAATATCTGAATTTTAATAAATAATTGGATGCTCACAAAAATGCAAACAAATAGCCACAAGGTAAAGATTTTGTTGCTCTACAACATGCTATTTTTCATTAAATAAAATGATGCAAGATGATTTTCCAAAATGATGTGTAAATGCAGGGGTATCCGTGCAATATAGAACTGAAAAGTAACAAACTGAAATGTGCTTGAGGGCACTTTTGCAAATTAACAAAATTGACATACTTAAGATGCAATTTTTACAACTAAAATAAAATAAGAAAAATGAACCATCATCCCAAGTTAGGGCACACGATAGGGATGAGTGGTGGGCCTTGAAGGTGGGCGGTGCGCGGCTGGGTCACGCGAGGGCAGCGGGCGGCTGGCGGCGGCAATGGCAAGGCGGCGCGCGGCTGGCGATGGCGCAGTGCCGCTGTAGGAGGTGGCACGGCTCCAAAGCGTGCGGGCGGAGGAAGGGGGTGCGTGGCTGTGCGCGAGGGGTGGAGCCGCTGGGCGGCTCGCGGCGGCTCGCTGCTCGGTTGGCGGGCAGTTGATGCGGCGTTCTGGAGGAGTCGCGGGTGGCGCGACCGCGGCGCGCCTGGGTGGCGCTGAGGTGGGGCGCGACCTGACGGGCGGAGGAGCAGTTGGGCGGCACCGCGCTGGGGCGGCGCAGCTTGGCCGCTGCGCGAAGGCGTGAAGGGGAAGGAGCAGAGGTGCGGGCCTAGTCTGGACAGTGGCACGGGCGGAGATCTGCGGGGGGGACGGCCAAGGCCGCACGTCGCCGGTGGGGCGTTGGCTCCTGGCGGTAGCGGGCGGCTATGGCACAAGGGAGTAGACGACGTTTGGGGCTGGTGGCGTGGAGGGAGCAGCCGGCTGCTGGCGGTGCGAGGCCGCCGGCGGCCTGAAGCTTGCCGGCCACGCGTGTGGAGGCAGGGGGATGGCGACAACTGCTCCTCCTGCTTCTTTTTTTATTTTTTGTATTTTCTTTTGTAATTTTTTTATATTTTCTTTTTGTAAATAGATAAAAATGTGAAGAAATAAAAAGGAAAGCTGGTGGTGGTGATTGTGATGATGTTGTTTGGTGGGAAAAATGTGGTGATAAAAAGATGAGATGATGTTTGTGAGTGTGTGGTGTTTGTGAAATATTTTGGTGATGAACAATAAGAGAATAATGTTAGATAAAAAAATGGCAAAGTGAAGATAGAGAATTTACCTGTGAATTGCCGAAAGTGGAGCTGCGTCGTGTGGCTTCCGTCGTGGCCTCGATCCGACTCGGCAAAAATTTGGAGAAGCTATGCAGCTTGGATGCAACTGCGACAAGATCGATCTCTCCACCTCGGATCTCGCCTTCGGCTTGTCGTCGCTCGACGTCGAAGAAGGAGTTGTCACCTCACGGCTTTGATGGAGGTAGAACCTATCTCACTTGTAGAACGGCGGATGGAGATGAATGAAGGAGGAGAGGAGAATATAAAGAGGAGGGGGAAGTTAGAAAAGAGGTGGAGAAGATGGAGGGATAGTGGAGTTAGTGGTGACTTGGAGTAGGGAGTAAGAAAAGAAGGGGTAAAAGGGAAAAATAATATAATATAATATGAGTAAAATAAGTAGGCTACTAAAAATAACGATAATTAAAAATAAAATCCGAACAAAATAAAATAAATAAATCCGAAAATAAAAAATCAGGGTGACATGTGGCTGCTCCAGGAGCTGCCACATGTCGCTCCTAGAAAATTCAAAAATTAAATGTAAAGAAAAATAAAAAAGAAATAACAAAAGGGATTAAATCAAAAAGTGGTCAACACAAAAGTTGCTCGTCTCAATGAGATCTACAACTTTCGTGAAGGGTCAGAAATCAAATGAAATGATCTGTACAAAAATGTATTTTTGGGTGGTACCTTATGGATATAAAATACCGCATTTTATCTTTTGTATTTTTTGTCATTTTCAATAAGAGAAAAATCAAAATAAAAATAGAAAAAATATGAGAAGAATATTTACAACTTAATCTAGTTTTTTTAGATTTTTAATAATTAAGAAAATAAAAGGATAAAATGCATGGGTTAGACGGTCAATATGTACAATATACAAAAGGGGCCCAAAACCTAAGTTTTGCATACGAGCTCTGATTTTAATGAAATTGGTCTTATTTCGAAGGTCTTTGAATTTATATTACTTTAAAAGTGAGTATATATAATTCGGAGTCTTATGAGAGAGATATGTGCATTTTAAGATCTAAGGTATTCAACTGGGGTTGGGGTTTTATTAGGTAATTTTACAAGTTAGTATTTTTTTAATATTTTTCTTTACTTAGTGTTAGTAATATATACAGAATAGAGTTGGTTTTATTGGATTTGGAAATAGGTGAAATATGGTGAATATACAGGTGAATATTTACAAGTGAAATTGGCTTCTTATTTAATGCAAATATGAGTGCTAAAATGCAGATATTATGCTTGCATGCATGAATGCTAATTATGAAAGATAAGGGGAAATATGTTACTATTTACTCACCTAACAAAGCTCTATTTTCAACTTTTAGAGTGATGAATCACATATTCATCAACGACTCGAGGATCGAGGTATTCGACAAACTGATTTCACATACATATATTTCCACATTCAAAACACACAATGAAATAAGCAGGAGAAATATAGCACAAAAGTATGGAATTTAATTGTTTTCGTTTCACTTTCATTAAAATTCATTCTTCCATATAGTATCATACGTAATTGCAATCCATGTCAATAATATGTGTGTGTACGTATGTATGTATGCATCAAAAGGTTGTCCATACATACACATTACATATCACATGTCTCTCAACTACAAGTAAAGTAAAAGTTCCACGTGAAAGCAAAAGCTAGTTACATTATTGTATCACAAAGAGAAACCGTGTAGCCGCATAAAAAAGAAACCTCCACGCAAGAATTATCACTGTTACAACTTCTCCTGAGAACATGTGGATCCAACACAAAGGTACGTTACGAGCAAAGTTGTTTAGTACAGTGTCAAACTAAAATAAGTAAAGTGCTAAGAAAGTGTGGAAAAGAAAACAACTAGTTAAATTGTCCTCACAATGAAGACCTCGTTCAAATCATCATTAATTCCATTATCATTACTTTTCCAAGCATCATAGATAGTATGTGGTCTTGATCTACGTGAGACCTCACACTATGACTCTAAGGTATTAAGAAAAATCTTACGATCGGGGTGCCTCCGTAGGTATGTATTGTGATACCATGCATCTTAACTAAGTTCCTAACATGTCCACTAACTTCGCATCCCACTGTGTAATTTCATGTGAAACCGCCCAAGGATTCTACTTGATTCATCATAACCCCCAATCACTTAACCAATATCCAAAATCGTGAATCATCGTGAACTGCCCAAGCCCACTATCCATGTGTAAGAGTCCACGGTAACGTAGCACAAGTCAAGGCATCGATTACTAGATCATCCATAACATAGTCAAAATTTTCACAACTATAACACATTCCTCCTCATACATAGGAACCCCGTTTCATTTCCAACTTCAGTAACCATCATTTTTTGGAACTCCTCTCTTAGTGCTCCAACTCCGAATACCAACCAATGTGCCCACAACAAACAGTACACGAATGTTAACCCTACGTGAACAAGTAAAACAAAGAACATCAACCACAACTACTTGGTCCGCACTCGAAACACTGGGCTAAAAGCACTCAAGTACTGAGGTTGAACACCGCGTGGTGCGCTTCAATGTGCCAAGCAACATGTCTCCCATCCTACTAATTGTTGGGTTCGTAGCATCTTCTAATTTGGAGCCTCAATGGTGCATGTCACTACCTTGGCGGCAACTACTCCACTACCCATATGCCATTTAAAATCAGATCACAGTGGCATGGACAAGAACTCATCAAGAAAGGCATATGCTGAACCCAGATGTTATCGATATGGATATTCCACCATATATCATTAGGCCCAATGCTCATGATACATTCAACTCACCGAGGCTCACATCATCAAGTTTGTGCTTAATTCACTCACAGTAGACCCAATTTCAGTATCTATAAACTCATTTCAGATATTTCATACATTTTACATATATCATAATGCCCTAAATGATTCTATATCTTTTTAAAATCCATTTTCATCAAATTTTAGGTCCATTTGGATCTACAATCCTAGAATTATCGATCAGCATAACAAGCATGATTGATCATTTTGGCTGACATGATTGATCATATGCTTGGACAGTAGCTAGATTCGTCTCCGGTGACATCCACAAAGTTCCTCCGACCGTGAAACAAATTACATCCCCTGGTTCCTAATGTTATCCACATCACAACCTTATTTTTATGATCTTCGTGCACTATCTACGTCAATATGAATCGTGAAAGTTTAATATGATACAATGTGGTTTTTCGGCACAAAACTTGTCAAAGTGTGATCAACGTTATGAGTTCTATACCCTATTCACAACCTATGGTGTGAAACACGTGTGAATCTCACAGCAAACGGAGGGAAAATAGTACATATAGGAATGTTCTCCCATGAAATTCCTTCGTCAAGAACAAAAGTTTTGTGGCATTTCGTGGAACACTAACATGCCCACGACGATCCTCACTCCGTGCTCTTCGAATTGGTGTGCTCGATCTTCCCACCGGTGGCCGAAGTTTGCTTCGATGGTAGAGCTCCAGTGAGAGGGTGGTGGTGGTGCAAGCATTGGATCAAGTGGTCTGGACCCAATGGCTCAGGCACCTTTATATGGGATTGGTCTTAAACAGATCCGGTTCAAATCGGATCCAATTAGCCGCTGCCCGTCTCTATTTTACACATAATTCTCACATATGGATTCCGATTTCGACGTTTCTTAGATTCATTGGAAATGTCTCAACAAACACTACAAGATGGTAGGTCAATTGTCAAATTTGATTACTGTCAAATCAGAGTTTTAGGAAAATATTGCCCCTAATACGAGGGCTCTCACAGACTTGAAATATCTATGATTGCATATTTATGTTCGTTGAACTAAAAAGTTAGATATCGATGTTAACACTATGGTTGATATATATGATGATGCTTTCTTTTATAATATTTTTCATATATAGAATGGAATATCGTAGAATCAAAATGTTAATGTATCCATCACATTAAGAACTCTTCTTGAATATTTTATAAATATTTCAAATATGGGGATATCTTTCATACTGATAATGATGACTTAGTGGATGATGTCGATTTTAGGTATAGAGATATGATGATCTTAGATATAGAGATATGGATTGACAAGACCCTACAAAAACATTTTAATGGTGATGTCCACTGAGATATAGAGATATGGATTGACAACACCCTACAAAAACATTTTATAGAGATATGGATTTTAGAGATATGATGATGTCCACTGAGTATCTAAAATGAAAATTTAATGGTTAGACTCACTGTGAAAACTTACAGTGCATCGACAATCTCAACTACTTATATATATGTTAACGTTTATTGAGAAAAATCATCATTTTAAATAAACATCAAGTCCACATTAGGAATCTTGTACTTCAATGATATTTCTAGCTCATTCTTGGGCATTAAAAGCTTACTCGAGATGATTACATTAGAAATGGGTGGTGATGTATTTTGCAAAATGAGTAACTGAATCTGAGAAAGTGAGGTATTATGTACTCCATAAGATTTATCAATTTTAGCTCTAAAGTTTGTATTGTTTGTCGTAAATATGAATCCATCATCAAAATTTCCATCCTTTCTTTCTCAATGACAAATGGAAGAGATACCATTTGTTAGTTGTGTTTCGATTTTGTTGGTCATGCTTCAGTTGTATTTAAATTGTATGTCTTTTTTATTTTGTCAGTTCCATGTCATTTGTGTTCTGTTGCAAGATGACCTCCCAAGCATCTACAACCCTTCTCAATACTCTATGCCAAGAGCAATGCATACACAATAGATGTTTGGTACAATGCTCAAAACACCTAATGCCAAATCAAAGAGAGATCAAAATTCACAATACTATGTTAACATAGGCTAATATAAACTGGATAAGGAATTGTGATCTAGCGTATCCAAATAAATACTCCATTCTCTAAAAAATCAGAAATGTGATAAATTTATTTATGACTCTCTAATAACACCCAATTAAACATATCATCCAGCAAAACAAATATCTTCATTAATCAGTCACTTGTGAAGAGAATGCCATTATTTAAAAAAAGTGTTTCAGAAACACAAGCAGCCGCTCTGAGCTTAGGATGTCGGCATATGGGAGAAGGGAACGATTGCTAAGAAAGCAACCGTTCGAGAGTCGAGGACGTCTACGCAGGGGAGATGAGGTGGTGCGGTGGGTACGGCAAGGTAGAGTCAAGGAGCGGAGGTTGGGCAGTGGCAGCACTGTGATGACGGCTGGCGCAATCAGTGTCGTGAAGGCACATAATGATGGCAACGTCGGGGAGAAGATGTCCCACATAGGGTGGAGGGGCGCGGTGGAGCGAGCAGCTAGAGCGTGCGCATGCGAAGTAGCGAGAGGCACCAAGAGGCACAAGGTCTTGCACGAGAACGAGGAGATATACGCAGGCGATGTATCATGAGGGACGCTAGGGCTTGCACGACGACGAGGGGATGAGGCAACTCCATGGTTGGTGTCTCCTGCGCGGGGCGAAAGAAAGGGAGAGTGATGGGGGCAAAGGGAGGCACAGTACGGGGGAAGGGGGAGACACCAGGGACTTGTGATCTCAACATCCAACCGTTGATGGTAGAATCCATCCAACGGCTCCGATTCCGGGCGCAGGAACTTGGCTACACATGGGGCTCAGCCTCCCTTATATATATGAGGAAAATGGGGCTGCCCCCTAGGGGGAGCTAACTTAGCTCCCCCCGCCCTATTTTTTTCAAATTTTTTTATTTTTTTTGAAAATTTTTTCCATGAATATTCATCATTATATCCCTATATTATGTCATAAAAATTTCGTGTGAAATAGAGACTCCTACGGCCTCCATCCAGACAGTCATTTTTTTAACGGTAACAGGATTTTTTAAATCGACCCCGTTTAGATGGAGGTCGTACGAGTCTCTGTTTCGAATGAAATTTGAATGACATAATATAGGGATTTAATAATGAATTTACACGGTTTTAGATTTCAAAAAAAAAATTTGTGAAAAAATGGCGGGGGGAGCTAAGTTCGCTCCCCCTAGGGGGCATACACATTTTACCCTATATATATATATATATATATGGGATAAATGGGGCTGCCCCCTAGGGGGAGCTAACTTGGCTCCCCCCGCCCTATTTTCGCCATTTTTTTTATTTTTTTTTTGAAAATTTCTTCCATGAATATTCATCACTATATCCTTATATTATGCTATTAAAATTTCGTGCGAAACAGAGACTCCTACGGCCTCCATCCAGACAGTCATTTTTTAACGGTAACAGGATTTTTTAAAACGACCCCGTTTGGATGAAGGTCGTAGGAGTCTCTGTTTCGCACGAAATTTTAATAGCGTAATATAGGGATTTAATAATGAATTTACACGGTTTTAGATTTCAAAAAAAATAAAAAAATTATGTCAAAAAGGGGCGGGGGGAGCTAAGTTATCTCCCCCTAGGGGGCATACACATTTTTCCCTATATATATATATATATATATATATATATATATATATATATATATATATATGGGTAAAATGGGGCTACCCCCAGGGGGTAGCTAACTTAGCTACCCCCGCCCCATTTTCCCCATGTTTTTAATTTTTTTTTGAAAATTTCTTCCATGAATATTCATCACTATATCCCTATATTATGTCATTAAAATTTCGTGTGAAACAGAGACTCCTACGGCCTCCATCCAGATAGTCATTTTTTTAACGGTAACAGGATTTTTTAAATCGACCCCGTTTGGATGGAGGTCGTAGGAGTCTCTGTTTCGCATGAAATTTGAATGACATAATATATGGATTTAATAATGAATTTACACGGTTTTAGATTTCAAAAAAAATAAAAAAATTGTGAAAAGGGGGCGGGGGGAGCTAAGTTAGCTCCCCCTAGGGGGCATACACATTTTACCCTATATATATATATATATATATATATATATATATATGGAAAAAATGGGGCTGCCCCCTGGGGGCAGCCAACATGGCTGCCCCCTCCCCATTTTTCGGCCTCTTTTTTATTTTTTTTTGAAAAATAAAATCATATATATTCATCCATATATCTCTCTTATATGCCATTTGAATTTCGTCAGAAACAGAGACTCTTACGGCCTCCATCTCGATGATATCGATTTAAAAAAATCCTGTTACCGTTAAAAAATTACTGTCCGGATCGAAGCCGTAGGAGTCTCTGTTTCTGACGAAATTCGAATGGTATATAAGAGGGATATAGGGATGAATGTACATGGTGTTATTTTTCAAAAAAAATAAAAAAATTGCCCAAATAAGGCGGGGGCAGCCATGTTGGCTGCCACATATGACCCTATATATATATAGGGTAAAATGTGTATGCCCCTTAGGGGGAGCTAACTTAGCCCCCCCCCCCCCCGCCTTTTTTTCACAAAATTTTTTATTTTTTTTGAAATATAAAATCGTGTAAATTCATTATTAAATCCTTATATTATGTCATTCAAATTTCATGCGAAACAGAAACTCGTACGACCTCCATCCAAACGGGGCCGATTTAAAAAATCATGTTACCGTTAAAAAAATGACTGTCTGGATGGAGGCCCTAGGAGTCTCTGTTTCACACGAAATTTTTATGACATAATATAGGGATATAGTGATGAATATTCACGGAAAAAAATTTCATAAAAATAAAAAATTTTGAAGAAAATAGGGCGGGGGGAGCTAAGTTAGCTCCCCCTAGGGGGCAGCCCCATTTTCCTCATATATATATATATATATAGGGTAAAATGGGGCTGCCCCAGGGAGTAGCCAACTTTGCTACTCCCACCCCTATTTTCTCTCATTTTTTATTTTTTTGGAAAATAAAAATTTGTATATTCATCATTATATCCCTCTCACATTCTATTAAAATTTCGTCAGAAACAGAGACTCCTACGGCCTCCATCCAAACATAGTCGATTTAAAAAATCGTGCGACCGTTAAAAAATGACGTTAAATCGACTATGTTTGGATGGAGGCCGTAGGAGTCTCTGTTTCTGACGAAATTTTAATAAAATGTGAGAGGGATATAATGATGAATATACAAATTTTTATTTTCTAAAAAAATAAAAAAATAAGAGAAAAATAGGGGTGGGAGTAGCCAAGTTGGCTACTCCCTGGGGGCAGCCCCATTTACCTCATATATATATATATATATATATATATATATATATATATATATATATAGTTTGAAACAAACTTCAAACTAATGTCAAAAAAAATTGATTGAATAGTTTAAGCATATAATTTTATTATTCATGAATGGAAAATTATGTGTATTATATAACCAGTAATGATGTATATTATCTTATGCCTGTACATTTTTAAGATATGTATGTATGTTGTTATTTGGAATAAATATGATTGATTATGATTGGGAATAGATTTGAGATAAAGATATGGGGGTTGTTAATGCGAACATGGATCGCAAGAAGATTTGATAAAAATGTGGAGATAATTGTATAGCAATTAAATTCATTTATGAATTTTTTGATAAATTTAGTTATCAATAATATAGATGTGTATAATCTATGTCATAATTTTTAACCTATTTATAACAACAAGAATGGAGTTCTCAGTTAGGCACTTGGAAATCATAGGATTTTCGATGTATCTTACAAATTGTGCTAGATCAGTTATATCTTTTACCATATCTTAGTTGGGTAGATACACAAGTTGTCCAAATTGTACTCATTAGGAGATCTTTGATTGAGTACCAAACTAAAGTACCTCAAGGAAATTATTTTCCTTCAATTGCATTATGGTAAAAATATCCTCGGGTGTTTGAATTACTGTGAGATGGCAAGTTGGATAGATAAAAAGGAGTGCAGTAGGAGTATTGGTGTTACATATATTCTTGAAGATGGTGCATTTTCTTCTAGATATATGAAGCAAATCGTTATTTTACTTTAGTTTTGGATTCAAGTTGTGTGTTTTGGACACTGCTAGAATTAAGGTGAAATAGTTGAAGGGTCTTCTCTCGGAGATGTCCATGACAAGCAAGCTAGTTCGCATAGTTTATTTGTCTAGTGGTAACCATTATCAATTCAAAAGATTAAAAATTTTTGTAGAATAAACAAGCAAACACGATGCGCACAGATTTTAAGTGGAAACCCTTCAATATTGAAGGGAGAAAACCACTGGAAGAGGGTACCCTGTCGTCTCACCGGCTAGGGCTTTTTGGTTTGTTATGTATATCATAAACAGAGGGGAGAAAACATATTTATACAAAGGGTGAAGCGGATCTTCTCCCAAGATCCGCTTACCCGAAATACACCCACAATCAACACTCCCCCTCAAGTTGGGCATAGAGATCATACATGCCCAACTTGCTAACATTCTTCGCAAATTTTTTGGTTGACAGCCCCTTGGTGAAGACATCAGCAATTTGTTCCTCGGTCTTTATATATGGCATCACCAGTTCCTTGGAATCAATTTTCTCTCTGACGAAGTGACGATCAATCTCAACGTGCTTTGTTCTGTCATGCAGTACTGGATTATTGGATAGGTTTATGGCAGACATATTATCACAGAATAGTTTCATAGGCAATTCGAAGTCAACCCCAATATCGGTTAGGATAATCTGGAGCCATAGCATCTCTGTGACACCCATTGCAAGTGCTCTGTATTCTGCTTCAGCACTTGATCTTGCACAAACTGATTGACGCTTACTCCTCCAAATCACAAGGTTGCCACCAAGGTATACACAATATCCAGTAGTAGATCTCCTCGTATCTGAACACCCAGCCCAATCAGAGTCAGTGTAACAATCGATCGTGATCTTATCATTCTTTGTAAATATGAGCCCTTATCCTGGACTTCCTTTTATATAGCGTAGAATACGTTCAATAGACTTCATGTGCAAATCAGTGGGAGCATGCATAAATTTGCTCATCACATTCACAGCATAAGTAATGTCAGGTCTAGTCAACGTGAGATAGATAAGCTTACCAACAAGTTTCTGGTACCGACCTTTTGAGTTTTCATCTAATTTTTTCCCGTCATTTATGCTCAACTTGTGATTCTCTTCAATCGGAGTAGTGGCAGGTTTACATCCTAATTTTCCAGTTTCCTTTAGAAGATCCAAGCTATACTTCCTTTGGCTTAGAATAAGTCCATTACTTGACCTTCCCATTTCTATGCCTAAGAAGTATTTCAACCTACCCAGATCTTTTAGATCGAACACCATTGCAAGTTCATGTTTCAATCGCATAATCTCTTCTTTGTCATCTCCAGTAATGATCATGTCATCAACATAAACAAGGAGAATGGAGACCCTTTTTGTATTTATTTTAACAAAGAGAGTATGATCGCCATTTCCTTGATGGTATCCCAACCTGATCAATACTATTCTAAGCTTTTCAAACCATGCCCTCGGTGATTGTTTTAGACCATATAGAGCCTTTTTTAACTTGCAGCATTTTCCTGTTTCTTCATAGCCTGGTGGCATTCGCATGTAGACTTCTTCATGGAGATCCCCATTTAAGAAGGCATTCTTTACATCCATCTGATGAAGCTCCCATTCTTTAATAACAGCTAGGGAAAGGATAACCCGCACTGTATTCATTTTTGCCACAGGAGCAAATGTTTCTAAGTAGTCTACACCATATTTCTGACTAAACCCCTTAGCCACGAGTCTAGCCTTGTATCTTTCCACTTGTCCATCTGGTTTATATTTTATGGTGTAGACCCATTTTGAGCCAACCACGTGACCCCCTTCAGGGATGTCCACGACGTCCCAAGTAGAGTTCTTTCTAAGAGCTTCCATCTCCTCTTGCATGGCACACATCCACTTGGGATCAGTAACAGCATCTGCTACATTCTTGGGGATCGTAGACATAGAGAGAGAAGTTATGAAGCACTTATAATTTTTACCGAGGTTAGAGTAACCAACAAATTTGTTTATAGGATACCTCGTGCACTCCGCATACCTAGAGGGAGGCTTTATCTGTCTTCGTTCACGCCTATGAGCAACGGAGTCTCCTATGACAATAACATTCTGATCACCAACATTTTCACCGTGACCATCATCATTATCTTCGAGATCACTTGCAGAAGAAGAACTTGATCCATGATTTGTAGAATAGAGGCTTGGGTCATCCAGGGAGGTATTTGGGTTGGTTTCATGCCCACTTGCTAGATGGTGAGTCTCTTGTTGATGTTGGAGTATAGGGACCATCCATTCTTCCTGCCTTCCAGGTATGGTACCCTCCTGATCTAGCACATTTGAAGGGCTGATTAACTCAGACTTATCATCTATAATAGTCGATAGAAGAAGTTCTTTAGCATTACCTTGACCATGTCCTGCTATCTCCCCCTCAAGGGAATGCCCTGGGAAATAAGATTCATTTTCAAGGAAAGTAACATCTCTTGTTACGTGCAATGTATTATCTTTTGGATTAAAACACTTGTATCCTTTTTGTGTGGGAGAATATCCCAAAAAAATTCCTTTGGTTGCTCGTGCATCAAGCTTCATAGATGTCGGTGTGGAGTTGTGAAAATAGCACACGCACCCAAAAATCTTTGGTGGAAGAGAAAAAGGTTCACTACCAGGCTGGATCATAGAATACGGGGTTTTCATGTTCAACACTCTAGATGGCATTCTATTGATAAGAAAAGCGCTTGTGAGGACGGCCTCACCCCAGAACTTCTTTGGAAGATTCCTCTGAAACAGAAGAGCTCTCGTAACCTCCAACAGGTGTCTATTCTTTCTTTCTGCAATCCCATTCTGTTGTGGGGTATATGCGCATGAGGTTTCATGAATAATCCCTTTTTCCTGGAAGACATCATCAAGGGCTTTAGACATATACTCACAAGCATTGTCAGACCTGAACCGCTTGATCAACTTACCATATTGCGTCTCAACCAAATTTAAAAAATTTTTAATGATGAAAATCACATCTTTACGAGTATGAAGGAGATAGATAAAAGTGCATCTCGAATAGTCATCGATAAAAGTAATAAAGTACTTGTAACCTCCAATAGAGGCAACACTACAAGGACCCCAGATATCAGAATGAATTAACTCAAAAAGATCATTTGTCTTGCTTTCAGAGATAGGATAACTAGCGCGGGTGTGCTTAGCTTGCATACATACATGACAGACAAGTTTTCCAATCATTCCTCCTTCAAACAAATCAGGGAACAATTGCTTAAGTGGACCGACCGGTAGATGACCCAGACGTTCATGCCATCTCATGATCAGTTGATGGTAATCCTTCTCATCCTTTCTCCGATGAGTTGTAGAAGCTAAAGCAGCAGCAGACTCAATAGGCAGACGATATAGGCCATCAGAAACCAAACCAATCCCAATCCTCCTCCCTGTCACCAAGTCCTGCAGCATACATCGATCAGAAGAAAAAATTAGTTCACACTTCAGGTCTCTAGTTATCTTGCTAACAGAGAGTAGGTTCAAAGGCATGTCAGGAACGTGAAGAGTATCATGGATCATGAATCTATCTAAAAGGGAGATACATCCCTTTCCAGCCACATTAACATGGGATCCATCAGCAAGAGCCACCCGATCTTTACTAGAAGTTAGTTTGTAGGCTCTAAAGAGTTTTGGATCCCCTGTCATGTGGTCTGTAGCCCCACTATCAATTATCCATTCCTTATACCCATCAATGCATAAATTATTACCTTTCTTTTGGGCTGCAGCAGCAAGAGCATTATTAGTAATTTTAGCTTCATCAGAATTCCCCTGTTGAGTATTCAACATGCTTAGATAGGCTTGCAATTCTTGGATCTGGTCTGGAGTAATCTTCTTCCTCTCATTACCAATCTGATCTGAACTACTAGCCACACTCTTCTTGTTTTTCTGATCGAATCGTCCTTTTATTTGTTTCTTCTCGGGATGGATTTCCCAGCAATAGTCAATAGTATGGCCTGACTTCTTGCAATGAGAGCACTTCCTAACCGGCTTTCCACGAGATACGAATGCAGACCTTTCCGTGTTCACAACTTCCATAGGCAAACCGTTCATCACTTTCCACCTCTGTTCCTCAGCCTCAATCTGGTGGTATACATCTTGAATACCAAGGATAGTAGCTGAGTTCAATATCTGACTTCTGACATTCTCAAATTCTTGGTTTAGACCACCAAGGAATATGAAGGTTCTGTTTTTCCATTCTCTATCCCAGAAAATTTTTTGATCATGTGTGCATTTCCAGGATTCTTCAGAGTGATAATCCAAATCCTCCCATTTAGACATTAGTGCACCATAATATGCAGAAACAGACAGCTCCCCCTGACGGAGATTGTATATCTCACGAGTCAGTTGATAAATCCGTAGGTCTTTCTTCCTCTGACCATACATACTCTCTAGAACCACCCACATATCACGTGCTGATTTCTTCCGAAGAATTAAATGTTGTATATCACTCGATACTGAGTTGACAATCCAAGTTTTTACTTGGTTGTCTTCAAGGTACCACTTCTCCCAAGAAGGGTCTTTATCATCGGGCTTCGGAACGAGACCATTAATATATCCAATTCGACCTCTGCTTGCAATTGCCATCTCAATCGCAGCAGCCCACACAAGAAAATTTTCTTTGGTCAACTTAAGAGTAGTGATTTGAACAGGATAATTATCCATCTTAGTGTACTGTCCCCCAATCTCATTTTTGTCTTCCATTTCTACCAAGAGGGTAAAAAAAACAAGGAGCAGTGCACCAGCCAAGGACAAGGGGGCAATTCCGAGACAGAAAAAAATGAGAAGAAAAAAAAGGACCAACAATGAGTGGGTACCTTACTGGAAAAAAAACCAGCAGCTTACTTGAGGGCAAGCACTGCAGAGAAAGGGGACCTTCCTGTTCCACTCTCCTCCAACGTGCAGCAGCACACAAAACTTGCAGCCCCTCCAACCGACCAAGGGAACCACACGAGTAGACAGAGATCACAGCTTTGGGAACGACGATCAGCACCGTGCAGCAGCCTGCTCTGATACCATGTAGAATAAACAAGCAAACACGATGCGCACAGATTTTAAGTGGAAACCCTTCAATATTGAAGGGAGAAAACCACTGGAAGAGGGTACCCTGCCGTCTCACCGGCTAGGGCTTTTTGGTTTGTTATGTATATCATAAACAGAGGGGAGAAAACATATTTATACAAAGGGTGAAGCGGATCTTCTCCCAAGATCCGCTTACCCGAAATACGCCCACAATCAACAATTTTAAAGTATAATAAAAAACATAGAGACATATCAACAAGAGAACTTGTATGTGAAGGATGGTTCTTGAGGAGTTTTTTTGGATACAAAGATAACATAAGAAACCCATAGTTATTAATTAATAGGCGAGTAGAGAAATCCATGTGAGCTTGTATGTAGTGTGACACACAAACGCATGCATGCATGCATGCGACATACATGTTCATGTAATACAAAAAATGCATGTGTGTTTTACGTTATCATACACGAGTAGATTTCATGTTATGTGAATTGACTTCAACATATCCTTTATCTTGCAAGCTTTGATCTATGCATCTCTTAAACTACAATTTGAGGAAGATATCGACAAGTCTAAGGGTTACTTACCAGGGGGGGAGGGTATATAAGAATTCATATGTATGAAAAGAAGGGAAAACTCTTTCCCTTCTTTTGACAAAGTAATACCCCAAAGAAGAAAGCCCCTTATTTAGGAATTGTAACATTTACACTAACCCTTTCTTTTGGTTTCTTTTTGCATCTCATGAAGGCCAATGCATGCATTGACTCCTTTTTTGTATATTCGCCTCGTTCTCTTTGATTCAAATTGTCGTTTTCACTACATATCCATATAAACATCTCATTTGTGTTTTCATCATCCCTTTTATAGACATTTAACTTGGAAATATTCGAATGTACTTCTGTCACTTTTAGACGAGTGCCTATAGCATTTATTGTTTTGTCCAATTAGAATTTCATTATAAACATATATACGTAGACTTCAACTCCGGACAAAAGTTTCATTCACTAATAATCAAAGAAATACATGCAAAAGATCCCAAACATGTGGATAAATTTTCCAAATATTTTACTTTCGGGGTGTTATATTTAAGCATGAGCACATGAGTGTATGAAAATATGCATGTACACAATCCACACATGTCATCAATAAAAAGACATTCATATGTGTCATAAACTAGTTAATTCACCTGTGCTTTGTAACTTCTTGGGCTTATGTCTTTATACCATTATCGGGAAAACTAGCATTGACAACTTCTTGGGGATGGGTCCGATTGAACCCGTTAACAACCACCCAAAAGGCTTAATCCAATGTTGGCAAGTCATAATTCCCCACTTACAATGCAATAAAATTGATATAAGGTAACGAATAATTTAATATTTGTTGGTATATCTTGTGTTGTTCAATATATAACAATAAATATTACTCGTTGTTTGCTTTTTTTAATTCACAATGAATATTGTATTTGTTGCTATATTTCTAATAACAAATCACATAAGAATGGTTAATAACAAATCACATAAGAATGGTTATTTGCTGATCTTTTCTTATAACCTTTGTTCAATTAAGCAACTATTAATGCAAAGTATAATGAATAACTCAACGAAAAAAATCATTGTTATATTAACGTTTAACAATGAATACGACAACGAATATTCTAATTATTTGTTCTCTTATGTCAGATTTGTTGCAGTATTATAATGACTCTCACATTTCATGGGTATCCGATGTGGGAATATATTGATGATATACGCTTGGCAATAGAATATAGTTTATCGGTTCACTAGGAAATAAGGATGTAAATAAGTATTTTGGGAGAATATTCCGTCGGCGTAAAAGTGTGATAACTGTGAGTTATTCAGATTTCCTATCGTTTTCTTTGTTCTTGGAAATGTGAAACAATTTATTATTATTGTGAAATAGAAATAGAAATACTTATTTTGAAGAGGCAGGTTAAATGTGCAATAAATAATACTTACTAGTTATAAGGGAACGTGGAATGGTTGTGGAATAAGGAAGGGTAATAATTACTTCAAGAACAAAAACAATCTAAGATAAAGAGAAAATTCTTAAGATAGTTGTTCACTTTCTCAAAGTGGCATTGATGTTTATTTGTAAAAGTACACTTGACATCAGTTGTGAAAATATTCGACAAAAAAACTTATATTTATTTATTTATATTGTACCATAATATCTAAGCTAGTCTTTTGAAATAATTCTTTTAATTCATTGAGAATTGCTAAATTCAGGTCCCATTTCAAATTATCTTAAACTTATTTTTTATAATGTAAAATGAATATTTAAATTTATTTGTGCATACTATTTTTATAAAATTGACAATTACAACAACCATTCGCAAACAGTCGAGGATCGTTCATCATTAAATAACTTTTTTGTAGTAGTGGTAATGGTAACATCAACGATCCCATGGTATACCAAGAAGGTAAATTAATGGAGAGGAACTTATATAGTATGAGAAAATAATAATGCTGGTAAAAAAGGAAAGATTAAGGCAAAAATTGCAAAAATATATAAGAATTTAATTTAAAGTTAGTGCAAAAGGATTGTATGTATCCTTCTACAATGTTTACGTGTTAAAGAATAAATACATATGCTAGTGTTTTTGGATGTGAATTTCGCAACAAATGTTTATTTATAATATAAAGTTCAATTAATCTATTCGATTTGGTTTCGAGAATCTATTTAACATTTACAACTAGTTTATAATAAATACGATTATAATAAATGGAAATTATATTTTACATTTAATATACAACTTTATTATTGATAGACAAAAAATAGGAAGTTATGTAGCTATGTATCTGTTATTACGAGTGCTTATTTTTTTCACATATTTTGAAAATATATTACTTAGTAAATTGAAATCTTATAGAGTGACGGGCAATAAGTTTGTAGTACTTAATGTAATTTTTGCACTAATTAATACTTACATTATAAGGATTGGATTTCAGCATATAATTTAAAACTATAAAATAATTACTAAAATGAGATATAGATGTATTTTATTGTTTGGAGAGAGGATGAGTTTATAGTGACTCTTTTTGAAAATCTTTAGTATATCATCCGTTACTTGGAAAGATTGTTTCGATACTTGGGATCGATTTTGCAATATGATGGAAAACCAATGGAGATATTTCTTACAGAATAAATGCAGGTTGACTAAGGTGAAGATGAGTCTCTATTGTTCTATATGATAAGAAAATTCCTTTGAAAATCGAAGGAACATATTACAAAGCAACCGTGAAACCTTCTATGCTCCATGGATCTGAATGTTGGCATGTAAACCATAATCATGTGCAAAGAATGACAGTAACACAAATGATAATGCTAAGGTAAATGTGTGTTCATACTCAAAAATAGTGGATTCAGAATAATGTGATTGATGAGCATACTTTCACTCTAGTAAATTCGTCGATGTTGTAACCGAGTGAAATAGTGGATTCAGAATAATGTGATTGATGAGCATACTTTCACTCTAGTAAATTCGTCGATGTTGTAACCGAGTGAAAGCGACTTGTGCAGAACCAATTGCACAAGTATCTCTACGAAGAGGTGTGGTTGGTATTTCTTTATTTATCCTTGACAAGACATAGGATCGACTCAAGGAGACGGTTCTAACTAATGTTTTTAGATGTTAAGTGGGCAATTAGATCGATTAATAACTCAATTTAACTAAGCAAATGCATGATTCTTTAGCAAATTTTATGCAAGTTAAAATGCAACAAAATGTATTGTAGCAATCGAAAGAATGCACACACAATCACAAAACTATGCTCCTAGATTTATTGCTTAATCTCAAGCTAAAAGCTGATGTATTAATCTCTCAACATTCAAGTAAATTAATGATCCAATTGCAATTTGCAACAAGGATGCTCCAAATCCTATGTCCCTATTTCACCCGATTCTCTTAAGCAATCAAATCATGAAACTAAAATCATCAAAACAGGAAACTAATCATAAAATAATAAAGTAGGTGAATAAAGGTTTCCAAGTCTTATTTATTCGTAAAGGTTTGATCTATATGCATTTTATGGCAAATTAAACAAGCAAGGAAAATTTGGTATTTAAATTTCTATGAATCACATCAGCATACACTATGTCACAGTATAGAACATTAAAAGACCTTTCAAACTGAATTTGAAATTTGAATACTCAAGATATTAACAATAATGTCAAGGACATAATTGCAATAAAAACATAATTAAAATCAATAAAAGCTAATATTAAAATGCATGGTCATGGGATTATCTGCGAATTAAACAACCCAGGAGGTATTGGATATGCGAGCCCATTGTGAGCCATTATGCAATAAATGCTATTGGGAATATCATTCCCTGATCTGAAATGAAGAATAATTGATATGCATAATAGGTCCCTTAGTATAATAATGTACCATGATCATCTTAATGATCATACAATTGTTGATCCAATTATTGAATCATAGAGGTTGGTGCTTGATTGAATATCTAAAGAGTTAGATTGAGGACTCGTCAAGCACCGTTAAATGATTATTAATAGAGGATCTCCAGCCTGAGAAGGAGATGGCAATCCATTCATTCTGAAAAGGATGATATCTAACCGACCTCTTGATGCAGGTCATCTACATAAGAATAGAGATTCGGAGGTGTTATATAAGTTAAGTCGAAGAGTTGACTTAATGAGATCGAGATAACCAAAGACCTATGTTATATGTTATCACGATATAGGCACGCATCATCTGATCGGAGACTGATGTGTTACTATATGTTTGAGTATGTGCATTAGGCAGACCAATAGGTTGATGACCTAACCAAGGTCTATACACCGACACATTGCTGTGCATGCAAGGTCATATGAGTAATACGATCTCTCAAAGGGATCATATAGGTTCATTTACTCAACCGAAATACATGATCTCACTCAAAAGATATTGGGAAGAGTCAAATTCCGTACACGGTCGTCTTGTCTTGGAAGCTTGACTGAATTTGTAGGTTTGATATATGCTTTTGGAAAGTATATGATCAATACCTGGATATGATACATGCTTTTGGAAAGTATATGATCAATACCAACTCCCAACGATCGAATGAGAAACGTAATGATAAAACCTTGAAGTAGATAGTATAAAATAGATCTAAAACTTCGGGTTTATTCTTGGTTTTCCAGTATGCACGATGTACAAGTATTAGGAATACTTGAGGATGATGTGATCATAAACAATTGTATAACCATGACGCTTCCATTCCTAGGGAATGATGAAATAGATCTGGATTTTAGGGACTCATCTTAGTAGAGAAGTGATCTGATCTTGGTCCAAATGTTCGATATTGATCTGAATGTGATTCAGATTCAATAAGAAGGTTAGATTTATGGTCTTGATTTATTAAAACATCTATGAGAGGTCCGTAAGATTTGGATTTGAGATGTGATCTCAATATCCATGTCACTATATGTGGAACAATACAATCACTCTTTCCTTATCTCTAAGTATCTGCGGAGAAGGCGCATTATCCTTGAAAGAGTTCAACGATAATTTCATTGTTGATATATGTATCTGAGCATTGACAAAATTGATAATTAAATGTGATTTAATTGTCATGAATAATATGAATTTGATTCATATTATAAGAAGAGTTATCTAAGATAATTAAATGTGATTTATTTATCAAAGATGTGAATAATGTGAATGTGATTCATATTATTTGGACACATGAGAATAGAGATCCAAGATGAATAAATGTGATTTAATTATCATGGATATGAATAATATGGATAGCACTATTCATATTAATCATATATATTATAAACGTGATTTATAATATATAAGAGAGAGCTATTTGTAATTTACATTTATTAATGAAATGTTGATGTGAATTGGATTCACATTGGACAATTAATTGAAAAACTAAGTTTACATTTCATTTTGGGCTATGAATGTGATTCACATATTTCCAATGGTAAGATTGCAATATTCACAAAATAATTATGAATTATTTTTTTTGAATAATTTACAACAAGTGTTTTTGTAAATCTTAGAGATTTCCAAGAAATAATGCAATCTCATGATATTGCAAGAGATTCCACCTTCCATGTTGGAAGGGTGGACGGCCACCAAATCATATAAGGGTGGTCTCCATTCCATTATCTATATGTTTTATTTATTTAATTTTAGGATTAATTTATAATGATTTATTAATATATATTTAATATAAATTAAATTAATTGTTGTTGCGTTTTTACAACAAAATCTTGACCATTTACAGAATCACAAATCAATCTCATCCATTGATTTTATGTAGTCAATGGATTGTGATCCATGGACTCCCAAAATATTATAAATAGAAGGGCTCCTCTTCCTCTTCAAGTTACAACAATTACAACAACAAAGGCTCTTTATTCTCTCTCTCTACACATCATCTTTCCCTCTCTCTCTTGTGGTCGTTCTCCTTGATGCCATAGAGAGAGTCCCCATCGCCACAACATCGTTGTTATGTTGCCGGATTGTTTGCTCGTGGATCTCCGTCTCCTTCAGTGTGCCTTGCTCGTGAAGAAGACGTCGGATCTCGTGTGACGAGATCAAGAGGTCATCAACATGGTTTGCGAGAAGTATGCATCTCATCAACGTGCTCGCAGGCTTCTCCTCCGTCCGATCGAACTTGAGACAGGAGGTCTCTTCATTTAGAGACTCGATCGCAAACATGTTTCAAGAGGTAACCCCTAATATTTCTTTGTGATTTAGATGAAACGATCTGAGAAGTGTTCTTGGATCATGCGGTTTCGTAGCATGAAAATTTTTAAAATTCTGCTGCCTCGATCAACTCGTGCGACTAGTCGCTCCTGATCTCATGTGATGCGATCCTTACACTTATGTGATGCACTTAAGGATGTTACAATATCCTTCAAGTGATATCAAAGTCATAGGTCAGAGGTTTCGGATACGATCCATAAACCTAGGATGACTTGGGCTCATTAGGGTTTGCGAAAAATTTATCGAATTTTATTCTCCCATCCATGTTTTATGTGATTTTTCCGTTCTGTTTAAATTATTTAAACACCAAAATTTAACTTGGATTATGTTCCCCATTAAAAAATGAAACGTTGGGATTTATGTTTGAGTGATTTGAAATCTGTCTGCTCAAGTTATGATCATTTTAGTGAACATGTATCCACTATTTCGGGGACTGTGATTCTTGGCGTAATTAAGGAGTTAATTACGATTTTGAAATGCCTAGAAATGCACGCAAATTACTTGTATTTTTTGTAAATCAAACTAAAAAACTTTAGAAACTTATTTGCATGATTTGGATTTAAATTGATTGAGATATGCTAATTTTAGTAAGTGAAGGTCACTGTTGGAAATTACTTTCCTAATCAAGAATCTTGTGATTGTCATGTAATCAATTAGTGAAATTAAATGGTTTAATTTCCTGGAATAATTATGTATAAATATTTGAGAAATATTTGATGATAATTATTTTCTTAAATGGCATTGTCTTAACCAATAATTGATTATATATGATCTAGATCACAAATTGGTTACTCAATCTACTTTCCAACAAACATAGTTGCTTGAATAGTAATGGGAATATATTTAGCAAATTTCCTTATAGTGTTAATAAAAAATATTTTGATTATTATTATATGGTATAACTTCGGTTGAAAAAACGATTATCATCTCAAGTACAAAGTGATCAATTTGATATTACCCTTTCCTGAGGCGGATGGTGTTTAGTCGGGGAGCATTAGGGTAGTAGGTTGCATCGTGTGCAGTCTGTCCCACTCCTGTCAGTACTAGCCATGACAACGGGTAGGGAAGAGATAATGTTAGAGATATCATGCTGTATTTTTCTGATTATTAAAATTTGAATAATACGTATTTGAGATAATACCATATTTTAAGTAACAATGAAGAATGTTCGTTGGATATTAGTTGGATCATTGATTTAATGTGATTAGATTAATTGGAATCCAATCAAACTTAAAAAACTCTATTATGAATAGAGTTGTATTTTTCCTTGGAAGAATTAATCGTAATTAATATGATTCATAATGATTAATTAGAATTTGAACATGAGATGGAAGATCACATAAGTGACATCCATGGTCTCCCGTCAAGGCGAAGGGTTCCATTACTAGGGATTCTATGTAGGAGACGCATGTCCGAAGTGACAGATCCTGCATACAAGCGCATCTGGATCGGGCTCTTTGCTTCTCGAAAGAGTTAATGCCGTATACGTAGTGACCCCAATATCGGATTCTCGTATTATTGAGGTGATATTGGATTGCGCATAGCGTGTACTAATCATGCTGACAGTTAGTTCAATTAATGATTGGTCAACATCACCTTAGGGGTGGTGGGTTCGGGTGTTAAAGACTAAATTAGGAATGCAAGTTGGACTTGCAAAATGGAATGTGTTCCCTCTTCTTTTATCCGAGTTACAGGTTCTCATATTATTGGGATGTGACAAAGATAAGGAAGGTGATCCCATATCTTCTTGAGATATAATGGTAAGTATATCTCTTACATTGAAAGTGAATAAGGGAATGAACTTTCAGTAATTGACAAGGCGAGATAACTTTGATATAAAAGTTCCTAAATCAAAATAATATATATTTATGCAAATTATCTTATTTCAGATAATCCTTAACTAAAACCCACTCAATATGTACTCAATAATAACCACTAAAATATCATGAGTTGGATTCATGATCAAGACATTGTAGTTGCAATTGGACACATAATGTATGTGGTTGGAATGTGAAAGTTTCCTCATATAATGAGGAATGCCAATTAAATCAACAATAAGACTACAACCCTAGGGTTTGTATGTCTCAATAGTCTAGATGTCTCATCAAATGTACTTTGGAAGTGACATGTCGATGATGATCGTAATTATCGAATAATCCTTATAAAATCTAAGAATATGTTTCTCGTACATATGTGCTCTTGGCATTTAATCATGAATGGCATGGTTCACTGCATCATGCAGAATGGTAACTCTACAAGAGATGATGTATTCAAAATATTTGAGTACATGCCCGGACCAACATCTTTAGAATTAAGATGTATGTAAATGTGATGAGTGTCATCATTCTATTGTCTATACTCAGGTCATTTATGAAGCTTCATAATATTCATATTGTATGAATTAAATGAATCATGTATAAATGTTGAAATACTCTTATGTTGAAATCTTACGAATTTAACATAAGACATCCTTTTATCTTAAACAATGGTTGTTTATAGATGAAGGGAGCGCAGTGGAAGCATGGGTTGGACCCAAGTTAGAATGAAAGTCAAAGAGTTGATTGTACTTCTGTGACTTCCATACATATGACATCCAAATAGTTGGATATATATGCAAATACTGTAATAAGCCGATGTGCCGATAGTATAACTATATAGTGTATCGAGAATCCTTAGAGAAGAACCCGGATAGCGCATCAGAATAATCTACATCTACACATAATCATTGGAATTGACTTACTTATTGGATAAGATTAAAAGTCTAATAATTATATCTCATTTTTCTAATAAAACTTGTAATTGGTTGCATATGTATTAGAAGACTAGAAATTTGGTCTTAAGGTTTAATAGTCATCCAGGATATTGATGCAATGGTTGCAACAATCTCTATTGGATCGATGAACTTTATAATTTCAGTAGGAGATCCCTTAGTCTTGGAGAATGACTCTCATATTAGAATACACTCATTGCTTATTTCTAAATGTTGGAAATAAACATGAATTCTAGAATAGACCCATCATAAAGAGTTGTGATGGATATATTTCAGATAGTAATCTGATATCTGGAGGACTCTACTAAATTAGAAAATTAATGAATGGTTCGTTAACATTTCTAATGCTGAAAATTAAACCTTTAAAGATCAATAGAAGGATGAAGACCATTTGACAATGATTTGACATCAAGCCTTGGATATTTGTCTGTTGATGTGATCAATAGACCAGTAAGAGATGAAACTTTAGAATGTCTAAAATTTCAAATCTTACATACTTGTGAATATTGTATTCAAAGTAAAATGTCCAATACTCTCTTCATTGAGAATGGTGTAAGATACCAATGTATTCAAAATCTCATACATATTGATGTATGAGGATGGTCTACATCAAAATAAACATTAATGATATGTGATATTGATGAGCAGTCCGAGCGACTAAGGTAAAATTGTATCAAAGGTTGTTGCGACCTCAACCACTCGGATCGGACTCAACAAGAAAAAGAGACCACCAAAACTAGAAATCAATCAATCAAGCACAAATAGTGATATTGCTATTTATTTTACCTGGTATAGCTACTAGGGTCGAACACAAGGAGCATGTGATGCTAACGCTACGGAGTAGTCAAGAATCCCAAAAAGATCAAAAATGATGGTTTTTTATTTTCAATTTTTTTGTAATTTTTAATATTAAGGAAAAGGCTAAAAGGGACCGAATTTTAACAATCAATCAATTATTTAAAGACTTAAAAGTACTCAAAAATTCAAACTAAAAATATTTTTTGGTTTTAAAAATATTCGATGTTTTTTCTGGATTTTATGGAATTTTCCTTATGTTTAATTAATTTTGAAATAAAAGCAAAAACAACAAACAATGAAAGTTGAGATCTAAAGGTAAGTTAAAATTATTTAAAATGCTTGTAAAATCCCAACAGCAATTTTATGATAAACTACAAGCAAAGATCTAACTACAGAAGAAGATAACCATTTTTTTGAATTTTTAGGGATATTTAGTCATTTTTCTAAGATTTCATCTTTTTCATTTTTTTGGGTTTTATAAAGGGAAATAAGATGAAACTTGGATTGAAATGAAAACACAACTAAACACACAGACAAGATTTTTTCAGAATTTTTTACGAGTTTTTTATATTTTTAATAGATTTTTCAAAACAAACATGAGATGCTTTTGAGGATCTTGAATTTTTAAAAATAATAAACGAAAACAAAACAAAACCAAAAATTCATAAAAATTCCTACACCATGGCAGGAGCCATGTGTCAAAATTTCGTGATTTTTGGACAATGTTTGTTATTTATTGAATCAAAAGCTAAATACACAGCATACATGGACTAATCTGCAAGGAAAATATATTTCAAGGGCTAAATAATAACATGCGGAAAAACTATAGGGCCCCCATTGTAATTTTCACATCAATTTTCGCACATGTTGGAAAACACCATTCATAGGGGTATAATTACAAATACCAAAACTATATCCTCAAATCATAACAGAGAGTAAGTCCAGGATGATTACTGCAAATAACTGACAAGTACATGTGACGAAGTACGTGAAGCCACACAAGAAGGACTAAAATGCAAATAAAGAAAACTACAAGGGATAATATGCAAAAAGGTCCTCTGTATAACTTTTATTTTACATACTAAACTAGAAACTAAAATAAATGCAGGGATAGCAGAGCAAATTACCCATGCAGCACGTGCGAGGCACGTGGGGTGGACAGGTGGCGCGCTCTGAGTGGGCAGAGGCGGATGGCTCTACCGCTGACAGCTGACAGATCTAACGGTCTGAAGATGGTGCGAGTGTGGGCGGTACGGGGGCCATTAGATCTGACATCTAACGACATGACAGCTACAGGCACTGAACAACTGCGATGGAATCTGGCAGGGGGCATGATCCAACGGCGACGAAGGGCTCTAGAAGAAATCCACCTGGGCGAAGTTCAGCGGAGCACCGAGAGCGATCGGTGACTCCGATGAAGGATCGGACGGTGGCAAACAAGCCGTGGGGCTCCTCCGCGTCGGGTGAACGGGTCGGATGGGCTCGCCGACGGTCGGATCTCCTGAACGGTAGTTGGGACCTGGGCGAGCTCCGGTGAAGGTGGTCAAAGGTATATCTGGGTCGTTCCACGCACACTGAGACCTGCAGGATAAAGCTCGGACTCGGAGCAAGGCTCCGGTCAGGGTTATTTAGCCTAAGATAAAGAGAAGCGGCAGCGAATGGGGGTTGGGTCTCCAGCGAAGGTGGTAGAGGATACCCAGATCCTAATCTCGACGTGATGATCGAAACTTAGGTTGATCAGATTGCGTAGGAAGATGGGGGTGAATGGGGTAGTCGATCGGAACGGATGGGGGAGGCTGACGAAGCTTCGACCAGCTGGTCGGAGCTGGCGGAGGTACGGTGGAGTAAAAATGAAAATCAAATTAGATAATGGATCTAGGAACTGTGAAGTAAATACCTGAGGATCCTAAAGTGATCTTGAGCTCCAGAGGATGTTGTCGATGGTGATCGTCGCCTCAACCTCGCTGCGGAAGGTGGGGGAGGCTCGTCGCGGCGGTGCTCCGGCCACAAGTCTTGAGAGTAGGCTGCATCGCTCCTCTCCGATCACCAAGGGTCTCCTTCGATTGCTGTCACCAAGGCGAAGGTCTCTAGGGTGGCAGAGAGGGGTGTAGCAGAGTGAAAATGAAAGATCGAATTAGATAAGGGAGCTAGGAACGGTGAAGTAGATACCTGAGGGCCCTAAAGTGATCCTGAGCTCCAGAGGATGCTGTGGTGGTGGTCGTCGCCTCAACCTCGCTGCGGAAGGAGGGGGAGGCTCGTCGCGGCGGTGCTCGGGCCACGAGTCTTGAGCGTCGGCTACATCGCTCCTCTCCGATCACCAAGGGTCTCCTTCGATTGTTGTCACCAAGGCGAAGGTCTCTAGGGTGGAAGAGAGGGGTGTAGCACGAGCTACTGACATGGGGAATCAAATGAAGACTTTATAGGGCATCCCAGGTAGCTAGACAGATCGGGCGAGGGCGCGCGAACCGAGAAGGATCCGTGCTTCCCTAGGGATCTGCGAGGATCTTGGATCCAAGGGGAAGGTACGGGCGAAAGATCGGAGCACATGATCTGCCCTTAAAAAATTCAGAGAAGAAGGTCTGGCAAGAACGTAATGGTCGGATCAAGCCCTGGAAGAGGGGGTTGACCCGAGTTAACGTTCTACCGTGGACCAATCAGAAAATCAGATTTACAAAAATACTTACAAAATTAATAAAAATAATAAATGATTTTAAATTCAAAAATGTATAAAATTAAACATGTTTGTTATTTTTCAAAGTATTTTCCTGTGATTTTTATTTATTTTTATAAAAAAATAAATTATGGTATATATATTATAGCATATTATATATAGGTATAAAATACATATGTATTTTGTACAATTATTTTTTTCTTATTTTTGCATAAATAGCCCACTTTTATATTTTATTTATTTACCACATAATATTTTTAGTATAAAATATTTTTTATTTTATTTTTATTGGTTATGTACAAGTATAAAATAAATAGGTGATAATACATATATACATGCATTATAAACAAGGTGAGAGAGAATTTTATTTTATTTTTATTTAATTTTTCTAAATTTTGTTTTATTTTCAGAGGTATATACATGGGGATAAAAATACCTTTTTATTTTTATTTTTGTAAAAATAAATTATATACATAAGTGATAAATTTGTACAAGGTATAGTGGCCCTATCTCTCTCTACTTATTTTATTTGGCGATCAAACCCATGCTGGACCCTCTCTTGGGTTCAGGTCACTCAATATTTATTCTAAATATTTCCTTCTTTTTCTTTTATTCTTTATTCTTTTATTTTTGCACAAATACATGTTAATTATTAGATATTAACAAATGCATGCTTATTGGTAATTTATAGTATTTACAACTATATATATGATGTTTTGCCAAGATATTTAGCTAAAATAAAAGAATAAAGAGTGATGAATGGGGATTCATCACCCCCCTATACTTTACTTTTACTAGTCCCTTAGCAAACACTTATTTGAAAAAGAAGTGAAGAAAGAAAAAGAAAAAGAAGGGAAATCAAGGTTGATTATTAAACTTGCCTTCATTAAATTGAAGTATGGAGCTCAGTCAGATCTCTGGATTATTAGTTTGTTGGAACCTTATTTGCACTTAGGTTTAAAACTCATTACCCTCTAAGTTCCACCAATCTATGGTCAAGACTCCTCAACAATCCAGATCAGAACAAGTCTACATACACAAACTCTAATGTCCATGAATCTTTCCTTGTACTGTGTAAGTGATATGTAGCTCCCCACCTCAGAAATTACAAAGTGGCAACCTCCCTCAACAAGGTAACTCTAATGCCCTAGTCTGGCAGCTCCTTCCTCGAGGAGCGAGGTATTCCCTTCTAAGTTCAAGTTCGACCGGCTCAAGAAGAGCAGGAAGAAGAGAATGGACCATGACCAGTGTAGACATGTATCCTTGGGAGCCAAACCAGTGTAGCTAAGTCTCCCACTGCAAGCTTCACGAGATGAGCATGTGTAACATAAGCTTTGCTTTATTTGACTATATACACTCTGGTGGGCATTTTATTTTCAATCAGACCTACCACTTTTTTGGAGATTTTCTTTCTTTGCACTTTTTTTTCGATGTGCATATGTACAACATATCTACATGGTGCAACATATATACATAAGGAGTTTTTCCTCTTGAGCCAGTAGACTATCCCTCTTTTGAAGCTTTATTGCAACCCACAACTCCTGTCTTTAGACCTCAACACCACCAGACCAAGTTGAGACGCACTTCCTTCACTAAAAGAAGAAGAGAGGTTCCGCCTAGAAGTACTGCCCTCATATGCTACCCCAAGCCAAAGGAAACTGCCTCCTCACCACCTCATCCGTGGGGAGCTATGTGGAAGGTGCTGGTGTAAGTGAAGACATTGTCTATGAGAGTTATGTGTGCGTTGTTAAGTGTTCTACTTAGGCTCGTCGAGATGATATATGATCATAGCCTAGTGGACTCAAAGAATTAAGTCCCAAATGGACCTGAAAAGTCTTAACCCTAAGACCTATAAGGTTCCTCTTAGAATTAGGTGGATTAAGGTCTTAACCAAGCTCTATTTTTCAATTTAATTCCAGGCCAGTTTAAATGTCAACTGTGATTCAGAAAAACTGTACAAATATATACAAAAATGTTTTCATGCAAGTTTTTGGAAGATCTGCAAAATTTTTGAAAATTGTTTGAATGAATGAATGCATGAAGTTTTGCAAAATATTTACACACATGTACACGAGGATTTTTTGTGAACTTTTGTTTTTCAAACATTTTCCAAAGTTGTGTACTATATACATAATTTTGATATCAAAATATTTACAAACTCTTTACACACAAAACATTTTTACAAACGTTTGTATAAAAATAATTTTGCATAAATAGCTATGTATGTGCAAGAAAGAATTTTATGTACAAGGAAAAAAAATAAATTTTTATGTTTTTTAGATAAAATATTTTTAGCCATTTTATTTATTAACACACTCACACAAAGTACGAGTTATGGCTAAAGTATAAGTGAAATATATGTGACACCTCCCTATACTTAGCTCGAACGATGTCCTCGGAGTGAATCAAGAGCGATGAAGAAGACATAACTCGTGCTTAGTATAGGGAAGTGAAAAGGAATGGTGTACTACAACGGCGAATCAAAGAATAGAACGAAGAGAGCTTGATGTTTCCCCCTATACTTAGGATCAAGTAATCCTAAGTATAACAGATTGTACATGAAGGGAAATCCGAGTGAAAGGATGTACAGGGTTTACCTCCCCTATACTTAGGGCGAAAGGTCCCTAAGTATAGGCAGCAAAGAAGAGGTAAAAAGAATCGAAAGAATACTCACGAGTCCAACACCCCCCTCCCTATACTTAGGGAAAAGTACACCCTAAGTATAGCTTAATCATAGATTGAAGATGGGGTATGGGACTAAAGAATGGAATGATATGGACATCTGGATCTATACAAGGCGGAAGACAGTGATAATCAGGCATGAGATGCACTAGATGTGAATCAAAGATAACATCTCACACAAAATGAATAGGGGCAACGTCAATAACCAGCGGCTCATGATCTAGATATGTCTTGAGCCGCTTCCCGTTAACACGAAAGGTAGACTCATATGGCATCTCGGATATGTCAATACTCTCATTGTCATGTACCTTTCGGACCAGGTATGGTCCCTTCCACTTGCTCTGCAACTTCCTTGGAAATAATCTAAGCCTGGCATCAAACAACCATACTCTCTAATTTGGCTCAAACTGCTTGTGGCTGATATGAGAATCATGCCACTCCTTTACTCACTCCTTGTAATGTAGGCTGCTCGAAAAGGCTTCATCTCTGAGCTCCTCCAGGGCTGCTAATTCTGCCCTCCTCTGGTCTCCTATACTCACTGGATCCTAAAGTATCTCTATGACAGCCCAAAGTGACTTATGCCTAAGCTCAACAGGTAAATGGCAGGGCTTGCCATAAACGAGGCGAAAGGGAGATGTACCCAAAGGAGTCTTGAAGGACGTCTGGTATTCCCACAAGACCGAGTCCAAAAGTTGTGACCAATCCTTTCGGTCAAGGCGGATGGCGTTCTACAATATAGTCATGATCTCCCTATTCAACACTTCAGCAAGACCATTGGTCTGAGGATGATATGGAGTGGCTACTCGATGGTTAAACTGAACTCGCTAGCAAGGGCCTTTACCTTGTCGTTGACGAAATGAGACCCCCCGTCAGATATCAAAACTCTAGGCACCCCGAACCGTGAAATGATGTTCTTCCTCAAAAATCTGCATACAGTCCTAACATCTGCGGTTCAGGTGGGGATGGCCTCAACCCAACGACTCACATAATCAACGGCCACAGAATGTACTCGAATCCTTGGATCTTAGGGAATGGACCCATGAAATCGATGCCCCATGCGTCAAAAACCTCACAAAAATAAATTGGATGCATCGGCATCATATCACGTTGTCCACAAGTTCCCATCCTCTAACAGTCAGTACATCTCTTCACGAATTCATCAAAATCCTTGAAGAGAGTAGGCCACCATAGGTCGGATTGGAGCACTTTCTATGTCGTTCTCCTCCCAGAGTGATGTCCCCAGCCTCCAGCTTGTGGCAGTAGGTGATTACGCTATGGTGCTCCTCCTGAGGAATGCACCGTCGCCAGACACTATTCCCTCCTTCATGGTAAAGGATGGGATCCTCCCAATGGTAAGACTTGTCCTTCGCTAGGAAGGTCTTAAGTCTCTGCCTGGTCCAACCTTATTGAACATTCTTGGCAACAAGATAGTTCACAATGTCGGCGTACATGGGAGCGAGGCGATAGCAAGTATCACCTCATCTGGGAAGGTCTATGTAACAGGATCAATCTGCTCAGAATCCTCAAGATGTTCTAATCGGGAGAGATGATCCACCACCACATTCTTGACTCCAGGCTTATCCTTAATCTCAATATCAAACTCCTTGAGTAGAAGGATCTGTCTAGTCAATCTCGCTTTGGCATCCTTCTTTGCCATGAGATACCTGATGGCAGTATGATCAGCAAAGATAGCCACTTTAGATCCAATGATATATGATCTGAACTTATCCAGGGTAAAGACTACGGCTAGCATATCCTTCTTAGTGACGGTATAGTTCCGTTGCACGGAATCCAATGTACGATTAGCATAGTGAATGACAAATGGCACTCCATCCCTCCTCTGTCCCAGCACGACCCTTATAGCAAAATCGGAGGCATCCGTCATGATCTTGAATGGGAGAGACCAATCAGGCGGCTGAAGGATAGGGGCCTCAACAACTAGACTCTTGAGAGTCTCAAATGATGCAAGACACTTATTATCTGCAATGAACTCGGTGTCTTTGGTCAGCAAATCAGTCAACAGTCGGGCAATCCTGCTGAAATCATGAATGAATCGTCAGTAGAAACCGACGTGCCCCAGAAAAGATCGTAACGGTCGCAAGTTGGACGGTGAATTGAGTTTCCAGATGATATCCACCTTCACCAGATCAACCTCCATGCCCCTGTTGGAGATGATATGACCAAGCATCGTCCCTTGAGTCACCACGAAGTGAATCTTCTCCTAAGATAACACAAGATGGACCTCGATGCATTGCTGAAGAACACGGTCTATGCACTCAAGACAAGCATCAAACCCATCGCCATAGATCGAAAAGTCATCCATGAAGACCTCTAAGTATTCACCCACCATGTCTGAAAAGATAGACAACATGCACCTTTGTAATGTTGTCGGGGCGTTACACAAACCAAAGGGCATTTGTCTGAAAGCATATGTCCCAAAGGGACAGGTGAATGTGGTCTTGTCCTGGTCTTCTGGCGTAATAGCCACCTGATTGTATCCGGAGTACCTGTCAAGAAAGTAGTAGTGACTCTTCCCTGCTAGCCTCTCTATAATCTGATCAATAAAAGGCAGCGAGAAATGATCCTTCTTGGTGACCTGATTCAATCGTCTGTAGTCCACATAGACCCTCCAAGAAGTGGGTACCCAAATAGCGATCTCCTCTCCAGACTCACTCACAACTGTAGTGATGCCCTTCTTCTTGGGTACCACATGTGATGGAATAACCCACATGGAGTCGGAGATGGGGTAGATAAAATCGGTGCTCCACCATTTCAAGATTTCCTTTATGACAACCCCTTGAAGGTTCGGGTTCAGCCGCCGCTGGAACTCATGCAACGGCTTAGCATCCTCTTCGAGATAGATATGGTGGGAGCACAGGGCCAGACTTATCCCTTGGAGATCATCTATACTCCATCCTATCGCCTTGCAGTTCTTTTCAAGAACCTCCATCAAACGAGATTCTTGCTCTCCAGTCAGATCTGTTGAGATAATGATTGGGTGCATCTCATGCTCGCCCACAAGGAACCTATACTTCAGCGACTGTGGTAAGAGCTTCCGCTCTGGACAACTGGGAGCTGGCGGATCTGTCCTCTGAAAGGTCTGAGTAAAAGCGACCGAATATGCATGGGAGAACTCTCATTGAACATGGAAATCTGGTGAAGACTGCTCTGTTGGTGTCTCTGTACACTGAATAGGATCAATCTCCACCATAGTTGCTAGCTCTGTGGAAATCATACATGAAATTAGATCATCGAACTCTACCCAATCAATATCTGACTCCGAGGGATCTGAATCTGAAGAAAAATCAACTACCTCGCTATCAGGAACGCGATCTGTTGCCTCAAATGTGTCCTCTGCCAGGAGTGCGCTCTCCAAGCTCTCCTCTACTAGAATATGAGCATCAGCGGGATCTGAAAGTGAGAGGATGGCTCGTAAAACTGGGTCTGCCCAAACTGTCTCATCGTTTGTGATCACAAAATCGCACTCCTGGTGGACGTCTCGCTCTGCCTCTCTCATCTGCTATGAATCTGTAAGCGGCTCTGAGCAAGTTGAATCTCACGTTCTCGTCTCATCGATCGTCTCTATTTGTATACTTTCACCCTCGACGTGAAAGTATACCATCCCACTATCATGATCGGACACTACCTTGGTTGTGGCCAAGAACAGGCATCCTAAAATGATGGGAGTATTGGTCACAGACTCAAGGATCTCGATATCCAACACAACGAAGTCCACAGGGAATTTCAGGCCCTGAATTGTGACGACCACGTCCTTCAGCAACTCCTTCGTCTTCTTGACAGATCGATCGGCAAACTGAAGGATCGTCCTGCTATGTCGAAGAGAGCCAAACTCGAATCGGTCGAGTAAGGCTGTCGGAAGAAGGTTGGTTGAAGAACCGCTGTCTAATAGAGTCTGATCAAACCTCTTATCACGTATGTGACATCTGACATAAGGGACTCCTGCATCTGGCCTATTGGCTGGAAGACGGTTCTCGATGGTGAAGCCGGTGGCACGAGTGATCACATGTATCTCTGAGTGGTGGTTCCTCCTTTTCCTGCAAATGGTGGTCCTCTCTCTAAGGTTCCTCTGGAAGAGGGAGATGTGCTCCAAGGCCTCTTGTAGAGTCAGCTGTATCTGGAATCTGTCTATCATCTGTTGGCCGAACTCTAGCTGCTGGGATTTTTGGATTTTCTTTTTTGGTGCCCTTAACCAAGCGGAGTGCTTGGGGAAAGGGGATGGTTGGGCCCTCCTCAGATGGAGGGATAAGATCAGTTCGTTGCTGCTTTGGCAAAGTAGAATCCATACAAACATATCCATGCATCACAGATGGACTCACAAATGAAAAATCCTTTCCTTTATTACCAGAATCGTACTGAGATACTACAACAGAAGGAAATGCAACAGGAATAGAAATGGTGGCCTCAGCACCACCCTCGGCATCTGGACTTGCAACATTAGTACCACGCTCTGACTCAGCATCATATCTGGTGGCATCAGCACCACCTCTTGAATCTGGTGAAGCGACGGCCACAGTACCGTCAGTTGGATCAACGTCCTTGGTGGCATCAGTACCACCACCATCATCATCATGAGCTGCATCAGCACAGCTCTCCTCCTCATCTGGCGCTCCTCGGTCCTCATGTAGTCGTCGCTCAGATGAGGTGTTGTCGACTGGCATCCTACCGCTCCTAAGTGTACCAAAATCAGCATCAAAATGTATGTATAAATATCACCAAGTGAATCACTAGGAGTGGTAACCTCTATAAACTCTACCTGCTCAGATTTCCTCTTCAGGTTGTTCAGATTTGGCTTGATCTGTGCAGGTATGGCGGCCTTGCCTCTCACTATATCCATCATCTCATGTCTGAACTCATCCATCTCCCGTCTGAAGGTGGCCTCCTACTCGGAAACAAGGCGGGCTAGATCCTCAAGAGCTGGGTTCTCATAGGCTAGCCCAAGAGAACCGGACGGTTGGCCTATCTGGAAATGAGGATGTTGCTGCTGGGTAGAGGGATACTGGGAATGATACTGCTACTGAGGCTGTTGCTACTGCCTCCACGATTGTCCCTGCTGATAGGGATGAGGACCTGGTTGCTAGTGGTGTGGTTGCGAATGTGGTTGTGGGAACTGGGGTTTTTGCTGTTGTTGCTAGTTGAACTGGAGGTTGTTGCTGGGAAGAGGCACCTCCGGTCGACCAACGGAATCCAGGATGGTCTCGTCGGATCCCAGGCTGAGGTCGATCATACCAAATCCCGTTGACGTCTATCAACTTCTCCTGCTCGTAAGTGGGTGGGGGGAGAACTGTCAAGGGTTGATCCGGCTGGTAGACCACCATCTGAGTGTCCTGAGATGGTGGTGGCTGGTAGTATTGTTGCTGCTGCTAGAACGACTCCGCCTGAACATGTTGAACCTGTATGGGCTGGCTGGAGTGCCGGGTTGAGCTGTTGCTGTCGTGATCTCCCGTGACTTGAGATGGGGTTGAGAAGCCATCTGTGCCTCCTGAAGACACATGATCTGGTTCTTCAGGTCACTCAGTGTCCGTGCCATCTGATCTATCTAAAACATGTCCTGGCACTGTTTCTTCTCAATCAACTCGATCTGGTCCAACTTCTCGCTGATAATCCCCATATCAATGGTCGTCGACTCTGCCTGTGTTGCGGATGCTAATAATGTAGAAGGACCGGCATCAACCCGTGCTATCCTCTGATAAGACACGGCATGTGGTTGGGGCTTCCCCGGTGCATATAATCGGGTCTGGGACATCACCGTGTAGTTCGCTGCCATCTCCTCATAGATGGCGCAAACCTGATTCTCATCCTTGGCAATGTATGAGCCTCCACAGGATGCATTCCCTAGCCCCTGCTGCTTCGGTGTAAGCCTGCAGAAGAAGCTCTGGACAAGGTTGGGCTTGGATATATCATGGTGAGGGCACCGGTATGTAAGCTCCATGAATCTGTCCCATGCCTCGTGAAATTGCTCGTTGGGGAGCATGGAGAAGTTGCTGATCAGGGCTCTGGCTGCATTCGTCCAGTCGAGTGGGTAGTACTTGTTCAAGTACTCGTTCTGATGTTGTTCCCAAGAGGTGACGAATCTCTCTAGGTGCTTCAGCCAGTTGGCTTCTCTGTCTACGAGGGAGAATGGAAAGGCCATCACCCTAATGGTGTCCTCATCCACAAGGCAATCGTGGACAATACTGCAGATCATCTCAAACTCCTGGAGATGGAGGTGAGGCTCCTCTGTGGCGAGTCTGTGGAAGTGGGGTAGAATCTAGATCGTCTGAAGTGGGAGCTTGAAATATACCAAAATGGCTGGCAACACTATCCATCTGTGTGATAGAGTTGCACCAGGGTTGTGCAACTCCCTCATCGGTCGTGCAAGTGCCGCTGGCTGTGCTGCCTCCTCAGGCTCTCCTCCCTCTGGAATCTCTGGTCCACCTTCTCCATCGGCTCTGCGCTGCTCTCTATTGGCTCTCATCTGCTACATCTCTTGGCGCATATCCACCATGAAAGCCCTTCGATCTCTGATCTGACGCTGCATGGTCTCTAGAGAGGCTAACAGGGTGTTGTTGATGGTACCCTGGTCAAGTACGTAAGTCTGAGTCCCGCTGGGTCCATCGGTGCACTCCTCACTGCTGTTCATGGTCTCTACAAAGGCAAAAGACCCAAGCTCAGGTACCGATAAATCATCAACTGTCTGTTGCGGTTTCTGCTTGGGCACCTCAGTACTGGTAGAAGGGTAGTCTAGGGGGAACATGGCATAGTCAAACTCGGATTCGGAGAGCGGGTCTCGGCTCTCACGAACCAACCTAGATTAGCAGACTGGAGTGCTCGAAAGCGGTGCAGCCAGAGGTTGCCTAAGGGATCTCATGCCCATCATCTTGATGTAGAAGGCGGATGAGATCTGGAAAAGTTACAAGATCAGAAAGCAAACTACCAGTTCACCTACTCACGCAGAGCTGATGACTGTAATGGCTCGGTCTTTTGTCTTGTTAATTTTATTAGGTGATAAAATAGTCTTTCCGAGCGATCAAGCGAGCTGGAAGGAACCCAATGCTCCTAACAGACTGTCCCGTATAAAAGGTCGGTAGTCAGCCAAGAATTCAGGTAAGGCTATATCCTAGTGTGTGGGTCACTCTCTCGCTCATCCAAACCATACAATGAGGGGATTACTCTCCCAAGACAATTTTTTTGGTGAGGTATCTTTTAGGATCAAGTGTGTTTAACAGTCCCAATTTTATAGTTTTTCTTTTTATTTATTTTTAAAGAAAGCAATGCCAAACAAATTTTTCAATTCTCTTGATTATTTTAAGTCCAAAACAGGGGGAGAATGCGAAAAAGCCGATGCACGATCAAACACGATGATGCATGTAGAGTAAGAAATGCGTACCTGACTCCAGCTCTCTACATGCAGGGTGATCCGTGCATAAATTAAAGACAGAATTAAATTTACCTATATGATGCAAGAAGAAATCAGCCTTAGACGAAGCACCTTCTACACGCGAAGAATGGTAGCTAGCTAATCAAACTAAGTTCGGAGTCCGATCTTGGGACCCACTCGGTGCCCGCCACAATGGGTCCTACACGCGTTGTATGTGGTTCCTCACGGCACATGGACTCAAGCCTAATTAAACTAAGTTTTCCTTTGTGAATTAATTAATTAGATACAATTAACGATCTATAGGTGCAGGCAGATAATTAGGGTTGGGCCTTAATTAATTATGTCACAATTAAAGAAAATCCTAAGTATAGGGCAAAAACCTTCGAAAATCATATAGATAGTAAAAGAGGTAGAAATCAAAATCGGCGAAAAAACAAGGTGAGGTCCCCCGATGCTCGGCGAAACAGACCCCGAAACAATCACCAAGTCTAAGTCCAGTGTCAGTCCTGTATTATTACAATAATAATGTGCAGAAATAAATCTAGGTCTAAACTACTCTACAGCTCCCAAACTACTACTCCTCCTCTCCCACGCTCTCCTACGGCTCGATGCAGAAACGAGCTGCCTCCAAGTCACACGGATGCCTCGGCTCTCCGAAGATCACCGCCCTCGCTCGTCGGGCCCTCGTAAGAAAGACAGAGCAGAAATTGTGTCAGACTACAATTATTTTTTAAAAAAATGTAGCAGATATATATAGCAAGAAATCACACAAGGAAACTGACTACTAAGTTGTGCTCCCCGGTAATGGCATCATTCTAATGAGTAGCCCGAGCGACTAAGGTAAATGATATCAAAGGTCATTGCAACCTCAACCGCTCGGATCGGACTCAAGAAGAAAAAGAGACCACCAAAACTAGAAATCAATCAATCAAGCACAAATAGCGATCTTACTTTTTATTTTACCTGGTATAGCTACCAGGGTCGAACACAAGGAGCACGTGATGCTAACGCTACGAAGTAGTCAAGAATCCCAAAAAGATAAAAAATATTGTTTTTTCAATTTTTTGTAATTTTTAATATTATGAAAAAGGCTAAAAGGGACCAAAAATTAACAATCAACCAATTATTTAAAGACTCAAAAGTACTCAAAAATTCAAACTAAAAATATTTTTGGGATTTTAAAATATTAAAATATTTTTCTGGATTTTATGGAATTTTTGTGATTTTAACTAATTCTAAAATAAAATAAAAAACAACAAACAGTGTACAGCTGAGATCTAAATGTAAGTTAAAATTATTTAAAATGTTTATAAAATCCCAGCAGCAATTTTATGATAAACTACAAGCAAAGATCTAACAACATAAGAAGAAAACACAATTTTTAATTTTTAGGGATTTTAATGATTTTTCTATGATTTTTAGTCTTTTCAATTTTTTGGGTTTTATAAAGGGGAATAAGATGAAACTTGGACTGAAATGAAAACACAACCAAACACATAGACAGGAATATTTTTTCAGAATTTTTTAAGGGTTTTTATATTTTTAATTGATTTTTAAAACAAATAAGAGTTATTTTTGAGGTTTTTGAATTTTTAAAAATAATAAACGAAAACAAAACAAAACCAAAAATTCACAGAAATTCCTACACAATGGCAGGAGCCATGTGTCAAAATTTTGTGATTTTTGGACAATGTTTGCTATTTATTGAATCAAAAACTAAACACATAGCATACTTGGACTAATCTACAAGGAAAATATGTTTCATGGGCTAAATAATAACACGTGGAAAAACTATAGGGACCCAACTACAATTTTCACATCAATTTTCGCACATGCTGGAAAACACCATTCACAGGGGTATAATTGGAAATACCAAAACTATATCCTCAAATCATAACAGAGAGTAATTCCAGGATGATTACTGCAAATAACCCACAAGTACACGTGACGAAGCATGTGAAGCCACACAGGAAGGACTAAATGCAAATAAAGAAAACTACCGGGGATAATATGCAAAAAGGTCCTCTATATAACTTTTATTTTACATACTAAACTAGAAACTGAAATAAACATAGGGGTAGCGGAGAAAATTACCCATGCAGCACGTGCGAGGCACGTTGGTTGGACAGGTGGCACGCTCTGAGTGGGCAGAGGCGGACGGCTCTGGCATTGATAGCTGACAGATCCAATGGTCTGAAGAAGGTGCGAACGTGGGTGGTACAGGGACCGTTAGATCTGACATCTAACGGCCTGACAGCCGCAGGCGCTGAACGAGTGGGATGGAATCTTACAGGGGACGTGATCCAATGGCGATGAAGAGCTATGGAAGAACTCCACCTAGGAAAAGTTCACCGGAGCACCGAGAGCGATCGAGGACTCCGATGAAGAATCGGACTGTGGTAAACAAGTTGTGGGGCTCCTCCGCGTCGGATGAACGGGTCGGATGGGCTCCCTGACGGTCTGATGTCCTGAACGGTGTCTGGGACATGGGCGAACTCCAGTGAAGGTGGTCAAAAGTATATCTGGGTCGTTCCACGCACACTGAGACCTGCAAGATAAAGCTCGGACTCTGAGAAAGGCTCCGGTCGAGGTTATTTAGCCTAAGATAAAGAGAAGAGGCGATGAATGGGGGTTGGGTCTCCGGCGAAGGTGATAGAGGATACCCAGATCCTAATCTCGATGCGATGATCGAAACTTAGGTTAATCAGGTTGCGTAGGAAGATGGGGGTGAACAGGGTAGTCGATCGGAACAGATGGGGGAGGTTGACGAAGCTCCGACCAGCTGATCGGAGCTGGTGGAGGTGCGACGGAGTGAAAATGAAAGATCGAATTAGATAAGGGAGCTAGGAATGGTGAAGTAATACCTGAGGGCCCTAAAGTGATCTTGAGCTCCAGAGGATGCTGTCGGTGGTGGTCGTCGCCTCAACCTCGCTGCGGAAGGCGGGGGAGGCTCGTCACGACGGTGCTCCGACAACGAGTCTTGAGCGTCGATTGCAGTGCTCCTCTCCAATCACCAAGGGTCTCCTTCGATTGCTTTCACCAAGGCGAAGATCTCTAGGGTGGCAGAGAGGGGTGCGACGGAGTGAAAATGAAAGATCGAATTAGATAAGGGAGCTAGGAATGGGCACACGTGATTTGCCCTAGAAAATTCAGAGAAGAAGGTCCAGTAAGAACGTCGGGTCGGGTCAAGCCCTGGAAGAGGGGGTTGACCCGAGTCAACGTTCTACCCTAGACCAATCAGAAAATCAGATTTACAAAAATACATATAAATTCAATAAAAAATAATAAAATGATTTTTAATTAAAAAATGTATGAGACAAAAAATGTTTGTTATTTTTTCAAACTATTATTCTATGATTTTTATTTTTATAAAAAATAAATTATGGTACATATAGTATAGCATATTATATAGGTATAAAATACCTATGTATTTTGTACAATTATTTTATTTTCTTCTTTTTGCATAAATAACCTAATTTTATATTTTATTTATTTACCACATAATATTTGGAGTATAAAATAATTTTTATTTTATTTTTATTGGTTATGTACAAGTATAAAATAAATAGGTGATAATACATATATACATACATTATATAGAAGGTGAGAGAGAATTTTATTTTATTTTTATTTAATTTTTCTAATTTTTGTTTTATTTTTAGAAGTATATACATGGGGATAAAAACATCTTTTTGTTTTTATTTTGTAAAAATAAATTATATGCATAAGTGATAAATTTGTACAGGGTAGAATGGCCCTATCTCTCTCTACTTATTTTATTTGGCGATCAGGCCCATGCTGGACCCTCTCTTGGATTCAGGTCACTCAATATTTATTCTAAATATTTCCTTCTTTTCCTTTTATTTTTAATTCTTTTATTTTTGCACAAATACATGCTAATTATTAGATATTTACAAAAGCATGCTTATTACTAATTTATTGTATTTACAACTATATACATGATGTTTTGCCAAGATATTTAGCTAAAATAAAAGAATAAAGAGTGATGAATGGGGATTTATCAGATATCAATGGATGATTATTTGTGATATGAGATTTCTTCTCTTCGCCTAAGAAACCTTGGAAATATTCAATGATTTCGTAATTTTGATTTAGAATCAAAGTTTGAAGGAAGATGAAATGAATTTGAACTAATCTATATAGTAAGTACCTATTAGATGAATTCATGGAATTCCTTATGGAGATATGAATAGCATTCCCATCTCACTCCTCCTAATACACATAAACTTAATAGAGTTGTATGGAGATACAATTGGATCAAGTGTGACACGATTTGATCAATGATAAATATTAGCATAATTACCTCTTAATTTCTAAGGTATGTATGTAGTAGAGACTACAATATATATCCTTAATGGGGTTCCATGCAGAAAAGCTGGAATGTAGCACCAGTGAGTGCTACTTAATTAGGAAAATAAAGGGTTGTACTGGATACCTACTTTATAATCTTAAGATTCTTAAAATATCTCATCTCGGAGAATGTGATTCTTAGTGGATGACTCTCTTGAGAATCAAGATGAAAATGAAGTGTAGGAACTCATTTAATCTTGAGAAAATAATGAGGCTCCTGAAATCGGAAACTAAAAGGACAATTAAAGATGAAACACTAATACCTCTTCAAATGAGTTTGAAGATGGATTTCATGTGTCAGTTAAGTCTGACAATGATCTGACTTCTTGTGATGAAGCTTCTAAGGATCATGACATGGAAAGATGGATGTTAGCAATAAAAGTTAAAGTAGACTTCGTATACAAGTGTTGTATATGGACCCTCGAGGATCCGCATATAAGGGTGAAACATGTTAGGTGTAAATGGATCTTCAAAAAGAAAGAGGAAACCTGATGAGAAGGTAGAGACCTTCAAAGCACGGTTCGTATCCACACAATATACACCGAAGAGAAGACGGTGCTTGCGATAAGACTTGCTCTTCACTGACTATGCTTAAACCCATCACAATATTGCTCACTATAGCTACACAAACTGACTTTGACATCTTCAAGATGGAAGTCAAGATTGCATTCCTCTATAAATACCTCTCTGGGGATATTCATATGAAGTATCCCCAAGGCTTCTTAGTTGAGGAAAGTAAGGTGTGCAAGCTGAGGAACTCCATCTATGGACTCAAATAAGCTTCTTGTAGTTGGAATATCTGATTTGATGAAATTATAAATGTTATGATTGCATGTAGAATCTTCATAAACCGTGTGAAGCTTACTAGGATCATCATTGTGTTCATCATGCTAAATGTAGATGATATCCTAATCATTTGGAATGAGTTAAGGGTAATAATAAATATTTTATAGACAGGATATTCCATACCTTAAGATGTGATATGAAGGATACCTCTTAGATCTTAGTTCTGAAGATGTTCAGAAGAAAAGAGAAGAGGATATTGGGACCATTACATTAGTGGTACACCTTGGACATATTTCATTTTCTGGAAAATTCCAAGAAAGGCTTCCATTCCTTAAGATATGGTATCGGCCTATCTGAAGGGATAGCACCTCAAATAGTTGAGGAAGTGAATGCTAGAACTCCTTGCCCTTGTGAATCAGTTACGAGAAGCTGAGTGTATGCTAGATGTGTACAAATGTCATATGTCTACCACTCAATGGGAATAGTAACATGTTACTATTCTACTATGAAAATAAAACACTTGATTGCAATAATAACAATATCTTAAAAGATGATAAGACTTTATAGATAGTTATCTCTAAGTCTTATCTTAAAGAACTTAAGACTTTATAGATAGTGATCTAAAAGGTCTTAACTGCAGATACCTTAGGAGATAGAGATCTTTGGGAATAAGGGTATTCTGATAAGGATTATGGAAACACTGGTTATAATAACTATTAAGCGGTAGTGTCAAGGACACTATAACTAACAAAATTGAGTATTTGTTGCATATCATGCAACATTCGCATTGAATGCGGGCACTGTTACTGGGGGATATGCAAGTGTCGTAAAAGGACTTGGCATAGTCTCTTGGGAATAGAGTGACTGATCAGCTTACCTATCTATTTTTCTAAATAGCCTATGATTGTCACATGAGTGAGGGTTAAATATTATCCAATTAATGGTTCTTTGGGCTAGTGGGAGAAAGTTGGACATGCGAGCCCACGGTGAGCCATTATGCAAATTGTGAATATCATTCCATGATCTGAAATGAAGAAAAACTGATCTGCATAATAGGTCCCTTAGTACAATTGAAATTATGTATCATGGCGATCTTAATGATCATACAGTTGTTGATTAAATTATTGAATCATAGAGGCTGGTGCTTGAATGAATATCTAAAGAGTTAGATTGAGGACTCATCAAGCAATGTCAAATGATTATTAAGAGAGGATCTCCGGCCTGAGAAGGTGTTGACAATCCATTCTCGAAAGGTTGATATCTAACGAACCTCTTGATGCAGGTCCTCTACATAGGAATAGAGATTCGGAGGTGTTAGATAAGTTAGGTCAAAGAGTCGACTTAACGAGATCAAGATAGCCGAAGACCTATGTCATATGCTATCATGATATAGGCTCAAGGGAGGATCTAAACCATTGGATCTGGAGATACAAGATCCTAGATATGATCTGGAGTGGGGCAGTGCAGATCCTTTACATGGAAGATTGAATAACGACTAGCATGCATACCTAGGAACATTAGATCAGGTTAAGGCCAAATTCAATGGTATCTGGACTTCCTTCATCCTCTGCATGCGGCATGGGCTAGCAGAGCTCCTCTAGAGTTGGGTCTTGTGTCTGAAGGTGCTCCGAGCTTCTAGATACGAAGGTGAAGGTGTTAATAATCAGATGATGGTGCTACGAGTTGTGAGGTGGTATGGTAGTAAACCCTTGTTGGAGGCAACAGAGTGGAGCTCCGGTGAGATCTCTCAAGCTCCTCTGAGGACCTATTATGGTCGAGGGTCTTAGGATTGAGTAAGATTTGGTGAATATGGGGATGATGATCCGGAGCTGCTACAAGGTATGAAGTGGTGTGGCAGTGCACGATCATCGGTGAAGAAGAAGGGGACCAGAGTTGCATCGCTCTGTCTGATCAATGGTGAGATGAGGAACATGCAGAGCTAACATACACAATAAGGGCGAATAATATGAGTTACAGGATTGCGACACTAGAGGAGGGGTGAATAGTGGTTCGAGACAACCTTAAAAAAATTACAGAATAATCAGCAAGCATAGAAACAGTGATCAAGCAAACCATTCAGCACACTTGTACAATATCTTTACGTGGAAATCCACCTGGGTAAAAACCACGACATGAGTCAACCTGACTCAAGATTTCCCAATTAATCGGGTAAATCAACTGCTTCACTAAAGTCCGAGATATTCACGCACACATATCAACCATTTACAAAGCTTCCACTTCATAGTATTGGATTAAACACCAAGATCAACACTACATATTGAACATTGTAGCACAAGTAGAAGAACATGTGAACTTTTGACTTTCTTCATGCTTCCTTGGAGGTTTCACATTCAAGAGCTTCTCTGCACACGTAAGATCAAACACCTAAGGTCCTACAGAAAGAGGTTAATGGGAAATGATAGATAAAAAAAATAATTTCCATATCAAGGTTATCACCATAGATATCAAGAATATCACCATAGATATCAAGAATATAATTCTCCAATAAATAGCATATGATATCTTGAGATAAAAACAATAGTATATGATTGGACAAATTATTCACGAAGAATAGCACAAGCAATTATATCACAGATATCACAAGTGGGTAGCCATATCAAATAGATAATAAATATCATTCGTTGAGAAGAGGATGCCAAAAGTACTCTGCTGCTATCAGATTAACTTGAAGAGAAACTAGTGGATCGAACATTGTTGAACTGAACAACTTGCTTCATAGCTTATCAACCAAGAATATTCTTCTAAAAATATTGAATGGAAAGAACAGAAGAAAAAATATCAAGAAAATCACTCAAAGATTCTTTCTATCTAGAGAAAGTAAGGGTGATTGCTTGAGTGGTTTGCATTCCAACAATGAGTATGGGATCCCCTATATAGGGGCTAAAGAAAAGTGGTAATATGAAACAAAAATGGTATGATTTTATAATATGATCACTCAGGTTAATAAGTGCAACCGATCAATTGTAAATGATCGATCAACCAAATAGTTGCGATCGGTCAATTGATGATTGTTTGGATGGTATTCAAATAATGATAATTTCATGTCGACAAGATGTGATCGATCAATGAAATGAATATAATCAACATGATGTGATCGATCAATATAAAAGTATGATCGATAAGTTCATCAAAACTTGATATTCCTAGAATCCTTTGGTTGAAGGACGTTGTAGTTACAATTTTTTAAACTTAATACAAATAACTATTACAAGTCTTTTGAATAAGAAACAACAAAAGTGAGCTTCTGCTTCTACTTCAGAGCAAAGACTTTATACAATCATGTTGAGCTGATATCCACACTTGTAGTCACGCAATCACAAAGAATATACGAGATGTCATCGTTAAAATCATAGAGGACAAAAGCACTAACAATCTTCCCCTTTTAAATGATTCTAAAATATTTTTCAAAAGATTAAAAAGTTGTAAACACTTAAGCATAAGCAAATAACATATCAGACTTGATATATACAACTTATACTAATAAGTCAAATAATTTTAAATACAAGTTCAAATATTGATTTTAGTTGCCCCCCACTAAAAGAATCATAAACTTCTTTTAATTCTTGTAAGGCGAATGAAAGTTATAAACTTCTTATTTTAGTTCCCCCAATAATTTATCTCTCTTAATTAATCAGACCATTAACTTTTCAAGATATTTAGGATTTAATTCCATTCTCTCCTTTTTTGTGATCAATTAAAATGAACAAGATAGAGAGTGAAATAAAATATTCATAATTCATTAAAAAATAAGGAACAAATATAAAAATATTTGTGTGATGTACAAACTAGTTTCAATACATAAGAAAAACAACAAACTAAAAAGATTGGATTACTAAGGAAAAGAAACTACAAAGACAACAAGACATGACTAGTTGGAGGGTGCATAGGTTTAATCCTCATCGCAGGGTGAGTATCGAACTTCTTATATTGCTAGATGGCTCTACGAGTGTTTGAGCTTCAGTACTAAATATGAGTTGTAGGACTACAACACCGCTAGAGGAGGGGACGAATAGTGGTGATTTCTCAATTAGCAAGCCAATCAACTACTTCATTAATGCCCAAGTGAAGGCTCTGGTTTAAGCCTTAGTGCATCATGGAAACATAAATATCGCATCACATGCGATCAAGAAAAACTAGTCATACCAGTTGCAAGGGACAACATAAAATAAAAAATTTGACAAAGAAGAGATCACATGATATCAGAACCTTTCTCATATCACCTCATCAAGATCACAAACAAGTAAAAGGATTACCTCTTGAAGTATGTTTGTGATCACGTGTCTCTAAATGAAGAGACTTCCTATCTCAAGTCTGATCCAACGAAGGATGCTCTTGCGGGCGCATGGATGAGATGCATGCTTCCCGCAATATGAGTTGACAATTCGATCATGAAACCTCCTGATTTCATATCATGAAATCTGTATCCTTCCTCAAGAGCACATAGCACCAAAGAAAGTAGAGATCCACGAGCAACCGATCTGGAAGCACAATGGCACCGTGACGACGGAGATACTCTCAAGAATAACCAAGTGGACAACTGCTAGGGTTGAGAAAGAGAGAGCCTCTTGGATTTGTATGAGAAGAGAGAGAGAGAGAGAGAGAGAGAGAGAGACTTTTAGAAGTGTATGCAAAGAAGAGAGAGAGAGAGAGAGAGAGAGAGAGAGAGAGAGATTCGTTGCTTTCACCTTGCGTAAGAGAAAGAACTAGGGCTAGCCTTTTTTATAACAAAATGGAAGATGGAATACACTCTTAATTGAAAGCAATGGCCATGATTTTATTGCATAAAATTTACAACATTAATTACTTTATTTTAAAAGAAAATAAATATGTTGAAGAATATTCAACAAAGTTAAATTCAATTAAATAAATTCATATGGAATAATATGTAAAGGAGGATAGCCTCCTTTCATAATAAGGGGGGACGACCACCATGAAGAGAGACTCCATGTGGTCGTCCAGTCTCAATATGGAATGGACCTCTATCCCTTCAATATTGATGAGATCTCATATCTCATCAATTATTTCACATGTACAACAACTATTATTGCTTAATTTTTTCACCAAAATAATTTCAAAATATTATGTGACAATTTCAATCATATCATTGACCATTATGAATCATATTCAACTGCTTAATATAAAATATTAATTACATTTACAAATAATTGTATAATGTAAATCCAATTCACATTAGCAATTAATTTTTAAATCTTATTTATAATCAAATCTCTCCATAATACTATAAATCATATTTATAATATTTATGATTATTATGGATAGTGATATCTATATTAATCATATCTTTAATAATTAAATCTCATTTAATATCTTAGATAACTCTTCGTATATGTTTAAATTATATGAATCACATCCACATTATATATTACAATTAAATCATATTTAATCATCAATTTTCGAATGCTCACATATATTGTAAACAATAGAATTATTCTTAAACTTTTCCAAGAACAATGTGCCTTCTCTGTGAAAACTTGGATATAAGGATAGAGATATTGCATATTCCATATATAGCAACTTGGGTATTAAGATCTCATCTCACATACATAATTAGATGATCTCTCAAAGATGTCTGATTAAATCAAACCGTAAATCTAATCTTCACATTGTATCTGAATCGCATTTAGAGCAATATCCAACATTTGAACTAATATCATATTACTAATATTCTGAGAGGAGTCACTAAAATCCAAACATTTATCATCACTCCCGTGGAATGTAGGTGTAATCATTTCTCATCACTCCCATGGAATGTAAGTGTCATGGTTATACGATCGTTAACGATCACATCACTCTCGAATATTCCTAATACTCATACATCCTGCATACTAGAAGACCTAGAATAAACCTAAAGTTTTGGATCATATTTGAATTGTCTTCATCAGGGTTTTATCAATTGATGAGCGCTCCCGCACCCTTAGTTAATTCGGTCAGATTAATGTCCAAATTAATAACTAATGTTCATTGCAGTCGGATAACGAGAGCATATCATAAACCACTTTTAATTATATCCAACTTAATCTCGAGCGGTAAATTTTTTTACTTGGTGAAGTGCAAGGTCGAACTCAGGGAGGCAGTTGTCTCCTTAGGTAGATTTTTAGCAAATTTCCAATGTTCGATTTTTAGAGGGAATATTTTTTTGGACCTTTTTCTATTTTTTTATGCAGGACACATGCAAAAATCGGGCCAATTTAAAGTTAAATCGGTTTAAGATATCAAATGAAGACCAAAAATTATGAAAATTGGCCAGATGATGAAATATGGTGAAATTAAGCTACCCTATTTTTTTTGGAATTTTTCGATACTAAACGAATTTACTGTGAATTTAAAATACAGACAGGGTAATTTTCACTAATTTAATATCAAGAAATATCAAATCACAATTTTTCAGGAACAAAAATTATCCTAGATAGATCTAACAATAAGGAATCTAGGAAATTTAACAGACCTTAATTTTAGTGTGAAATGAACCTCTTAAAATTAAACTAAGGAAATCACCAATTAATTTATTTAGGCCTCGATAAATGACATGAAATTTTTATGTAAGGTTGAGTTAACTATTGAAGAGCTACTGAGAATTTTTGAGAATTTTTGGAGTCATAGAAAATTAATTATCAATTAAAAGGTCCAACTGGGCAAAATATTACACAGATCAACCAATTAATTCCTTAAAAATTCTACTGATTCCACAAAAATAAGCCACGTGTCACTACAGCTAGAGGACAAGTTACTCAACAATATGCAATTTTTAGAATTTCAAAATGATGCAAAATGACACCTAGGGATGCGTGTAAAGACAGGGGTGTATTTGCAATACAGATAATTAAATTACATAAAATGAAACATGCTGACAGGGACTTAAATGCAATTACCTATAATGATGGGGGAATCAATGCAATTTCTCCACTGGCATGTGCTCCTTATGTGGGGGCTGCTTCACATGGACCTTTTTGCAATTATGAAAAGTCCACAGGGCCTCGGTGCAAAATACCCAGGCCGCACGTGCTCCTCACGTGGGGTCCTAGGCTCGGGCGGCGTATGAGGCTCGGGACTTGGCTCGGGAGCTCTTGGAGGTCTAGAGTGAGGCTCGGCTAGCCTCGGGTGATCCGAGCCTAGGGTCAGGGATGAGGCTCGGTCGTCGTCGACGTGGCGTAATGAAGACCCTTGGATCAAGATCGATCCAAAGGGTGTCGGTGCTGACGCATGGCGAGATCAGAGGCCGTCAGATCTGGATAGATCCAATGGTGCCTGAGAGGCTCCAGAGGTCGATGACGTGGCGGGCTAAGCTCCGTTAGATCTGGAACGATCCGACGACGCCTGAGACCCGATTGAGTGGTGACATGGCGCGGAGTCGACCGTTCGATCAAGATGATCGAACGGTAGCTGGGGCTTCTCCCCCAATGGTCCTCCGCCGCCTGCGGAGGACATGGTGGGGCTCCGACGACGAGGCCTTTGCTTCGCCCGTCCCTACAGATGTCGGTGAAGCTCTCCGACGGTTCGGAGATGTCCCAGAAGGTGTGCGAAGGTGCGGCGATGGTGTTGGTGGTCTCAGGAGCTAGAGAAGGGCGTCAGCGCTCTGTGGCGGCGAAGCTCCAAAGGAACTCTGGTGACTTTCCGATCAGTGAATGAGGAGGCACCTGCAAGTGTTAAAAGAATAGCCTAAGATCGTGCGTGCAATCGTGGAGGTGTGAGGGTGGTCGGCGAGGCCTAAGGAGGAATGGAGATGGCTGGCGATGGTTCTCCGGCCAAGTGGCGGAGATGGAGCTGATGGAGGACAAAGTGCGTCGTAGGCGGGCGTAAAGGGTACCGCGAGGATGAGAGCTCCGTCGCGGAGCTCGGCGGAGTGGAAGAGAGGCATGAAGATGGATGTAGATGTCGAATAAAATCGGAGAAATCAAAAGAAAAATCAAATGAAGATCAGAGGAAGGTGGAGGGAATTACCCGGGGTTTGGAGCTCGAGGTCGAGGTCCAGATCGTCGCTCGAAGGGGCGGTAAATCACTGAGCTCAAGCAGCGACTCGGAGGAGTGGCTGCAACACGGCGGTGCACCGAGGATCTCGCCGGAGAAGATGACCGGCCTTCGCTCGAGGAATCGGTCGCTTGCTATCACCAAACGGAAGTTCCGAGCTCGGGTGATCTCTCAGGGGTGGCGGATGGATGTGAAATCATCCTGAGGGCGAGTATTTATAGGTTGGAGTAGACGGCCGGACTGGTGAAGAGGCGAGGTTCATGGGGTTCGTGGGACGTCGCTGGAGGTCGACGTGGGCGGTAAGGTGGCTGGCGAGGATGAGGGACGAGTGGGGGTGATCGTGGGATAGATGGTGGTCGTCGACGGTGGAGGGAGCGCGGCTGAGAATAGGAAGGGGCAAGCCCTCGCGCACAGCTGAGAACGTGGGACAGAGGGGCGCTGGAGGTGGAAGACGAAGTCTCCACCGTTAGATCTTGTGATCCAATGGTGGTGATCGAGGCGGGATGGAGCGGTAGGATGAGATTTGGGCGAGGTAATCTGAGCGTTAGGAGGGTGCCACGTGGCGTGATGGGGGCGAAGCATGAACGAACGGTGGAGATGGGATGAAGGGATTCGATCGGGTGGTTAAAATTAGAATGTCAGTGGAAGGTGTAGATCGAAGGGCTGCGAGCGTGATCGAATGGCGCACAATGCGCCACGTGGCGCGATGTAGGAGAGGCGCGAACGGGTGGTTGAGATGAGGGCCTGGAGATGATCAGACGGTGGAAATACAAAGCGCACGTGGAGGAGGTGTGGTCGTTGGATCGGGAAGACCATCCAACGGCTGAGAGGCGCGGCGGCTAGGGCAAGGGGGACGGGCCGCGTGGCACAACCAGATGGCGCCACGTGGCTTGTTGTGATTGGTTGGAAAGAAAAATATGTGTAGAGAGAAAAGGGGGCCGAATTTGGAAAAACTCAAAACATGAAAGTTGTAGATCGTGATGAGATCTACAAGTTTCATGTTGACCAAAGATGGAGATGAGGTCAAATATGATACAAAAATACAAAGATACAAATATACATATATGTAGTGTACAAAGAGGCCCCAAAAACCCAACTTTTTCATACGAGCTCCAAATTGGATGAAATCAGTCTTATTTTAAAGGTCTTTTAATGTGTATTAATCTGAAAGTGAGTAGACCTATTTTGGAGTTGGTATGAGGGATCTATGGGCATTTAATGGTCCAGGGGTTCTAGGGCTTTATTGGCTATTTTACAAAGGCATTTCTGGCTTTCTTCCTTATATTATTAACTAAGGTGTACATAGTATAAGGGAGAGCTTATTTTTTTGAGACGAATATTTTACAAAGGATTTTGGCTTCTTATTTAATGCAGATGGAGTGCTAAAATGCATGTTCTATGTATGCATGCATGAATGCTATTTATGCATTATAAAGGGTAATATGCCTCTATTTACTCGGGAACAAGGCTCTATTTTTAACTTTTATAGTGATGAATCACGGATTCATCAACCCCCTATACTTAAACCTTGTTCGTCCCCGAGTAACTAAATGAAATGCAAGAGTGAAATGATTTTGGGTTCCATACCAAGGTCATGAACAAAAGTTAAAAATGGAGCTTGACTCGACCTTTGGATTAATTGTGTGGCGGAACCTTATTTGGACCTGAACTTAAGACCTAACAGACTTCAAGTTCCACAAGTCTTCTATTCAAGACACCTCAACAGTCAGGTCAGAACAAATCTTCAAACGCAAATTTCTGATGACTATGTTCTTACTGTACTGTGTAAGTGATATATATCTCTCCACATCAGAAATGACTAAGAACCAGCCTCCTCTAACAAGGTAACTCAATAACCCGATCCAGTAACTCTTTCCTCGAGGAGCGGGGTATTCCCTTCTAAGTTCAAGTGCGACCAACTCAAGAGGAGGGGGTAGAGAAAAGAATGGACGGTAGTCAGTGTAGCTTCCTATCCCAGGATGCCAGACCAGTGTAGCCAAGTCATCCAGCTGCATTTCTTTGCTAATATACAGACTCCGACAGGTATTTTATTTTCACTTGGACCTGTCTGATTTTTTTGGAGTTTTTGCATTTTTTTTCAAACTCATACAATGTGCAGCATGTACATCAGGAGTTTTCCCTCTTGAGTCAGTAGACTATCCCTCTTTTGAAGCATTATTGCAACCCACAGCATCCCGTCCTTAGATGTCAACACCACCAGACTAGGTCGAGATGCACTACCCTCCCTAGAGGAGGACGGATGTTTCCACCCGTGTGCTACTCCAAGCTAAAGGATTCTACCTCCTCATCACCTCGTCAATGAAGAGCTACGTGCATTGTGCTTGTCCAAGTTAGGTCACTGTCTATAAGAATCCTGCGTATGCACGAGATACTCTACTTAGACTAATCAAGATGACATGTGAACATGGACTTGCGGACTCAAAGAATTAAGTCACTTGACCTGAGAAATCTTAACTCCAGTTCCTATAAGGTTCCTCTGAAATTAGGTGGATTAAGGTCAAATCAAGTCCATCCTCAATATCTACTCATAACTTCATAGCTTGGTTCAGAACCCACTAGCTTTCCACCTTGCATATGCAAGATATGGAGATGAGATGCAGATGTCATGCTATGAAAATGCAAGACTCTTTTTTTCTTTTCTTGGATGTAGAGATGATATGCAAGAGTAAATAAGAAGCCTATTAGTTATTTTCATTTTTTTGGTATACCCCCTAGTTGACAACAATTTACAAGAGGTTTACAAGTATTATACAAGTATATACTTTTTCCAATTTTTACCCACCCGTAAATATATACAAAAATACGCGAAAGTACGAGCTATGGGTAAAGTATATATGTAATATATACACGCCCCCCTATACTTAGTGTGTGCTATGTTCTCAGAGCACGAAGAGCGAGGAAAAAGACATAGCTCGTGCTAAGCGTAGGAGAGCTAAAGAGAAGGAAAATGTATAGAAATCGACCAGCCCCCCTATACTTAGGCTCTGGCAGCCTAAGTGCAGAAGAAAGTCACAAAGTGGGGCGGACGAGGTCAAGAAGAGAAGTGGATGAATATACAATGTGGGCATCGGTCCCCCTATACTTAGGCGCAGGTCAGCCTAAGTATAGGACGGAAGTGAGTATGAGGACCAATGTGATCTGGAGAATGTACAAAGAACCGACTCAAGTGACTCCTCCCCCCTATACTTAGGATCTGGTCATCCTAAGTATAGTCCAAGATAGTGATCTTATGAGGCTGGGATGGGTTACTAGAGTCGCGTGGGAGAGAGGATAGGATGTTCAAGAAGAATGATGATATATACAAATGAGTCGGTCTGAATCTTTCAAGATGCTGCTGATGGCTGGAGCTCACTGCTGCAAGGTCTCATACGCGGCTCGAGGTGCATCTGTTGAATCTGTCTCGCGCATGAATACAATCTCCTTAACATGGACTAACTGCTCATTGGATTCGACGAACTGCTTCAACAGTTGTCCATTCACTAGGAATTTCGGTGCGTCATCTACGAGATCTGAGATCTCGACACATCCACTATCATGCACCGTACGGACGACAAATGGGCCCGTCCACTTATACTTCAACTTGCCTTGGAAAATCTTCAGCTTAGCATTGAACAACCATACCTTCTGTCCAGGAACAAAGGTCTTTCGTCTTATGTATCTATCATGCCAACGCTTCACCTTGTCCTTGTACACCAAACTGTTGTCATATGCGCGGTTTCTGATTTCCACAAGCTCATTCAGATCCATGTCTCTCTGCTTCTGCCCAAGGTGCGTGTTCCAGTTGACCTTCTTGATTGCCCATTCTGATTTGTGCACTAACTCTGCGGGCAAATGGCACGGCTTTCCAAATACCATTCGGAAAGGGGAGGTTGCTAACGGTGTCTTGTAAGCTGTCCGATACGCCCAGAGGACTTGATCCAGGATCTGAGACCAGTCCTTCCTGTCTGGGTGGACAAGCTTTTGCAATATGGTTTTCACCTCCCTATTTGACACCTCCGCCATACCATTGGTCTGTGGGTGGTAAGGGCTAGCGACACGGTGTTCGATGCCGTAGTCCTTCAGGAGTTTCTTTACCTTCTGATTCACAAAGTGGATACCCCCGTCTGATATCATCATTTTGGGGATCCCGAACCTAGAGATGATGTGCTCTCTGATGAATTTACAAACAGTCCTGCTATCTGCGGCTCGGGTTGGGATAGCCTCCACCCATCTGGATAGATAATCCACCGCAAGAAGGATATATTCGAACCCATGGCTAACAGGGAATGGGCCCATGAAATCAATGCCCCAGGCATCAAAGACATCGCAAATGATGATAGGTTGCGTAGGCTTCTCATCCTTGGAACCAACAGTTCCTCCCATTCTCTGACATACTAGACACGACTTCGCGAAAGCAGTGGCATCGCAAAACAGAGTCGGCCAGTAAAAGCCACACTGAAGTACCTTCCATGCGGTCCTCTTCTCGGAGTGGCGTCCTCCTGCCTCCAAGATGTGGCATAAAGAAAGGACACTCTGGTATTCCTCCTGAGGAATACATCGTCTCCAGACACAATCCGGTCCTTTGAAGAAAAGGACCGAATCCTCCCAATGGTAGTGTCTTGCGTCCGACTTCAGTAGGTCAATTTGGCTCTTGGGCCAATCTTCAGGAACTCTTTTGGAGACAAGATAATTCACGATATTGGCGTACCATGGGAGTGAGTCGATAACAAAAATCGACTCGTCAGGGAAGGAGTCTCGAATTGGTGAATCCTCGGAAGTATTAAGATCTTCGAGACAAGAGAGATCATCGGCTACTACGTTCTTCTTTCCAGGTTTATCATGGATGTCCAAATCAAACTTCTGGATAAGCAAGATCCACCGAAGAAGACGCGCCTTTGCATCCTTCTTCTCCATCAAATATCGTAGAGCCGTGTGGTCAGTGAACACGATTACCTTGGATCCAATTAAATGAGATCTGAACTTGTCCAAGGCAAACACTACTGCAAGCATTTCCTTTTCCGTAACTGTATAGTTACGCTGAGCTGGGTCAAGCACTTTGCTTGCGTAATGAATTGCGAATGGGACGCCATCTCTTCTTTGTCCTAGCACAGCCCCAACAGCATGGTCTGAGACATCCGTCATGATCTCAAAAGGTAGAGACCAATCTGGGGCTTGTAGGATGGGTGCATCCATGATCATTCCTTTTAATAACTTAAAGGCCTCAAGACATTTGCGATCAACAATAAACTCCATGTCTTTGCCTAAAAGCTCAGTTAGCGGTCGGGCAATCTTAGAAAAATCCTTAATGAATCTCTGATAAAATCCGACATGCCCGAGGAATGACCGCAACTGCTTGACGTTGGTTGGTGGTTGGAGTCGTCTGATCACATCCACCTTGGCAGGGTCAACCTCCATTCCTCTCTTGGAGATGACGTGCCCCAACACTATGCCCTCCGTCACCATGAAGTGACTTCTCTCCCAGGAGAGCACCAGATTAACCTCACATTATCTTTTGAGGACTTGGTCCAGATTCCTAAGACAGGAATCAAAGGAATCACCGTGGACCGAGAAGTCATCCATGAAGACTTCCGGGAATTCGCCGACCATTTCGGCGAATACAGCAATCATGCATCTTTGGAAAGTACCTGGAGCATTGCATAACCCAAAGGGCATGCACCTGAAAGCAAGGTACTGATGAATCCACATTTCATCATCTTTATTCTATCATTTTGGCATCAAAAACCCTAGCAAATGCCTGTAAATAACATTAATTCCATCATCTTAGCATTCATGCATGTGCATCTAAATAGTGTATAAAATACTGTAATTAGAGCCAAAATTATAGAATAAATAAAAGAAAAGAAAAAGAATAAAATATTGTAAATATTTTATGACCTGAAACCCCGAGACCTAGGCATCTTGATGAATAGGTCGATAAGGAATAAAGTAGGGGGAGATAAGGGCCAAAGTACAGATAAAATACATATACCTTTTATTCATTCTTTACTCATTTTGGGACCTATTTTTAGTTCTACTTTTTACGCATCAAATAAAGAAACTTTATACATGAAAGTTGTAGATAATTTAATAAAGAAAAATACAAAATTGATTTCACAGAAAAATAATGTACAGATAAAAAGTTATGCTCTGAATAAAAATCCAGAATCCCAACTTCCCAGACCCGTATCTCACAACTGACAACTCCAAATGTAGCAAACTCACCTTTAATTGTATATAGAATAAAATAATCTATTTAATGGTGGTGGTTTCGCATTTGGCGGAGCTACGGTTTGAAAGTTGAGTTTTGGACCCACCTTGTATAATTGTACTGAATAAAATATTCAATTTATTCTTTATTCATTATTTTTGTATTTTTATATTTTTATAATTATGTAAATATTACTTATAATAACTGTGTGCATTAAAATTAGAATCAAAATGAAAAGAAAAATAAAAATAAAAATAAACATATATAGGTTATACATAGATACTATACTTGTACTTATACCTACATAACACACTCTTATATTTTATTAAATATGCAAAACATATCAGAAAAATAAAATAAAAATATATTTGTATATATAAGAGTATTTTATAATTTTACAAAATAAGAAATAAAAATAATAATATTAAAATACACAAAAGAAAAATAAAATACTGAAATACATAGGTAATATACCTATATAGAGCTAAAAAGTGAACTTGTAAAAATATAACTCATAAAAATAATTAAAAATCGGAACAAAATACTAGATAAAATTCTAAACATTTTTTATTTTATCACCTAATTAAAATAACACCATTTACTATTTTAAAATGATTTATTAATATGTTTTTCCAGGGTTTTTCCTGGTTGGTCCACGTGGACCAACCAGGAGGTCAGAACTGTTGACCAAGGTCAACCTTCTGACCTACCCCTTTGTAGCTCTGCGCGCCTCGTTCTTCCCCCGCTTTTGCGGATTTTTCGGGGATGTGTCTTTCATCCTTTGAGGTCGACTTCTTCTGCAAACATCTTCCTCTACCATCTCTCTTACTCGCCCTATGTTTTTCTTGGGTTGAGGATCACTGTCGCGCCAGTTGCGCGTCGATCAAGGGACCTCCTCGTCAACCCTTCAAAAAGACCCCCTTGACTTCATTCGAAAATTTGAACCGCAAACTTCACCATTTTCCCCCCTTGGTCGTGCTGAAGGTGTCTGGAGGTGACAGCTCCGACCCCCGAGCGTCAAGGCGGCTGGACAGTGCCTGGTTGACGCGTGTTCCACACCTCCGGCGAAGCTCAGCCGTAGAGGTATTCACCCTCTGGTCCCAGGCCATCGAGGCAGTCTCTTCTCTTCTTTTTATCCCCTTCAAGTTCCTCATAAGTTTAGGACCTTTTCGCCTATCTTTCCTCGTCGATTCGTCCACCCAATCACGTCATTGACCACCTCGCCGGAGCGCAACTCCGGTGAGTACCCATCCAACCGTTCACCCCATTTCTGTGCGCCACGTGATCGAGGCAATTTGCCCCCGATCATATCTCTCTTCTTGCAGGCACCAGGAGCCCATCGAGTGCCTGGAGCAATTTTGCGAGGCAGCTGGAGGCATTTTGGGAGCCCGAGCTCCACCACCTCCTCCGACGCGCTCGGGTGGACGCCACCCCTTTTTGAAGCTCCAGGCAGCAAGAGGAGAGCTGCAGGGACCATTTGGGGCCATTTTGAGGCCTTAACGACGACGACTGGAGGCCGGGGAGGTCGCGGAAGGTCGCCGTCGCCGGCCTTCTTCCACGTTCTTCCTCCTGGTCTCGATGTCGTTCGATCAAGAAGAACCCCCAGGCGTATCGTGGACCGTCCGATCTTGAGAGCCCAGCCACCGTCGATCTCAGCCGATATCTGATCCCAGACGTCCACGGGCGAAGCGTCATCGAGCCCGGAGAAGCCGACACGTGGTTAAGTGAAGCGCCCCACGCCGCTGGATCGAGCCTAGCCACCAGCCGTTGGATCGCCCCCACGTGTCACAAGCACCCGCTACGCCGTTGGATCACGCGTCGAGGGTATTTTGCACCCACACCCTCGCGCATTTTGTATTTATATTTTAGTCCAGTAACTTTTATTCGTAGTTTAAATATTTTTGTAAAAATTGCAAGAAGACCCTCGTCTTTACTTTATTTGCATTTAGGTCCTCTGCCACGTCACCTCACGTGACCTGTACACGTGAGGTGAGGGCATTTTGCATAGAGTACCCTCGGTCTTTGTCTCATTTCCTTTCAGTACGAAAACTTTCATATCACGTGTTATATTTTTGGAAATATTGCAAGTAATACCCCAGAATTTTGGAATATTACTTTTTGGTCCTCGCTAGGCGCGTGCAGGTCACGCACCTTGGTGGGAAAATTGCTAGGATACCCCTGCGGGTCTTGTATTTTGTAATTGGTCCTGGAAATTGAATTTTTAGTGTAAACTTTTGTGGAAAATTACATGTTTGCCCTTGGATGTTTTAAAAGTTGCAGTTATACCCCTGCCAGGCCTGTTTAAAGTTTGGATGCTTGTTCTAATTAATTAGACTATCATCTCGCCTCCAAAAATCATCAAAATTTAGGGTTAAGCTCCTGCATGCCCGTATTTTGACGCCCTATTTTTAGTTTTGAATTTTCTTGCAATTTCATATTTATTAAAAATCAAAAACATGCTTTTTATTTACTGTCTAGCTTAGAAAATACCAAAAAATATCAAAATACCTTGAAAAATTCCAAAAAAAATCCCTAGTGTCTATTTTAACCTATTTTAGCGTCGGTCCAAAAATCACTAAAAATCTCGAAAGAAAAACACTAAAAATTCAAAAACACTCAAAAACTTCAAAAAATCTATAAAATCAAAGAAAACTCAGAAAAATACAAAACCAGTTCCTGTTTGTTCTATCTTTCATTCTCTTTATTTGAAAATTAGTGTGAAAAATTTTGGTTGTTGTTTGCTAATCTTAATTCCTATTTTACTCACAGCCAGCACCTTTTTCACTGTTTTGTCTTATTTCAGTATTTAAAAATGCCAAAAACACTTTGAAAAATACCTAAAAATCACAAAAACAGTAAAAAATCCTAAAAATATCAAAAACATTTTATTTCTGAATTTTTGGATATTTTTGCATAGTTTTATACATATTTTGTCTTGTCTTTTATTACATTGTTTTAAATTCCATTATTGAAAAAGAAAAAAATATAAAATATAAAATTATAAAAATCAGAAAATTAAAAATCAAAATACAAAATTAAAATTAAAATAAATAAATAAATAAAATTAAAAACCCACGAAAATTCCTTTGCTTGCTTGCTTAGTGTAGACATCACACACTCACTTGTGCACACTTGTTTGAATTACCCTGTTTGCTCCCTGTGTTCGAACTCTCTGCATACTTGCCCTTTACATCATTTGTGCAGAGTTAAAAATAAATTTTAACTCCACATTATTTCTAATTTATTGATCTTTAGTGTGGGTTAATTGTTGATTAAACCATGATTTTGTAGTGGTTAAGACACCGACTGTTGACTCGCCTTGTGAGTCAATACAACCGCTCTAAAATCTGCGTTTATCAAATGGCACCGTCGCCGGGGAGCAACAGCGAGTAGTTCTCATTTTGTTTGCTTGTGATTGTTGTCTACCATAGCTTCAGTTATCTCTCTTGCACTTTTGATACATATATTGATTGAGCTATTCTGACCATCCTTTCTTGTCTTCTTGCGAGGGACCGCGGAGCAAGGCGGATCGCTTAGGTGACCCGAAGCATCCTTGGGAAGTGGAGCCGGCTTTTCTTTAGCCAAGCCGGTAGGAGAGAGCAGGAGGAGTGAGAGAGAGTGGTAGATTAGTCGCAATTTATTTTTGTGAGAGAGTTATTTGATAATTTGTAATAATACAGGTACTTGGACTTTTGGACACTCCGGGCCTAATTTTCAGGTGTTTGTTCACCCGGGGGTTCACCGCGGTTTTTGTCGAGTTTCCATCGCTGTCATTTGCCGGTTTTGATTTCATTTTCACTTTCTTTGTGGATTGAGCCCTTAGATCTAGGCCTGCTTGATCGATTAAATTAGGTCCAAACACACTAATAACCTTTGCATGTACCTATAGTTCGTACTTGGACTTAGTTTAATTAAACAGTTAGCTACCTTTCTTAGATCCGCCGCGTCGCGAGCCCTCCCCATCAAGCGCTACTCCTGAACTCGATGTGTCGAGAAGAGGAGGGGGGGTCTAGATCGGACTCTTAGGATCGTCGAGTGGTAGTTGACTTGTGGTTCTTCACGCTAGCAGTTGCCTATCTTAGGACGATTTCCGCATTGCATATCGGCATATAGACTAGGTTTATAAATTTCTGCTTTGCATCCCGCATGGAGAGAGCTGGGATTCGCTGTAAGTCTTCTTACTTTGCATCCGTCATTTAGGCACAAAGGTGAGATTTCCATCTTTGTGTCGACTTGCACGGCATTTCCGACTCTATTCTCCCTCTGTTTTTGGACAAAGTAGGAGCAAGAAAATACAAAAATCGTTAGGCGCTTGTTTGAATCTACTCAAAAGAAGCGATAACACCAAAAAAATTAAAAAAGGGACTGCTAAGAAAACCTTGACCAAAAATAAAATTGGTAATTGGATTCATTGATTGGGGAGAGTAACACCCTCACTTGTTTTCAGGTTGCATGGGAAGGTCTCCTTCCAAGTGAGGTGAGCGCTTCGTAAGGATTAGAGCCAAAATCCCAGCTTGTGGTTGCCTTGTGTATCGCCTGGATTTCCGAAGTATTGGTGCTTCTATCGTACGTGGACGAGTAGGGCTTGGTCAACATTGGTGACTCTCTATTGTGTAGAGCATCGACCTTGTCCGAAGTATCGAGCCTAGGCCATGCCTTCACGGGGGTGTCTGTCTCATCGTCTCGCGTCCGAGTAGGTTCTTGCACGCTCACAGGTGATTCCGTTGCGAGCGAGTTCCGAAGTATCGGTTTCTCCTATTGGCTTCCTCTCTTATTCTTTGGCTGAGTAGGGATCCAGGAAGGGTTACAAGGACCTCAAAAAGTGCAAGCTACAGGTTACACAGGAGGAGGACAAGTACGGGATACTCTTCCAGCAGTACTCTCTCTCCTTTAGGCGTAGTGCTCTAAGGACTCGTGAAAAGATTAATTCTTGAAATCAAGCTAAAACCGAAAAGATAAAAGCCGAACCTTCACGGCTTCATGTGTTGAGTTGGTGAATTCACCCCTATCTTGTGTTTGATTGTTAGTTTTATCTAAGGTCAAGATCAAAAACACAGCACAATTGTGCGCAATTTTGCTTCTCATTTCTTCCTTCTTCTTCTGCATCCTTTCTGCTCTTCTCAATAATCAAGATGATGGGACGGAGATCTCTTAGGCCGACCTTGTCGGCACCGCTATCCAGCACTCCTCCTTATTCATCTAGGACTACCTCGGAGAGTCCGCTCTCCGAGCCTGAGTTTACATCCACCATGTTCCCCCTCGACCACCCTTCCCATTCTCCTTCCATCAGTCCAATTGTTTCAGAATTCAGTGCATCACAGAGTTCAGATCATTCGACAGCACCTGAGATGGCCTCTTTTGCTTTTTCAGAAAATCCAGTGATGGCAGATAGAGGCGAGCACCCAGATGACCATGACCACCCTCCGTTCATAATTGATCAGGTGGCCATCAACAACTCCTTGTTAGCATCCCTGGAGACTGTGCAAAGACAGATCCGTGACCAGGGTACCTTCATGGGTGATCTGATGAGAGAGATAGCTCAGATGCGAGAAAACCGACCTGGGGGCGGTGGAGGAGGAGGAGGACCCGATGCAGGAGGAGGCGATTCAGACGCTGAGAGACCTCCACAGACCATTACGAGAGAATTGCACAACCCAGCTGCATCCCTCACTCACCGCTGGATCAGACTTCCACCGATCCATGGAGACTTCGAGCTTCGGCCCCACACAATTCAGCTTCTACCCAAATTTCATGGGTTGCCGATCGAAGAGCCACACCTCCACCTCCAAGAATTCGAGATGATGTGCAGCATCATCCATGATAGGCTGCTGACTGAGGACACGATCAAGATGATCGCTTTCCCATTTTCACTGGTTGACAGAGCCGCATATTGGCTCAAACACCTCGGGTGATTCATCGACACTTGGGCAGATCTCCGGACCGTATATTTGAAGAAGTACTATCCTCTCGGCCGGACCAATGCAGCTAGAGCCATGATCAGCAATTTTTTCATGATCCCAAATGAACAATTCCATGAATCCTGGGATCGATTCAGAGAGCTCATCGACCGGTGTCCACATCATGATATATCCAAGCCCAACCTGGTTCAAAGTTTCTTCTGTGGGATGACACCGGAGCTGCAGGGGCTTGTCAACGCCTCCTGCGGTGGATCATACTTCTCCAAGGGTGAAGACGACGTCTGGGCCATCTATGAAGGCATGGAAGAAAATTCAACTGTGATGACCCAAGCCAGAGTCTACACACAACAAAAACCACCACAGGGAGGAGGATCATTCCAGAGGATCTCCTGCATCGATGCCGGTCCCAATACATCGTCGGTAGCCGCAACCCAAGTCGAATCAGCCGCAGCCGACATGGGCATTATCAGTGAGAAGTTGGACCGCATGGAGATCCTCAAGAAGAAGCAGAACCAAGGTCTTGCCCAGATGGACCTTCTCACCAAAACTATGAGTGACCTGAAACCTCAAATTCTATGCATTCAGGAGGCACAAGCTTAGTTACAACAGCCTCCCAGGTTACGGGCCGACTCCAGCAGTAGCAGTTCCAACCAACCCTCTACCTCATACCGCCAGGTAAATCATATCAAGGCATAGCCGGTTCCACTGCTACAATACTACCCAGCGCAGCCACCATCTTCGGACACGCAGATGGTGGTCTATCAGTCGGAGCAGCTACTGGCAATTCTTCCTCCATCCTCCTTTGAGCAGGACCCATTGATGGAAGTCAATGGGATATGGTACGACCGGTACCCTCAGCCCGGGATTCGTCGTGATCATCCCGGATTCCGTTGGGGCAACGGTGGCTCCTCCTCCCAGCAGCAGAATCCTGCCCAAGGACAGCAGAACAGCCAGCCACACCAGCAGCAACAGCCCCAGTATGCCCATCAGCAGCAGTATCAGAGTGGTCCTCGTCCCTCCTATCAGGGACAGCAGTGGAGGCAGCGACAGCAGCCTCAGCAATCTTATGCCCAGCCGACCCAGAATTATCCGTACCAGCAGCAGCAGCCCCATTTCCAGTAGGGACAACCATCCGGTTCTCAGGGTCCTGCTTTTGAGAACCCAGCTCTCGATGATCTTGCCCGCTTGCTCTCCGAACAGTGAGCATCCTTTAGGCAAGAAATGGATGAATTCCGGCAGGAGATGAGGGAGATTATCAAAGGGAAGGCCGCCATACCCGCGCAGATTGAACCTAACCTGGACAATCTGAAAAGAAAGTCTGAGCAGGTAGAGTTCACAGAGGATACCTCTCCTAGTGACTATTTGAGAAATATGTCGTATTCTTTATATGATGCTGATTTCGTGACTACTAGGAGCGGTAGAATGCCCACCGGCGGTGCCTCTTCTGAGCGACAACAACCAGCGGAATCAGGAGCGCCAGAGGAGCAGAATAGCGGTGCTGATGCCGCTAATAATGATTGTGAAGACGGTGGTCCTGATGCCACTAATGATGGAGTTCCAGACGATAGTACTGAGGCCTTCGTGATACCAGATGCAGACGGTGGTGCTGAAGCCACCATTTTGGATGCTGAGCTAGAGCGTGGTGCTGATGCCGCAGAGACAGGTGCCGGTGGTGGTGCTGAGGCCACCACTTCTACTTTTGTTGAGTCTCCCTCTGTGATGTTACCACCTTTTGTATCTATGGACTGTGGTAACAACAAAAAGAACAAAAATATGAATAAAGGAAAGGTTTCTGTTCACATTGTGGATCCATATGTGTTGTATGATGATGATTGTGTGGATCCTTCTTCCTCACAGGCACAGGGACCTATTCCTAGCCCTCCATCTGTGGAGGCCCCTACCATCCCCTTCCCTGAGGCACTCCGCCGAGCAAAGGGGAATAAACGAGAAAATCCCAAAAAAGAGCAACAGGTAGAGTTTGGCAATCAGATGATAGACAGATTCCATATTCAGCTGACTCTACAAGAAGCACTTGAGCATATCCCCCCCTTCAAGAAGAACCTGAAAGAGAAGACTACCATCCGCAGGAAGAGGAGGCACATAGATCAACTCCATATGCTCAGTCATGATACTTGTTGCGCCATTCAGAACACATTGCCAGCCAAGAGACCTGATACAGGAGCCTCTTATGTCAGATGCGAGATCCAGGAGCAGCGGTTCGATCGTACGCTATTAGACAGCGGGTCTTCGATCAACCTCCTTCCGGTAGCCTTACTCAAGCAATTCGAGTTTGGCCCTCTTCTTCGAAGAAGAACAGTCCTTCAGTTTGCTGATAGGTCGATTAAGAGGCTGAAGGGGTTGTTGAAGGACGTGGTCGTTACCATTCAGGGCCTGAAATTCCCCATGGACTTTGTTGTATTGGACAAGGAGATCCCTGAGTCGGTAACTGATGCCCCCATCATACTTGGACGCCCATTATTAGCCACCGCCAAGGCGGTATCCGACCATGACAGTGGGACGGTATGTTGTTTTCGCGTAGAGGGTGAAAGCATACAAATAGATACGATCGACCAGATCAGAGCCAGGGAGTTGGCATGCTCAGAGCAATCTAGTGAAGCCGAGCAGATGACAGAGGACGAGCTAGACACCCACCAGGTGTGTGATTTCGTGATGACTGATGAAGAATCCAACTGGACAGATCCTGTAGCACTGACCCTCGCCTTGCCTACAGATTCACTATATCTCAAGCTCATGGCAGTCGAGAGCTGGGAGAGCACATCCCTGGATGAGGATCCACCTGAGGCTGACAGTGTCGGGACGAGTGGTGCCGATGATTTTCACTCTTGCTCATCTTCTTCTGATCCCTCGGATTCAGACATTGACTGGGATGATTTTGATGAATATTTACCTTGTCTGATTCCTTCTGAGCCAACAACCATGACAGAGTGCGAGCCAGTGCAGTTCATTCATGATTCAGTCGGCCACCCTTCGTTAGAGATTCATGCAGAGCGAGAGTTCTCCCACGCAGACCTGGTCGCCTTCACACATACATATCAGAAGCCAGATTTGCCACCTCCCAGTTGTCCAGAACAGAAACCTCTGCCGCAGTCGATGAAGTACATATTCCTTGCTGGTGAGCCAGACATGTACCCAGTCATTATCTCAACAGATTTGACTAGAGAACAAGAATCTCGTCTGATGGAGGTTCTTGAAAGAAACCGCAAGGCAATAGGATGGAGTATAGCTGATCTCCAGGGGATTAGTTCGGCTCTGTGCTCCCACCATATCTATCTTGAGGAGGGTGCTAGGTCGTCGCGTGAGTTCCAACGACGGCTGAATCCGAATCTTCGAGAAGTGGTCATGAAGGAAATATCGAGGTGGTGGAGCGCCGATTTTATCTACCCCATCATCGACTCTAAATGGGTTAGTCCGTTACATGTGGTGCCCAAGAAGACGGGCATCACTACAGTGGTGAACGAGTCTGGAGAGGAGATCGCTACCAGAGTGCCCACTTCTTGGAGGGTCTGTGTGGACTACAGACGATTGAATGAGGCCACCAAGAAGGATCACTTCCCGCTGCCCTTCATTGATCAGATTATCGAGCGGCTAGCTGGGAAGAGTCATTACTGCTTTCTTGACGGGTACTCTGGATACAACCAAGTGGCCATTGCGCCCGAAGACCAGGAGAAAATGACATTCGCCTGTCCGTTTGGGACTTATGCTTTCAGACGGATGCCCTTTGGTCTATGTAACGCTCCGACGACATTCCAGAGGTGCATGTTGTCCATATTCTCGGACATGGTGGGTGACTGTTTAGAGGTCTTCATGGATGACTTCTCGGTCTATGGCGACGGGTTCGATGCTTGTCTTGACTGCCTAGACCGTGTGCTTCAGCGCTGCATAGAGGTCAACCTTGTTTTATCTTGGGAGAAGAGTCATTTCATGATGACTCAAGGGACGGTCCTCGGTCATATCGTCTCCAACAGGGGCATGGAGGTCGATCCGGCCAAGGTGGATATCATCAGAAAACTCAATCCACCGTCCAACTTACGTCAGTTGCGGTCTTTTCTGGGGCATGTCGGTTTCTACCGACGGTTCATCCAGGACTTCAGTCGAATTGCCCGACCGCTCATTGACTTACTGACGAAAGACGCCGAGTTTATTGTAAATGATAAGTGTCTTGCGTCTTTCGAAACTCTCAAAGAGATGGTTGTTTCAGCTCCTGTCCTTCAGCCACCCGATTGGTCTCTCCCATTTGAGATCATGATGGATGCTTCAGATTTTGCCGTTGGGGCTGTGCTTGGACAGAGGAGGGATGGATTACCTTTTGCCATTCACTACGCCAGCCGTACTTTGGATGCCGCTCAGCGGAATTACACTGTGATTGAGAAAGAGATGCTGACCGTAGTCTTCGCTCTTGATAAGTATCGATCGTATATTCTCGGATCTAGAGTGACTATCTACACTGATCACACCGCCATCCGGTACATAATGTCTAAGAAGGATGCCAAAGATGGATCCTTCTACTCCAGGAATTTGATATTGAGATTAAGGACAAGCCTGGAGTCAAGAATGTGGTGGCGGATCATCTCTCCAGGAATCTTGAGGAATCTGAGCCCAGTGCACCTATTACAGAAACATTTCCAAATGAGGCGATCTTGGCGGTCACCTCACTCCCATGGTATGCTGACTTCGTAAACTATCTTGTAGCCAAGATAGTCCCTCAGGGTTGGCCCAGGCAGAAACTTGAGACCTTCCTAGCTAAGGCCAAGTTTTACCATTGGGAGGATCCCGTCCTTTATCATGAAGGAGGGGATAGTATCTGGAGGAGGTGCATTCCTCAAGAAGAGCAACATAGCGTCCTCACATACTGCCACAAGCTTGAGGCAGGAGGACATCATTCTGGAAAAAGGACAGCACAGAAGGTGCTTCAATCCGGCCTATGGTGGCCTACTCTCTTCAAGGATTCTGATGAGTTCGTGAAGAGATGTACTGACTGTCAGAAAATGGGAACCTGCGGACAGAGAGACATGATGCACATGCAACCCATTCACTTCTGTGAGGTTTTTGATGCATGGGGGATTGATTTCATGGACCCATTTCCTAAAAGTCAGGGATTCGAGCATATTTTGCTTGCTGTGGACTATGTCAGCCGATGGGTTGAGGCTATCCCCGCCCGAGCCGCAGATGCTAAAACCGTGTGTAAATTCTTGAGGAAAAATATCATTTCACGGTTCGGGGTACCTAGAGTCTTGATTTCAGACGGGGGGTCTCACTTCATCAATGACAAGGTTAGGGCCCTTGCAGATGAGTTCAGCATTGACCATCGGGTTGCCACTCCATATCACCCTCAGACTAATGGTCTTGCCGAAGTGTCGAATCGGGAGATAAAGACTATCTTGCAGAAAGTTGTCCGCCCAGACCGAAAGGATTGGTCACAGCTTTTGGACTCGGTCTTGTGGGCTTATCGGACTTCTTTCAAAAATCCATTGGGGACATCTCCCTTTCGTCTCGTATATGGCAAGCCGTGCCATCTGCCAGTAGAAATCAAGCACAAATCTTTTTGGGCAGTCACTGAGTTGCTGTTAGATCCCAAGAGTATAGGAGACCAGAGAAGAGCAGAATTGGCAGCCCTGGAAGAACTGAGAGATACAGCCTTTTCCAGCAGCCTACAGTACAAGGAGAAAGTGAAGACATGGCACGATTCGCATATCTACCATAAATAGTTTGAGCCAGATCAGAGAGTATGGTTGTTTGATTCCAGGCTGAAATTATTCCCAGGGAAGTTGCAGAGCAAGTGGAAAGGTCCTTATGTGGTCAGGAAGGTACATGACAATGGCAGCATCGACATATCCGAACCGTCATCTTCCTCTACCTTCCGCGTCAATGGTCAACGCCTGAAACTATATCTTGATCATGATCCGCCGACCATTGGCGTTGCCCCTATTCTTCTGGTATGAGATGTGTCCTTTGACTCATATCATCTGCATCTCATACATGGTGATCACTTCTATCTTCCGTTGTACAGATCATCTGTCCATATCACTCTTTCATCTGTTGATTTATTTTATTCTTTTCTTCTTTTCCTCTTCTACCTTCTTCATCTGTCAAAAGGGTGTTGTCCTTGTAGACAGTTTTCCATACTTAGGACGTACTTTGTCCTAAGTATAGGGGGGCGTGCACCCCGAGTATTTCCATTCTTTGATCCTCTCCATTGTCTCCTCTTCTTGTTTATACTTAGGGATATCTTACCCTAAGTATAGGGGGAGACAATCTGAGTACGATCTGTTCATTCCCACCCTTGACCCTCCCTGCTTTGTATACAGTCTGTTATACTTAGGATTATTTGATCCTAAGTATAGGGGGGACGGTCAACTTCTCATTTATTCATTCATTCATTCATTTATTCATTTATTCTTTAGACTTGCCTATACTTAGTACGAGTTATGTCTTCTCTTTTCTCTCTGATCTATGAGGACATAGCTCAACCTAAGTATAGGGGGGTTGTATATACTATGTATATACTTTAGCCATAACTCGTACTTTCGTATGCTCTTAATAATATGGCTAATTATTCTTAAAAAAATTTCATTAAAAATCTTTAATAAAAAGATGTTTTGTTCCTCAAATTCTTTTTGTAGTTACTGATTAAAAAATCAGGTGAAAATGTTTTTTTTGCAAAATGTTTGAAAAATAGTTGAAAATCTTTGTGAACATCTATTGAAAACTATTTTGAAAATGTTTTGTTACATGTTTTCAACCTGTGTAAAAATGTGTGTTTTGTAAAACTTCTTTCCTTTGTGTGAAAGAAAATATTTGAAAAACGATTTGCAAATGGTTTGAAAAATGGTTGCAAAAATATTTTGAAAAATCTATCTATACTGTTTTGAAAGCCTTTGCAAAATGATTTTCAAATGTGTGTACATGTTTGTAAAAATGTTTGTAAAAACTATTTTGGACTATAGTTATCAAAACTTGTGTGAAAAAGCGTGTGTCAAATAAGTTTGAGGAATACTTACGTCACATCAAAATCCACTATATATATGTACTTATAAAATTGACCACTTACCCTTGTAAATTCTTAAAATCCACTTCTTGTATATATAAGAAGCACTCCCGTGTACATAGTTTTCACCTAGTTTTCAGCCAAAACTTTTTCTTTTCAAAAATCCCAAAAATATTTGCAAAATTAAAATCCAAAAACATTTGAAAAATCTTTTTGAAAAGTACAAAAAATGCATGCATCATCTTTTCAAAAATCCATAAAAAGCTCAAAATCTTTGAAAATTGCATCACAAAAAGATTTTCTGCATTCTGCATCGCATTTGCATAGCATGAGCATTTTTCAGATTGAGTTTGATAGTTGAACAAGTCTAAGTAAAATCCGGAGATTGGAGCTTGATTGGACCTTAAAATCTACCTAATAACAGGAATCTTATAGGAACCGGGTTTGAGGTACTTCAGGTCTAGTTGACTTAATTCTTTGAGGATCACGGGACTTGGTTCAATGGATTCTTGACTGCCTAAGTAGAATATTTCGGAGCACACGCACGACTCTTGTTGATAATGACCTAACTTGGACACCTGCACCTTTCACATAGCTCTCCACAGATGAGGTGGTGAGGAGGCAGTTTCCTTTGGCTTGGGGTAGCATATGAGGGTAGTACTTCTAGGCGGAACCTCTCTTCTTCTTCTAGTGAAGGAAGTGTGCCTCAACTTGGTCTAGTGGTGATGAAGGCTAAAGACAGAAGCCGTGGGTTGCAATAAAGCTTCAAAAGAGGGATAGTCTACTGGCTCAAGAGGAAAATTTCTTGTATATATGTTGCACCATGTAGATATGTTGTACAGATGCACTTGAAAAAAAATATGAAACTCCAAAAAAGTGGTGGGTCGGATTGAAAATTTAATAACCCCGCCGGAGTGTATATAGTTCAATAAAGCAAAAGCTTATGGTATCCATGTTACATCTCATGAAGCTTGCAGCGGGAGACTTAGCTACACTGGTTGAGCTCCCAAAATTCTATACCTCTTATTCCCCCTCTTCTTGAGCTGGTTGCGCTTGAACTTAGAAGGGAATACCCCGCTTCTCGAGGAAAGAGTTGCTAGACCGAGGCATTAGAGTTACCAGGTTGGGGGAGGTTGTTTCTTTGTTACTTATGAGGTGGGGAGATACATATCACTTATACTGTACGAGTCGGACTCATAGTCGTAAGAGTTTGCGTATGAGTTGAAGTATTTCTGACCTGGCTATTGAGGAGACTTGGACAGAGTTTTGGGATTCTCAAGGACTGTTGGATTTCAAATTCGGTTCTCACTAAGGTTCTGACCGCACTAAAATTCCCAAGGTCCGACTTAAGCTCCAAACTTTGATTTTGTGAAGACAAGTTTGATAATCAAATAAAATCCAAGTTCTTCTTTTTCTTTTCTTTTTTCTTCTTTTGCACTTATTGCATAAGTGTTTGCTAGGGACTAGCAAAGGTAAAGTATAGGGGGATGATGAATCCACATTTCATCATCTTTATTCAATCATTTTGGCATCAAAAACCCTAGCAAATGCCTGTAAATAACATTAATTCCATCATCTTAGCATTCATGCATGTACATCTAAATAGTGTATAAAATACTGTAATTAGAGCCAAAATTATAGAATAAATAAAAGAAAAGAAAAAGAATAAAATATTGTAAATATTTTATGATCCAAAACCCCGAGACCTAGGCATCTTGATGAATAGGTCGACAAGGAATAAAGTAGGGGGAGATAAGGGCCAAAGTACAGATAAAATACCTATACCTTTTATTCATTCTTTACTCATTTTGGGACCTATTTTTGGTTCTACTTTTTACACATCAAATAAAGAAACTTTTTACATGAAAGTTGTAGATAATTTAATAAAGAAAAATACAAAATTGATTTCACAGAAAAATAATGTACAAATAAAAAGTTATGGTCTGAATAAAAATCCAGAATCCCAACTTCCCAGACCCGTATCTCACAACTGACAACTCCAAATGTAGCAATCTCACCTTTAATTGTATATAGAATAAAATAATCTATTTAATGGTGGTGGTTTCGCATTTGGGGGAGCTACGGTTTGAAAGTTGAGTTTTGGACCCACCTTGTATAATTGTACTGAATAAAATATTCAATTTATTCTTTATTCATTATTTTTATATTTTTATATTTTTATAATTATGTAAATATTACTTATAATAACTATGTGCATTAAAATTAGAATCAAAATGCAAAGAAAAATAAAAATAAAAATAAACATATATAGGTTATACATAGATACTATACATGTACTTATACCTACATAACACACTCTTATATTTTATTAAATATGCAAAACATATCAGAAAAATAAAATAAAAATATATTTGTATATATAAGAGTATTTTATAATTTTACAAAATAAGAAATAAAAATAATAATATTAAAATACACAAAAGAAAAATAAAATACTGAAATACATAGGTAATATACCTATATAGAGCTAAAAAGTGAACTTGTAAAAATATAACTCATAAAAATAATTAAAAATCGGAACAAAATACTAGATAAAATTCTAAACATTTTTTATTTTATCACCTAATTAAAATAACACCATTTACTATTTTAAAATGATTTATTAATATGTTTTTCCAGGGTTTTTCCTGGTTGGTCCACGTGGACCAACCAGGAGGTCAGAACTGTTGACCAAGGTCAACAGACTGACCTACCCCCCTGTAGCTCTGCGCGCCTCGTTCTTCCCCCGCTTTTGCGGATTTTTCGGGGATGCGTCTTTCATCCTTTGAGGTCGACTTCTTCTGCAAACATCTTCCTCTACCATCGCTCTTACTCGCCCTATGTTTTTCTTGGGTTGAGGATCATTGTCGCGCCAGTTGCGCGTCGATCAAGGGACCTCCTCGTCAACCCTTCAAAAAGACCCCCTTGACTTCATTCGAAAATTTGAACCGCAAACTTCACCATTTTGCCCCCCTTGGTCGTGCTGAAGGTGTCTGGAGGTGACAGCTCCGACCCCCGAGCGTCAAGGCGGCTGGACAGTGCCTGGTTGACGCGTGTTCCACACCTCCGGCGAAGCTCAGCCGTAGAGGTATTCACCCTCTGGCCCCAGGCCATCGAGGCAGTCTCTTTTCTTCTTTTTATCCCCTTCAAGTTCCTCATAAGTTTAGGACCTTTTCACCTATCTTTCCTCGTCGATTCGTCCACCCAATCACATCATTGACCACCTCGCCGGAGCGCAACTCCGGCGAGTACCCATCCAGCCGTTCACCCCATTTCTGTGCGCCACGTGATCGGGGCAATTTGCCCCAGATCATATCACTCTCTTCTTGCAGGTACCAGGAGCCCATCGAGTGCCTGGAGCAATTTTGCGAGGCAGCCGGAGGCATTTTGGGAGCCCGAGCTCCACCACCTCCTCCGACGCGCTCGGGTGGACGCCACCCCTTTTTGAAGCTCCAGGCAGCAAGAGGAGATCTGCAGGGACCATTTGGGGCCATTTTGAGGCCTTAACGACGACGACTGGAGGCCGGGGAGGTCGCGGAAGGTCGCCGTCGCCGGCCTTCTTTCGCGTTCTTCCTCCTGGTCTCGCTGCCGTTCGATCAAGAAGAACCCCCAGGCGTATCGTGGACCGTCAAATCTTGAGAGCCCAGCCACCGTCGATCTCAGCCGAGATCTGATCCCAGACGTCCACGGGCGAAGCGTCATCGAGCTCGGAGAAGCCGACACGTTGGTAAGTGAAGCGCCCCACGCCGCTGGATCGAGCCTAGCCACCAGCCGTTGGATCGCCCCCACGTGTCACAAACACCCGCTCCGTCGTTGGATCACGCGTCGAGGGTATTTTGCACCCACACCCTCGCGCATTTTGTATTTATATTTTAGTCCAGTAACTTTTATTCGTAGTTTAAATATTTTTGTAAAAATTGCAAGAAGACCCTCGTCTTACTTTATTTGCATTTAGGTCCTCTGCCACGTCACCTCACGTGACCTGTACACGTGAGGTGAGGGCATTTTGCATAGAGTACCCTCGGTCTCCGTCTCATTTCCTTTCAGTACGAAAACTTTCATATCACGTGTTATATTTTTGGAAATATTGCAAGTAATCCCCCAAGATTTTGGAATATTACTTTTTGGTCCTCGCCAAGCGCGTGCAGGTCACGCACCTTGGTGGGAAAATTGCTAGGATACCCCTGCGGGTCTTGTATTTTGTAATTGGTCCTGGAAATTGAATTTTTAGTGTAAACTTTTGTGGAAAATTACATGTTTGCCCTTGGATGTTTTAAAAGTTGCAGTTATACCCCTGTCAGGCCTGTTTGAAGTTTGGATGCTTGTTCTAATTAATTAGATTATCATCTTGCCTCCAAAAATCATCAAAATTTAGGGTTAAGCTCTTGCATGCTCGTATTTTGACGCCCTATTTTTTGTTTTGAATTTTCTTGCAATTTCATATTTATTAAAAATCAAAAACATGCTTTTTATTTACTGTCTAGCTTAGAAAATACCAAAAAATATCAAAATATCTTGAAAAATTCCAAAAAAATTCCCTAATTTCTATTTTAACCTATTTTAGTGTCAGTCCAAAAATCACTAAAAATCTCGAAAGAAAAACACTAAAAATTCAAAAACACTCAAAAACTTCAAAAAAAATCTATAAAATCAAAGAAAAATCAGAAAAATGCAAACCCAATTCCTGTTTGTTCTATACTTCATTTTCTTTATTTGAAAATTAGTGTGAAATATTTTGGTTGCTGTTTGCTAATCTTAATTCCTATTTTACTCACAGCCAGCACCTTTTTCACTGTTTTGTCTTATTTCAGTATTTAAAAATGCCAAAAACACTTTGAAAAATACCTAAAAATCACAAAAACAGTAAAAAATCCTAAAAATATCAAAAACATTTTATTTCTGAATTTTTGGATATTTTTGCATAGTTTTATACATATTTTGTCTTTTCTTTTATTACATTGTTTTAAATTCCATTATTGAAAAAGAAAAAAATATAAAATATAAAATTATAAAAATCAGAACATTAAAAATCAAAATACAAAATTAAAAATTAAAATAAATAAATAAATAAATAAAATTAAAAATTTAAAACCCACGAAAATTCCTTTGCTTGCTTGCTTAGTGTAGACATCACACACTCACTTGTGCACACTTGTTTGAATTACCTTGTTTGCTCCCTGTGTTCGAACTCTCTGCATACTTGCCCTTTACATCATTTGTGCAGAGTTAAAAATAAATTTTAACTCCACATTATTTCTAATTTATTGATCTTTAGTGTGGGTTAATTGTTGATTAAACCAGGATTTTGTAGTGGTTAAGACACCGACTGTTGACTCGCCTTGTGAGTCAATACAACCGCTCTAAAATCTGCGTTTATCAGGTACCAAAGGGGCATGTAAATGTGGTCTTTTCCTGGTCCTCTGGAGCTATGGCTACTTGATTGTAGCCCTAGAACCCATCTAAGAAGCAGAAAAATTCTTTCCTCGCTAGTCTCTCCAAGATCTGATCAATGAACGGTAGGGGGAAATGATCCTTCTTCGTCGCGGCATTCAGGCATCTGTAATCCACACAGACGCGTCACAACGTGGGTACTCGTGTCACGATCTCCTCTCCATCCTCGTTGGTGGTCGTCTGAATTCCCGACTTTTTCGGGACAACATGGATTGGGGCCACCCACTTAGAGTCGGAGATTGGGTAAATGAAACCCGCGTTGCACCATTTTTCTATCTCCTTCTTCACGACCTCTCGTAAATTTGGATTCAACCACCGTTGGAATTCACGAGAGGGTTTGGCTTCATTCTCCAAGTAGATATGGTGCGAACACAGAGCAGGATTTATCCCGTGGAGATCGGAAATGCTCCAGCCTATCGCCTTGCGGTTTTTCTCCAGGATCTCTAGACAGCGAGATTCCTGCTCCTCGGTCAATCGTGAACTGATGATGACAGGAAATTTCTTGTCCTAGCCCGCAAGGAAGGCGTATTTTAAAGTTGTGGGTAAAGGTTTGAGCTCAAGAATAGTGTGATCGTCTAAGAATTCTGGCTCAATCTGATCTGGTTCAGTGTTGGAAGTGGCTGGATCTTTCTCTGTAATAGCTGCCACCAAATTATTTGGCTCTCGAGTCGGATCGTCAAAGGTCTCCATGAAATCGGCGTAAGCCACATCCGACTCTTCATCCTCATCTTCTGATTGTCCTAAAGAGGGAAGGACTGACAAGCCCAGCTGGGCTTCTGAGTCATCGAAGATGTAGGGGGATGCAGGTTCTGAGCGGTACTCGTCTCTGAGGGCCTCGCAAACTGACTCATGCACTGGATCATCTCCTGAAGGGAGGGACTCATCGATGCTGGCTGAGTTCTGTCTCCATGGCCCAACTTTGTCAGCAGAGTCGCAGTCTGCTTCGGACAAAGAGTACTCGGTGCTGGATCCGGAATCCGGTCTCTGCCATTTGGTCTGCTTCATCTCAAGTTCTTCATCTCCTTCTGGAGTTTGGAACTGGATCTTCCCGCTCTTGTAATCAAACAAGGCCCCTACTGTCCTGAGGAAGGGCCTACCTAATATGATCTGAGAATCTCTCCAATTACGAGAGGTTTCCATATCTAGGACAGTGAAGTCCACCATGTATTCTTGCCCCTCAACATTGATCACAACATTCCTCAATTCTCCTTGGGACCTCTTGGTTGATTTATCAGCGAACTGCAGGAGGGCTCTAGATTTCCTAAGAGGTCCGAGATTAAGCCGCTCGTAGAGGGCTGTAGGCATTAGGTTAATTGAGGAACCATTGTCCAGGAGAGTGCGAGCAAACGCGATGTCATCAACATGACTCACTACATAGTGTGCACCCATGTCTCTTCGTTTCCTTGGAATTGAGTTCTTTATTGCACAAGTCGTGGCTACTGATAGAACGTGTTTCTCAACACGGCTCTTGGTCTTCCTGCTAACCCTAGTATGTGTGCATCTCACCTTAAGGTATTTCCGAAATGCAGGAGTCATTTCCATGTACTTGTCAAAGGGGATTGTGACCTTGATATATTTGTTGCAGAATTCAGCCATCTCAGGGTCATCTTTTTGGATTTTTTTGATTTTCTTCTTTCCACCCGTAAGAGCTCGGGGGAAAGGGATCAGTTACAAGAGTAGACTCACAACGTCACCCAAGGCTCCAGTCCAAGAGACTCTCCTAAGGACCTGATCCTCAACACTAGGGAATAAACCATTTCTTGCATCCAATTCACCGTCTCTTTAGCTGTCAGACTTAAAAGTGTAGATGGAAGGCCAGTTGATGGAGGGCATAGGATTGTGTCATTTCTTCTCTCCCTCTCGTTGGAATAAGTATCCTCTCAAGAGCCTTATTACGCAACGCATATTTTTGGTGTTGATCAGTGCGTCCGTCAAGAGAAGTTGGAGCCGTGTGCACTTTGTTTTCCTAGGAGTACATCGGGGTGTGTCTTTTTTGAGTATCTATTATACCTTCTACACCCAGACTTGTAGCATTTACGATGCAGAGCCCTTTTTTGGTGCAAGCCTGACTCCAGGTCCTAATAGCGATGGTCCAAGTGGACACTTTTGAAATGGTTGGGAGCGCTCACCTTTGGTGGAAGCTCTTTTGATAATTGACTTTGTGGAATGAGAGCTTTTCTTTGACATTTCATTGCTTTGTAGTATTTTTGGCTAGCTCCACTGCTTTTACCAAGAGTTGGCGCACATTGATCAACATTTTTTTATTTTATCACACCCTGGCACATAGGTAAATGTCAAGAGATAGTACAAGAACCATGTTCTCATACTGGCTAAAGATGCTGATACACAGGTTTCATGAAGCCTTCATTTATTTTATCCCATCCTCGAGCATCATCAAATCAAGTCCAAACTCAAATCCCTCATCCCAGTTCCTCAAGTGAAATTTCAACTCATCTCATCATAACTGCAGTCGTATATGTGAGGTGCCGATCATATTCTTAAGGTAGAGACTAAGCATGCAATATAGCATCCAAATCTTTCAAACTAGGGAAATATGAATAATTAAGTCCAAGACCCTAATGACTAAGGCTGGTTAACTCAAAATCTCAAGTCCTCATAAACCAAGTGTTCTTGAACATCACTAGTCTTGTGTGAAAGTGAATTGTGTCAGGGATTAAACCAACTTATTAGTTAGTTTTTTTATGATTTTTTTAAGTTTTAGAAAAGGTTTTTTTTCAAAAAGTTTTTTTTTCACAAAGTTTTTTTTACAAACAAAGGCAAAGAAGAGATTTTTTTGTTAGAATAAGTTTTGTTCTTTTTTTTCAGGAGTTTTTTTTAGAAACAAAGGAAAAGAAGAAAGTTTTTTTAAGAAGTTTTGCTCTCTTTTCTGAAAATGATAAGTAAATAAGAAAGGACTTCTCTCTTTTTTTGAAAAGATTTTTTTAAAGCAAATAAGGATTTTCTTGAAAAAATAGTTTTTTTAAAGTTTTTTAAGGACTTTTTTTATTTTAAAAAAGTTTTTTTACCCACCCCATAATTATTGTATAATATATACAAAAATACGTGAAAGTACGAGCTATGGATAAAGTATATATGTAATATATACACGCGCCCCTATACTTAGCATGCGCTATGTCCTCGGAGCACAAGAAGCGAGAAAAAAAGACATAGCTCGTGCTAAGCGTAGGTTGGCTAAAATAATAAATAGTATAGAAGTCGATCCGCCCTCCTGTACTTAGGCTCTAGTCAGCCTAAGTGTAGAAGAAGAGCAAAAATGGGGCGGACGAGGTCAAGAGGAGAAATGGATGAGTATATACACATGGTGGGCATCGGCTCCCTCTATACTTAGGCTCTTGGTAAGCCTAAGTATAGGACAAGAGTAAGTGTGAGAACCGATGTGATCTGGAAAATATACAAAGAATGGAGAATGTACAAGAAGAATGAATCTTCTAAGATGCTGAATCTTGATGCTGCATCTTCATGAAGAGTAATAAGATGTATCTGATATATGCTCGCTCTGCATGAAGTTGCTGACCTCGACTTGGACTAACCGCTCTTTTGAATCAACAAAATGCTTCAACAATTGTCCGTTTACCACATGAGACTGTGCACCATCTGTGAGATTATCTATCTCTACACTTCCATTCTCGTGCACTTTCTTAACAACAAAGGGACCCGTCCATTCAGATTTGAGCTTCCCATGGAACATCTTCAACCTGGCATTGAACAACCATACCTTTTGTCCAAGGAAAGTCTTTGCACCTAATGTGCTGATCATGCCATCTTTTCACTTTGTCCTTATAAATCAAACTCTTGTCATATGCCCTGTTTCGGATTTCCACGAGCTCGTTCAAGTTCAAGTCTCCACAAAGATTCCCTAGGTGACAACTCCAATTAATCTTCTTAATTGCCCATTCAGATTTATGAATCAACTCTGCGGGCAAATGGCATGGCTTGCCATAGAACTTGGTCCAAGAGCTGAGACCAGTTCTTCATATCGGGACGAATCAATTTCTGCAAAATACTCTTCACCGCTCTATTCGAAACCTCTGCCATGTCGTTGGACTGTGGGTGGTAAGGACTAGTAACTCTATGCTCAAATCCATAGTCCTTAGTTAAAGATCTCATATCTCGGTTCACAAAATGGCTACCCCCATCAAATATCAAAACTTTTGGCATCCCGAACCTAGCAATTATATGGTCTCTCACAAACTTACAGATAGTCTTGTTGTGTGTGGTTCGGGTTGGGATAACCTCCACCCACCTGGATAAATAATCAACCAACAACAAAATGTACTCATGTCCTTGGCTGCTGGGAAAGGGACCCATAAAATCTATACCCCATACATCAAAAACATCACAAATAATCATCCGTTGCATGGGCATCTCATCTCTCTGTCCAACTGTCCCTCCCATCCTTTAACAAATCGGGCACGACCGCACAAAATCAATAGCATCTCTAAACAAGGTCAGCCAATGCAATCCACATTGAAGTACTTTGTGAGCGGTTCTCTTTCCCGAATGGTGTCCTCTAGCCTCAAGTGAATGACAATATGTGAGGACACTCTGGTATTCCTCCTGAGGAATACACCGTCTCCAAACGCAATCCGGTCCTGCGAAGAAAAGGAAAGGATCGTCCCAGTGGTATCTCCTCGAATCAAACTTCAGTCGATCAATGCTGCTCCTAGTCCAACCATGGGGAACCTGCTTGGAGACAAGATAGTTCACCATGTTGGCATACCACGGGAGTGAGTCAATAACACAAATTGACTCATCTGGAAAGGTCTCTCTAATCTGCTCATAATCAGGAGAATCCTTAAGTTCAATCCGAGAAAGATGATCAGCCACTACATTCTTCACTCCAGGTTAATCCTTTATCTCCAAATCAAATTCCTGGAGGAGTAAAATCCACCTAAGAAGGCATGCCTTCGCGTCCTTCTTTTCCATTAAATATCGAATGGATGTATGATCGGTATAGATTGTCACCTTAGAGCCCAAAATATATGATCTGAACTTCTCGAGGGCCCATACTACCGCGAGAATTTCCTTTTCAGTCACTGTATAATTTTTCTGTGTAGGATCCAATACTTTGCTCGCATAGTGGATCGCAAACGGAATCCCTTCTCGTTGTTGTCCTAACACAACTGCTATTGCGAAATCTGAAGCTTCGGTCACGATCTCAAAGGGGAGAGACCAGTCAGGAGCTTGTAGGATAGGCGAGGCAAAAATCTTCCTCTTCAAGAGCTCAAAGGCCTCCAGACACCTGTGATCTACAACGAACTCTGTGTCTTTCCCTAAGAGTTCAGTCAATGGGCGGGCGATCTTTGAAAAATCATGAATGAATCTTCTATAGAATCCAACATGCCCTAAGAATGACCGTACTGACTTCATGTTGGTAGGTGGATCGAGTTTCTTGATCACCTCCACCTTGGCAGGGTCGACCTCCATTCCCCTTTTGGAGATGACATGCCTCAACATGATACCCTCTGTCACCATCAAGTGACTCTTCTCCCAGGAGAGTACAAGATTCACCTTTCTACACCTCGTGAGGACTCGGTCCAAGTGCGCTAAACATGTAGCAAAAGAATCACCGTGGACCGAGAAGTCATCCATGAACACTTCCAGGAAATCTCCCACCATCTCGGCAAATATGGCTATCATGCACCGCTGAAATGTGCCCGGGGCATTGCAGAGACCGAATGGCATGCGCCTGAAAGTATAAGTACCGAATGGACATGTGAATGTGGTCTTTTCCTGGTCCTCAGGGGCTATGGCCACCTGGTTGTAGCCTGAGTACCCGTCAAGAAAACAGAAGAACTCTTTCCCTGCTAGTCTCTCCAAGATCTGATCAATAAAAGGTAAGGGAAAGTGATCTTTCTTGGTCGCAGAATTCAGGCGTCTGTAGTCAACACAGAAACGCCACGACGTAGGTACTCGTGTCGCGATCTCTACCCCCTCCTCGTTGGTGTCTATCTAAATTCCCGACTTCTTCGGGACAACATGAAGTGGGGCCACCCACTTGGAGTCAGAAATAGGGTATATAAACCTTTCTTTGCACCATTTCTCAATCTATTTCTTTACCACTTCCTGTAGATTGGGGTTAAGTATCCTTTGGAACTCACGGGAAGGTATCACATTATCCTCAGTAAAAATGTGGTGCGAGCAGACAGCGGGGTTGATCCCTATGAGATCCGACACTGTCCAGCCTATTGCTTTGTGGTTCCTCTCTAAGACTTCTAACAACCTAGACTCATGTTCTAAAGTCAAGTCTGAGCTAATGATGACAGGATATCTCTCTTTGGGTCCCGCAAGAAAGGCGTACTTGAGTGTAGGAGGTAGTGATTTCAGTTCTGGCAATGTGGTATCATCAATCAAATCTGGCTGAACTGGATCTGAATCTGGTTCCGTGATGCATGAAGGTGGGATAAGCTGAGTAGTACTCGCCACCAAATCAGAAGTATCAGGAGTCGAATCGCCAAAGAAACGTGGTAGTTCGGCCAAAGCCGCGTCCGACTCATCATCTATGTTCCATGATCGTTCCGAAGGGGATGGAACTGACGGATCCAGATGGATCTCTATGTCATCATGGGGATAGGTAGATGCATCTCCCACAAGATCAGACAACACCTGGCAAACTGCATCATCCACTATGCCCTTTCCAGATGAAAGGGACTCGCTCTGTCCTGAAGGAATCTGTCCCAAATCCCAACTGTGCTAATCATACTGCAATCTGCCTCTGAAGATGAGTACTCTGTGCTACTCTCTGAATCGGGTCGCTGACACTTGGTTTGCTTCATCTCAAGGTTCACTTCTCCGCCTGGAGAACAGAACTTCATCATTCACGTACCATAATCAAAAGCTGCGCCTGTGGTCCTAAGGAAGGGCCGTCCGAGAATGATATGAGATTCTCTCCAATGATTGGGGGTCTCCATGTCCAAGACTGTGAAATCAACCTGATAGTTATGCCCCTCAATCGAGATAACGACATTCTTCACTTCTCCCTTAGGTCTCTTCACTGAACGATCTGCGAATTGGAGTAAAGCTCTAGATTTGCGAAGTGGCCCCAACTCCAATTTCTGATATAATGCTAAGGGAAGTAAGTTGATTGAAGAACCATTATCTAAGAGTGTGTGTGCAAACGCAATGTTGTCAATACGACTCTCCACATAGTGAGCACCCATGTCTCTCTTTTTCCTTGTCAAAGTCTGATTCTTGAGACAATAGGTTGTGGCTACTGATAAGACATGTGTCTTTATATTTCGGTTATCTTTCTTCCTACTAACCCTTGTAGGTGTGCATCTCACCTTAAGGTATTTTTGGAATGCAGGATAATTAGCCACATACTCATCAAATGGCACATTAACTGTGATGTTCTCTTTACAAAACCATGCCATATTGGGGTCATATTTCTGAATCTTTTTGATACACTTTCCTGCCGTAAGAGCCCCGGGAAAAGGGATGGAAGCTAGAGAAACAGAAGATGAAGAGTCTGAATCATGAATTGAAAGATCATTCTTAGCATTAACTGAAACAGAGTTCTTGATACATGAATCTTTTTGATGCAACATGGAATCTAAATCTAGACTATCTACTAAAGGTTGTGGAATAGAAGCTGGAGTGGTATCCGCCACAACCGGAGATGCAAGGTCCTCCGTAGACTTAGAAGAATATCCATGTTGATGATGCTGCATACGTGCTCTCCTCCTCCTCTCGGCTCCCTGAGTAGAACTCCTCGAATGATGCTGATGGGGATCTGAAATATGATGCCTCTCCTCCTCGTCCTCTAAAGACTCCTCAGGTAGAGCTCCAGGGATGCCCCACCTCGTATCCCTCGCCTGGTCAGGTACGGTCATGATCCTTCCGCTCCTGAGTGACATGTGGTTAGCCTTGTCACACGAAAGAATCTCATGTTCAGATCTAGGAGATGTTTAATAGTATACCTGACCAAAATGCTGCTGAGAACTAGAACGGTTCACGCTATTGGGGTTAGCCTGAACTTGGGTTGGGATAGAGTTAGAGGGTGCAGTCTGCTCGTCTCGCCATCTGGACAGGCGGTTGACATCCACCCTTAAGTCACGAATCTCGTTCCTGTAGGAACGTAGCTCGTCGAGTATCTGCTGCTGTATATCCACAGGACTAGACGAAGAAGTAAGTGGATAAGACTGGGAAGAAGAACGGGAAGACTGGCCCTGCTGGCCAGAGTACTGCCTCTACTGCTGCTGCTGGGGTTGCGGGCCCTGCTGGCCCATCTGGTAATGGCCCTATCGGCCATACTGCTGGTACTACTGCCGTTGCTGCCAGGGTGGCTGGAATCCAGAGCTCTGTTGTGAAGGAGGTGGTGCGGAGGTGAATGCGGTGTTGTGAAAGGTCGGGGGACGACGGTAGGTTTGTCGGTCTCCCGTACTTCCATGCCTGGCAGGGTCATGAGTATACCATACTCCATTGACCTCCCAAACAGGTGGAGGCTCCTCCTGAACTATCTCTGCTAATGGAGGTGGCTGCTGGAAAGAGTGGGTGTAGGATTGGTCTTGCTCCCACGGCTGAGGTTTCCCTGACATTAACTGCTCCTGAACATGGTGAACTCGGTATACGAGAGAAGAGGGTGTAGTCACGGTAGGTATCTTTATCTTAGATACCCTATCAGTCAACTCCTCCATTTGTTTTGGGATCTTGGAGACGCTCCGGTCCAATTCATCAATTCTCCTGTCAATCCTCTCGACTACAGTAAGCTTGTCAGCAAGGAGTCCCATGCTAGGGATCATGTCCTGAGAGAGATTGACTACAGCTGATTTTCCCCCTCCAGATGAGAGTGAACTGGGGGATGGTGTATAGGCCCTGCTGGCCATCTGTGAGCAGCTAGTTTCAGCCATCTGTTCGAATACCCTCCAGACGGTATCCGCTCCTCGTGATGTATAGCTGCCTCCATAGGCAGGGCTCACTAAACCCTGCATCTCAAGGTTGAGACTAGTGAAAAATGACTGGACCAAGATGTTATCATCTAGTCCATGACAGGGACACTTCTGCAGGATATCCTTGAATCTTTCCCAAGCATCACAAAAAGCTTCATGGGGTAATTAGGAAAAACTCGTAATACGTGTCCTCATCATGTTAGTTCTACTCAACGGATATAACTTCTTTAGAAATAGGTCCTTGAACTGAGCATAAGTAGTGACTGTAACTCCCAAGTTCTTTACCCAGTAGTCGGCTTCTCCACCCAAGGAAAATGGAAGGGCTTTGAGCCTAATATAATCCTGGCTAACATTATTGAGACTTGAGGTTAGCACAGATGAGCTCAAAGTCCCTTAGGAATGCATATGGCTCCTCAGAAGCATTCCCATCAAAGTGCGGCAGCAGGTTCAGAAAATGCGGCTTCAACTCAAAATCAACAGGTGGTTCGGCCGGACTCAAGTAATTTCGAATTTGGTATTATCTGGGATTATATGCCGCATCCATAGGTGGTTCGACCCCAACATTTAGTTGTCCTAACTGATCTCTCAATAATGTGTGTTGTTGCTCAAATGCGGCTAATCTGGCAAGTATCATTCTCATTGGGTCTTCATGGTTCTCTTCTTCATCTTCTTTCTTCTTTGGAGGCATTTTTCTTGTGTCTTCTTTAGGTCCTGAATCAGCAATGTGTTCTGGATTAGAAGAGGATTTTTGAATCATGATATTCTCATCGAGGCGAAGATCTTCCTCGGTGAGGTGGGAAGAGAGAAAGGGAATGGTTTGAGAGTAACCATCCCGAGAGTGGGTGATCTTGGGCTCAAGAGGGTCATGAGTCCAGGTTGGTCCAAGTTACGCGTGGACTTGTGAAGACATACTTCTTGGCAGGTTCAACGGGAGATTCGCAAAGTCGGAATAAATATCCCCCAATCAGTCATCTTCGATGTCAAAAGAACTGATTAGATCACAATATTCAATGAGGCACTAGTTCTACGATGCACGTAAATGTGCGGAGTAAACTCACACAATACAAACACAATCCAAACCCTCAGTTTCACCAACTCAACACGTGATGGCCGTAAGAGTTCGGTCGAATTATCTTGTCAATTTTAGTTGATGAGAAATACAATCTTGGAAAGATTAACAAGCTGTTACGTGCCCGTATTTTCCTACGGACTGGCCCGGTTCTTACGACTAGTTTGGCCTACTTTAAGCCAGTATAGGAGTAAGTAAAAGCCGAAGCTCGTTCCTTGAGGACTAAAGCGCCCTCTAAACCTCCCACTCTGCTAAGGAAGTCCGGACCGTATAAATACGGCTACCCGTATTCCTCACTGAAAAGTAGCTAATCGCCTGAAAATAAAGAACCAGTAGTAAGTAAGAAATCCTGGATTGGCTCTATCCTAGGGTCGTCTCTCTCTCACTTGCAAGTAAAATAAACAATGAGGGCTTTATGCACTTGAGAACAAGGGTTCTTTTTATTCCAATTATTTTAAATCGACCTGCTCAATTCAGTCCCAATTTTAGAGTTAGGTTATCACTTGAAATTTATATGAACACACAAGGACGTCTACCGTTCAGTCCCAATTTCCTTTTGACCTTAAATTGTAAAACAAGAGGGGAATCGGAAATCGGAATGCAAACAAGAAATTATGATGCATGCTCAGAAGAAGGTATACTTACAGTGAATCCCAACATTCTCCATGCATTATGCAAAACTGAATTTGTAAATATTACACTAAATGCATGCAGATCGAGAAAACCGCACCTAAACAGTATACTATTAGCGGGGAAGAATTGATTTGATTTTGAGCTAAGTAGTACGTGTCTATGTGCGTCTCATTATGAATCTTATAAGATATGTGAATCTTCTAAGATATGTATGGCCTAAATTACGATGGGCACAAAAAAATATGATGTTAAACTACCGTGTGCCTAATCCTTAATTCGCCACTCAAGTCGAGCCCCACCCTCACCGGAGAGTGAAACAAGTCTCGACACACCACAAATAAAGTCCAAGTCCTTTTTACATGCTCGAGCTCTCAAACAAGAGCCTCTATAAATGAGCAAGCTACCTAAATAATTACAACAATTTACAAAATTTCTCTCGAAGATAAATTAGATCTCCTCGCTCTTCAATAGTCGGCATGCGTTGCGTCCGTCGACCTCCGATGCACTCCAAGTCCACCGGACCATCGTAAGGAAAATAGGATTTATATTAGAGAGATAAATAACAAAATATATACAAAAATATTGAAGAGAAATAATGGAGAAGAAAAATGGACTAGATACAAGGTGGCTTGGGGGTCAGACTACCCGAGTAAATGAAATCTAAATCCATTTTTTTAAATTAATCCCTAAGCCGTTTGCCTCCCCGGCAACGACGCCATCTGACGAGTCGCTGAATACAATATTTAATTCGGGTTCATTGTAATACGTGTACTTAGCGATTCAGTCAGAACCGAGAGAAGATCTCCGTGAAGAGTGTCTCGGCTTTAATTTATATCCCGGGCAAGTCTGGGGTCGAACTCAGGGAGGCAAAGGAACAACTTCAGGGGTAATTTGAAAATTAAGTTTTAGATTTCCAATGTGGTTTTTTTATAATTTTTTTATGCAAGAACAAATGCGAATGCATAATGCGGGTGAATTAAGACTCTAAGAAAACACACAAGGCCAAATTAATTTTAATATCAAATCAGTTCAATTAAGCCAAATTATATTTTTCCTATAATCTAATCCAGTGATGAATGCAAAACATATTTTTTTAGAATTTTCAGGGTTAAGATGCAACAATTAAAAATGCGCACTTTTTATGGGTTTTTTCGCAATTTTTCACACAAACAGTAATCACAAATGATGAAAAATTTACTGGAATGAAAACATGATGCAAGGAAGCTATAGTAATATTTTTGGAATTTTTTGACAAAATATGAATTTTTTATGTATTTTTTAGTGAAAACATAGCAACAGTGAGTAATTAATTCCTAATTAATCCACAATATCAAATTAATGAGAGTGCGACCTATCCCAAAAAGGAATTTTCATATAGAATCCAGGAGACTTGAAATTTTGCAAAAATGATGACGTGGATTTAATTAAAAATCAAATACTAAAATCACTCTACAATTTATTTCTGGCACAAGACATCTCCACTTTGGATGAAATTTGGATAGTTCTCAATCACATATCAAGGCATCATTCCTAATTTTTGTGGAATTTTTAGAGCAACAGTGAGTAAGATATGAAATTAAGTGCTCAATTCGGGTAAAATATGCAATATTTTAGTTGAACTATTTTAATTAATTCACAATATCTCACAAAAATACAAATAGTTTTTCAGATGGTAAACAATAAGCTGCTCAACACAATGCTATTTTTCTTTAAATAAAAGGATGCCAAAATGAGGTCCAAATTAAAAAGACAACACATGGGTGTCTTTGCAAATACGGAAACTAAAAATACAAAGCAACTTATGTACAGGGACGGAATTGCAATTACAGAAACATGAGAAATAAAAGAAGCAATTTTTACAAATAAAAAATAAGGAAAAGAGGATGTTCTTCTTCCTTGGTTCCCAAGTTGGGGAGAACCCAACAAGGGAAAGGGGCGGCGGTGGCAGCGAAGCGGCACAACGGAGGCGAGGAGGTGTCGCGGGTGGCCTGGAGAGGGCTGGCGGAGGGGGCGGCGCGGAGGCCCGCGACGATGGGCGCAGGGAGGTGCGGCAACCGGAGGCTTGGACGGGCTGGCGGTGGAGAAGGGGGGGAGGGGCGGCGGGCGGCACAACGCCTGCTGCTCCTTCCATTTTTTTTATATTTTATATTTTATTCTTTTTTTCTGATGTAATAATAATAAAAAGAACCTTTTTGTTTTAATTTTTGTATAATTTTTTTAAATTTTCTTTAAACAGGAAATATGATAAAAAAAAATATAAGGTGGGTTGGTGGTGCTGAGGATGATGAACTAAACAAATGAAGGATTTTGGGGGGTGAATTTGATGTGATATAAAAAATTTGCAAAACTAACAAGCTGATTAAATGAGACGAAAAATTACCTACGATGGGCACGGTCGCCTATGGTGTGCTCACGTGAGCACGATCTTCGGTCGAATAGCCGGCGTACGATGAGCTCGATCAGCGTGCGGTTGTGGTTGCGATGTTGGCCGAAAAGCCAACGGATCTCACCGGAGAGAGGGTTGTCGTCGCTCGACCGCGGTTGCGTCGATGTCACCGATTCAACTCTGGGAACTAGGCTCTCCTCACATAAAGATGTATCAAGTGCAAATTGAGGAGGATGGAATGTATATAAAGATGATGAAATGAGAAGTTATTAAAATGGTGGGAGGTTATTTTATTAATGGAGTTGAATGGGAGGTTTAAAAAATGGTGGGGTTGAATGGAGGTTGGTGATGGAATGGAGTTGAATGGTGGTTATTGTAGACAATGTAAAATAAATAATAAAATAAATAATGATATAAAGTAGGCTACTTTAAATAAAACAAAAATAAAGAAGGAAAAATAGTGGTGAATTTACAAGTGAATACATACAACATGTGCATTTTTTTTGCTTTTCTAATATGTATTTTTTGTCTTTTTGATAAGAGATATTTACAACAGAAAAATATTATAAAATAATATAATTAAAATACAACACAACAATGATTTTTTTTGAGAAAGATAAAATAAAAAATGAGGAAAAAATGAATATGTACAAAAATATACAATGTACATCCAGGTCCCAAAACTCAACTTTTGCAAATGAGCTCCGATTTTAATGAAACCACCTCCGTTGGATAGATAATTTTCTAACTTGAACTTTAAAAGTGAGTTTGTGAATTTGGAGTTCATACGGAGCGGGAATTTGGCTTGGAAGTTGGTCTCTACGGCTTTTTCCTTTTGGGATCTAGGATCATTTATTTGAGGTGAAATTTGTTTTGTATTTTTGTATTTTTATATACTTTGTTACGAACAGGTTAGAGAAAGAATTAGCCAAAAAGGAGTTGAAATGAAATTATTTAAAATACATGAAGTTTTGGGCAATTCACATGTATAAAACTCCTTTATTTTTGCGGCTTTTTATGTGTAATTTATTTTGTACAATCTAATATACAATAATTAGTGTGTCTTATTTACAAGAGTCATTTTGTTAATTTAATGATTTTATGTACATTTATTTGAGACTTTACTCAGGGATTTTGCTAAGATCAAGATATTGCGATGATGAATCGCGGATTCATCAACCATGCATGGAATTTGATCGGGTCCCAATACCTCATGAATGAGCTCATGTCTTCTGGTTCATAAGTAAACATGTATGATCCCTTTGAGAGATCGTAGTACTCATATGCCCTTACATGCACACCAGCTCGCCGGTGTATAGACCTTGGTTATGTCATCAACCTATTCGTCTGCCAAATGTACACACTCAGACATATAGTAACACATCTATCTCTGGTCAGAGGATGTGTGCCTATATTGAGACAACATTCAATATACGACTTAGGTTATCTCGATCTCGTTAAGTCAACCCTTTGACCTAACAAATCAGACACCTCCAAATCACTATTCCCATGCAGAGGACCTGCATTAAGAGGTCGGTCAGATATCAGCCTTAATGAGAAAGGATTACCATCTCCTACTCAGGCTGGAGATCATCTCTTAATAATCACTTGACGGTGCTTGATGAGTCCTCTATCTAACTCCTTAGATATTCATCCAAGCACCATCCTCTATGAATGAATCAACAGATGTATGGTTATCAAGACGACCATGGTACATGACCCTAATTGTACAAGGGACCTTATAGTGCATTCATTCATTTAATCTCAGAAAGGGAGTGAAACAATCAATAACTTTTATTGATAAATCATATATATTACAATAACATTTATTGTAAGAATGGTTCACCTGGGCTCACATGGCTAACATGGTCATCCTCCAGATCTTTTCCCCTTCTTCTCATTTCTCCCCCTTTCGATTGTAAACACATCGCGACAGACCTGAGAAGGAAATACTTGACTTCTCGAGGACAAGTAACTGGGAGGGGGTTTGTAAGTTAGTCCTACATTCTTGATGGGGAGAGATAAAACCTTTCACACACATGATACAGTTGTTCAATGTTCATGGGATATACTTTGGGAAAAGGATTGATCTAAGATGACTTCTGAGTCTAATTTATTTCAATGATAATGATATGTAAAACTTGAGTGCCGTTGATTTTAAAATCCTAAGTCTCATAGAAGTTCCTCCATACTATTAATCCAAAGGTCGAATCTAGCTCCATTTTCACCTTTTATTCATGACTTTCGTATAGAACCCAAAATCATTTCATTTTTGCATTTCATTCTAGGTGCTTGGGGACAAGCAATGTTTAAGCATAGGGGGTTGATGAATCTGTGATTCATCATACTAAAAGATGAAAATGGAGCTTCGTTCTCAAGTAATCAGTTGTATTTCATCATTTATTTTGCATTTGTATCATTCATGCACGTAAAATTAATATTTGCATTTTAGCACGCACAATTGCATGCATAATCATCTTCACATTTGTACCTATTTTCATGCATTTTTATATACTTCATGCTAACTCATATTGACCTAAAACCACCTACATTGTTACATACTACTTACAAGATTAAAGGAAAAATACAAAAAAATTACCAACTCAAAAAATTGGCCCGTGAGACAAAATCTCAATTTCAGACTAGATATACTAAGACACACATATCTTCCTCATAAAATGTCCGATTTAGGTATACTCACTTTTAAAGTAATGCATATTCAATGACCTCCAAAACAAGACCAATTTCATAAAAATCGGAGCTCGTATGTGAAAGTTGGGTTTTGGGCCTCTTTTGCACATTTTGTGTTTTAGCGATTTCTGACTTAATATTTTATATCCATAATTAACCATTTTTCTTTCATTTATTTTTCATCTATATTATTTGATGAAAGTTTTAATAAAATACACAAATATACAAATCCAAATTAAGATTGAAATCAAAGAAACCGATCAAGTCCGAGTGTCATTTGTGAGGCTCTTGCTCCCTTCATAAAAGTTGTAGATCTCATTGAGACAAGCAATTTATACGTTGAGAACTTTTTGATCTGAGTTGGTATTCTATTTCTTTCATATTTATCGTATATTTTATTCCTTGAATTTTTTTGGAAATGACACGTTCAAAAATATCACCCCTTTTTTATTTCAATTTATTAAAAAATATAATAAAATAATAAAATAAAAAATAAAAAATCACTCTCACCTCACGCACCATGCACGTGAGGCCCCTTTCCTTTTCTCCCCGTTGCGCAACCTCCGCCCACCTTTCGCGCAACGACCAGGACGCTACTCGCCAACGCCGCTCCCTTATCCTCTCCGGCCACTCAACAACCTTATGCCTTATCCCCTCTCTTCATCTCTTATATAAACTCATTACCATCGACAGTTCGAATCATCCGCCATATCCAGTAAGAGGGAGAGTTCAAAGGAAGGGTGGTGATAACCCCTCCCTTCGTGGCGACGATTTCCTCCAAGCGTGATCATCAAGTTTCCTCCTTCGCCAAGGAGACGAGGCGACGATGAGAAGAGGTCTTTGATCCTCCAAAAACTCAGTTGTCAACCTCTACTTTCTCTCCTTTCTCTTCTTTCCTCTGTTTAACCATGTATCCTCTGTTTCCATCGCGCACACTCTCACCCCTCCACACCCTCGGCCACCAACTCCACCGTACACTGGTCGTACCTCGGCCTTTCTTGAGGGCTGCTCTACCATCCGTGTGACCACCTCCACAGTTGACACATGAGCTGTCAACCCTCGCACCAGCAGATCGTCTTCATCCACACTCGACGCCAATCCGTGAGTCTTATCCCTCCCTCCGCTCGCACATACACCACCACCTTTAGCAGTGCCACTGCATCTCGTCCTCCTCTAGGCACTGCCAACTGCGGTGCGATCCCTCCTCGACGCAGCAGCTGCCACGTACCCTGCTTCCCTTCTGCCTGGAGCATTCAGCCCGACCTTACTTCAGCGCCATCCTCCATCTCCAGAACGTAGTCGCTCCATCTTCCATTGCTCCGACCAGCAACCCTGTGACGACAGCTCCAGCCTCCCTCAGAGTTCATGTGCACCTTCACAGCAACAGAGGATCCGCGAGTCCGTCGGCGTCCACGTGCAACTGCTTCCCGCCCCCACGTAGAGCAACAACTTACCGCCATGTGTGGACTTCTCTGCTCTTGCTCGTGCGCCCCTCACTGAGCGACCGCCTCCATCCGACCTTCTCCCCATGCCCATGGGACTCGTCGACCTCCGTGACGAGTCCGGATAAACCTCTTTAAAAGATGTTTTTAATCTTAGTGTGTGAAAATGAAAATGTGTCGTTCGTTGTAGGTGGCGATCGGAATCAGTCAAGAAATAACCACAAAATATTAATCAATTCCAATCAAGTGGTTTTATGTTTATTTTACTTGGGCAAGTCCCAAGGTCGATCACAAGGAGGCAAAGGAAAAACCTAGACTTGTGTCTATCCAATTTCGTGTTCGGTTTTCGAGGCGGTCTATTTTTGGAATTTTTGATGCAAATAAGAGATGCAAAATGCAATGTTGGCCTATTTTAGGGACTAAAATAACAGATATGTTAAACGATGTCCGAAAAATACAAAACTTGGCCATAATGTAGATTATGATGAAATGAATGCACTGCAATTTTTTTTGGAATTTTTCGATGCAAAATGAATTTTTTTTATAAATTTTTAAATGCAAACAAAATGATTTTCAATATTTAATTATGATAAATAGTAAACCTACTTATCTTCAAGGGATAAAATTATCCAAGATCTATCACTAGGTGATGGATCTCAGAAAAATCCTAAACCTCAAAAATGTGGGGTTGAATACCCATTAAAAATTAAATACTGAAATATGTAAAATGATTTTTACAAGGCTAATTATGCAGGCAAATACAAATCTTTTTGGGCACAATGTTAAGCACAATAATCTCTACAATATGTGATTTTTCAGGGATTTTTAGAGCAACAATTAATCAACTATGAATTTCAGAGCATAAAGTGGGCAAAATATGTAAATTATCACCAAACAATTAATTATTAATTAAGCACTTATTATGAAAATATCCATACTATGTCAATGCGTAAAGAATTAAAAGATGAACATCATGCTATTTTTTTGAATGATAAATAATGTCTAGAAGAGGTTCAGAACAGAGGGAGAACATAGGGGTGTAAATGCAGTAATTATAAATACAATAAATAAAAATATGCAGACAGGGACCTAGTGGTAATTACCTATACTTCTGGGGGTTGATATGCAAATTTCCCAAGGGAGCACGTGCTTTGGGTTTCTGGACTTCTGCGCAATTTGAGAGACTCCGGGGGTGATCCTTGCAATTTACCCACAGGTCACATGTTGCGCACGTGACCTTGGGCTGACGTCAGCGCTGACGTTCCCCACGCACGCGCCTGGCGCGTGCTGGGGCCTTGGGCTTCCGGCCCGGTCCTGGCGGTGTGGCGAGGCGGAGGAGAGGCTCCGGTCGTCCTCTCAGGCGGAGTTCGGCTTTTCCCGGTGGAGCGAAGGCGACGGAGGGGCGCCTGTACGCGGGCCTTTCGCTGGTGGTGCTCCGGTGGCTGTTGAAGCTGGCGGTGGCGTGAAGTCGGTGAAGAAGGCAGCAGTCGATGGAGGATTTGGCGGCGTAGTCGAGGCGGTCGATGGAGTAGCGGAGGCGATGGCGGTTGGCAGAGAAGATGAATGGACGATGGTAGGTGAAGGTATCGTCGTTGTCGAAGAAGACGGCGGAGAGGCGTTGTCGGTGGAGCTCGATGGTCGTAGGCTCGACGGGGATGAACCCGGAGCGAAGCAGCAACGGCGATGATGTCGTCGTGGGCTGTAACGGGTCCTGCTGGACTCGGACCTCGCCGAGGAGGATGAGGAGATGGCGTTGTCACCGCCGCTCCTCCCTTACACGTAAATCGGTGGATGCAGGGATAGGTGGGGCTCGGAGTGCTTAAATAGGAGAGGGAGGCGGAGGTTGCGGAGGGCGTTGTGCCGGTGCGGGATATGCGGAGAAGTCGCGGGGCAGTTGGCGGCGAGGCGTCGGAGGTTGCGAGGTTTACGGGGGCGGGAGGTTGAACATGATGAGCAGTGGTCGTCCGATCGGCCGAGATCGGACGGCCACAATGCCAACACGTGGCGGGCATAAGGCTGAAGGGCGCGGGACGCACGTGCAGTGCGCGTGCGGGAGTGGCATGTGCGCTGCACGTGCGCGGATTTTATATTTTTTAATTTTTTATTATATTTTTTTAAATAAAAACGATAAAAATAAAGGCTAAAAAACGCTGACACGTGGCGGCACCAGGTGCTGCCACGTGTCAGCATCACAAAATTTGAAAATAATTTTTTTTGTAAAATCAAAAGGAAATAGCAAACGACCTCGGATCGAAAAAGTTCCTTCACGAAAAATGCTCGTCTCGACGAGATCTACAACTTTCATGAGGACATCAAAACCAAAATCGGTCAAATGTAGAAAGTGATTTTTTGGGGTATCCCATTCGGATTCATGCCAGGTCGCTCAACTATTGAAGCCATCCATTTGCTGAGGAGAACAATGGAGATTTATAGAGCTAAAAGGAAGAATCTCCATATGATCTTTATTGATTTGGAGAAGGCTTATGATTCCGTCCCACGAGAGATACTGTGGAGAGTTTTGGAGAAGAGACAAGTACCTGTCCTATACATTAATCTCATAAAGGATATGTATGATAGGGCTTTATCTTGTGTAAGGACCCCGACGGGGAAGACTGACTATTTTGATATCAACATTGGTTTACATCAAGGTTCAGCTTTGAGTCCTTTTCTTTTTACTTTGATTATGGACGAGTTGACAAGTCACATTCAGGATGAGTTACCTTGGTGTATGCTATTTGCGGATGATATTGTGTTGATTGACCAGACTAGAGATGGAGTAAATGAGAAGCTTGAGGTTTGGAGACATGAATTGGAGACTAAAGGTTTTCGTATAAGTAGGGCTAAGACGGAATATAAGGAATGCACCTTTGATGGAAGCAATGGTGAAGGAATCGAGGTGAAGATTGGTGACGATAACATTCAGAAGAGAGATTCTTTTAGATATCTGGGATCTATTTTGCAACATGATGGGGAAATTGATGGAGATGTTACTAATAGAATAAATGCAGGCTGGCTAAAGTGGAGAGGAGCCTCCGCTGTTCTCTGTGATAAGAAAATTCCTTTAAAAATTAAAGGAAAGTTTTACAAAGCAGCCGTGAGACCTGCTATGCTTTATGGTTCTGAATGTTGGCCTGTGAACCATAGACATGTGCAGAGAATGGTTGTAGCAGAAATGAAAATGCTAAGGTGGATGTGTGGACATACACGTAAAGATCGGATTCGGAATGATGCAATCAGAAAGAAAGTTGGTGTAGCTCCGATCGAGGATAAGATGCGAGAAAACCGCTTAAGATGGTTTGGTCATTTGCAAAGAAGGTCAACTGATGCACCGATTAGGAGATGCGAGTGGTGGGATGTTGAGCCGGCTAAGAGAGGGCGAGGACGGCCCAAGAAGTGTTGGAAAGAGACTATACGAAGGGATCTTAGTTTTTTGGATATAAGTCCGAGATTGACCCAAGATAGATCTGAATGGAGGCGAAGAATCCATGTAGCCGACCCTACTTAATTGTGGGAAAAGGCTTTGTTGTTGTATCCCATGTACATAGAATACCTTGATTTTTGGGTTTTCTTAATTTTTTTTGTCAATTTTAAACAAGATAAAAATCCGGAAAAAATATAGAAAAATCAGAGATAAATAATTACATATAAATCTATTTTTTTGGATTTTTATTAATCAGAATGTACATAAAATATAGGTCAGAAAACCGCTAAAATATACAATGTACAAAAGAGGCCCAAAACCCAGCTTTCACATATGAGCTCCGATTCACTTGAACTTGATCTTGTTTTGAAGGTAATTGAATGTAATTAGTTCAAAAGTGAGTAGGATCAACTTGGACACTGGATGGGGAAGATATATGGCTTTTAGTCCGAAAAATCTAGACACTAGGGTTTGGGTTTTTGGTCCACTTATTTGGGTTAGTGATTTTTTTTGTATTTTTCATTTATTCTTGTTAGTGATATGTACACAGTGGAGGTGGTTTTGTGTCATTCGGAGTTAGCATGAAGGAGTTAAAAATCTGGGAAATTATGTTATTTACAGGTCAACTTTGGCTTGGATTTTTGGCTTCTTATTTTGTGCAGAAATTATGGATAAAATGCAATTCTTATGAAAACATACATGAATGATAATTATGCAGAATAAATGCAGGAATGCTATTGATTTTGAGGGATCTGATCTTAATAAATGAGATTTAGAGTGATGAATCCGAGATTCATCACTCTGCTTGCGAGGAGAAGGGCTGCCTCCCTTGGATTCCATGAAGAACAAAGAGTGTCTGCCCTTTTGGGCAATTTACAAGAATCCCCCACATGAGCAACGCACTTCCAGAAGAGCCCAAGCACACGTGATCTGCACGTGTTGAAGGGCTTATTTTCATGCAAGCCCTCATCAGTACTCTATATTGTAGAGCTACCCTGCCACCAGAGGGTACGTGCCACGTATGTACCCCTCGGTAAATTTTGTAGAGACGCCCCTTGGATCATTGGTAATGCATTATGAGTCCCTGTTCTGTAGTTTCTGTTTATTTTATTTAATTCTTGTATTTTTGCACTAAGAACCCTATGTTTCTCTATTATTCTAAACCATCATTTGCATGTGCCCCTCTGTAAATTTTGAAGAGACGCCCCTCAGAGCATCGGTAATGCATTATGAGTCCATGTTCTGTAGTTTTTGTTTATTTTATTTAATTCTTGTATTTTTGCACTGAAAACCCTATGTTTCTCTATTATTCTAAATCATCATTTGCATGCATTTTATTATTCAAAAATAGCATTTTTTTACAACTAATTCTCTACATAGTGCATGCTCATCATATTTTTATGCTTTGTAGTTAATTATTAATAATTGATTTTGTGATAAATTGCATATTTTGCCCAACCTGTGCTTAGAAACTCATATAACATTAATCATTGCTTGAAAAAATTACTAAAAACTCATCGATAGTAGAATTAATTGTTAATAACATTGTGCCAAAAAATTACATTTGCATGCATATTTTTCTTATAAAAATTATTTTGTGAATTTCATTAATTAACTTATAATAGATATTAAATCCAACATTTTTAGTGTCTAGGATTTTCTGAGATAGATCACCTAGTGATATATCTTAGATAAATTTTTCCTAAAAATAAGTTGATTTAATATTTATTATAATTAATCAGTGAAAAATCTTATTATTTGTATTCATTAATTCACAAAATATTCATCTTGCATCCGAAAATTCTAAAAAATTACAGTATTATAATTTCATCATTTTTCATATTCAGGCTAAGTTTGTGGATTTTTGGACGTAATTTGATAGAATTGCAATTTAGCCTATGAATTTTGCCAAAATTACATTTGCCTCATTTGTTGCATTTAAAAATTAAAAAAATACTTCCTTGAAAACCTAACTTCAAGATAGACTAAAATCAACCTAAGGAGATAGTTATCTCCCTGAGTTCGATCTTGGAACTTACCAAGTAAAAAAATAATATAAATTGAAAGCTTACTTTTAATTAACACCTTAAATAATTAAATAGATATTTTTTATTAACCCTTAGTTGCCCACCTGCAACGAACACATCTTTTAATCATTAATTCGACAAAATTAATAAAGGACAATTTTCGCATTTCGTCAGCTATACATACACAAATAATATGCGATCCTTTTCATCAACTTCACACAACAAAGGTCGTAAAATTTTAGTCATTTATCTTTTCATTGTTAAGTTAGTTAGGTGATAATACAATTTTTCTTAATCACAACCATACAAGGTGAATCTCCCTAATACCCAAATGTGGTTCTACTATATCTCAAACAAAGGAGCTATCTACTTGTACTGTCAGGTTATGTTAAGTCCGTAAAGGTAATAGCAGACTCATGCACCCAAAACATCTCTCTATGGTCTAAGGCAAGCACTTGCAACTCTCAAAATATGTAAGAGTCGAATCTAGAGAATAGGACGTAAGTCCAAGGATTTTCAGCTCTGTTCCTCATGGGTGCCTCCTCACCCTCTCTTTTTCAGAAGGTACCTGTGTATAATGATCGGGTTACTCTCCTGCAATCAATGGCTCAATTTTATTCATTTTTTTGTCAAATTGTATTAGTAGTCCCATTTTAAGTTGATTGTCATTTGTAATTAAATCCTCGCCAAGCACACTTACTAGACAGTTTTGATTCCTTTAAACAATAAGTTGTAAAATAAGGGAGGGATTTGAGAAAGCGGACTTGAGCAATGTAACAACAATGATGTATTCTCAATTAAGAATGTTCATAATGGTTCCCACCATTCTTCGTGTGGGATGCTATACAGTACTAAAAATTTTACTTTATATGAAAATGCAATGAGGAAACCACACCTAAGCAGAATGTCCAATTAACGAGAATATTTGTATTTAATTTGACTAAATAAAATGGTCTAAGGTACACCTTATTAAGTGATGATATGTGGTCGTAGTGAATACAAGAACAAGTAGAATATAACTCAGAGCAAGCTCTGATAGTCGTAAGTTTGGGGTCTATCCTATGTAAATCACCACACAACCACGAGACCCTAACCACGCAAAAGGGGTCAAAACATGCCAAAATTCCTGTGTACACTAGCAAGATTTCAACCGAAATCTGTTGAAAATATGTTCTTAATTATTTACAAAATATAAGAATGAATGAAAATACAAGAAATAAACCTAGAGGTTCTACACTCTCTCACGACTGGTCTCAATAGAAATCTAAATTAGCTCTTGGTCATCTCTACGATCAGCTCCAAGTCTCCTTCCTCTAGCTCACCTCAGTGCTCCTTGGGTGCTCAAGGCCCTAGCTAAGAGACGAGCAAGCCTTCTTGAATTAGTTGTATGATAAAAGCTTGAAACCTATCCTCGAGGACAAATCTTTCATTCACCCGAAAGTGAAACCTTGTGACTATATTGTCCTGGTGATGGATGCGATATGGAGAAGTGGCATTTAGAAGTGTTTTTTACTTCGCATTTAGGTTTCAACATAACAAATCTTACACTGTCTTTTCACAAATGTAAGTACAAGTCAATGAGAAAACTAATACAAAAGTAGTAGAGACAAATGATGAGTCACAAACAAATGAAAAACAGAATGCAAATTAATCAATTAAGCTATAAATTAATCAACTAAGCTATAAATTAATCAACTCAACTATTTAAACTAAAAAGAACACTAATATCGCCACCATTTCCCAAGCAATGATGCAATATGACGGTCACGCTTTCACTCTAGTTAATTCTCGATATTGTAGGCAGGTGAAAGAAAATCGTGCATAACCAACCACACAAAGGATCTCTACGAAGAGGTGCAATTGGTGTATATTTATTTATCCTGGGCTAGCTATATTGTCAACTCAAGGAGACAAGCCTAACTAGTGTTTCTATGTGTTAAGTAGTCGATTAGATCAATGATTTTGAAACTAGACGGGATTGGCCGGTTCTACTTGGACCGATTTCGTTATTCAATTTTGACAATTCGAGTCATTGGTGAAATTTTGGTTTAAGCACTGATCAAATTGATTATTTGCAATCCCATTTAACCCGATTTTCAATCGAAATTGAACCACTCGACCATAACTCAAATTTGAATTTATATTAAAGTAATATCGATGGTAATGAGCGTTGAACTTATAACCTATGGTTAGCTAGTATAGAGTACCAACCAATGACTCCATCTTAACTTTTTTGAAAGGGTTGGATAAATTTTATAATTAACTTATTATTATTTTGATGTATTTAATTCAAGTATCATTTATTTATATGAATAACATTTAATGATGCATATTTGAGAAAATATTTCATGTATAAAGTAACTTATTTATATTGTTTGTTTATTTTATATTTATTTAAAAGTGGTTAACTATATATTTTGTACACATTTTAGTTCATTCTGATTTAGTTATACAATTCAATATTTTTTCTTATTGGTTTATTTAAATATGATTTGAAAAATAATGACATTATCATCCGATTGAACCGGTTTGATTCTATAGTCCAACCTGATTCAACCTTTTGATGGGATTTCTGGTTCAGTGTCTAGCTCAATTCTAAACATTGGAATAGATCAAATAATAACTCAATTAAACTAACTTGGTGAATGCATGATTTTTTAACAATTTTTATGCAAGTTAAAATGCAATAAAAATGTATGATATGCTAAATGGAATGAATGCATACACAATCACAAAAAAATGCTTATGTCATCACCAATTTTTTCATATTTCATATGGAAGTTGACGTCATGCTTATGTCATCACCAAGTTCGATTCAAGCCACTTAATAGATCCGATTAAATAAAAATTGACAAAATACATGTTTAATATACTGTAGGGATTTTTACCCGGTAGACCCTATAATCTTTGTCAATTACCTCCATGACCTTTGAAACAACCTAATTCCTCCCTCAACCTCGTAAACTTGCTCCGTCTTATCACACAACCCCTGCCGTTAATTTGAAGCTTCTTGGGTTAACTTGCTTGGGTTTAGGATTGGGCTAATCAAACTGCAACAGATGGTGGTCTGAAATTGAATTCATTATTCCCCAAAATGGTCTGGAGGCAACAGAGATGCTTCAAGGCAGCGGTGGTCTGATGTACGATTCGATCATTCAAGTCGGTGAATCTGATCAAGCCTTCACGCATGGTGCTCTACTGAATGCTGCTCTCAGATGTTGCTCCGCTTCCTGACGTTTCATCAAATGCTCTGGCTTGTGTCCAAACTTCCGCTCGAAGATGTTGGGGGTTGTGGGGGGGAGGGGAGGAGGAGGCCTAGGCGGGGCGGAGGGGAGGGGAGGTCGGGCGAAGGCAAGGTTAGGAGGTCGAGTGGAGGGGAAGTTAAGGAGGAGGCCTATGTGGGGCAGGAGGCGGAGGGGATGAGGCCTTGGCGGGGCGGAGTGGAGGTCGGGCTGAGGGGACGTCAGGGAGGAGGCCTGGGCGAGGGTGCAGGGGAGGTCGGGTGGAGGCGAGGTTAGGTGGTGGGGAGGATGGGAGGTCGAGCGGAGGGGAGGTCAGGGGAGGGGAGGTCGGGCAGAGGCGATGTGGGACGGAGGGGAGGTCAGGCGAAGGGGAGTGGGATGTCGTGGAGGAGGCCTGGAGCCGTGAGGGAGAAGGGATGGTATTTTTTATAATTCTAAGAAACAAAATGAGTATTATGGAAAAGAAATTCACGGGATTCGATTAGTTTTAACAACCAAATAGATGGAGGTTAATCACATGATCTGTAGGGTAATAGTTAGCAAGTTTACGGGATCGAGGAGAGAATTATATTGTTTCAAATATCATTAAGGTAATTGACAGAAAATTATAAAATCAGCCACTAAAAATCTCAATAGTTTAATAGTAATAGTTTTTAAACCTTGTTTTGTCCCGACACAAATATCAAATATCAAAGAAAACACAATAAAGGCAATTTCCAAAAGCTCAAATTTCACAACCACCACATTCTGAAGGGATATAGAAGCAAGAAACCCAAAAATTGTGGGCCCCTTGGATGGTTCAAGAAGAGGAATGGCGTTCCTGATTTCTAGATTGTTCTAACTGAGATAAGATCTGACCGCGAGATCCCCATCAGACGGTTAAGAGCCATCAGAAATCATCCGCAGAGCCTAAAACCCTCCGCCCCCTTGGTATATATACGGGAGCAGTGCCTCTCCTTCGCGTCCACTCTCACCTCACACCGGTGCTGTGCTTGGCTCTCTCACCCTTTCGCAGCCTTATCCTCTCAAGCTTCGAAGCCCTAGAAATCCCATTCTTCTCAGGTTCGATTTTCCCCATCTTCGATTCCGCTATGTGTGCTGTGGTTGTCGAATCGCCAGCTCGACTTTGAGCGTCGTTGTTTTGATCTGAGGTGTTCGTGGTTCGAAGGTGTTGGAGTGGTGTTAGATTGGTCCAATTGTTGCAAGCTTCTCTCCTTTTGTTTTTTTCGTCTCGAATTCCTACCGATAGAAGGCCGTACCTGCGTGAAAGTTGTCTCAATTGAATGTAATACCTTGTTTTGTGGATTATTTCCGGTATTTCAGTTGGAGCCATTCGATGATAGGCTAATTCTAAGGTGTATCAAGGAGATTTAGTCGGAAAGGTTGGATTTTTTTAAACAAAATGAGTTAATTAGATAATGGTGGCACCTGGAAACGATGTTAAATACGCGGAAGCGTTACAAGTACTGCCTGTTGTTTATTATTTAACAGGCTCTCATAATGCTCACTCTCAGTTGTGCTTAAGATTATATATCTCTCTTTTTGGGCGAATTTCTTAGCTATCTAAACAACAGTAACATGAAACAACGAGCCCCATGAAGTTATTTTTTCCACATCAACCTCCTCTCACAATAATATGTTTAGAGTGCTATCTTAAAGCTTTTGGAATTTTTGGTCATTTTACATGCGGGTTGCTCCGGCATTGCCAAGTTTGTTTCTTTATCTTCACTGTAAAATTAACTTCTTTGTGCTTTTTTTAGACAATGGCTTCAGCTATTAGCACCGTGTCCTTGGCTGCTCCTAGCCTTGCAGACAAGCACTCTGTTTCTTCGGAGAGATCATCTAAGCTGTCTTCTCTTGCTTCAGTATCATCGAGTGCTTTCAATGGCAGAAGAAAGAACTTGAAATTAAATCAGCAAAGATGTGCACCTAAGGTTAAGGCGATGGCGAAAGAGCTATACTTCAACAAGGATGGTTCTGCAATCAAAAAGCTCCAGGTAAGTATAGGAATCCCAATAGCGCTGTTGCTCCTGTTAGCTGAAATCCTCTCTCATATGACCATTCTATATTCCGTGTCTTGTTAACAGACTGGAGTTAACAAACTTGCCGATTTGGTTGGAGTTACTCTAGGCCCAAAGGGTAGGAATGTTGTTTTGGAGAGCAAATATGGTTCTCCAAAGATCGTCAATGATGGTGTAACTGTTGCCAAGGAGGTTTGTTTTCTACCTCATCTATTCCATATTTATCTATGCTAAATTTCTAAAAATTACAGTTTGTAGCCATTTGATGATTGAACCTCCATCTTTTGATACGACATATCTTTATAACTGGCTGACCTTATTAGTGAATGTGCAATCTTAACCCAAGTAACTTGTTTGATTTTAATTTTGCATATGCTGTGGTGGTGGTAGGATGAAGGAATGAGTGAAATCAATATCTGTTAAGATATCAAGGATAATTTCTCCTTTGCTCAAATTTATTAAATGAGAAGAATATAAATATCTTTTCATTTCTTAAATAGCCTATCAACTTTTATGACTTGGGAAAACAATGCAATGTAAGTTCAGGGTGAACCTTTTAAAACTATTATTGAAGCAGATCTATTCTTCTTTGTCTGTCTTGTTTTTTAAGGTATTGTTATTCCTTAGTGCTGTTAATGCAGATGAAGACCTTTGTAAAAGGTTCCTGGTTGTTTTATTAGTATTCTGGGAGAAGTTTTTTGTTAATGAAAATAAACTGGACAGTATCTTTAAAAGAAATTTACTACTAAATTCAAACATTGAATATGGAAGTAACATAGCCTGAAACTCAGCACTGCAAGTGACAGCCTCTGTATATTTATTTTATAAATGTTGGGGAAAATTCTTTTGGACTAAAAATGAGTTGGACAGACTATACTTGAGTACTTACAAACATGTAAAATGCCCTTCTTTCGTAAGATACATTTCGTATGGTGATCAATTTCTTAATCATATCTAGATGTTATATCATATGCAATTATAATTAGTTCATCCCGTCTTTGTAAACTTTGGCGACAAAGGACACATGTCCCTGTAAGTTGTATGTTGCTTCATAGAATTTTCTGAGAAGCTAGAATATGATTACGTTTCCATTTCTTTAGGTGGAGTTAGAGGATCCTGTCGAGAATATTGGTGCAAAGTTGGTGAGACAAGCAGCCTCAAAAACAAATGACTTGGCAGGAGATGGCACCACCACATCAGTTGTTCTAGCTCAGGGTATGATTGCCGAAGGAGTAAAGGTTTGTATCTGTACTCAGTCTTGATTGGTTCATTTAGTTTTCTCCTTGCATTTCTTCCTCTAAAATTGTATTTCCTTTTTCTCAGGTAGTTGCTGCTGGAGCAAATCCGGTCCAAATTACACGTGGCATTGAAAAAACTTCAAAAGCTCTTGTTGCTGAACTCAAGTTGATGTCAAAGGAGGTAATTTATGTTCTTTCACGCAACTTCTGCTGGTAATGCTTTAAAGTAGAAAGTTCAAAACAATTGGGACTTTGCTAATAGGATATTTTTTTGAAAACATGCAGTCAATAGAATTGATCTATTAAATTCTATTAATAAGAACATTAATAAGTGACTGTAAGTACGGGTCAGTGTTCTCTGTATCTAAAATTCCACTTATTGTTGGCAATTTTGCATTAGGTTGAAGACAGTGAACTTGCAGACGTTGCCGCTGTTAGTGCTGGTAACAATGATGAAATAGGAGATATGATTGCTGAGGCCATGAGTAAAGTGGGAAGGAAGGGTGTGGTAACACTTGAAGAGGGGAAGAGTGCTGAAAATTCTCTTTATGTCGTCGAGGGAATGCAATTTGACCGTGGCTATATTTCTCCATATTTCGTAACTGACAGTGAAAAGATGTCTGTTGAATATGAGAACTGCAAGGTTAGTTATCATGTATCCAAGCAATGTGGTTTTGTAGTCTGTACCTTTGTTTATATGCTTCTGTTGCTTGCTTTGCTTATGTTTTGAGGGATTATTTTGATTGTTATCAGCTGCTTCTGGTTGACAAAAAGATAACGAACGCTAGAGACTTGATCAATGTTCTAGAAGATGCTATAAGGGGAGGGTACCCTATTGTTATTATTGCAGAGGATATTGAACAGGAAGCTCTTGCTACTCTTGTTGTCAACAAGCTCAGAGGGGCCTTAAAAATTGCAGCATTGAAAGCTCCTGGGTTTGGGGAGCGAAAGAGCCAATATCTTGATGATATTGCCATCTTAACTGGAGGTTTTTTTTTATTTCCTAAAATATTCTTTTTGTACCACCATGGAGTATTATATCCTTTTTATTTTTGTCAATCTTGCTAGGTGTGTTAGGTTCAGCCCCCTTTTTTGCACTTTTATCATTTCTGAGGGACTTATTTTGGTTTTGATGGATGTGCTTCTGCAGCAACTGTGATAAGAGATGAGGTTGGTCTTGCCCTTGACAAAGCAGACAAAGAGGTTTTGGGCACTGCAGCTAAGGTGGTGTTGACAAAGGACACAACCACCATAGTTGGAGATGGAACAACCCAGGAAGCAGTGAATAAGAGAGTTGCCCAGATACGCAACCTCATTGAGGTGCTAAATGAATCCTTTTGACTATTTCTTTATCATGTTGTTTCTGATGTGTCACATCAATTTTACAATTTGAATATTGATCCAGCTTTGTGCTATTTTCATGTCTTACAGGCTGCTGAGCAAGAGTATGAGAAGGAAAAACTCAACGAACGGATAGCGAAGCTATCTGGTGGAGTTGCTGTTATTCAGGTATGTGTTATTTCAAGGTTCTCCTTGGTGTAAGATTATGACAATTTTCTGAGATGGTCAGTGCCATCTTAGGTTGGAGCCCAAACTGAAACTGAACTTAAAGAGAAGAAATTAAGAGTTGAGGATGCTCTTAATGCTACAAAGGTACATGTTTCATAATCAATGATTGCTTATCTTGCCTTTTGGTTTGAAAATGTAAAAAAATGCATTTGCTGCTTTTTAAATAACATGTACTTTCCTTGTCAGGCGGCTGTCGAAGAAGGTATTGTTGTTGGTGGTGGCTGTACACTACTAAGGCTTGCTGCGAAGGTTGATGGCATCAAGGAAACTCTTGAGAATGACGAGCAGAAGGTATGCTTACATATTTATTTGCTTTTTCTCTCTTTTTTTTCTGATAGATTTTATAGGAATGAACGGGAGTATCAATTTCTTATAATGCACTATGCAGGTTGGTGCTGAGATTGTCAAACGTGCATTAAGCTATCCCCTAAAGCTCATAGCCAAAAATGCCGGTGTGAATGGAAGTGTGGTGATGGAGAAGGTAACCTATCTGGCAATCTGCTTTTAGATGTCTGCAGTATATTTTTGTTGTTTCTATATAAACCAAAGGATGGCAATCAGGGTTATGACCCTGTATACGTTATTTTTTTTCTTAAGAACATATCAACCATTTTCTGTTCTTGGTGATCATTGTGCGTGAGAGCTGACTCATTGGTCACTCTCACTGAATTTCTTCAAGATCAGGGAGGACTACATTCTCTGCAGGATAACTTCTTGTATTCCATTCCAATTCCATCTTTTTTTTATTGAGAACCTTGCGTATGATAACGATTATCATAATCCTACATTGTTTGACATCATGCTTGTCCACTAAGATTTTCGTGTTGGGAACTTTTGTTTTATGTTAATAGATGTGGGTGCTTCACATTTTCCCGGTGCAGGTTCTTGCCAGTGACAATGTGAAATATGGCTACAATGCAGCCACCGGTCAGTACGAGGACCTCATGGCAGCTGGAATTATCGACCCCACCAAGGTAAGTCTGGAATCTGTTATCAAAACAGACTTGTATGCGTGCAATGTGATATGCATTCATAGCATGTTTTATGTTTGTGCCTTGTTGCTGAACTACTTATCGTTGAACTTGAGGTTGAGATGATTGCATCATCTTGTTGAAAGCCAATGACATCTGGAAACAAACAAACGATTTAGATCTTATTTTCTTCTTTTGTGATCAATGTAGGTGGTGCGGTGTTGTTTGGAGCATGCATCATCTGTTGCCAAAACATTCCTTACGTCGGATGTCGTGGTGGTAGACATAAAGGAGCCGGAGCCGGTTCCAGCAGGCAACCCAATGGACAACTCAGGTATTTTTCTACTATCATGCTTGCAAGAGGATGCTGGTTTTGTTTTTCTTCTCCAATATAATGAATGCAATGATCCTCACATTTGCTGTTGACGTAAAATATAAGATAATTCTTATAAACAGAAGCGAAGATTAGGGTTTGAGGATTTGAACTGCCGGATATGTCTACTGATGCTCTTTTAATGACTACTTTTGTGTAGGTTACGGATACTGATTCTCCTGACGTCCCAGTGGGTAAAAGTGGCAAATAAGACTTCCACTAGAGGTGTTGGGTCTCTTATATAGTTTAATATTAGAGCAGAATTTCGTTGAGGTTTGTTCAATACAAATGCGATTTTGAGGCAGCAATATTAGGAGCAGAGAACCTTTTTCCTTCGGAACGAATCATATATCATGCTGTATTCAGCTTTATTTAGTTTCATGATATAATGAGTTCTCTCGAGTTTCGTATTCTTGCTGGCAAATTTTCTTCTCTTGTTATAGAGTCCTTGATTGGATACAGAACCAACGAAATCTTTGGTTGAAAAGACATCAATATGACGCTTCGCAGATGTTATAACTTTTTAGATCAAGTTTGGAAGGTGTGTTCGTGTAAATAATTCAGTGTGGAAGGGGGATGTGTACGTATTGTATGTCTGCGTTGGCATTATCTAGTTTTTTTCTTCCAACTTTATCACCTTTCGGGAAATTAGAATGCATCGATCGCTTGACTATTAGACTGAGGTTTTCTTCTTTTTATAGTTGGGGCTGTTGTGTTTGTTAAGTGTGAGTTTCTTATTGGTATTCTCTATTGGGCTGTTACATGTAATCGTCACAAATACATGATAAAGATTGCAAACATGAAGATATTAACATCGGAGTGTGCTTGCTAGAAGGTCTTAACACAAGAGAATATCAAGTGGAAGAATTATGAAAAGTAAATATTTGACTATTGGCACACTTTTTATCTTTAGTAAATTTCATGCTCCTGCCGTGGCCGTGCACCCTCCATTGATCTGCATTGCCATTGTGATCTTCCATTGTTGCTACTGACCTGCAACATACATATTTGTATCTTCCTGTGATGCGTTTGGGAAAAGAACGGGCTACATCTGGAGTTATGGTAATGGGGCTTCCCCCTCACCTTGCTACCCAACTTTACAGTGATTTTAATGTCATACACGAACTTTTAAAGGTAACAATGTACTATATAATCTATTAATTTGACAACAATGTGATAGGAATTAATTAACACCGTTATCTTCGATATAATGTCCTCCATTCATATACCGACGGTAAAACCTTATTTTTTTAATAATTTTCTCCTCTTTGTCAACATTCAGATCTACCATCTGCTGTCTTCTCCTCGATCACCTCCTTGCTTTCTCCTTCACCACTTCATCATCACGTCTCTCTCTCTCTCGCTGCCTCTGTCACTCTCCCCCTTACTCTTCCCATCCACTCCACCTCTTCATGCGTCATTTACCTCTGATGGCAGTGAGACCGGTCTTGTCGGCCTCCTTTTGTGGACTCTGTATTGTTGCATAGCACCGTCTGGAATCCATCCACGGCTCCATCGAATCCCTCTGCCCGGAAACTAAGTGGCACCTTTCGTACCGCACAATCACTCACTCTTGGGGCAATTCCTCAAAATATATACCTACTCGAATTGCTCAGACATGAACCGCAGCTTGTGACATTGACGTCTCCTCTGCAAAGTACGAGTAAATTTTATCGTTGGCAATCGTGGTGTTGTAGAAAGCAGAGGTGGAGCCTTGGGATTTGAGGGAGGAGAGGTCGTTGAGTGCGTAGTTCGTGAGTGCAATACTGCAGTTAAGGAAGGTGCTGCTGATGCAATCGTACTCCATGATTTGAGTTGGCATGTTGATGTTCTTGAGGAAAGGTGAGGCCTCAAATCTCGCATAGCAGCTCAAGGCCATATACCGCCGCCCCCCTTACTCGTTCGTAACATCACCGGATCCAATCGATTTAGGGGACATGGTGCATTCAGTGATATTGATGTTGCCAAAGCACTATGCCATATCGTAAATATTGTCATCAACCGATTAGTACACGAACATGAGGGAACGACTGATTGCCTCCTCCTCCATGAGTCGTAAACAATGCCAATGGCCTTTGATGGATTAGAGAGGTTCGAGAAGGGGTTGATACAACTGAAGCCCTCAGTATCAAGTATGCCAAAGAATTGGGTACTAGAATACTGAAGTAGTCGTAGCAGATATCGCCGATGTGGTTGGAGTCACGAGGGGAGGGGGTCGACAGTGAGGACACAATAGGGGCAGTCATGTTGGGGAAGATTGCCGGTGAAAAGCAGACCAAAGGTGCGGTTTGGGGAGTTGTCGAATGCGTGATAGCCAGAGAGGGAGGTGAGGGAAAGGGAGCTAAGGTTGGAGAGGAGGGAGTTGATGTTGGAGGTGTAGTTGGAATCAAGAGGTGCTCCAAGGTGTCGTCGGAAAGGGCGTCAGGATGGCTGGGAGGAGGTATGGTAGATAGACGCGAGGGAGACATTCTTGGAGTAGGGGGTGTGTTTTGTTGGGAGTAAGATGGACGGATAGGGGTTCGACGGAGCAGATGGGGGAGCATACGTGGAAGGTGGTAGGGAGTGGGGCGGGTGGCGGAGGTGCCGAGAGAGGTGATGGTGGGGGAGAAGTGGTGGAGTAGATAGAGAAGGCACTGGGACATGATAGATCTAGATGTCGATCTCTAGGAGAAACATATTAAAAATAGATTTTTTTTATTAATTGTGCCCCTCTAAGATATTGCAATATCAGTTACGTCTCTTCCTTTTTTGGAATATTAGTTCAGCCACTGACTTCTTTCACAATGATCATTTGTGCCCCTCGTGTTAGTTGTCGTTCATCGCCAACACAAATGGATGTTAACTTCGGGGACACATGGGGAATTAGATTTAAAAAATATTAGAAAGTCCTTCCACTCCTCCCCTTCTCCTCTACCCTAGCCTCCTCCATCGCCCCTTCTCCTCCACCACCATAGCCTCCCCCATCACCCCCATCCTCCTCCTCCGTCTTATCCTCCTCCATCTTTGCCATTTCTCCTCCCCTACCCCTCCTCTCCCTTGTAAAGGAACTGGAGAAGAGGTTGCTATGCCTTCAAGGTGGAGGTACGAGAAGGTGGAGGACATGGATGGGAGTTGCATAACTTGAATGGACGTGGAGGCAAAGGCGGTATGGGGGATGCCAAAGGAGGTGGAGGGTGTAGTTCAAAGGAAGAGGGGTTGGAGGAGGCTGATGGTGGGGGAGTTTTTGGACAGTATGTCCTATTAATTGTAACATGATTTGAAAAAAATATGGTTAAGTTCAATTCATAGGGACATAACCCACGACGGTAATAAGGTACCACACGAGCATAGAGCTCAATTAGAAAGAGCGTCTAGTTCATTCCAGTGCATCACTTGCTAGAGCGTGAATCAATTTGCATGTTCGCAGGGCATAACAAAAAGAAAGAACTACATGGAATGGAAACCAACATGGACGGAATTATAGTTTAGAAATTTTTACCAAACGTGACTTTTCATCTTCTAAGAATTAATTTATTTATTTTGTACAAGACTACTTTTCCCAAAGTGTCTCTCAAGCCCTGCCGATGAATCGATCACTCGTTATTGCAGTTTTTTAATATAATAAGATATACCATAGTAGTAATTACTTGATCTCTAATATAAATTTATTATATTTTTTAGTTAAAAATATGTTTATGTGGTCTTTGAATTTTAAAAATATACAGAATTAACATTTATAATTATGAAAAATATATAGTATAGTAATAGCTATGAGTCTTGTAGTCATATATTTGTTTTTTTGAAAATATTATAAAATGTATTTTATTTAGTTTTTTATTTAAAATTTATTTGTGATTTATATTTTGATCGACACTTATGTTTCTGAGAAATTCAAAAAGACATTATTTAGAGCATATCAATTTCTGTAAGTTCGAATTTTTCCTAGCCTAAATCGTTTTATAAATCACTTATTGCCATTTTTTGAAGGAAAAGAAAAAATTAAATTAAGAAATTAATAGAAATAGGGGAAAATGTAAAGAAATAAAGCAAATTAGGAAAATTGCAAGGTTTGCAAAAACAATGCAAAGGGAAAATTTAAAAAGGAATAAAAAAGAGAGGGTACAAAATTTACAAAAAATACCATATGTAATTAAATCATGTGCAATATTACAAAGTCACTAACCCCTCGCCCACAACCCCTAATCCGCCACCACCCAAATCCAACCCAAGGAGTGGTCGTGTACCGACACCTTAAAATGCTACCCGGGTTTGAATCCCAAAGAATGCTACGATCACCCAAAATTACCAGGCCTACCATTAAAAAAAACACCCGAACCGCCCATCCCAACTTCAGTCCACACACCACACCCCTTTCATAGACAGACAACCAAGCCCTAGCCCCTACACAACCTCCAACACACACACCACATACAAGCAAATGGAACAAATAAGCAGCAAAAAGGCTACACATCAGGAACGAAATACCCAGACCACAACCCTCAAGCCCCTGCAAAGGAAAATAAATATAAAATACACTAAAAGACCTAACCTGAAGCACAAGCAGAGCACCAGAGGATGGAAGAATGAGCGGAGGAATGGAGGCCAGAAGCACAAGCAGCAGAATGGAGTCTAGAAGCACCAGTGGAGTGCTGGAGTCCGCAAACACGAGCAGAGAGCCGAAGGCCGGAGAGGAGCAGAGAGCGGAAAAGAGCATCAAATTGATGATAATATCTTCGAATATTGCCAACAGTTGTTCGCAGTACCATCGAGATAACCCGACGATGACGGTGGGTTAGTCCATAACTGTTGAGGATCGTTCGCAGTTAAAAGTCTTATTTGTAGCAGTGGTAGCTACAGACTCAAAAACCCTGGAGTCATTTCTACTGCTCCCTTCAATAAAAGAGACGCCGAGATGATAAAGTGTTTGCTCCCTCCTTCAGATTATAAGACATGATCCAACCGCGAGAAAAGAACACGATGTTCTCAAAGACACCATCTCTATTAAAAAGTAAATGTAAAATCCAATATAAGAGAAGTGTGGTGGTGTTCTTACTCCATCATCACATAGGTGGCATTCCCCTTCCATACCTCTGGTCATCTGGCAAAAGAACCTTCTCCTTTAACTATCCATTCTCCTTACAATGCCAACTCTTAGATAAAACATAAAAAAAGGAAGAAAATAACAAATGCCAACAGTCTTGCTTGCATGCAACAAAATCACTGTGACTCCTTTGGATGGATGGCACACCTTGGACCCTCCAAAAGTCTCTCCATCACATTTGTAGTTGTGCCAACAGTGGTAGGCTCAATGGAAGATCACGGTCAACATAGAGAGCACCACTAAGCAAGAGCCTAAGAGGTAAACAATATATGGGCTCATGATATCTTCTTAGACCCAAGGTCATCGGTTTCTATGATTATAGACAACGACCCGCAGTTCATGCATCATCCGTTTGGACACGATTCTAAGATTTTATCGTTCCAATATCTCCTCATCACATCGTTTTTGTCCTTGAAGAAATGGCATCAATATTGTTAGTTTAAAACTTTACCGACGATACTAAGTTTATGGCAAGTCAAAATGTACATCATTGGATGATCCTAGAGTGAAACTGACAGAAGTAACCTCCAATAAGGTCACCTACATGCAAACAATGAAGAGAGCAACACAATATGATGGCATCGCAATGGTACATCTTGCGTGATCACACACTATTTTTGTCGAAGAGAGGCCTCCCAATCCATAACCCTAATTTGACAACCATATAGTTCCTCTACTCTCAAGTATAAGTCGATTGTGAAGTTATTTAGAAAAGTTCATTGAGATATATTCTTGATAATCTTTAAGCGCCTAAATAGATTGCTATGAAGATGCTCCAGCAGATGTGTAACCTCATCATAATGTTGGTTTAAGATAAAAAGGTGGTGTGGCAATGCTAGCATATAAAATAAGGGAAACTTGTATGCAAGAAAAGTCTTCTGGATTCATGGTGAGGTGGAAAAATAAGGACAAACCATACAAATGATAGAAGCTAATTGTTAAGAAGTATGAGCATTTTATATATAAGCTAGAGCATGACCTAAAATTTGTTTCAAGGCAAATTATAGAACCTCCGATGCACTCCAAGTCAATCGGACCCTCGCAAGGAAAATAAGATTTATATTAGATAAATAAAAATAAAATATATACAAGAATATGAAGAGAAATAATTGAAAGAAAATGGACTAAATACAAGGTGGCTCGGGAGTCAAACTACCCGAGTAAGTGAAATCTAAATTTAAAATTTTAAATTAATCCCTAAGCCGTTTGCCTCTCCGACAACGGTGCCATCTGACGAGTCCCTAAATACGATGTTTAATTTGTGCTCGTTGTAGTACGCGTACTTAGTGATTTAGTCAGAACCGAGAGAAGATCTTCGTGAAGAGTGTCTCGGCTTAATTTATATCCCGAGCAAGTCCGGGGTCGAACACAGGGAGGCAAAGGAACAGCTTTGGGATCAATTCAAAAATTAGGAACTAGATTTTTAATGCGTTTTTTATATTTTTTATGCAAATAGATGCCAAAATATACAATGGAAGTGAATTAAGACACTAAGAAAGCACACAAATAGGCCAAATTAATTTTAATAGAAAATATGTCTAATTTTGTTAAATTATACTTTTCCTAGAATCCTAATCCAGTGATGAACGTAAGACACATTTTTTAGAATTTTCAGGATTAAAATGCAACAATGAAAAATGTACACTTTTTATGGGTTTTTTTCGCAATTGTTCACACAAACAGTAAGCAAAAACTACGAAAAATTTACTGGAATTAAAACATGATAAATTGAGACTACATTATTTTTTTTTGGAAATTTTTAACGAAATATGAATTTTTTATAGATTTTTTAGTGAAAACAGAGTGATAGTGAGTAATTAATTCCTAATAAATCAACAATAACAAATTAATCAGAGTACGAATTATCCCAAAAAAAATTTAGATGCTTAATTCAGGAGAATTGAAATTTTACGAAAAGGATGTATGTAGATTTAATTAAAAATCAAATATGAAGATCACTTTATGATTTATTTCAGGCACAAGACAACTCCACTTTGGATGAAATATGGACAATATCTCAATCACATTTCAAGGCATCATGTCTAATTTTTTAAGGATTTTTAGAGCGGGTGAAGTAAATATCAATTTAAAAGCACATACTGGGTAAAATATGCAGAATTTCAATTAGATAATTTTAATTAATTACCCAAAGATCATAAAAATATAAATAAACATCCACGTCGTAGAGAACTAGTTGCTCAACATCGACATTTTTCATTGACTAACATGACACAAATTTGATGTCCAAATTAATAAGCAAACACAGGGCTCTCTATGCAAATTAGAATTAAAACTGACAATAGAAAATATGTACAAGGATTGGACTGTAATTACAGAAACTTAAGCAGGTAAATTTGCAATTTTTCCAATAAAAAATAAAAAAGGGAAAGGACTTTCTTCCTTGAGTGAGCGGCTAGGGCAGGATGAGTGGGGCGGCGGCCACGAAGGAGGTAGGAGGGCGACGATGGCGACTCACCGCTGGAGCTGGAGGCGGCACCGCCGCACGCGGGCGTGCGCAAAGGTGGGGCAACGGAGGAGAGATGGCCTGGCGGCCCTCGCGGCTGGAGGAGAGATGGAGAGGCAGAGGGGCGCTGCTGAGAGCACGAGGGGCGGCGGCGCGGGGCCACACGCGTGGGGCGGTGCTCTGCTGCAGCGCGGCGGAGAGGAGATCGGCAAGGGGGGCCGCCGCGAGGTGCTGAAAGGGGGGGGGGGGGGGCGACGGGCGGCGCCCTCTCGCTGCTTTTTTTTTATTTTTTTCTTTTTTCTGTTGTAATAAGAAAAAAATCCTTTTTGTTTTAGTTTTAAAATTTTAATTTTAGTTTTTTTCTTTTTGTTAATCAGGAGATGCACATGATATGAAAATGGAGAAAAAATGATGTGGTAATGGTGGTAAAGATGATGAACAATTGAAGCTTTGTAGGTGGTGATATGATGTGCTAAAAAATGCAAAAATAAAAACGATGTAAATAATGAAACGACAAATTACCTACAATGGAAGCGGACCGCCTATGATGTGCTCACGAGAGCACGGTCTTATCTCGAATAGCCGGAGAGTGATGAGCTCGAGTAGCGCGCAGGTACGGCTGCGATGTTGACCAAAAAGCTAACGGATCTCATCGGAGAGAGGGCTGTCGTCGCTCGACCACAGTTGTGTCGCTGTCACCGATTCAACTCTGGGAAATAGGTTCTCCTCACATAAAGATGGATCAAGTACAAAATGAGGAGGATGGAATATATTTAAAGAGAATACATGAGAAGTTATTAAAGTGGTGGAGTTGAATGGGAGGTTGTATTATTAATAGAGTTGAGAGGGAGGTTATTAAAAACGGTGGAGTTGAATGGAGGTTGGTGGTAGAAGAGAAGTTATTGTAGAGAATGGGAATTAAATAATAAAATAAATAATGATATAAAATATGCTACTTTAAATACAATAAAAATATAAAGAAGGAAGAATAGTGGAGAATTTACAAAGGAATACATACAACATTTACATTTTTTGTTTGCTTTTTTGTCTTTTTTTTCTTTTTAATAAGAGATATTTACAATAGAAAAATACAATAAAATACTATAATCAACATACAACACAACGATGATTTTTTTGATTTTTAAGTAATTGAGAAAGATAAAATAAAAATGAAGAAAGAATGAATATATACATAATATACAATGTACATCTAGGTAACAAAATCCAACTTTTGTAATGAGCTCCGATTTTAATGAAACCACTTCCGTTGGATAGATAATTTTCTAACTTGAACTTTAAAAATGAGTTTGGTAAATTTGGAGTTCATACGAAGCGGGAATTTAGCTTGGAAGTTGGACTTTACGACTTTTTCCCTTTGGGATCTAAGAGCATTTATTTGAGGTGAAATTTGTTTTGTATTTTTGTATTTTTATGTACATTTTTATGAACAAGTCAGAGAAAGAATTAACCAAAAAGGAGTTGAAATGAAATTATTATAAATAAATGAAGATTTGGGCTATTTACATGTGAAAAACTCCTTTAATTTTGCGGCTTTTTATTGTTAATTTATTTTGTACAATATAATCTATACTAATTAATGTGTTTTATTTACAAGAATCATTTTATTAATTTATTGTTTTTATATACATTTATTTGGGATTTTACTCAGGGATTTTGCTAAGATCAAGATATTGTGATGATGAATCGCAGATTCATCACCCCCTATACTTAAACTTTGCTAGTCCTCGAGCAAATAAAGAATGAATAAGTTGGTTTAACCCCTGACTGTGCATGTGAATACAAGACATGATCTGTTCAAGAACTCTCGGTTTTAGAGATCCTAAAATTCTAAGCTGAACTAAGTCCTAGTCAAAAGGTATCCAATTTCCCTAATCATCAGACTCTCTTTGTATACATATAAAGTAGGAATATGATTTAAGTGTTGATTGCAATTACAAGAGTAGAGTCACAATGTCATCCAAGGTTCCAGTCCAAGAGACTCTCTTAAGGATCCGATCCTCAACATTAGGGAATAAACCATTTCTTGCATCCAATCCACCATCTCTTTAGTTGTCAGACTTAAAAGTGTAGATGGAAGGCCAGTTGATGGAGGGCATATGATTATGTCATTTCTTCTCTCCCTCTCATTGGAACAAGGATCCTCTCGAGTGTCTTATTACGCAATGCATATTTTTGCTGTTGATCAGTGCATCCGTCAAGAGAGGTTGGAGTCGTCTGCACTTGTTTTCCTGGGAGTACACCTGGGTGTGCCTTTTTATGAGTATTTATTATACCTTCTATACCCAGACTTATAGCATTTACGATCCAGAGCCCTTTTTTGGTGCAAGCCTGACTCCTGGTCCTAATAGCGGTGGTCCAAGTGGACACTTTTGAAATGGTTGGGAGCGCTCGCCTTTGGTGGAAGCTCTTTGATATTTGACTTTGTGGAATGAGAGCTTTTCTTTAACATTTCATTGCTTTGTAATATTTTGACTAGCTCCACTGCTTTTACCAAGAGTTGGCGTGCACTGATTAACAATTTTTTATTTTATCACACCTTGGCACATAGGTAAATGTCAAGAGATAGTACAAGAACCATGTTCTCATACTGGCTAAAGACGTTGACACTCAGGTTTCACGAAGCCTTCATTGATTTTATCACATCCTCGAGCATTATCAAATCAAGTCCAAACTCAAATCACTCATCCCAGTTCCTCAAGTGAAATTTCAACTCATCTCATCATAACTGCAGTCGTGTATGTGAGGTGTTGATCATATTCTTAAGGTAGATACCAAGCATGCAATATAGCACACAAATCTTCCAAACTAGGGAAATATGAATAATTAAGTCAAAGACCCTAATGACTAAGGCTGGTTAACTCGAAATCTCAAGACCTCATAAATCAAGTGTTCTTGAACATCACTAGTCTTGTGTGAAAGTGAATTGTGTCAGGGATGAAACCAATTTATTAGTTAATTATTTTAGGAAAATCTTCTTCTTTTTTAAGAAAAATCCTTTTTTTCAAAACAAAGGAAAAGAAGAAAGTTTTTTTTAGAAAAAAGTTTTGCTTGCTTTTTTTTATAAGTTTTTTTAAAAGATAAGTAAATAAGAAAGGACATTTCTTTTTGAAAAAAGATTTTTTAAGCAAATAAGGAAAAAAGTTTAATTCTTTTAAGTTTTTAAAAGGTTTTTAAAGTTTTTTTTCGAAAAAGATTTTTTTACCCACCCCATAATTATTGTATAATATATACAAAAATACGTGAAAGTACGAGCTATGGGTAAAGTATATATGTAATATATACACGTCCCCTATACTTAGCATGTGCTATGTCCTCAGAGCACAAGAAGCGAGAAAAAGACATAGCTCATTCTAAGCGTAGGATGACTAAAATAATAAAAAGTATAGAAGTCGATCCACCCCCCATACTTAGGCTCTGTCAGCCTAAGTGTAGAAGAGGAGCAAAAAATGGGGCGGACGAGGTCAAGAGAAGAAATGAATGAGTATATACCCATGGAGGGCATCGGTTCCAACTATACTTAGGCTCTGGTCAACCTAAGTATAGGATAGGAGTAAGTGTGAGAGCCGATGTGATCTGGAGAATATACAAAGAAGGAAGAATGTATAATAGGAATGAATTTTCTAAGCTGCTGAATCTCGATGCTGCATCTTCATGAAGAGTAATATGATGTATCTGCTCTTTGCTCACTCTGCATGAAGTTGATGACCTCGACTTGGACTAACTACTCTTTCGAATATACAAAATGCTTCAACAGTTGTCCATTTGCCACATGAGATTGTGCACCATCTGTGAGATCAGCTATCTCTACACTTCCATTCTCATGCACTTTCTTAACAACAAAGGGACCCGTCCATTTAGGTTTGAGCTTCCCATGGAACATCTTCAACCTGACATTGAACAACCATACCTTTTGTCCAGGGACAAAGTCTTTGCACCTAATGTGCTGATCATGCCATCTCTTTACTTTGTCCTTATAAATCAAACTGTTGTCATATGCCCTGTTTTAGATTTCCACGAGCTCGTTCAAATTCAAGTCTCGACAAAGCTTCCCTAGGTGACAACTCCAGTTAATTTTCTTAATTGCCCATTCGGATTTATGAATAAATTCTGTGGGCAAATGACATGGCTTGCCATAGATCATTCTAAATGGTGAAGTACCCAATGATGTCTTGTAGGCTGTCCTATAGGCCCACAGAACTTGGTCCAAGAGCTGAAACCAGTTCTTCCTATCGGGACGAACCAATTTCTGCAAAATAGTCTTCACCACTCTGTTCGAAACCTCTGCCATGCCGTTGAACTGTGGGTGGTAAGGACTAGTAACTCTATACTCAAATCCATAGTCCTTAGCTAAAGATCTCATATCTCGGTTCACAAAGTGACTATCCCCATCAGATATCAAAACTTTTGGCACCCTGAACCTAGCAATAATATGGTCTCTTACAAACTTACAGACATTCTTGCTGTCTCGGGTTGGGATAGCCTCCACCACTTGGATAAATAATCAACCGCCAACAATATGTACTCATGTCCTTTGCTATTGGGAAAGGGACTCATAAAATCTATACCCCATGCATCAAAAACATCACAAATAATCATCAGTTGCAATGGCATCTCATCTCTCTGTCCAACTGTTCCTCCCATCCTTTGACAAATCGTACACGACCATACAAAATCAATAGCATCTCTAAACAAGGTCGACCAATACAATCCACATTGAAGTACTTTGCGAATGGTGTCCTCCAACCTCAAGTGAATGACAATATGTGAGGACACTCTGGTATTTCTTCTGAGGAATACACCTTCTCCAAACACAATCCGATCCTTCGAAGCAAAAGGAAAGGATCATCCCAGTGGTATCTCCTCGAATCTGACTTCAGTCGATCAATGCTGCTCCTAGTCCAACCATGGGGAACCTGCTTGGAGACAAGATAGTTCACGATGTTGGCATACCACAGGAGTGAGTCAATAACACAAATTGACTCATCTGGGAAGGTCACTCTAATCCGCTCGTAATCAGAAAAATCCTTAAGTTCAATCCGAGAAAGGTGATCAGCCACAACATTCTTCACTCCAGGTTTATCTTTTATCTCCAAATTAAATTTCTGGAGGAGTAAAATCCACCTAAGAAGACGCGCCTTCGCGTCCTTCTTTTCCATTAAGTATCAAATGGCTTATGATCAGTGTAAATTGTCACCTTAGATCCCAAAATATATGATCTGAACTTCTCGAGGGCCCATACTACCGCGAGTGTTTCCTTTTCAGTCACTGTATAATTCTTCTGTGTAGGATATAATACTTTGCTCGCGTAATGGATTGCGAACGGGATCCCCTCTCGTCGTTGTCCTAACACAGCTCCTATAGCAAAATCTGAAGCATCGGTCATGATCTCAAAGGGGAGAGACCAGTCAGGAGCTTGTAGGATAGGCGAGGTACAAATCTTCCTCTTCAAGAGCTCAAAGGCCTCCAGACACCTGTGATCTACAACATACTCTGTGTCTTTCCCTATAAGCTCAGTCAGTGGGCGATAGATCTTTGAAAATCCTGAATGAATCTCCTATAGAATCCGACATGCCCTAATAATGACCGCACTGACTTCACGTTGGTAGGTGGATCGAGTTTCTTTATCACCTCCACCTTGGTAGGATCATCCTCCATTCCCCTTTTGGAGATGACATGCCTCAACACGATACCCTCCATCACCATAAAGTGACTCTTCCCCCAGAGGAGTACAGATTCACCTCTCTACACCTTGTGATGACTCGGTCCAAGTGCCGCTAAACATGTATCAAAAAATTCACTGTGGACCGACAAGTCATCCATGAACACTTCCAGGAAATCTCCCACCATCTCAGCAAATATGGCTATCATGCACCATTGAAATGTGCCCGGGGCATTTCAGAGCCCGAATGGCATGCTTTAGTACCGAATGGACATGTGAATGTGGTCTTTTCCTGTTCATCAGGTGTATAGATTCTTGTTTGTAACTTGAGTACCCGTCAAGAAAATAGAAGACTCTTTCCCTGCGAGTCTCTCCAAGATCTGATCAATAAAAGGCAAAGGAAAGTGATCTTTCTTGTTCGCAGCATTCAGACGCCTGTAGTCAACACAGATGTGCCATGACGTGGGTACTCGTGTCGCGATCTCTATCCCCTCCTCGTTGGTGACCATCTGAATTCATGACTTCTTCGGGACAACATGAAGTGGGGCCACCCACTTGGAGTCCAGAAATAGGGTATATAAACACTGCTTTGCACCATTTTTCAATCTCTTTCTTCACTACTTCCCCGTAGATTGGGGTTAAGTCTCCTCTGGAACTCACGGGAAGGTCTCACATTATCCTCAATAAAGATGTGGTGCAAGCAGAGAGCGGGGTTGATGCCCACGAGATCCGACACTGTCCAGCCTATTACTTTTCTATTCCTTTCTAAGACCTCTAACAACCTAGACTCCTATTCTAAAGTCAAGTCTGAGATAATGATGACAGGATATCTCTCTTTGGGTCCTGCAAGAAAGGCGTACTTGAGTGTAGGAGGTAGTGATTTTTGTTCTGGCAATATGGTATCATCAAGCAAATCTGGCTGAACTGAATCTGAATCTGGTTTCGTACTTCATGAAGGTGGACTAAGCTGAGTAGTACTCGCCACCAACTCAAAAGTACGGGGAGTCGGATCCCAAGGAAATGCGGTAGTTCGGCCAAAGCCGCGTCTGACTTATCATCTATGTCCCATGATCGTTCCGAAGGGGATGGAACTGACAGATCCAGATGGATCTATGTGTCATCATGAGAATAGGTAGATGCATCTCTCACAAGATCAGACGACACCTGGCAAATTGCATCATCCACTGTGCCCTTTTTAGATGAAAGGGAGTCGCTCTGTCTTGGAAGATCTGTCACCAAATCCCAATTGTGCTAATCATTCTGCAATCTGCCTCTGAAGATGAGTACTCTGTGCTACTCTCAGAATCGGGTCGCTGGCACTTGGTTTGCTTCATCTCAAGGTTCACTTCTCCGCCTGGAGAACGGAACTTCATCATTCCCGTGCCATAATCAAAAGCTGTGCCTGTGATCCTAAGAAAAGGCCGCCCGAGAATAGTATGGGATTCTCTCCAATGATGGGGGGTCTCCATGTCCAAGACTGTGAAGTCAACTTGATAGTTCTTCCCCTCAATCGAGATAACGGCATTCTTCACTTCTCCCTTAGGTCTCTTCACTCAACGATCTGCGAATTGGAGTAAAGCTCTAGATTTGCGAAGTGGTCCCAACTCCAATTTCTAATATAATGCTAAGGGAAGTAAGTTGATTGAAGAACCATTATCTAAGAGTGTGCGTGCAAACACAATGTCATCAATACGACTCTCCACATAGTGAGCACCCATGTCTCTCTTTTTCCTTGGCAAAGTCTGATTCTTGAGGCAATAGGTTGTGGCTACTGATAAGACATGTATCTTTATATTTCGGTTATCTTTCTTCCTGCTAACCCTTGTAGGTGTGCCATCTTACCTTAAGGTATTTTTGGAATGCAGGATGGTTAGCCACATATTCATCAAATAACACCTTTACAGTGATATTTTCTTTACAAAACCGTGCCATATCGAGGACATCTTTCTGAATTTTTTGATGCGCTTTCTTGTCGTAAGAGCATGGGAGAAAAGGATTGAAGCTAGAGAAACAGAAGATGAATAGTCTGAATCATGAACTGAAAAATCATTCTTTGCATTAACTGAAACAGAGTTCTTCATACATGAATCTTTTTGATGCAACATGGTATCGAAATCAAATCTATCTACTATAAGTTGTGGAATAGAAGCTGGAGTGGTATCCGCCACAATCGGAGATGCAAGGTCCTCCGTAGAATCATAAGTGTATCTCTGCTTCCGATGCTGCATTCGTGCTCTCCTTCTCCTCTTGGCTCCCTGAGTAGAAATCCTCAAATAATGCTGATGGAGCTCCGGAATATGCTGCCTCTCCTCCTCATCCTCTGAAGACTCCTCAGGTAGAGCTCCAGAGATGCCCCTCCTCGTATCCCTCACCCAATCAGGTACTGTCACGGTCCTTCCGCTCCTGAGTGACAAGTGCTTAGCCTCGTCACACGAAAGAATCTCATGTTCAGATATAGGAGATGTTGAGTAATATACCTGACCAAAGTGTTGCTGAGAACTAGAATGGTTCAGGCTATTGGGGCTAGCCTGAACTTGGGTTGGGATAGAGGTAGAAGGTGCAGTCTTCTCATCTCGCCATCTGGACAGGCGGTTGACATCCACCCGTTAGTCATGAATCTCGTTCCTATAGGAACGGAGCTCGTCGAGTATCTGTTGCTGTATATCCACGGGACTAGACGAAGAAGGAAGTAGATAAAACTGGGAAGAGGAACGGGAAGACTGGCCCTACTGGCCAGGGTACTGCCTCTGCTGCTGCTGCTGGGGTTGCAGGCCCTGCTGACCTGCTTGGTAATGGCCCTGTCGGCCATACTACTGGTACTACTGCCGTGGCTGCTGGGGTGGTTGGAATCCAGGGCTCTGCTGTGAAGGAGGTGGTATAGAGGTGAATGCGGTGTTGTGAAAGGTCGGGGGATGCTGATAAGTCTGTCGGTCTCCCGTGCTTCCCTACCTGACAGGGTCCTGAGTATACCATATCCCATTCACCTCCCAAACTGGTGGAGGCTCCTCCTGATCTGTCTCTGCTAATGGAGGTGGCTGTTGGAAAGAGTGGGTGTAGGATTGGTCCTGCTCCCACGGCTGGGGTTGCCCTAACACCAACTGCTCCTAAACATGGTGAACTCGATAAACAGGAGTAGAGGGTGCAGTCACGACAGGTATCCAGATCTTAGATACCTTATCAGTCAACTCCTCCATCTGTTTTGGAAGTTTGGAGATGCTCCGGTCTAACTCATCAATCCTCCTGTCGATTTTCTCAACTACTGTAAGCTTGTAGAGATCGACTACAACTGATTTCCCCTCCAAATGAGAGTGAACTGGGGGACGGTGTATAGTCCCTGTTGGCCGTCTGTGAGCGACTAGTTTTATCATCTGCTCGAATACCTTCCAGACGGTATCCGCTCCTCGTGATTATAGCTGCCTCCACAGACAACGCTCACTAAACCCTGCATCTCAGGGTTGAGACCAGTCAAGAATGACTGGACCAAGATATTGTCATCTAGTCCATGACATGGACACTTCTGGCAGAATGTCCTTGAATCTTTCCCAAGCGTCACAAAAGCTTCATGGGGTAATTGGGAAAATTTCGTAATTCGCGTCGTCATCATGTTAGTCCTACTCAATGGGTAGAACATCTTCAGAAACAGATCCTTGAACTGGGCATAAGTGGTGACGGTAATTCCAAGATTTTTCACCCAGTAGTCGGCTTTTCCACCCAAGGCAAATTGGAAGGGCTGTGAGCCTAATAATACCTAGCCAACATTAGGATGTCTGAGGTTAGCACAGATGATCTCAAAGTCCCTTACGAATGCATATGGCTCCTCAGAAGCATTCCCATCAAAATGTGGCAGCAGGTTCAGAAAGTGCGGTTTCAACTCAAAATCAACTGTGGGTTCTACCGGACTCAAGTAGTTCCGAATTTGATATTGTCCGGGGTTATACACCGCATCCATTGGTGGTTCGACCCCAACATTGAGCTGTTCTAACTGAGCTCTGAGAAGTGCGTGTTGCTGCTCAGATGCAACTAATCTGACTAGTACCATTCTCATTGGGTCTTCATGGTTCTCTTCTTCCTCGTCTTTCTTCTTTGGAGGCATTTTTCTTGTATCTTCTTTAGGTCCTACATCAGCAAGGTGTTCTTGATTAGAAGAGGGTTTATGAATCAAGATATTCTCACCGAGGCGAAGGTCTTCCTCGGTGAGGTGGGAAGAGAGAAATGGAATGGTTTGAGAGTAACAATCCCGAGAGTGGGTGATCCTGTGCTCAAGAGGATAATGAGTCCAGGTTGTCCAAGTTGCGCATGGACCAGTGAAGACATACTTCTTGGAGGGTTTAACGAGAGATTCGTAAAGTCCAAATAAATATCCCCTCAATCAGTCATCTTCAATGTCAAAAGAACCGATTAGAATACGATATTCAATGAGGCACTAGTTCTACGGTGCATGTAAATGTGCGGAGTAAACTCACACAATACAACACAATTCAAACCCTCAATTTCACCAACACGTGATGACCGTAAGAGTTCGGCCGAATTATCTTGTCAATTTTAGTTGGTGATAAATACAATCTTGAAAAGATTAACGAGCTATTAGGTACCCGTATTTTTCCTACAGACTGGCCTGGTTCTTACGACTAGTTTGACCTACTTTCAGCTAGTATAGGAGTAAGTACATGTCGGAGCCCGTTCCTTGAGGACTAAAGCGCCCTCTAAACCTCCTACTCTGCTAAAGAAGTCCGGACCGTATAAATACGACTACCCGTATTCCTCACTGAAAAGTAGTTAATTGCCTGAAAATAAAGAACCAGTAGTAAGTAAGAAATCCTGCCTTGGCTCTATCCTATGGTCGTCTCTCTCTCTCACTTGTAAGTAAAACAAACAATGAGGGCTTTATGCACCCGAGAACAGGGTTTCTTTTTGTTCCAATTATTTAATCACCTGCTCAATTCAGTCCCAATTTTAGAGTTTAGGTATCACTTGAATTTAATTCGAACACAAAAACACGTCTACCATTCAATGCCAATTTTCTTTTTGACCTTAAGTTGTAAAACAAGAGGGAAATCGGAAATCAGAATGCAAACGAGAAACTATGATGCATGCTCAGAAGAAGGTATACTTACAATGAATCCCAGCACTCTCCATGCGTTATGCAAAACTGAATTTGTAAATTTTACACTAAATGCATGCAGTTCGAGAAGACCGCCACCTAAACAGTATACTATTAGCGGGGAAGAATTGATTTGATTAGAGATAAGTAGTACGTGTCTATGTGCATCTCATTATGAATCTTTATCAGATATGTGAATCCTCTAAGATATGTGTGGCCTAAATTACGATGGGCACAAACAAATTTGATGCTATACTACCGTGTACCTAATCCTTAATATCGCCACTCAAGTCGAGCCCCACCTTCATCGGAGAGTGAAACATGTCTCGACACACCACAAATAATGTCCAAGTCTTTTTACACGCGCGAGCTCTCAAATAAGAGCCGCTATAAATGAGAAAACTACCTAAATAATTACAACAATTACAAAAACTCTCTCAAAAAATAAATGAATTCTCCTACCTCTTCAGCAGTCGACGCGCATCACGTCCGTCGACCTCCGATGCGCTCCAAGTCCATCGGGCCCTCGTAAAGGAAAATAAGATTTATATTAGAGAGATAAAAACAAAATATATACAAGAATATGAAGAGAAATAATTGAAAGGAAATGCACTAAATACAAGGTGGTTCGGGGGTCAGACGAGTAAGTGAAATCTAAATCCAAATTTTTTAAATTAATCCCCAAGCTGTTTTCTTCCTCGGCAACGTCGCCATCTGACGAGTCGCTAAATACGATGTTTAATTTGTGCTCGTTGTAGTGCGTATACTTAGCGATTCAGTCAGAACCACAGATCTCCGTGAAGAGTGTCTCGGCTTAATTTATATCCCGGGCAAGTCTGGGGTCGAACACAAGGAGGCAAAGGAACAACTTTGGGGTCAATTCAAAAATTAGGAACTAGTTTTTCAATACAGTTTTTTTATATTTTTTATGCAAATAGATGCCAAATATACAATGGAAGTGAATTAAGACACTAAGAAAGCACACAAATAGGCCAAATTAGTTTTAATAGAAAATAGGTCCAATTTCGTCAAATTATATTTTTGCTAGAATCCTAATCCAGTGATGAATGCAAGACACAATTCTTAGAATTTTCATGATTAAAATGCGACAATGAAAAGTGTACACTTTTTATGGGTTTTTTTCGCAATTTTTCACACAACCAGTAAGCAAAAATTAAGAAAAATTTACTGGAATTAAAACATGATGAAATATGACTACAGTAATTTTTTTAGAATTTTTAACAAAATATGAATTTTTTGTAGATTTTTTAGTGAAAATAGAGTATAGTGAGTAATTAATTCCTAATAAATCCACAATAGCAAATTAATGAGAGTGCGAATTATCCCAAAAAGATATTTAAATGCTCAATTTATGAGAGTTGAAATTTTGTGAAAAAGGATGTATGTGGATTTAATTAAAAATCAAATACGAAAATCACTCTGTGATTTATTTCAGGCACAAGACAACTCCACTTTGGATGAAATTTAGATAATATCTCAATCACATTTCAAGCCATCATGTCTAATTTTTTAAGGATTTTTAGAGCAACTATGAGTAGATATCAATTTAAGAGCACATAATGGGTAAAATATGCAGAATTTTAGTTATACAATTTTAATTAATTACCAAAGACTATAAAATATAAATAAATATCCATGTGGTAGAGAATTAGTTGCTCAACATTCAAAAAATTTTTCATTGAATAACATGACGTAAATTTGATGTCCAAATTAATAAGCAAACACAGGGCTATCTATGCAAATTAGAATTAAAACCGGTAATAGAAAATATGTATAAGGGCTGAACTGTAATTATATAAACTTAAGCAGGCAAATTTGCAATTTTTCCAATAAAAAATAAAAAGAGAAAGGACCTTCCTTGCGTGAGCGGTTAGGGCAGGAGGAGTGGGGCGGCAGCCACGACAGAGGTAGAAGGGCGGCGATGGCGGCTCGCTGCTAGATCTGGAGGCGGCGCCGCCGCACACGGGCGTGCACGAAGGTGGGGCGACAGAGGAGAGACGGCATGGCGACCCTCGCGGCTGGAGGAGAGGCAAGAGGGGCGCTGCTGAGAGCACGAGGGGTGGCGGGCGCGGGGCCGCACGCGTGGGGCGGAGCTCTGCTGTAGCGCGACGGAGAGGAGATCGACAAGGGGGGTCGCGACGAGCAGCTGAAGGGGGGGGGGGGGGCGACGCCCTCCGGTTGCCCTTTTTATTTTTTTTTAATTTTTTTTCTTTTTTTCCTGCTGTAATAAGGAAAAAAAATTATTTTAATTATTTTTATTTTAATTTTTTGTTTTGTTAATCAGGAGATGCACATGATATGGAAATGGAGAAAAATGATGTGGTAATGATGGTAAAGATGATGAATAATTGAAGCTTTGTAGGTGGTGATATGATGTGCTAAAAAATGCAAAAATAAAAACGATGTAAATAATGAAACGATAAATTACCTACAATGGAAGTGGACCACCTATGATATGCTCACGAGAGCACGATCTTCGTTCGAATCGCCGGCGAGCGATGAGCTCGAGCAGCGTGCGGGTGCGGCTGCGATGTTGGTCAAAAAGCCAATGGATCTCACCGGAGAGAGGGTTGTCATCGCTCGACCGCGGTTGTCGCTGTCACCGATTCAACTCTGGGAAATAGGCTCTCCTCACATAAAGATCGATCAAGTGCAAAATGAGGAGGATGGGGATGTATATAAAGAGAATACATGAGAAGTTATTAAAGTGGTGGAGTTGAATGGGAGGTTGTATTATTAAATGGAGTTGAATGAGAGGTTATTAAAATGATGGAGTTGAATGGAGGTTGGTGGTAGAAGAGAAGTTATTGTAGAGAATGGGGAATTAAATAATAAAATAAATAATGATATAAAGTAGGCTACTTTAAATACAACAAAAATATAAAGAATGAAAAGTAGTGGAGAATTTACAAAGGAATGCATACAACATTTACATTTTTGTTTGTTTTCTAATATGTATTTTTTGTCTTTTTAATAAGAGATAGTTACAACAGAAAAATACAATAAAATACATAATCAACTACAACACAACGATGATTTTCTTGGATTTTTAAGTAATTGAGAAAGATAAAATAAAAATGAAGAAAGAATGAATATATACATAATATACAATGTACATCTAGGTCACAAAACCCAACTTTTGTAAATGAGCTCCGATTTTAATGAAACCACTTCCGTTGGATAGATAATTTTCTAAACTTGAACTTTGCAGGGGGGCTACGCGTGCGGGGGAGGGGGTGCAGCCCAGGGGGAGGCGGAGCAAGGGGGCGGTGCCGACAAGGGGAGGAGGTGCGGGGGGAGGAGGTGCAGGGGGAGGAGGTGCGGGGATGGGAGGGAGGGGGAGCAGGGGGGCGACGACGTGCGGGGGAGGGGTTGCAGCCCAGGGGGAGGCGGGGCAGGGGGCGGCACCGGAAAGGGGGAGGAGTGCGGGGGGAGCAGGTGCGGGCTGGGGAGGGAGGGGGAGCAGGGGGGGCGACGACGTACGGGGGAGGGGGTGCAGCCCAGGGGGAGGCGGGGTGGGGGCGGCGCGGCAAGGGGCGGAGGTGCGGGGGAGCAGGTGCGGGGCGGGAGGGAGGGGAGCAGGGGGGTGACGACGTGCGGGGGAGGTGGAGGGGTGCAGCCCAGGGGGAGGCAGAGCAAGGGGGCGGCGCCGGCAAGGGGAGGAGGTGCGGGGCTGGGGAGGGAGGGGGAGCAGGGGTGGCGTCGGGCAGGGGAGGGGAGCTCGGGGCGGAGCTGGGCGTCGTGGGGCAGGGGCGGGGGCCGAGAGGGAGGAGGAGGATGGGGAAGAAGAGGAAGAAGAGGGAGATGAAGAAGATGGTATAAAATGACCAAAAAATCCTTTTTTTAAAAATTAATTCTGCTTATGTCCTCAAAGTTAACGTCCATTTGTACTGTGGATGGACAGTCACTAACCCAGAGGGGCACAAATGATAAAATAGCAAGAATTGAGGGGCACAACTGATATTACCAAAAAGATAGGGGCATAACTGATATTGCGATATCTAAGAGGGGCACAAGTGATAAAATCCCTTTATATATTTATAAACTATTAGAAACTTCAAATGTTTTAAAAAAATCAATCAACCTTAGTAGTCTTGGATATGATTCTAATATTTTGTCGTTCCAATATCTCCTCGTCACACTGTTTTTGGCCTTGAAGACTTGAAGAGATGACATCAATATCGTCAATTAAAACTTTACATACAACACTAAGTTTATGGCAAGTCAAAATGCACAGGATGATCCTAGAGTGAAACTGATAGAAGTAACCTCCAACAAGGTCGCCTAAAATGCAAACAATAAGGGAGCGACACAAGATGATGGCATCACAATGGTATATCTCGCATGATCACACGCTAATGTCGTCGAAAAGAGGCCTCCCAATCCATAACCCTAATTTCACAACCCTATAGTTCCTCTACTCTCAAGTATAAGTCAATCGTGAAGTTATTTAGAAAAGTTCATTGAGATATATTCTTCATAATCTTTGAGCACCTAAATAGATCGCTACGAAGATGCTCTAGCAGATGCGTGACCTCATCATAATGTTCGTTTAAGATAAAAGGTGGTGTGGCAATGCTAGCATATAAAATAAGGAAAAATGTATGCAAGAAAGGTCTTCTTAGAGTCATGGTGAGGTAGAAAAATAAGGACAAACCATACAAAAGATAGAAGCTAATTGTTAAGAAGTATGGGATTTTTACATATAAGCTAGAGCATGACTTTAAATTTGCTTGAAGGCAAATTACAGAACCTCTATAGCAATTAAATAATACAAGTGGATCGTGCAGAGGGAATCCAGTTTCCCAGAGAGATCATGACCTAGCACTGAGACTAGATATCAAGCTAAAGCATTCATATCAATGAAATTAATGTGGGTCAAATATGCCATTGCATGCACAACTCTATCATTGATCTAATAACTAATGTTTTGATACATCTTGCCTGTTCCATGAATGTAGAGATAACATCAAGATAACTCGCCAAATTTACTTAAAAACATGATGTGATTATGAAATCCCATATCAAACTTCTCCTATACAGCAAAATGATCATCATGTACATATGTTCACTGAGGTTCTGCCAAGAACTAAAAGACATTATCTGTTGAAGATAAAAAAGAAAAGGTTATTTCACCTCACCATGTTTCCTGTGTAATTTTCATCAGGTTCCCTGTGTAATTTTCTACAAATAATTGATACATCATGCAAAATTATTATCTGATCATCCGTTTGGTTACCAGTTATCCTTACTCCTTGCATTCTTGGGTTGGATTTCCATCACAAATCAATGTGAAATCACATCGCATTCCTTATTCCAATACTCTTCAACCATCATAACCATCCAAACAACTACTATTCCTAGGAGGTTACCTCCAACCCACCATAACCCAATAACCAAACAAAGCCCTAGTGGTGACAAATTCGCTCGGGAGGTTCACCTAGAAGCCTCGACAAGGCAAAACAAGGTCCCATCACCTTGCCATACTAGCTGTTGGCTTGAGGCATTGGTTGCTCAAGGTGAGCGGTGAGCACCGAGGTAACTTGGACTTTTGCCCACTTTTTGCATTTTTTGTACACTTGCATGTTAATCATGTATTATTTCTAAGTAGTGTTTTTTACACTTGTGCCCCTTTCGAGATTTTACAATTATAGTTACACAGTTGCCTTTTTTGCAATATCACTTGTGCCGCTACCTTTTATTCTGGGTCATTAGCAATTATGCTCATGGGAGTTAGTTCCATCCATTTCCTTCTCCAACGCAGACGTTAACTTAAAGGTCACAAGAGCAATGAGAACTAAGTGGACAAGGGTAGAAAGTGTAATTTCCAGTCAAGGCATGTGGTGGTCAACTTAGACCCCCACCAACAATCACATGCAATACCTCTTCCCTCGCAGCAAATATCTATACATAGACATACACACATATATGTATAGGCATACATACATGGAAAAGGGGGCCACACCCAATCCTTTTTTTCATTATTTTTAATTTTTTTGAAATAAAATCCTGAGGGAATTAAATCACCATATATCACATGGTGTCATTCCAAATTCAATTTAATTCAAAACTTCTATAATCTCCATCAACACTACCAAATTTTAGCGGTATCAGAATTGCTGAAACTGACCCCTTCTAGATGAACATGTTATGAACGTTTGTTTTGCAAGAAACTTGAAACTCATATTACCCTCAATATATTACTCAAAACCCCCTAAGGTTTCCTTCAAAACCCCCAAAAGTGATGAAAAATAGCTCCGGTTCAGGTAGTTATCCACCCCCCCCCCCCCCCCCCCCCCCGAATATAGGCTCTTATAGCTCCTACATACATATGCAGTTATTATACTGAATTGATAGTAGATTGTAATAAAGTGATATATATCTACACACACATATGTAGAAATATACATGTAAATGCCTGTATAATGCACATATATGTATGCATACTTATATTTTGCATTGATCTTAGATTGTAAGTCATGTGATTATATATTATGTGTATGTGTGTATACTCTCATGTGTATACGGCTCGGACAAGCACCTAGGCAATCACCTAGTGCCTCAAAAGTTTTGGACCCTCTAGCATCTTGGAGCAAGCCACACCTTTAACATTTCTTAAATTTCCAGTATGAAGAGGACGACGAGAGTTAACGATTAGAGAATGGTTAGTATTTTCCACATACAAAATGCGAAGGGATGTGAATCTTAGACATCAGAAATGTGAATCTTAGACATCAGAAAATCAAATCACCAACGATTTCATGCATTCGCCTAAAAGTAAAACCACTGTACTTCCTTTCCTGATCTAAATGGGGTCAAATAAGAGTAAAAGAAATGTGTCTTATCGTAGCAACAATTACAACAAGAAAAATTCAGATGGCAAAGATGCAACGAAGATTCAAGAGTAGGATTAACTTAACCCAGCATGTCTTATCGTTTGAATGGAGAGTACAAAAATTTGAAATTGCCAAAAAAATGATGATCCAATGAAATCAGAGATGTCGAAACTCTTCTCAATTTAATGTACTTACAATAATGTGTTCTAAGAGTGCTGAATCCATGTACTTGATAAAATTTCGCGAAATTTCGCGAAATTTCGATTTCGACACCCTACCGATTTTGGTCGATTTTGGTCGAAATTGGCGCAAATTTATGGTCCTCGAGCTTTTCCACATATTTTAAAAGAAGGGACTTCCTCTTTTTCACACTGGAACATGACTGGACAACACACTCCTTGCCTCCTCAGGGTACATAAGAAGCTGAGCGAACGATTCCACCCGCGTTTTTCAGCACATCCATGTTCCCATCCTTCGAACACCCTCTTACCATGGTAAGCATCCGCAATCTCAGGCACTCTACCGTAGTACTTCGTCACATACTTCCTGATGAACTCCTTCTCTGAGATCATAAAACGGTAAAGTCCATAGCTCCTGGTTATCGATCCATTCAGCATCAACAATTCAGAACCGCACCTCTCGGCTTAACCGCTTTTCGATGCTATACATCAGCAACGAGGGGCATTTCGACACGAAGGATGAATCCCAACCAAGATAATCTCTCAAAAATCCAATTTTCTTCTGAGCGTCTTCTCTGAAAAACCAAAACATGGAGGCGGCTTTAGCAATACCATAAAGGCCTCATCTTCTGTCCACCCTAAACTCTTAAATGCCTCCACCTTCTGTAACAGCTTCGCCTCCGGTACCGAACTGAATACACAGATTGCTTCAACAACAAGACCTTATTCACATCAAAACCTCTCCCTTTCAATCTTTCGAGGATCGAATTAAGCCTCGCAGTCGGCAAGAAAATCAAATGCGGATGGCGACTGAGAAGTTTGAGGATAGCGTACCGAGACATACCGAACTTCTTAAGCAAATCAAAGTTAGGCGAAGCCTCCGGCGTGATAAGCCGACCCGGGCGCTTGAGTATATCAATTCTAAGACCAGAAAGAGCATTGGGAACAAACTCTTTAAGAAAATTAACAGAAGGAATGATCTTCAACTCCAAACTGCTCTCCAGGATCCCGGGTTCGAAGCGACAATTTCACCGATGATGGCCCCGTATAGCCCAAAGAGCAGAGGAACTCCAGCTTGGGTTTGAGGGCGTTCTCGGATGCTGGCAGAGGACCCCTCGGCGCTTGCTGACAACGGTGTTGAAGCTGGTTTCCGGTATGCTGAAGCTCTTGAAGATCTCGCGCACTTCCTCTGGGTCGTGGTACGTTCTCTTGCGGTGCTTCCTCTTGGGAGGAGGAAGAGGGCCTCCTGAGACGGTGGACGAGAATCGATCTTTGGTGGATTTGGGGGCTTCTGGGGTGGATTCGGGAGATGGGTAGTGGTTGGATCGGGGAAAGGTGGGGTGGTGGAGGAATCTGATGGCGGAGAGTGGAGTTCTTCTGTGGAGGCGCGCGAGCATTGTGTGGGTCGGAGATCGATGGCAGAGAAGGGAGAGAGCGTCCAGATGTTACCGTGGGATTTATCGGTCAGAATTGAGGGGTTTTAGAGTATTACCTCTGTGCCCTAATCTTCGGTTGATCGCTGTCCGACGGATATACCTATTCCAAAAAAGGATAAAAAATAGAGTATATTACAAAAAAATTCCTGAATCATATCCTTGATTTCAAAGTCATACCTAAACTTTAAATGGTAATATCGTGGTACTCAAACTTTAAGATTTATCTCAATATGGTCCTTCACTATTGAAATTTAAGGTTGGATAGACGAAATGATCAACTAAATTTCAATAGTCAAGGACCATAGTGAGACAAATCTTAAACTTCATGTATCACATTGTTATTTTTTAAAGTTCATGTATGCCATTTAAATTGAGTGTATAATTCATAGACTTTTTGATAATTTACTCAAAAAAATAATCAGAAACTATGATTATGATTTACCTTTCATCCTAGTGTATTTTTACATGACTAAGACATAATAGACGATGTAGTCAAGATATCTGCGATGTTTACTTCGAAGTAAACTCTTCTTATCTTTCGATAAAAGAACTTTATCCGTCATCCAAACATCGTCCTAGGGTTCATGTTAATATTTATTAAACTTATGTTCGATTTTCTTGACTTATAAAACTCATTACAAGCTCTCATATTGTATACCAATTAGCTAACAAGAAAATTTTTTATTATTTGAGTTAATTAGAGCTATTTTGGCTTATATTGAAGTTTTATTAGATAGTTATATAATGATGATTAACATTTGATGGGTTGTAAACAATTGTAAACAAAAATGAAGATGGATACATATTAGATAAAAGGGAATATTACCTGACATACCCTATAATATTTGTTAATTACCTCCACGACCTTTGAAACAGCCTAATTCCTCCCTCGACCCTGTAAACTTGCTCCGTCTTACCCCACGAACCATGCCGTTAAATAGACACGTCTTGAGTTAACTTGCTTGGGTTGAAAATGAGTTAATCAAACTATGTGAAATCCAACGTAGGATTTTATTCCTCTTTTCCTCATTCCTTTTTTTCTATCACCATTCTTCTGGTGTCGTGCGTAGAGGGGGAAAGGGCCTTCGATGTTTGGGCGACGCGTGTGGAGAAGGGGAGGGCCTTCTGGCGGCGTACAGGGAGGAGGGGAGGGCCTTCTTGCGGTACATAGGGGAGGAGAGTCAACCTCTGGGCATCTCACAACGAGGAAGGGAGGGCCTTCAGATGATGTGCAGGGAAGATGGACATCTTACAGTGAGGAGGAGAGCCTTCGACCGACACGAGGGAAGGAGGGGAGGACCTTCGGGCGACTCGTGGGGAGGAGGGGAGGGCCTTCAGATGGCATGAGGGGAGGGCCTTCGAGCAATGCACATGGAGGAGGAAGGTCCTTCAGGCGACTCGCATGGAGGAGGGAGAGAATCTTCATGTGATGCATGGGGAGGAGGGAGGGCCTTCAGGCAGCTCGTGTGGAGGAGGGGGAGGACCTTCGAGTGGTGCATGAGGAGGAGGGAGGGCCTTCAGGCGACTCACGTGGAGGAAGGGGAGGACCTTCGGGTGGTGCACAGGGGAAGGGGGTCGATCTATGGGTGGCTCACAGTAAGGAGGGGAGGGCCTTCGAGTAGTGTGCAGGGAAGTTGGGTGGAGTGCATGAATGGGAGGAGGGGCGGCAGAGGGAGTGGGGAGGAGGGGGAGGGTGGAGGAGAGGAGTGTGGGGAGCGGGAGGGGAGAGGCGACGAGGGAGGAGAGGAGGAGGTTGCAGAGCTTGCCGTGGGAGGCGACGAGGGAGGAGGCGACGAGGGAGGAGAGGCGGAAGGGGCAGACAACACCGGGGAAGTACATGGAGTGGGGGAGGTCCGGTGGTGCAGGAGGGGGAGGGTGGAGGTCTAACAGCACGAGGGGAGAGGTTCGAGATCATACAACACGGGGAAGGGGTGGTGCGATGAATTTGTGATTCATCACTCTTAAAGTTGAAAATAGAGCTTTGTCCCCGGGTATTTAGCATCATATTTCCCTTCTTCTTGCATAAATAGCATTCATGCATCAATCCACAAAACACGCATTTTAGCATCCATCTTTGCATTTAAATAAGAAGCCAATCCTTGTGTAAAATCTACTTGTAAAACATCCACCTAATTACTTGTATTTTATCCCCTCCAAAATAAAATAACACCTTCCTTATAAGATGTACACTATTAATATGAGGAAGAACGCCAGAGTTCTCCCTTGTAAAATACCCAATGGAGCCCTAAACCCCCTGAACCTTAGAAGGCCCATAGCTCTCTCTTACCAATTCTAAATTAGGTCTACTCACCTTCAGATGAATATACATCTAGAGACCTTTAAAATGAGACTAATTTCATTCAATTCAGAGCTCGTAGGCAAAAGTTGGGTTTTTGGGCCTCTTTGTATACTATATATATGTATATTTGTATTCCTGTATTTTTGTATCATATTTGACCTCATCTCCATTTTTGGTCAACATAAAACTTGTATATCTCATCGAGATCTACAACTTTCATGTTTTGAGTTTTTCCAAATTCGGCCTCCTTCTCTCTCTAATTTCATTTCTCCTTTCAGCCACTCACAGGTAGCCACGTGGAGCCCTCTAATTGTGCCACGCGGCCCGACGCCCTTTACACTATCCACCCTCGCCCAGGGCCGTTGGATCTCCTCTTGATCGAACGGCCAAATAATCTCCACGCACGCCTTGGTCCCCCGCCATTTGATCCTTCCCCATCTCGGATCTACACCGCCTGTTAGCACCTCACCCATATCTTGCCACGTGGCGCGTTAAGCGACTTCCGATCTCGCCTTTGTCTCTTTAATCACTGCTGTCCAATGCGCTCTTAATACACCACCGTCAGATCACGCCCCACCTCTCATCTCCATCACTCGTTTGCGCCGCACCGCACGATCACCTCCAAATCCCTCTATCGCAACCGTCCATCTCCGCTTTGATCTCAACCCTCCGATCACCTTTAGCCAAGTCATCCTCATCGCCCGCTGACGCTGTGTCCTCATCACGACACGTGGCGTCCGCCACGACCATCCGATCACATCATCCTGGATAATATCACAGCCGCTCTTTAGCGCCATCTTCTCAGCCGCTGGATCACAAGATCCAACAGTCGAGACCTCGTCTCCTACCTCCAGACCCTCTCTCCCACGTTCTCAATCTCGCGCAGCACCCGCCCCCTTTCTATTTTTCGACTCCACGACGTCCACCTTCTCCGACCACTAACGCCACAATGATGGAGCCCACTCATCCCTTATCCTCGCCAATACCCTCGATCCCCATGACAACCCTCGGAGTCGTTCCACGACCTCCACGAACACCACCTCCTAGCCAGCCCTGCCGTACCCCTCATCCTATAAATCAGCCACCTCCGGCCACTTTCATCCCCATCCTCCATCAGGGAGAGTGACTACGAGCTCCCGCCTTCAAATTAGTGACAGTGATTTGATCCCAGGTCGAGCGACGACCGAGAACCCCTCCGGCGAGATCCACGGCCGAACACCACCGTGTCGCAGCTCCTCCAAGGACATGCACGAGCTCAGGTCCGCCTACCGGCCTTCGAGCGAAGACTTGGAAGCTTCCCCGGAGCTTCTGACCCCAGGTAGACTCCTCCATCTCTCCCTCGATCTTCTTCTTCTTTCCCGTCTTTTTCTCCGATTTAATTCACCCTCCAGGTATATCTTCTCGCTCTTCCAAGCATTCCCCAATCTCCGCAACGGAGCTCTGACCTTCACGCTATCCTTAGATCCCCCTGACGACGCACTTCATCATCCACCATCGCCAGCTCCGCCACTGTGGCGGAGATCGATCACTAGTCATCCCCACTCCTCTACAGGCCTCGCGTTTCAATCTGCATCACTCCATGGTCACCACGCACGCTTCAGATATCTGCTAACGTACTGCAGGTGCTATCTCATTGATTGGCCGGAGGTTCGTCAGAGCTGCATTTGAGCTCCTCCGCCACCGCGCTCCAGAGCGTCTCCCCCAATCCGAAGTCCACCGGATGCTTCGCCAGCCATCCACGGATCTCCAGAGCTCCCGCTAACCCTCCAACGACCTACATCAACGACGGGAGGGCGGGGCGGAGCTCGCCCAGCCGGAGCCCAGCCCTCTCCGCCGTAGGAGGCGGAGGGCCATTGGGGACGACAACTAGTAGCCGCTTGATCCTCTTGATCGAACAGCCAGGAGCCATCCATGTCGCCTCGCCCTGCACCCGTAGGATCATGCGGATCCTACGCTCCAGATAGCGCCACGTCACCGCCCTATCCGCACTCCAGGTATCGTTGGATCAATCTAGATCCAACGGTCACTGATCGACCACGTAGTTACCTCAGGAGCGAGGCCATCACCGTTGGATCGTTCACTGATCTGACGGACCTAGACAGGTCACGCATCTGCAGCCAGCAGGCGTAGGATCATTCTTGATTCCACGGTCCAGATCTGCCTACGTCGCCCGATCCGAGCCTCTCCCCGACCACTAGGCTCGGATCACCCGAAGCAGCTCCGAGCCAGATCCGAACCTCCAAAGCCGCCCGAGCCTCGTTCCGAGCCTCCGAGCCTGGGACTCCCACGTGATCTGCACGTGCGTCCTGGGTTATTTGCACCGAGACCCCTGAAGGTTTTCAATATTACATTTCAGTCCCTACCAGGCGACCTTACGGGAGGAGCACGTGTCTTGTGGATAAATTGCATCCACTCCCTGCACTATAGGTAATTGCATATTGGTCCCTGTCAGCACGTTTTTTTCAGCAATTTAAATTCCTGTAATTGGATTTATACCCCTGTCTTTGCACGCATATTTAGGCATTCATATTAATTCATTTTTCAGATTGGAAAATTGCATTGTATATCCTACATTGTCCTCTTCATTATGTGACACTTGGCATATATTTGTAATAGCAGTGGATTTTTCTATTATATAATTGGTTCAATCTTGCTATATTTTGCCCAATTTCACCTTTTAATTGGTAGTAATTTCTCTGTGACTCCAAAAATCCCCCAAGAATCACAGTAGATCTAAGATAATTAGCTTTACTTTGCATAAAAAATTCATCTAAATTGCATGCACCCCGAGGCCTAAATAATTCATTTGGTGAGTTTCTTAATTAATTTTTAATAGGTTCATTTCACATCAAAATTAAGGTTTGATAATTTTCCTGGATTCCTCACCTTCAGATTTATCTAAGATAATTTTTAGTCCCAAAAATCTTGTGATTTGATATTTATTAAAACTAATTTAGTCAAAATCACCTTGCATCCATATTTAATTCATAGTAATTTTATTTAGTGTCAGAAAATTCTAAAAAAATTAGGGTAGCTTCATTTCATCCCATTTCATCATCTGGCTTCGTAATTTTTGGACTCGATTTGATCACCTTTTTGAATTAACTTGTAAACTGGCTGGATTGTGTATGAGTCTTGCATGAAAAAACCGAAAAATACCAAAAAATATCATCCCCTGGAAATTCAACCTTGGAAATCGCTAAAGGTTAACCTAAGGAGGCAGTTGCCTCCCTGAGTTCGACCTTGGGCTTGCTCAAGTAAAATAAATTTGCCACATGTGATTAACTTGATATTAATTCAAAGTGATTTTTGATCTGCTCTTATTATCCGACTACAACGATATTTTTAAATTAATTTAAACATTAATATGCTCGAATTAACAAGGGTAGTGGGACACACATCATGGTGTTGGGGCAGGAGGGCATCTTCTGTAAATTTGGTAAACAAATAGGGTAATATACACCTACTTTAAACGGATTCTGGTTACAGTTAATGGGCAAATGGATGCGTGTTAATCATAGGGCATGTGGGTAAGGGTTAGCAAGTTTACAGGGTTAACAGAGGAATTAAGTTATTTCAAAGGTCGTGGAGGTAATTGACAATGGTTATAGGATCTACCGGATAAAAATCTCTGGATAAAATAATGATTTCTTGTTGTTCAAAATTCTTAACGTTGAACCGAAAAATTATAGATAAGAAACTACTGAAATATGATTAAATAGATGAATAGTGGAGGTGTAGTAAATAAATACTAAACATGTATAACTAATGAGTTATTCTTTTGGATAATTGCATAGATAACTATTTTTTTAGGGTTGTACTCTTTTTTAGGGCATGTTTGGTTGCTGCTACACTGGGATACACCAGCATATCCTTGGCTCCAACCCTCCCAACCTGGGTTGGGATTACTTATATCGACCCTATAATTTCGTTGGTATAATATTTTTTAACTATATTAAAATAAAATTATTAACATAAAAAACATATCGCAATCATTTTAAAAAAATAATATAACACATATTCAATGGCGCATCACATCGCAATTATCATTCCAATCCTTCCTACCCTCCAAACAGCTACTATTCGCAAAGAGATACCCCAACCCAACCCAGTTACCAAACATACCTTCGTGACCAAGTCTTTATTTAAATTGAAGGATTTGTGTTGTTTAAATATAAAGGAGGTGGGATAATGGGTTATCTGTTAACTATTTATGTCCTCAACACTAATAATAGATAAAGATATGTTAGCATAGTTTTCCCCAACACTGATAATATATTAAGATAAGCGATGATCTCTTAACGCGTAGTCACCCATGTTAACATAGTACCAATTTTACATTTCGCATGTACATATGCATGTTAACATAGTGCCAATTTTACATTTTGCATGTACATATGCATGCTAGCATAGTGACAAGAATGCCAAGTTCCTCCCTAGGCATATGTACGTCAAAGAAATATTATGAGAAATTAAAAAGTAACTGCAAAATGAAATTTTGTTGTCATTCGGTCTTTTAAAGAATTACTTTAAAGACCCAAAGAAAATGATTCAAATAAAACGAGCAACGGATAATCGTTGCTATATAAAGCAATTTATCCAAATAAATACTTATGGTTATCCATCGAGACTCTCACGATGAACACTTATGGACATTTTGCATGAATACAAGTCTTGTTTTCATAACTGGCTCATTCATAACATAAACCTACCATGTTCCAAAAACCTGAACTCTTATAGCTATTCATCAAGTATTTTATTCTATGTAGGAATCGATTTCTGTTTGCTTGTTGTGTGCATGTGCATCTTCTAATTTGTCTACTCAACATTGTTGTTTTTCATCATTTTACTGTGATGATGGGAAGGAGATCAATCCAGCTAGATCTTGCAGTTCCTCTCCTTCGAGATCCTAATTCTTGGGCTTGGGAAAATCTATGTTTTAAGCATGTCTTGTCTCTTAACCCATTATTTAAATTAACCCAAACTAGGTTGATTCTTTGTTAAAGGCCCTCTTCGAGATGAACTCTAATATCAGATATTTACATTCTGCTCTTGCTACACTAGATTCATTTTCTTCTTCTCCCTTTGGTTTCACCACCCCGGACCTGAACCCGCTCTTCGATGTAGAAACTAAACTATACCTGGAAAGGGAGGGTATCATGAGATCGATCAAGCTACGGTTACAATGGCAACTCTGCAGGCAATTCAGAACCAGATCAAAGATCAATGGAAACTAGTAGTTGAAGAGTGGAGTTGGAAGCTTCGAGGAACTTTAGGTAGGACAAGATGAGAATGAAAGAATGAGGATCAAGTTAAGGGATAGACCTTAGTTAGATCGATATTCACATTGCATTAGTTGCACAACCATAATGCAATCGACACTAGTTTATGGATTAGACCGCTGCTTATTCAAGGGACCTTTGAGTCGCATCCTCGGATGATTTAGTTGTTGCCTAAGCTTTACGGCTGCATGAATCCAACTCTGTGTCAAGTTTCTGAGTAAGTATTACCTATTAGTTCGCATAATTATGTGTGGTCTTATACTAATAATTTCTCTATGTTATCCCATGAATCTTTCCATGAGGCATTAGATAGATTTCGAGGCAGGTTGGAGCAGTGTCTTTACCACCATGAGGTAATAAAACTGAACGTAGTTCAAAGCTTTAATGTTGGTTGATCATTATTCTCTAAAATTGCTAACATGATTTGGGCATGTTTGAGGATATGCTTCCGATAACTACACTACGTTATCCCAAAGTCAAGTATACAAAAAAAACAACAAAGTTTACTATTACATCACATATAACAGAAAGTGGTAGAACTATGAGTCACTAGGTGATGCCTTGGATTCATAATCAAATCTTGGGATAATTTGCAAAGTAGTGCCATAAATTGGACAAACAAGACCGATTAGAGTAGTTGAAAGACAAATTTGGCAAATAGCCACTCAAGTAGAGAGTTTTCAAAATAAATCATCTACCAAGAATGCGACACATCCGACTTAGGGATCCGACCTACACCTTCACAATGGCCAATACAACATGTGTATCCATTCACTATGAGTTGACACATGTAATTGTTAGACATTTGAGCCCACGTTGAGCCCTTGTGCAATAAAAATTATTGTGAATTATATTATTTTTTCTTTATCTGAAATAAAACACAATTGAGCTTGCACTTATAATGGGGTCCCTCGATATGAATAGGGTTATGCATCACAACCATCTTAATATCGTACAACTGTTGATCTGGTTAGTTAGATAATAAAGGGTGATGCATGGTTGTAAATCTAAAGAGTTACTTCCAAGACAAAACTAGCATCGAAAAGTGATATTCAAGAAGGATATCCGATTTGAGAAGTGTGGTCAATCTTCCCTAAAGACTAATGCACTATTGACACTCTTGATATAAATCCTATGCATAAGAATAAAGATTCAAAGGTGTCAGATGGGTCAAGTTAACGAGTTAATTTGAAGAGGTCGAATATTAAGACCCACATTTTATACTAATACGAGACTGGCACACATCCTTCAAGCAGGGATACATATACAAATACATATATGAGTATGTACAGTTGGCACTTTATGTTGATGACCTTACTTTATACCGTCGAGATGGTATGTATTAAGGGAATATGAGATGTATGATCTCTCAAATGAATTATATAAGTTCATACATACATAATCGACAACTCATGATGCATTAGGGTCACACTGAGTCCCACCATTTGTCAGCTTATTTAAGAAATAGGATACAAATATGAGAACGTTAATATATGCTTTTGGCAAGCATGTGATTAAATATTGACGTTCTATAATCAATTGAGAAATCTATTCATAAACCCATGAGGGAAACATCCAATAAGGGATAGGACTTCAAGTTATTCAAAGTCTTCCAATATATAGGATGCATGAGTACTGAGATTTTCTCAAGGTCAATGCGATCATAATAGATTGTATATTGTGACGCCTCCATTATGAGAGAATGATAAAGGCAGATGGATCTTAATGACTCCAGTTAGAGATAAAATGAACTTAATTGGATAAAATCCCAATTCATATAACAAAAAACTAGATCGAAAGAGTTAGAAATTAATCTTAATCTATTTAGAGTCAATTCGAGAATTATTTTAATATCTAACTCTATGAGCTAATTCAAAATGATTTGAAGTTGATATTTATATAATCTAAATATCTACTCACTATGCTAGGTCTATAAAACCTCAATGATGTTATCTCCAAGAATTCACAAATGTAGCATACGAACCCTAATTGGATTAGAAGTTGTACGTCTAAGAAACTGATAATCAAAATTATAAGGATAGTGAAATTCTTATTATTGTTGGTTGATTTATTGGGACGTAATTAATGTCTATATAGATCCATAATAATTAGAATTAATGACTTATATGAATATCATTCACATATTAAATTAGTGTTAGTGTGAAGTGGATTCTCATTCGTCATTAATTAAATGCAGATTTGATTTACATTTAGTTTTAAACTAATGAATTGAATTTGTTAATTGAGAGGATGGTTACTTAATGTTCTGATATAATTGATAATAACTATCAAGGTAGATAAATCCATAATCCTTTCCTACTCCGTCCCACACCTACCCATCCTCCACCATATTGGTCGTCACCCTCTTAGCCTTTCCATCTCTCTGCATTGGCATTCCCATCTGCAATAGGAGACATTTTCCACTATGTGATTCGTGTTCAAGAAGTAGAAGTAGTCACGGCCAAAGTGCGGGTCGGGCCGGAGTTCTAAAACTCCCTGTCTAGAGCTCGGCCCGACCCGTCCTATAAACCATACTTTAAGGTTCAAGCCCGATCCATGTCTGGGCCGGGCTGATGGATCGAATCTAAAGTATTTATTTTTTATTTTTAAATCTAATTTTAGAGATAAATAAGTTTTTTGAACGTCATTTAATCATTGAAAATCTAATTTACTATAATATTTGTTAGTTGATATGTAAACTATAAAAAATGATATAATATTGATAATTTAAAATAAAAAATTGAAGTATATTAGTTTAGATCTATGTAAATTGTATTTTTTAAATATATTTTTTATATTCGTGGGTCGGGTCGGGCTGGGCTTTGTGGTACATGTCCACGACCCGCCCAGTTGACGAGCAGGCCAAAGAGCGGGCCGGACCAGGCCGACCAATTCATGAAATCTCTTGGTCCAAGTCCAATCCATGAGCAGGCTGAGCGGGCAGCCCCCGACCCATTGGCTAGATCTAAGTAGAAGTATTTTTTGAGACAAAATCCAGAGCCAGGTGATCCATCATGATTATCTTTAGCGTAGACAACGGTAGATAGAATCCTCTCTCAAGTTCACGAGAGGCTCACAATTCATCATCATTCGCGTCAGTATAGCAATCATCGGATAAGACCCAAGTCAAGATGTTCTTTTGTTAGATACTGCACACATCAAAGTATGATTCCCTTTCTCAGGAGATTCGTGAAACGATGCGAAAATCGATTCCATATCCACTTGGTTTTCTTTGTAACCAAATTTTTATTCTGCAATTGCTATATGGCTCATATAATAAGCTTATTGTTTTTCAATATGATTTACATAATTTTTCTTTTTGTGATGTACGAGAACAAACCCCCATCAAATGGGTATCAGATCCCAGGTTGGCAAATTCATATTTACATCGAGTTCATGTAATAAAGGTTCATATTTTCTCCCATCGCATGTATATTATTTTTTTGAGATCTTCCGTATTTTGAATGTTTTAGCAACATATAATTTTATTAGTGCTCGCCCCTATTCTGTGGAATATTTTGGGCGTACTAATGAAGTATAGAAGGTTTGGACCAATGTTTTGAAAATCGGACTGGACTATATATGTTTAACTGGTGAATTGGGCATGGACCGATCCCATTAACTGATTCTTGTTGGTTCCTTTCAAAACCTCAAATTTTGCCTATTAATTGTAGGCACACCCTTAGAATTCTTCAATATTGTAGATGAATCTCGCCTTATGTGAAATTTACAAAGATATCCAAGCGGTTCCTTATATTTGCAATTCAATCTAATTTGGACCTTTTTGAAAATAAATAAATGAGTTTTTATTGCTCTTTAATATTTTATGAGAACCATTGATCCAAATTGAATGAAATTAGTATTATTCGAAAGCTCTTTCCAAGCTCTTTAATTTGTATTCTATTTACCATTTGGATATTTATCTCACACACATTATTTTTGAGAACTCAACTTGTTCATTTAGCCTATTAATTCTTAAAATTGAATTAAATTATGAACGCATTGATACCTAGATTTTCATAAAGTGCTAATCAATGTTTTAAGAGAATTAATCCATTAATCATGAGCATTATTGAGTGTTTGTGCATTTATTGTGTGTTGCATTGTGCCACATATTTTGTTCATATTAATAAAAGGGATGCCCCATTATTCAGCATATTTTTTTATTTTTTTTGGAAAATACCGTCATGTATTTTCATCACTATATCCCTTTAACATGCCACTCTAATTTCATCAGAAGTGGAGCCTCCTATGACCTCCATCCAGAACATGTTGATTACAACAATTCTAAGATCGTTAAAATTACCTGGTCTAGATGGAAGACATACGAGTCTCTATTTCTGATGAAACTGGAATGACATGTTATAGGGATATAGTGATGAAAATACGTGACGTTGTTTTCCAAAAAATAAAAAAACCCGTTGAAAAATGAGGAGGGGCAACCCCAATTTTCCCTTAATAAAAATGCATAAAATGTTTTGAAAATTCATGCACTATCAGTGTGTTGCATTTACTTGACCTAGATCACTTCCTAATCACTTAAATAGATATTTAACACCTACACTAAATTGGATAATTGTCTGTGTCCTTGTGTTCGACCCTAGACTTGCCAGGTTTAAATTAAGATAGAGTTCTTTTCACAGAGATATTTGACTTGGTTCCGATAGGTTGCTAATTGGCCATACTACAACAAATAAAAACATTGTCAATTAGCGATTCGTTAGTAGGCTCAAGTAGGTAAAATGGAAGATCATGGTCAACATAAAGAGCACCACTGATCAAGAGCCTAATAGTAAACAATAATACTAGTCCAATATGGGAAGGACATGCCATGCCATGATCGAGGGTTAACCATTACAGTCTCGTTTTATCTCATGAGGATTGCAAAAGACCACCATAACTCCTTTATATGTGGTGTTGTGATTATATCTTCTTAGACCCAAGGAAATCGGTTTCTATGATCATTAACAATGACTCGCAGTTCATGCATCATCCGTTAGTTTCTAACTTCCTTACAAGCAGTCCCCTTCTTCTCAACGACAATTTTAGGAAACCTTTGTCGCTCCTCCTAAGGTGGTGACATCTTCTTTTGCTCTGATGACGCCCATTTGTTTCTCCTCGGCAACCGTAACACCCCCAATTCTAGAGGTACGTGAATAGCGTGCAATATCGATATTCAGGGCTGCTAATCGAACCGAACTGTAACGAACTTACTTATGTTCGAGTTCGGTTCGATAAGGAAGTTCGAGAGTTCGAGTTCGAGTTCGGTTCGATAAAAGTTCGGTTTCTTATGTTCGAGTTCGAGTTCATTTGCATAACGAACGTTCGAGTTCGGTTCGATAATAGTTTGTTACCGGAGTTTTTAATATAAACATCCTAAAATGAACAAGTTCAATAACAAAGTTCGATAGTTTGACAGTCTTAAGTTGGATGTATTATGATATTTAGGTTGTTCATAATTTTCAAGTTGTATTCAATATGGCATTATTTTAGAATTTACACTATCAAGATATAACTATCATAAACATCTATGCATAATAAAATTATCAAAATACCAGTATAAGATAAATATTAAAAAAACTTTACTTACCTCTTTGGTACCTCTGATGTTTATCCATTTATATTGTTGTCAATAGACAATCAATGCATTAAAATCCACTTGATCCTAACAATATATCATCACAACCATTGCCACATCATTAATTTTTTATTTGATAGTTATACATGGTGAAAAAAAGGAGGAATATATACCTATCTTGAATACTCTTCTTGTTTTTTCTTTAAAATGTACAGCCACTTGTCCATAGACATCAAAGAAGTCACACTAGTAAATGGCAAGATTCAACAAATAATATAAATTCAAAAAAATACATGTTAATGAAATAATTTTACAAAAACATACACGACAAAATGACTTGATTTCTTGCAAATACTCGATCCCAAAATGCATTATATTGTCTCAATTAAGAAATTGGTCCCAAAAGACAAGAAAAAAAATACTAGCAAGTAGCACAATAGACAATAAAAAATATTAGCAAGTAGCACAATAGAAAACAATAGAACACTAGCAAGTAACACTCTAGCAACAAAAATTAGACAATTCCAAGTTGAAGCCACACATCAATGTTTCAAGGGATAGTCTTCTCGCTTAATTGGATTCCAAAGTCCCTACGAAAGCACTACAGGAAAAACTATTAGTCAACACAAATATTCGTGTACATATTAAAACGAATCAAATCAAATATCTAAATTAACTTGTTCTTAAGTAGATGATATATTCTAAATGGGAATCATGATGTTCAAACTTTCATCCTATGAAGAAAAATAATACTAATTAAACAATAGTAAAAAACTAAAATGTTATTTTACTTGTAATTCTTACATTGGAAGATTTAGCAATATCGTCTGAATTTCTAATCTAATATGTTGTGCATACCAAATCTTCAACAGTTTTAGGTAACAGAGAACTTCTATAATCTGTAAGAACTCTCCCTCCCGTGCTAAAAGCTGACTCTGAAGCAACTGATGTCACTAGAATTGATAGAAGCTCACTTGCCATCATTGAAAGGATTGGAAACTTCAACGAATTACTATTCCACCAATCCAGCACGTCAAAAGTAGGATCACCTTTTCTGGATCTCAATGTAGGCTCTTCTAAGTATCTATCCAAATCAGATTTTTCAGGAGGCTCACTTTCCACATTATCCAAATAATTATCTAATTCAGCCTCACTTGTCATTTCACTTTTGAAAGGATTAGAGGATTCTCCATTCTGATCAAGAAGCTTGCTTTCTTTATTATTCATGCCAATTCTGTCAGCGTAAAATTCACAAAGATCCGACATGTCATTTCTCAAATTTGCAATATGTTCCTGAGCATCCAAAACTTCATAAATCCTTGCATACATAAATTCAATTGATTTTAGCTTGTACCTAGGATCAAGAATTGTGGGGATGGACATCAAAAGACTACATTCTTTCCAATATTTATCAAACTTTTTCTTCATTGCAATAATCATTTTCTTAATGTACTCATCATCAGATTGCACCTTATCTTTTAAAATTTCAGCTACTTTCCATATTTTTGGAGGAAACAAATTTGCAGTTGGATATGAAGTGCCAGAAAAAACTTGTAAAACTTCATAAAACAATTTCAGAATAGGCCGAATTTTTTCTGCTTTCTCCCAATCTTCTTCAGATGGCAACCATTTATAATTATCATCCCTTCTTGCGTAATTTTGAAATATGGACTTGCATGAAAGTGCAGAATCTAACATAAAGAAAGTAGAATTCCAACGTGTAGGAACATCCATGGATAATCCCCTTGAAGTTGGGATATTCAATTGCTTGGCAATATCACCAAATTTTTAAAGACATGCAACACTCTTTTTTAAGTATTTGACGCTTTCTCTAATATCAGAAATGGCATTGTCAAGTGTACTTAATCCATCTTGGACCATCAAATTTAATATGTATGCAGAACATCGCACATGAAAAATTTTTCCTTGAAAAAATAGGCAGCCTCTTCCCGTAAAAGTGTCAACCAATGTCTTCATAACAACGTTATTAATGGAAGCATTATCCAATGTGATACTACTGACTTTACTGTCAATATCCCATTCAACCAAGCAATTCAAAATAGCATCAGCGATGACAATTCCAGTGTGCGGTGGCTCCAACTCAAAAAAATTGAGAATGTATTTCTGTAGCTTCCAATTTGAATCAACATAGTGAGAAGTTAAACACATGTAGCCTATTATTTGAATTGATGTCCATGTATCTGATGTAAGACCAATCATGTGTACATTCGAAAGGCTTTTTGTCAATTTTTCCTTCTCAGAATGAAAAAACTTCATGCAATCATTTGTTATGGTAGCTCTGGACACCTTTGTAAAGTTTGGATTGAAATATTTAAGAAGAATGATGAACCAAAATTCTTCAACAATACTAAAAGGATGTTCATGTGCAATGATAAACTTTGCAATAAGTTCACGGGCCTTCATTTGGTTAAACTTGGTGCTAGATAAGGCCAGTGTGATCAAAAAAATCAGACTGTGAAGATGGTGCACCGAAAGATAAGGTTTTGTGTTTTTTATCCATGTTCTCCCTCCCCATACACTCAAACTTGCTGTGTCTCGTTAAATGAGATGTTGTTCCAGATAGGGCATCTCTACACTTCCACCTTAACTCAGAACCATATGTAGTTCTAATTAACTCCTGAGAAAATATTTCATGTACTTTAGATCTTTTCTTCCTTCCTTTTCTAGAAAGCAAACAATCACCATTAGATTCGGGGCCGTCATCTTGTTTTGAATTAATGTCATCACAATCAACTTCTTGGATATGCATTACAGATGCACTATCTTGTGAAGAAGGAATTTTCGAAGCAGAGATCTACACGGAACATGATTAGCTAAAATAAGTTCTCACCGCTCATTCAAAAGATATTTTTATATAAACTAAGTTATGATATAAACTGCACATCAATGTAATAAAGAAGATGGACATCAATAGATAGACTCAAGCACAACCTTAGCATGCTCACTTACTTTTTCCATAGAGAATCTCTACCCATGAAAACCAACCCCATTATGCAATGGTAACGCTTGCACCAACACCAAAAATTTCAATCAATCCATCATAGGACTGAAATAAACAGAACACAATGTGTGATCATTCCTCTATAAACTTTTATCATCACTCAATCCCTTCTTAAAAGCCAAATGTGGTGTGGATCTCTTTTACAGGAAATTTTGTTATATGTTATTCTTCTCACGTATTTTATTAAACACTTGGTCTGCATAAAAAAATAACTACAAAATAACAAGTGTAAAAAATGTGATTTGTTAGTATCGTTACCACATCCAAGCGTGCAGCGACCTACAAGGTAGAACAAGGAAAAAAACGGCACCGGCATGGTCGTAGTCGCTAGGGATCGTGCAGCAACCCGCAGTGGCGGTGAACGATGTGGAGGTGTAAGTGCGGCGACTAGCAGGGGAGGCGCTCAGGCAGATCAGTAGGGGAGGCGTACGCCGATCGATGTGCACCTGTGCAGGCGAGGCGGAATGCTGAATGGGTTTCTCTGTTCTCGTTAGGGCTTGAGTATACGCGTACGACGTGTTTGAAATTGGGGTGGAGAGGGATACAGATGGGTTGTGAATCTTGTGATTGGAAATTGGAAATTGGGAATAATTATGATAGGATAAATTATGATGGGTCCCTAGGAAATTGGATTATAAAAGGTAAAGGGTTGTGGGGTGGGGATTGGGAAAGGGTGTTGGGAAATTTAATAAAAATATGTATATTGTGTATGTACTAAGTTCGGTTGGGGTATGTTATGTAATATTATATTAATGTATATTAGTAATTAAATATATTTACATTTTGTTTATATAATGTAAATACAATTTACATGTATATGTATGTGTGTGATATTATCGAACACGAAGCTTTATCAAACGAACTTATACTAAGTTCATGTCCGGTTCGTTAAGTTATCGAACTACAATTTGATGTTCATGTTCAGTTCATTGAGCTACGAACGAACATTAATCGAACTATTATCGAATGAACTCTAATCGGACACGAACATGTTCGGTTCGATTAGCAGCCCTATCGGTATTGCACGACCGTGTGGTTTGGTGGCCACGCTATGAAGTTCTGGAGGACTTCATCTTAGCTAGCGGACAACTAAGGATGGGGTTTACCACATAAAGGTCATAAACCGCGGGTTCCCCTTGACACACTGCAAGTGTTCAGTGGCACGTGATGGAGCTTGAGCTGCAACATCCACGTAGGAGCGTGGGGCCCATTGATGATGTGGTGTGATAACATGACGTTCTAATGAGGCAAATTACATGACGTGTTGACGGAGCGAGTGATGTGGTGTCGGTTGCAGAAGATGAAGGGATTACACAGAAGATGAAGAGTCAATGTGCACGAAGAGTCATCTCGGAAGACGAAGGGCCTCCGTAGAAGACTAAGTGTCCTTGCATTCATTGTACATGTAATAATGGTGTCCCTTTGTATGCCCCCATCTTGTCTATATAAGGAGGAGTAGAGCTCATATGTAGATAACACACTCAGAGTGAGTCTCTTGCAATACAAAGAGGGTTTAGTACCAATTGCTCTTGTGTCCTTGTGCTTGAGTGCTTGTGTACGAGTATTCTAGCGACGTGTTTAAACGGTGTGCTGTTGTACATCCTACATGCAAGGGGAAGGCTGGTTAGCTTGCGCGAAGCTAATGCTGTACAAGTTAGTCTCAAAAATTAGAGTTTGAAATTTACCCCTCTAACAACTGGTATCAGAGCGAGAAATGGCACCCAACACCGGAGATCACCTTGCTTCCTTGGAGGGAATCCCGGATGGAGATCCATTCTCAACTGGGTACTTGATGAATCCACATTTCATCATCTTTATTCTATCATTTTGGCATCAAAAACCATAGCAAATGTGTGAAAATAGCGCTAATTTATGCATCTTAGCATTCATGCATGTGCACGTAAATAGTGCATAAAATACTGTAATTAAAGCCAAAATTATAGAATAAATAAAAGAAAAGAAAAAGAATAAAATATTATAAATATTTTATGATCGAAACCCCGAGACCTAGGCATCTCGATGAATAGGTCGACAAGGAATAAAGTAGGGGGAGATAAGGGCCAAACTACAATCAAAATACCTCTTATTTAATTCATTCTTTATTCATTTTGGGACCTATTTTTTGTTCCATTTTTTATACCTGACGACTCCAAAAATGTCGCTTTTAAGAATGTGTTTTTATCGTGTCGTGCGTTGTAGACGGCAATCGGAAATGGTCAAGAAAATACCACAAACAAGTTATTCAATTTTTAATCTCATGGTTTTATGTTTATTTTATTTGGGCAAGTCCCAAGGTCGATCACAAGGAGGCAAAGGAACAACCTAGAATTAAGTCTATCAAAGTTCGTGTTCGGTTTTCGAGGCGGTCTTTTTTTGGAATTTCTCAATGTATTAGGGGGTGCACATGCAAATTCGGCCTATTCTAGGGACTAAAATGTGAATTAAGTCCAACCGAAGTCCGAAAAATACGAAACTTGGCCGAGATGTAAAATATGATGAAATAAGTGCACTGTATTTTTTTTGGAATTTTTCGATGCAATATGAATTTTTTATGGATTTTAAAATGCAAACAAAATGATTTTGAATATTTAATTATAATAAATATTAAACCTAATTATTTTCAAGGATCAAAATTATTTGAGATCTATCACTAAGTGACGGATCTCAGAAAAATCCTAAACCGCAAAAATGTGGGGTTTAACACCTCTTAAAAATTAAATACTAAAAGATGCAAAATGATTTTTACGGGACGAAATATGCATGCAAATGCAAATCTTTTTGGGCACAATGTTAAGAATAATTAACTCTACAAGATGTGATTTTTCGAGAATTTTTAGAGCAATGGTTAATCAACTGTGAATTTCAGAGCAAGAAATGGGTAAAATATGCAATTTTCCACAAAATGATTATTTATTAATTAACCATCAATCAGAAAAATACCCACAATATGTCAAAGTGTAGAGAGTCAATTAACAAACATCATGCTATTTTTAGATTGATAAAATAATGTAGAGAAAATGTTCAAAACTGAGGGAGAACACAGGGGTCTGATTGCAATATAAATATAAATAAATAAATATAAAATGCAACTGGGGGTTTTCTATGTAATTACCAATAGTCCGGAGGGTGTTTCTGCAAAATGCTCAAGGGAGCACGTGCGGCGCACGTGCTCCTTGAGTCTCTGACTGAAGGGCAAATAAGGCGAAGATGAGGGGGACTTTTGCAAATGACCCACGCGGTCACGTGCTAGGCACGTGACCCGTGGGGATGAATAGATGGCGTCCCCCCACGCACGTGCGGAGGGTCTCGGGTCGGACCCGACCGGCAGAGGAGGAGCTTCAGCGGCAGTGGCGAGATGGGCGAGGGCCGATGCTCGGCGGAGGAGCACCGGCACTGCGTCGACGTCGTGTGCGGCGTGGAGAGGCGGCGTAGCTGGAGAAGGATCCTTGGCGGCGGAGGCGGTTGATGCCGGTGGCGCGTGAGGTTGATGACGAGGAGCTTGGAGTCGGCGAAGAAGCGTTGTCGTTGACGAGGCGGCGGCGCGAAGATTATGAGTCGGAGACGATGACCGGTGGAGCGGCGGAGTTGATGGTCGGAGTCGGTGAAGAAGAAGGCGACGTTGGATAACTTCGCTCGACAGGATCCTGGAGCAGGGGCAGCAAGGCGGCGGTGGAGCAGCTTCTGCAACGAGGGACGGGGAGGTCCTCGGATCTCGCCGAGGTTGAAGATGAGGGTGTCGGGCTGTCACCACCGACCTCCTCCTTCGATTTAGTGCAGACGACGGATGCGGTCTTCGTGGGTGGCGGCGGTTTTTATAGGGTTGAGGGATAGCCGGAGAAGGAAGGATTTGGGGGTCGAAGATTCGATTGGATGCGTGATTGGAGGTTGATGGAGATAACGAGATTTGCGAAGGCGCGGCGGCGCGGGATACGCGACGAAGAAGTCGGGGCGGCGGAGCTCCCAAAGAGGGCGGCGACCGAATTGGGAAAGAGGGGAGAGGAAGAAGACGCACATCGGCCGTCCGATCGGCCGAGATCGGACGGCCGTGATTGAACCACGTGGCAACAAAGAGAGACAGATGGGGAGGCACGTGCGACGCACGTGCGACCATATTATTTTTTTATTTTTTTTATGTTTTTTATTTTTTTTAAAAAAACGTTAATAATAATGCCAAAAATGACTGACACGTGGCGGCACCAGGTGCAGCCACGTGTCAGCACTAGAAAATTCGAATATTAATTATCTTGCGAAATCGATAAAAAATAGTAAACGACATCGGATCAAAAAAGTTTCTTCACGAAAATTGCTCGTCTCGATAAGATCTATAACTTTCATGAAGACATCAAAACCAAAATCAATCATTTGCACAAAGTGATTTTTTTGGGGTATCCCATGTACATAGAATACCTTGATTTTTGGATTTTATAATTTTTTTGTCATTTTTAAACAAGATAAAAATCCGGAAAAATATGGAAAAATCAAAGATAAATAAAAGACACCTTAATCTATTTTTTTGGATTTTTATTAATTGACAAAATATGTACATAAAATATTAGGTCAAAAATAGCTAAAATATACAACATACAAAAGAGGCCCAAAACCCAACTTTCACATATGAGCTCCGATTCACTTGAACTTGGTCTTGTTTTGAAGGTAATTGAGTGTACATTAGTTCAAAAGTGAGTAGGATTAAAACAGACATTGGATGAGGGAGATATGGGGCTTTTAGTCCGAAAATCCTGAAATTAGGGTTTGGGTTTTTGGTCCACTTATTTGGGTTAGTTATTTTTTTGTATTTTCCTTTATTCTTGTTAGTGATATGTACACAGTGGAAGTGGTTTTGAGTTATTCAGAGTTAGCATGACTGAGTTAAAAATCAGGGAAGTTAGGCTATTTACAGGTCATTTTTGGCTTGGATTTTTGGCTTCTTATTTTGTGCAGATTTTTGTGCTAAAATGCAATTCTTATGAAATCATGCATGAATGTTAATTATGCAGAATAGATGCTAAAATGCTGTTGATTTTGAGGGATTTGAGCTTAATAAATGAGATTTAGAGTGATGAATACGAGATTCATCAATACCTCAAATAAATAAACTTTAAATATGAAAGTTGTATATAATTAAATATAGAAAAATACAAAATTGATTTCACGCAAAAATAATGTACAGATAAAAAGTTATGATCTGAATAAGATTCCAGAACTCCAACTTCCCAGACCCGTATCTTGCAAATAAAAACTCGAAATGTACCAAACTCACCTTTAATTGTATATAGTGTAAAATAAACTATTTAATGAAGGTGGTTTTGTATTTTTTCGTAGTTACGGTTTGAAAGTTGAGTTTTGGACCCTTATTGTATACTTGTACATATTAAAATAATCATTTTATTATTTACTCGTTATTTTTATAATTTTATATTTTTATAATTTTGTAAATATTATTTATAATATATATGTATATTAAAACTGGAATAAAAACCTAGATAAAATACAAAATAAAATACTTGTATATAATACCTAGGTATAATACCTACAACTATACCTATATAATTAACAATTCTATTTTATTAAGTGTACAGAACACTTCGGAAAAATAAAATAAAAATATCTTTAAGTGTATAAAAATACTTTATAAATTTATAAAATAATAAAAAATAACAAAATTAATTATACAAAATAAAAATAAAATATTAAAATACATAGATAAATATACCTGTATATAAGCCATAAAAGGGAACTTGTTATTTTAGACTTCATAAAAATAAATAAAAATAACCATAAAATACTTTATAAAATAATAAATATTTTTTATTTAATAACCAAAAATTAATAAATTGATTTGATATCTTTAATCGAATTTAGGAGCATTTTTTAAGGCTTTTTCCTGGTTAGTCCACGTGGACTAACCAGGAGGGCTGGAGTGTTCTCTGCCCAACGCCGTGCCTTGTGTCAGAAATGGGTTTTGACCCATTTTCTCGATTTTTTCGAGGTCTCCTCGTTCCTCTTTTCACGATACTCTCTTCATGACTTTTTCTCCCCAATAACCCATGATTCACGCCCATTTTGCAACCCATTCAAAATAACCCCCACTCCCTCCTTTGATCCTTGAATCGGTTTTGAGAAGCTTAAGACCTCCGGGAGTGTGTATAGGGAGATCTCCGGTGACAGGGGAGATCCCCACACCCCCCGTCGAGGTGCGGAGAGGCTAGGAGGCTATGCTCCAGCCACCTCCGGCCACCTTGGCCGTCGAGGTTCATCTCGGGTATTTCACCCTGAGGTTCGCATTTTATCTTGTTTTTCTTGTGAGTTTTTGTTCCTTGCAGTAGTAGGATTCTTTTCCACCCTTCCATTTCGATTCAAGCCCAACCAATCACCACTCACACCCAGCCACCAACGCCCACCGTTCATCCCTTTTTTGCCACCAGTGGGGTTGCGGCAGTTTGTCCGCGACCCCCTTAATCTCTCTTTGCAGGTACGCCACTACTGGAGGACCTGGGGGCCATTTTGAGCCTCGTCGGAGGCTCCTGGAGGCTGTCGGCTTCCTCGACCTCGCCGGCGAGCTCCGACATCCACCGAAGACTTTTTGGGCCACCTGCGTCTAGCTTACGCCCGCAGGAGGAGCCTGGGCACTTTTGGGAGCTACTCGGACGTCGGAGGAGGGCGTAATCATCGGAGGAAGTCCGCTGTGGCGGACCTTCTTCCCTTTTCCTCTAACGCGACCCTCCGCCGTCGGATCTACCTACATCCCCAGTTCCAATCCTGTCCGTTGGATCAAGCACACCGCCAGCCATTGGATCATCAGAGCAACTTGTAATCTCGGCCGTCAGCAGCGAACGGGTATCGCGCGCTCGGGACGTGACACGTATGTAAGTGAAGTGCATCTCACCGTCCGCTAGCTCCTCCGCGTGGGTATTTTGCCGCCATAGCCCCGTAAATTTTGTATTTACATAATAGTACTCGATCCTTCATCGGCTATTCAATTGTTTTTGTAATATTTATACGTAGCCCCCAGAACTTTTGAATATTGCAATTAGGTCCCTCGCCACGTTACCTCACGTGCATGTGCGCGTGAGGTGAAGGGCATTTTACGGAGGGAACCCCGTGGGTTTACTTATTTCAGTATAGTATAAAAACTTTTATTCGCAGTTAAATATTTTTGGATATTTTGGCATTTCAGACCCCAAGTTTTGGAAATTTACATCTGAGCCCTCGTCAGGTCGCATGCTCACACACGTGGGCTTTGGCATTGTTGCAGGCGTACCCCTGGGGTTCTGTATATTTGCAATCGCTCCTGGAAGTTGTCTAATAAGTTATATATTTTGCGTGACAATTGCATGCTTGCCCCTGGATGTTTGCTTATTTACAAATATGCCCTTGCTAGTAGTGTAGTTCCTCTTTGCTTCTAGTATTTATTTCATGCATCTATAAATTGCTAAAAATCACCAAAACATTAGGATAAGCTCATGTTTGCTTGCTCATTCACGTCATATTTTTGTATTGCATTTTTATTGCATTTTCATAATTATTAAAAATCAAAACACGCATTTTCAACACTGTTTGCATTAGAAAATCCATAAAAATTATAAAAACGTTTTGAAAAATTCCAAAAAAAATTATATTATGTGTGTTTTATCATATTTTGGTGTCAGTCCAAAAATCATTAAAATTTCAAAACAAAAACCCTAAAAATTATAAAACCTCTAAAAACTTTAAAAAATCTAAAAGATTCTCGAAAAATCCTAAAAATATAAACTCAGTTTCTGTAGTTTCCTTATTTTATTGCCTTTACTTTAAAATTAATTTGAGGAAACTTGGATATTGTTTGCTAATTTTTATCCTCATTTTGGTCTCGTCCAGTAGCCTAGTTCAATGTTTTCTTGTATTGTGACTTTTAAAAATACTAAAAACATTTCGAAAAATCTCCAAAAATCACAAAAACATCAGAAAATTATAAAAAGACCAAAAACATTTTATTTCCTATTTTTTGACTATTTTTACCTATTTTTATAAATACCTTATCCCCTCTTCTCTTATATTGTATATATATTCTATTATTGAAAAGGAAATAAAATAAAAAAATATATAAAATATAAAAAGAAAATATAAAATTAGAAAATTAAAAATCAAAATACAAAAATATAAAATTAAGAATAAAATAAAAAAATATAAAATTAAAAACCCACAAAAAAATGCATACTTGTAGGCACTTAACCACATTCACATCTTTGCACTTGCTTGATCTATCCTGTGTGCTCCCTGAGTTCGACCTCTACATACTTACACCTATACATCTTTTATGTAGAGTTATAATAAATTTTAACTCCACTATTGCTTGTCATTGTTTGATTTGATTGTGGGTTAATTGTTGATTAAATCCAGATTTCTGAGCGGTCAATACACCGACTGTGTTCCCGCCTTGTATGGAATACACGATCGCTCGACTCTCGGGTTTATCAGTACTCATGCCCAATGCTTGGCTCGTCTAGAGGACGACACAGACGTGGATGTGTCAGATGTCGTTGGTGATAGCCAGCGCTCGATCAACGTAGTGAAGGCACTCGGGGAGAAGCTAGAGGAGCTCGAATCCCTGATGCAAGATCTGCATGCGGAACTCTCCATCGTCAAGAAAGCGATCGCGAACGGGGGCGGATCCAGCGAGTCTCGTATGCCAAAGGTCTCAGAGCCCAAGTCCTTTTCAGGTACGCGGAGTGCCAAAGACTTGAAAAATTTCTTATGGGACATGGAGGTATACTTCAAAGCTATCAAGACTCCTGAGGCTGAGAAGGTATCTTTGGCGGCAATGTACTTATCCGACCATGCAAAGTTATGGTGGAGGAGCCGTCCATCCGAAGGACGACCATATATCTCGTCTTGGGATGAGTTGGTGAAGGAATTGAAGGAGCATTTCTTACCCACCAACACTACTTGGGTAGCTAGGGAGGTACGATGCGGAATCAAGGAAGACTCAGGCAATATAAGAGTGGGCAATCTCCACAAAGGTGACAGAGTTGCGATCCTTCCTCAGATTGGTGAACTACTACATGAAGTTAATCAAGGGATACTTCAAGAAGGCGGCGCCCCTGACGGACCTGCTTGGGAATGATCAGCCTTGGAGATGGACACGTGAATGCTAGGAGGCATTCCAGAAGCTGAAGAGGGCAATGGTGGAATAACCGATTTTGCGACTTCCAGACTTCGAGAATCCATTTGAAGTCCACACTGACGCGTCCGACTATGCAATTGGTGGTGTATTGGTGCAAGATGGGCACCCTGTGGCATACGAGAGCCGCAAGTTAAATCCAGCGGAGAGGAGGTACTCCGTGCACGAGAAGGAGAAGACTGCAGTGGTCCACTGTCTGAGGACATGGCACCACTATCTTCTCGGTTCAAAGTTAGTGGTGGAGACGGACAACGTGGAACCGAGCTGCTTTGCCACACAAAAGAAGCTGACTTCTAAGTAGGCGTGATGGCAAGACTTTCTTGTCGAATTCAACTTCGAGCTTCGCTACAGGCCTGGGCGGACCAACAAGGTAGCAAAAGCTCTCTCGAGGAAGAGTGAACCATAAGAACCGAAGGTCGCGGTGATTGCATCGATCACCCGCATGTCCGGAGACATGCTGGAGCGCATTCGGGAGCAGACATAGGAGGATCCAGTCACTTCACGCTTGGTGCAACACGTGAACGATGGCGAAGTCCGGAGATTCTAGATAGAGGAAGGCATCCTCTATGCCAAGGGCAGGAGGCCCTATGTCCCCTCGAGCGGCGTTTTGAGAAAAATGTTGCTAAAGGAAGCACACGACGTACTGTGGCATGGTCATCTAGGAGTGGGCCGCATGCTGGCACTCCTCTCCTCAAGCTACTTCTGGCCGAAGATGGAGGAAGACGTGGAAGTCTATGTGTACACTTGTCTTGTATGCCAACAGGACAAGACAGTGAGGAAGAAGACGACAGGATTGCTGGAACCCCTGCCCATCCCTTCACGTCCATGGGAGAGCGCCTCCATGGAATTCATCACTGGGTTCCCAAAGGTGGACAGGAATAATGCGGTGATGGTGGTAGTTGATCGCTTCTCAAAATACACGATCTTCGTACCATCACCCCTAGAGTACACAACAGAGATCACAACGAAGTTGTTCTTGCAGAACGTGTTGAAGCACTGGGGGATACCATCGAACGTCGTGAGCGACCGCGATGCCTGGTTCACATGTCGATTCTGGACGACCTTATTTGAGATGATGGGATTCTATCTCAAATTCTCTACTAACAATCACCCGTAAAATGATGGTCAAACGGAGCGGATCAACACCTTGCTAGAAAAGTACCCGAGACATTATGTGACGTCCAATTAGCACAATTGGGTTAGTTTACTGGACACTGCTCAATTCTGTTACAACCTACAGAAGACCTCCACCACAGGCCAGAGCCCATTCGAGATCTTGATGGGTAGGCAACCCGTGACACCGCATGAAGTGGCTAAGAAGAATAGCCAAGGACGATGTCATGTTGCACATCGCTTTGCATTGGAGAGGAAGGATCGGTGGGAGGAAGCGAAGGATGCGTTGGCTCATGCTCAATGCAGAATGAAGAAGGCAGCTGACAAGAGCCATATGCTGGTCGAGTTTCAGGTTGGCGAGAAAGTGTTGTTGAAGCTTACTCCCCATATTTGGAAGAAAATCCTGAGAAAGACAACGCACGAAGGGTTGATTCCTCATTACGATGGACCCTTTGAGATAGTCCGATACATGGGATCGCTCGCCTATCAATTACGTCTTCTAGAGAGACTGAAGCTGCATCATGTGTTCCATGTCAGCTTCCAGAAGGAGTACCATGAGGAGAAAGAAGATAACACCAGGAGGGCATCAAAACGTGCCCCTCCTAACGTCCGGGTTCAGCACACGATGGTTGCTGAAGATTCTTGACATGCGCATGGAGGGTCAGAGCAAGAAGAACTGGAGGATCGTTTTCCTTATCAAATGGAAGGGACTCTCAGAGGAGGAGGCAAGTTGGGAACATGATACAACCCTGTGGTAGTTCGAGGACCTCATCGAGGATTTCTTGAAGACGTAAGATTAGTCGTGGATGCCTGATGGATCAGGTGGGGGAGGCATTTAACACCCCCAACTCTCGAGGTATGGGAATAGCGTGCAATATCAGTATTGCACGCCCGTGTGGTCTGGTGACCACACTATGAACTTCTGGAGGACTTCATCTTAGCTAGCGAACAACTAAGGATGGGGTTTATCGCATGAAAGTCGTAGACCGCGGGTTCCCCTTGGCACAACGCAAGTATTCGACGACACTTGATGGAGCTTGAGTTGCAACATCTACGTAGGAGCATGTGGCCCACTGATGACGTGGTGTGATGACATGGCGTACTGATAAGGCAGACAACATGGCATGCTGATAGAGCGGGTGATGTGACGTCGGTTGCAGAAGACAAAGGGATTGCACGAAAGATGAAGAGCCAAGACGTACGAAGAGTCATCTTGGAAGATGAAGGGCCTTCGTAGAAGACTAAGAGTCCTTGCATTCATTGTACATGTAATAATGACGTCCCTTCATATACCCTCGGCTTGCCTATATAAGGAGAGGATAGCTCATTTGTAGATAACACACTCATATTGAGTCTCTTGCAATACAAAGAGGGTTTAGTGTCAATTGCTCTTGTGTCCTTGCGCTTGAGTGCTTGTGTACGAGTATTCTAGCGGCGTGGTTAATCGGTGTGCTGGTGTACATCCTACATGCAAGGGGAAGGCTGGTTAGCTTACGCGAAGCTAACACCGCACAGGTTAGTCTAAAAAATTAGAGTTTGAGATTTACCCCTGTGATAACAACCATCACAACAAAACCAAAGATGAGATCCACTGCCCCCATCGTAATCGAGAAAAAGATGTTATAGCTATCGACAACCATGGACTTCAAATGCTATTACATCTTTGCGATGAGATCTCTTTGTTCCTTTCATACGCCCTTGTTTCTTCTTACTTTTCCTTATCACATTCCCTTTGTTTATTTTTATCTTCCACACCTAGCACCTTTCTTGATTTTAGGCTTGATTTGATGATAGTTTTCGTCCGATCTTCTTCTATATGTTGGTTTTTGATCTACTAGTTATGTGTGATCCATTTTTCTCAATTTGACATCAATTTCTTCACATAGAAAATATTCCAAACATATAAGTTAGCTTAATCAAAATTTAGTAGATTTTTTTAGCTTGTCGAAAGCTGTAACCAAGCAACTTCCTTTATTCTCTAAGTTCAATGGCTATTATTAAATTAATGTTAACATCGGTGCTTACTTGTATATTTACTAAATATCATATATTTTAAAAACATGAAAATCTATAAAATGTGTTGATATAATGATCTCCAAATTTTAGATGTGCATGATTTAATTTTGCATCTGAACTTAAAGCAAATAAGATATTGGCAAATTGGTAGTATTTATATATTTATAAATTATTAGAAACTTCAAATGTTTTAAAAAAATCAATCAACCTTAGTAGTCTTGGACACGATTCTAATATTTTGTCGTTCCAATATCTCCTCGTCACACTGTTTTTGGCCTTGAAGAGATGGCATCAATATCGTCAGTTAAAACTTTACAGACAACACTAAGTTTATGGCAAGTCAAAATATACGATAAGACAACATCATCGGATGATCCTAGAGTGAAACTGATAGAAGTAACCTCCAACAAGGTCCCCTAAATGCAAACAATAAGAGAGCGACACAAGATGATGGCATCGCAATGGTATATCTCGCACGATCACACACTAATGTCATCGAAGAGAGGCCTCCCAATCCATAACCCTAATTTCACAACCATATAGTTCCTCTACTCTTAAGTATAAGCCGATCGCAAAGTAATTTATAAAAGTTCATTGAGATATAGTCTTGATAATCTTTAAGAACCTAAATAGATCGCTATGAAGATGCTCTAGCAGATGCGTGACCTCATCATAATGTTGGTTTAAAATAAAAGGTGGTGTGGCAATGCTAGCATATAAAATAAGGGAAACTTGTATGCAAGAAAGGTCTTCTAGAGTCATGGTGAGGGAGAAAAATAAGGACAAACCATATAAAAGATAGAAGCTAATTGTTAAGAAGTATGGGCTTTTTACATATAAGCTGGAGCATGACCTTAAATTTGTTTGAAGGCAAATTATAGAACCTCTATAGTAATTAATAAATAGTACAAGTGGATCATGCAGACGGAATCCAGTTTCCCAGAGAGACATGAGATAGCCCGTAGTGGCCAGACCTAACATTGAGACTAGATATCAAACTAAAGCATTTATATCATCGAAATTAATGTGGGTCAAATACGCCATTGCATGCACAACTCTATCATTGATCTTATAACTAATGTCTTGATACATCTTGTATGTTCCATGAATGTAGAGATAACATCAAGATAACTCGCCAAATTTACTTAAAAACATGATGTGATTATGAAATCCCATATCAAACTTCTCCCATACAGCAAAATGATCATCATGTATATATGTTAGGTGGGTTCTGCCAAGAACAACTACGAAAGGGGATACAAAGATAGTTATCTGTTGAAGATAAAAAAAGATATGGTTATTTCACCTCACCATGTTTCCTGTGTAATTTTCACCATGTTCCCTGTGTAATTTTCTACAAATAGTTGAGACACCATGCAAAATTCTTATCTCATCCTCCGTTTAGTTACCGGGTTACCCTTACCCTCATGCAATCTTGGGTTGGAATTCCATCAGAAATCAAGGTGACATCACATCACATTCCTTATTCCAATACTCTTCAACTTTCATAACTATCCAAACAACTACTATTCACAGGAGGTTATCTCCAACCTACCACAACCCAATAACCAAACAGACCCCTAGTGTTGTCAAATTCGCTCCGGAGGTTCATCTAGACGCCTCGACAAGGCAAAAAGGAGGCCCACCACCTTGCCACAGCCCGAACTAGGCATTTTGATTCAGATGCCGCCCAGATTAGCGGTTTGCTTGAGGCATTGGTTGCTCAAGGTGAGCAGTGAGCACCGGAGGTAACTTGGACTTTTGCCCACTTTTTGCATTTTTTGTACACTTGCATGTTAATCATGTATTATTTCTAAGTAGTGTTTTTTACACTTGTGCCCCTTATTACTTTTTTTTGCAATATCACTTGTGCCGCTACCTTTTATTCTGGGTCATTAGTAATTATGCTCATGGAGTTAGTTCCATCCATTTCCCTCTCCAACGCATACGTTAACTTAAAGGTTACAAGAGCAATGAGAAATAAGTGGACAAGGGTAGAAAGTGTAATTTCCAGTCAAGGCATGTGGTGGTCAACGTAGACCCCCCACCAACAATCACATGCAATACCTCTTCCTCGCAGCAAATATCTATACATAGACATACACACATATATGTATAGGCCTACATACATGGAAAAGGGGGCCTACACCCAATCCTTTTTTTCATTATTTTTAAATTTTTTTGAAATAAAATCCTGAGGGAATTAAATCACCATATATCACTATGGTGTCATTCCAAATTCAATTTAATTTGAAACTTTTATAATCTCCACCAACACTACCAAATTTTAGCGTCTCAGAATTGCTGAAACTGACCCCTTCTAAATGAACATGTTATGAATGCTTGTTTTGCATGAAACTTGAAATCAGTGTTGTAAAAGTCGCCCGATTGGCCCGACTAGTAGGTCCGACTAGTCTAGTCAGTGGGGTGGCAGACCAAGTACCGACTAATTCAGACTAGGTACACTAATCGATCAATTTTTGTTTAGAGATACCATATTTTATACTTTTTTTATAAGCGAACTTATTATAATATGCTTAATATTTTATTTAAATTCAACTACTTCTTTGATTTTATTATGGTAGTATAAAAACCAATGTTGCAATAGTCGATCGACTATCCCGAATAGTCGGTCCGACTATGCGGTGCGGGGGGGGGGGGGTCCCCGACTGAATAGACCTCCAATCGGTCAATAGTCGGCCCGACCGAATAGTCGTCTCTATTAGGCCGGGAGTTTGACTTTTAATATTTTTATTTTTTTTTATTTTTAAATTTCAGTTTTTATGGGTTATATTTTACCACGGTATCGCAACAAATGTCATATTCTATATATCTATTATATTGATCGGTACTTTTATCTTGGATTCATGTTAACTAATGACCATATATGTATAAAAATATAAGAATATATGTATTATAAATAATTTTTATATTAAAAAATACTAAATCGAATAATTCCGAATTGCGGATGAGATTTCCTTGACTTTCTCCAGGAGATGTTTTTTTATTTGGCTGAGTCAATAACTGCTTCTTCTTTCACTTCCGAAAAAAGGAAGATCGCTTTCTATTAGGCCGGAAGAACCCCAGACGCAAACCTCGAACATCTATCGCGAGTAGAAGATCCCCATAAGGTTCACGGCCTCATTCCCCCCGAACCCCCAACTTCCTTATATATGCGGAGGCTCGATGACGGAAGTGGGATGCCGGGATAGGTAAATAATTGATAGCAGAAGGGGACAAGCAAGGCAGGTTGGTTGAGGTCTTTGGCGATTGACCAGGGGTCTGTTTCAGGGGGCCGTAATGAGGTTGAAATGACTGGGCACCATTTCTTGGCGGTCAAAAGTCTTCTTCCAATAAGTACTCTATTCCGGAGTGGGAATCCACACTATTATAGTCCTTGCGTTATCACTACGAGTCCTTCCTCGTAGCTTTGCGTACACTTCTCTACTACCACTATCATATATAATACCTAGATTGCCTGGGAACTCGATGGGGGTGAATCCAGCCTACGTTTTTCGGCACATAGTTAACCGTCCGAATACCGATTATTCTTTATTTAGTGACCCCTCCGACTGAATACCGAATACCGTCTTCTGCAACACTGATAAAAACGAGTTATATATTTAAAATAATCATAAAATTCAAAGTCGATTAAAGTTTGACTAAATCCGATTAGTCGTCCGACTGTTGATTAATCCTTAGTCAGTGACCCAACCGACCGAGTACCGACTACTGACTCTTGCAACTTTGCTTGAAACACATATTACCCTCAAATCCCCCTAAGGTTTCCTTCAAAAACCCCAAAAGTAAGGGGAAAAAAGCTCGGGTTCAGGTATCTACACCCCCGGGTATAGGCTCCTATAGCTCATACATACATATGCAGTTATTATATTGAATTGAAAGCAGATTGTAATAAAGTGATATATATATATATATATATATACACACACACACATGTAGAAATATACATGTAAATGCCTATATAATGCACATATATGTATGCATACTTATATTTTGCATTGATCTTAGATTCTAAGTCATGTGATTATATATTACGTGTATGTGTGTATACTCTCATGTGTATACTACTCGGACAAGCACCTAGGCAATCACCTAGTGCCGCAAACGTTTTGGACCCTCTAGCATCTTGGAGCAAGCCACACCTTTAACATTTCTTAAATTTCCAGTATGAAGAGGATGGCGAGAGTTAATGATTACGGAATGGTTAGTATTTTCCTCGTACAAAATGCAAAGGGATATATGAATCTTATACATAAGAAAATCAAATCACCAACGATTTCATGCATTCGCCGAAAGGAAAATCCACTGTAACTCCTGATCTAAATGGGGTCAAATAAGAGAAAAAGCAAATGTGCTTTATTGTAGCATCAATTACTACAAGAAAAAAAATTCAGATGGCGAAGATGCAACAAAGATTCAAAAGTAGGATTAACTTAACCCAGTATGTCTTATCGTTTGAATGGAGAGTACATAAATTTGAAATCGTCGAAAAAAATGATGACCCAATAAAATCAGAGATGTGGAAACTCTTCTCAATTTAATGTACTTACAATAATGTGTTCTAGGAGTGCTGAATCCATGTACTTATTCAAATTTCGTGAAATTTCGGCAAAATTTCGATTTCGACACTCTACCGAAACCGAAATCTTGATATATACCATTTCCTTCACAAATCTAGGTCGATTTTGGTCGAAATTAGCACAAATTTATGGTCCTCGAGCTTTTCCACATATTTTAAAAGAAGGGACTTCCTCTTTTTCACACTGGAACATGACTGGACAACACACTCCTTGCCTCCTCAGGGTACATAAGAAGCTGAGCGAACGATTCACCCGCGTTTTTCAGCACATCCATGTTCCCATCCTTCGAACACCCTCTTACCATGGTAAGCATCCGCAATCTCAGGCACTCTACCGTAGTACTTCGTCACATACTTCCTGATGAACTCCTTCTCTGAGATCATAAAACGGTAAAGTCCATAGCTCCTGGTTATCGATCCATTCAGCATCAACAAATTCAGAACCGCACCTCTCGGCTTAAACCGCTTCTCGATGCTATACATCAGCAACGAGGGGCATTTCGACACGAAGGATGAATCCCAACCAAGATAATCTCTCAAAAATCCAATTTTCTTCTTGAGCGTCTTCTCTGAAAAACCAAAACATGGAGGCTGCTTTAGCAATACCATAAAGGCCTCATCTTCTGTCCACCCTAAACTCTTAAATGCCTCCACCTTCTGTAACAGCTTCGCCTCCGGTACCGAACTGAATACACGGATTGCTTCAACAAACAAGACCTTATTCACATCAAAACCTCTCCCTTTCAATCTTTCGAGGATCGAATTAAGCCCCGCAGTCGGCAAGAAAATCAAATGCGGATGGCGGCTGAGAAGTTTGAGGATAGCGTACCGAGACATACCGAACTTCTTAAGCAAATCAAAGTTAGGGCGAAGCTCCGGCATGATAAGCCGACCCGGGCGCTTGAGTATATCAATTCTAAGACCAGAAAGAGCATTGGGAACAAACTCTTTAAGAAAATTAACAGAAGGAATGATCTTCAACTCCAAACTGCTCTCCAGGATCCCCGGGTTCGAAGCGACAATTTCACCGATGATGGCCCCCGTATAGCCCAAAGAGCAGAGGAACTCCAGCTTGGGTTTGAGGGCGTTCTCGGGATGCTGGCAGAGGACCCCTCGGCGCTTGCTGACAACGGTGTTGAAGCTGGTTTCCGGTATGCTGAAGCTCTTGAAGATCTCGCACACTTCCTCTGGGTCGTGGTACGTTCTCTTGCGGTGCTTCCTCTTGGGAGGAGGAAGAGGGCCTCCTGAGACGGTGGACGAGAATCGATCTTTGGTGGATTTGGGGGCTTCTGGGGTGGATTCGGGAGATGGGTAGTGGTTGGATCGGGGAAAGGTGGGGTGGTGGAGGAATCTGATGGCGGAGAGTGGAGTTCTTCTGTGGAGGCGCGCGAGCATTGTGTGGGTCGGAGATCGATGGCAGAGAAGGGAGAGAGCGTCCAGACGTAACCGTGGGATTTATCGGTCAGAATTGAGGGGTTTTAGAGTATTACCTCTGTGCCCTAATCTTCGGTTGATCGCCGTCCGACGGATATACCTATTCCAAAAAAGGATAAAAAATAGAGTATATTACAAAAAAATTCCTGAATCATATCCTTGATTTCAAAGTCATACCTAAACTTTAAATGGTAATATAGTGGTACTTAAACTTTAAGATTTATCTCAATATGGTCCTTCACTATTGAAATTTAAGGTTGAATAGACGAAATGATCAACTAAATTTCAATAGTCAAGGACCATATTAAGACAAATCTTAAACTTCAGGTATCACATTATTATTTTTTAAAGTTCATGTATGCCATTTAAATTGAGTGTATAATTCATAGACTTTTTGTTATTTTACTCAAAAAAATAATCAGAAACTAGGATTATGATTTACCTTTCATCCTAGTGTATTTTTACATGACTAAGACATAATAGACGATGTAATCAAGATATCTGCGATGTTTACTTCGAAGTAAACTCTTCTTATCTTTCGATAAAAGAACTTTATCTCTCCTCCAAACATCGTCCTAGGGTCCATGTTAATATTTATTAAACTTATATTCGATTTTCTTGTCTTATAAAACTCATTACAAGCTCTCATGTTGTATACCAATTAGCTAACAAAAAATTTATTAGTTGCGTTAATTAGAGCTATTTTGGGTTATAGTGGAGTTTTCTTACATAGTTAAATACTGTTGATTAGCATTTGATGGGTTGTAAACGATTGTAAAAAAATGAAGATGGATAGATATTAGATAAAATAACGATTTCTTGTTGTTCAAAATTCTTGACGTTGAAAAAAAATATAGATAGGAATTTGCTGAAATATGATTAAATAGATTAACTGTGGAGATGTAATAAATAAATACTTAACATATAACTAATGAGTTATTGTTTTGGATAACTGCACAGATAACTACTTTTTTAGAGTTATACTCTTTGTTAGGACCTGTTTGGTTGCCGGTGTGCATCGAGGTACACCAGCATACTCCTTGCTCCAACCCTCCTAACCTAGGTTGGGATTACTTGTATTGACCCTACAATTTCTCCCGTATAATATTTTTTAACTATGTTCAAATAAATTATTAACATAAAAAATATTATATAAAAAATTAATATAATAATAATCAATATCACCATCACATCACAATTATCATTACAACCCTTCCAACCCCCTAAACAACTGCTATTCACAGGACGATACCTCAACCCAACTCAGTTGCCAAACATACCTCTCTGACCAAGTCTCTATTCAAATTGAAGGGTTTATGTTGTTTAAAAAAAAGGAAGTGGGATAATGGGTTATCCGTTAACTATTTATGTCCTCAGCACTAATAATACATAAAGATATGTTAGCATAGTTTTCCCCAACACTGATAATATATTAAGATAAGTGATGATCACACATGTTAACATAGTGCCAGTTTTACATTTTGCATGTACATATGTATGTTAACATAGTGCCGATTTTACATTTTGCGTGTGCATATGCATGTTAGCATAGTGACAAGAATGCCAAGTTCCTCCCTATGCATATGCACGTTAAAGAAATATTATGAGGACTAAAAAAGTAACTGCAAAATGAAATTTTCTTGTCGTTCGGTCTTTTAAAGAAATACTTTGAAGACCCAATGAAAATGATTGAAATAAAACCGACAATGGATAATCGTTGTTATATAAAGTAATTCATCTCAATCAAGACTTATGGTTATCCATCCAGACTCTCGCGATGAACACTTATGGACATTTTGCATGAATACACATGTTGTTTGCATAACTGGACGATTCATAACATAAAATCTATCATGTTCCAAAATGATGAACTTTTATGGCTATTCATCGATTGTTTTATTCTATGTAGGAATTGATTTGTGTTTGCTTGTGGTGTGCATGTGCATCTTCTAATTTGTCTACTCAACATTGTTGTTTTCGTTGTTTTAAAATGATGATGGGAAGGAAATCAATCCAGCTAGATCTTGTAGTTCCTCACCTTCGAGATCCTACTTCTTGGGCTTGGGAAAAACATATGTTTTAAGCATGTCTTGTCTTCTAACCCATTATTCAAATTAACCCAAACTAGGTTGATTCTTTGTTAAAGGCCCTCTTCGAGATTAACTCAAATATCATAGATTTACATTCTCCTCCTACTACACTATATTCATTTTCTTCTTCTTCCTTTGGTTTCACCACCCTTGACCTGAACCCGCTCTTCGATGTAGAGCGTATCATGAGATCGATCGAGCAACGGTTACAATGGCAGCTCTGCAGGCACTTCAGAACCAGATTAAAGAACAACGAAAACTAGTAGTTGAAGAGTGGAGTTGGAAGCTTTGAGGAACTTTAGGTGGGACACATATGACAATGAAAGAATGAAGAAATCCATCTATGGACTCAAATAAGCTTCTTGTATTTGGAACATCAGATTTGATGAAATTATAAAGGTTATGATTTCAGAAAGAATCTTGATGAACCGTGCCAACGTATTCATCATGTTAAATGTGGATAATATCCTAATCATTTGGAATGATATAAGGATGATAATAAGTATTTTATAATCTGGCTATTCCATACCTTGATATATGATCTCAAGGATACCTCTTAGATCTTAGTTCTGAAGATGTTCAGAAGCATAGAGAAGATATTATTAGGACCAACACATTAAGTAGTACACCTTGGGCATGTCCCATTCTTGGAAAATTCCAAGTAATGATTCCTTCCCTTATGACATGGACTAAACTATTGAAGAGCCTCGATCTACCCTACCTAATTCAATCAAGTTATCGATTAAATTCAATGTGTGTTCGTTGTAGTCGGGTAAATCAAGACTGATCAAAACCACTTAGATTAATATTAAATTAAACACAAGCGGTAAATTTTTTTTACTTGGGCAAGCCCAAGGTCAAACTCAGGGAGGCAGCTTTTTTCTTAGATTAATTTAAAGTCAATTCCCATGTCAGATTTTTAGGAGAATATTTTTTTTGTATTTTTTATACAATTAAGAAAATGCTATGTTATTCAAGCTACATTCGAAGGTTAAAACAAAAAGTATAGTCAAATCAAGTCCAAAAATGATGAAATTTGGCCAGAATATGAAATGTGTTAGCAATGTGAGCCCCGGGCGAACCATTCCTACAATGAATGTTATTGTAATAAATGATTTATCAATAAAAGTTATTGATTATTTTCACTCCCTTTCTGAGATTGAATGAATGAATGCACTATAAGGTCCCTTTGTACAATAAGGGTTATGTACCATGGCCAACTTGATGATCATATAACTGTTGATTCATTGAATGAATCATAAAGCTGATGCTTGGATGAATATCTAAGGAGTTAGATAGAGGACTCATCAAGCATCGTCAAATGATTGTTAAGTGATGATCTCCAGTATGAGTAGGAGATGGCAATCCTTTCTCAAATGGCTGATATCTGACTGACCTCTTGATGCAGGTCCTCTGCATGGGAATAGTGATTTGGAGGTGTCAGATTAGTTGAGTCAATGAGTTGACTTAACGAGATCGAGATAACCAAAGACCTATGTTGAATACTGTCACAACATAGGCATGAATCCTCTGATTGGAGACAGACGTGTTGCTATATGTCTGAGTGTATACATTTGGCAGACCAATAGGTTGATGACCTAGCCAAGGTCTATACGTCGGTGAGCTGGTGTGCATGTAAGGACATATGAGTAATACGATCTCTCAAAGGGATCATACAGTTCATTTATGAACCGGGAGACATGAGCTCACTCATGAGGTATTGGGACTAATCAAATTCCATGCATGGTCGTCATGCTTTGGAAGCATGACATGAATTTGAAGGTAACATATATGCTTTGGGAAAGCATATGATCTATACCAATTCTCAATGACCAAGATTGAGAAACTTAATGATCAAACCCTGAAGATGACAGTGTAAAATTGATCTTTATCTTCAGATAGATCAAAGGTCTTCCAGTATGCAGGATGTACATGTATTAGGAATACCTGAGGGTGATGTGTTTATAAACGATTGTATAACCATGACGCTTCCATTCCGAGGGAGTGATGAAACATGTTTGGATTTTAGTGACTCCTCTCATTAGAGAAGTGACCTAGTCTTAGTCCATGTACTGGACATTGATCTGAATGAGATTCAGATGCAATGAGAAGATTAGATCTACGGTCTTGATTTTATCAAGCATCTGTGGGAGGTCCATGGGATCTAGATTTAAGATATGATCTCAACATCCAAGTCACTATACGTGGAACAATACAATCACCCTGTCCTTATCTCCAAGTATCTGCGGAGAAATCACATTATTCTTGAAGAAGTTCAAGAATAATTCCATAGATCTAAGCATTGAAGAATTAATGATTAAATGTGATTTAATCATCCTGATGTGTGTGGAATTTGTCCAATATAATTAAATGTGATTTAATTATTATGGATAAGGATAATGTGGATAGGAATATCTAAATTATTCATAATACATTATAAATATGATTTATAATGTATTAGAGAGAGCTAATTATAATTTATATTTGTTGATTAATTATTAATGTGTATTGGATACACATTGTTTAATTACTTGAAAATATAAATTATATTTTGTTTTGGGTTGCGAATATGATTCACATATTTCCAATGGTAAGATTACAATATTCTCAAATATAATTGTGAATTATTTTGAAGAATAAATCACAACAAAAGTTGTTGGAAATTATGGGAGAAATTCATGGAGATATGCAATCTCATGAGATTACATGAGATTGCCTCCACCATGGGGAGATGGTGGACGACTACCAATTCCACAAGGAATGTGGTGGCCGTCCCCACCATTCCTAATGGGAATAGATCTCCATGCAAATCTCTCCATAATTGGTTGATCTAATTTAGGATTGAAATATATTTGACATGCCAAATATATTTGATTTAAATTAGATTATTACTTGTTGATTTTTACCAACAACAATCTTGACCATTGGATTGGACATAAATCAATCTCATCCATTGATTTTATATGTCCCATGGATTGAGATCCATGGATCCCAAAATCCTATAAATAGAGAGGCATAACATGCTCTCTAGGGCTATGCAAAATTGGAGCACAACTCTCTCTCTCATTCTTCTCACACGCCAACTCTCTCTCTCTCTCCCTCTTCTTGGTGGTAGTCCACCAAACCTTAGAGGAGAGACTCGTCGTCGCCTTCGCCACCGCGCCGCCGCTTCAACTTTCTTCGGTTCTCCGTCTTCTTAGAGTGCTACGCTCACGAAGAGGACGTTCGATCTCGTACGATGAGATCAGGAGTTCACCGTGCTTGGATCATCTTGTTGGATTGTGAGGATCACGAGGTTCATCCCCGCACTCGCAAGCGTCTTCTCCGACGATCGGACTTGAGACAGGAGGTCTCTTTTCTTAGAGATTCCATCAACCACGCTTCAAGAGGTATTCCTTTATACTTATTGTGGTTATAGATGAAACGATCCGAGAATCGTTCTTGGATCATGTGGTTTCATCGCATGACATTTTTTTAAATTCCGCTGCATAGAACAACTAGTACGACTAGTCGTTCTGCGTCGTATCCGATACGACGATCACACTTCCGTGATGCGCTTGAGGATAATACCATATCCTTCAAAATGCAATGAAATTAATCTACTACAATTTTGTTTGGAATTTTTCGACTTTAAATGAATTAAATATGAATTAAAAATGAATTCAGGATAATCTTTGCAAAATTAATTTTAATAAATACCAAATTGAATCATTTTCAAATACAAAAATTAACATAGATACTTCTATGTGAGACGAATCCACAAAAAATTGTTAGACCTCAAAAATGATGAATTTTGGACCTCTTAAAAATCAATTAAGAAAAACACTAATTAAATTATTAAGGCCTCGTTATGCGTGCAAATGATGTGATTTTTGGGCACGAAGTAGAACAACGTAAATTAGACCTATTGTGATTTTTTTGGTGATTTTTGGAGTAACAAATATTTTAATATGGAGTTAAAGGCACACAATGGTGAAATTATGTAAATTTCCACAAAAGTAATTACATTAAATTCCTCGAAGCTCTAAAAAATGTGATAAGTGTCTACAATAATAAAGCACAAGTTTCTCAACAACATGCAATTTGTGGAATTATAAAATGATGCTAAATGAATGTCTAAATAAATGTGCAAATACAGGGACCAAAATGCAAATAGGAACAAAATTAATCAAGTCAAAACATACGTATAGGGACTAAAATGCAATTACTTATAATGTAGAGGATATGAGTGCAATTTCTCCACTGGAACACGTGCGTGACGTGTCTGGCAGGGACTGAAGTGCAATTTCAAAAACTTGCAGGGCCTCGGTGTAAAATACCCAAATATCACGTGACAGAGACACGTGAGGTGCTAGGCTCCGAAGGTGGCTCGGACGACGATGGAGGCTTGGGTGATCGGAGCAGCTTCAGATTTGGCTTGGGTGCTCTGAGCCTAAGGGGCGGGGAAGAGACTCGGAGCTGGAGACATGGCGAATGGTGGACCGTCCGATCGCAAAGATCAAACGGTGGCTGGAGCGGGAGACATAGCATGCCTTGGACCGTCAGATCCTCAAGCTTTCTAACGGTATCTGTGGTTCCTGGAAAGGGCGATGTGGATCTTTGGAGACCATCCGATCAAGATGATCGGATGACAACTGTGCATCATGCTCCTCCTTGCCGCTGACTCCTGCGGCGGTCTTGGCTGGGCTCCGGCGAAGGGTAGCTACCTCTGCTGCCTTGTTCCTTGCTCGGTGAAGAATTTCGGAGGCTCCTGAGTGGCTGGATAGATTCTTGGAAGTGCACTGGAGCGGCAAGAGCGTCTGAAAGGATAGAAGGTTGCCTGGAGACCGAAGACCAAGGAGCTCGAAGAAGCTCCTGTGAGAGTTCCGGCCAGTGAAGAAGGAAGCTCCTGCAACGTGATCGAGTAGGTGTAGTGAGTGCTCGAGGCCTTGAGGCGTGAAGAGGGTGTGAGTGGTGGTGTTCCTCCGTTGTGATCGTCAAAGCAGCGGTCGGCGTGATCGGTGACCTTGAGAGGTCATGGCGATGAACGGAAGGGGGCACCAAGATGGCAGCTCCAAGGCGGAGCTTAGGCGATGGTCAATGAGAGGTGATGTCGAGCGAGGAAACCTAATAAATTAGGAGATGATCGGAGGAGAAAAAGGAAATGATCAGAGAAGAAGGTGGATGCATCTACCTGGGAATGGAGGCTCGGAGTTGAGCTGCCAGTCGTTGCTCCAGGGTCGACTAGGGCCCGTGCTCGTGCAACTACGATGGAGGAGCTGCTGCACGATGAAGGTCATCGTGGATCTCGCGGAGAGGATACCGTTGTCTTCACTCGCTCTCTAGCCTAATCTCTGTCACAGATCGGAGGAAGGGAGCTCTAGGGTCTCTCGTGCAAGGGCGGATAGGCTTGAAGGTAGCCGGAGGTGTTATATTTATAGAGACGAGGCGACAAGTCCGGTGATGGGGGGTGAGGTTTACATGGAGATTATGGCACGCGATAGAGGGAATCATGACTGAGGTGGTCTCCCGCAAGGGTGAGGGACGATGTGGCTATGTAGTGGGCTCGTTGGGAAGTGGAGGTGGTGGCGGTAGAAGCGAGGGAAATGGAAAGGAGACGGGGAGTTGGCGAGGTAGAGATTACATCTGGGACAAGATCGAAGGGCTGGAATCAAAGAGGAAGTGATCAGCCATGATATGTGGATGTAAGGGGGTAATCGGGTGGTGATGGAGTGCGTTACATGGCGCAAGGAGGTAAAGGCGGAAGTGATCGACCCAGATGCAATCTAGGCCTTGATCCAAGGGCTGTGATTGAAGCGGATTTGATGGCTTGGATCTTGAGCTGTAGAGGTGATCGGGTGACGTTGATGGAGCCACATGGTGCGCTGAGGTTTAGGCGTTGATGAGCGGTCCAGATTTGATCTGGACGATGATGGATGGCTGCGAGAACATGCGTGCGTAGACGGTCTAGATTGGAGCGCTTGAGCTCCATCCAACGACAAAGAGGAGAGGGCGTGTGTCAAGCGGATAGATGGGCCGCATGACGCAACCAGAAGGTTCCACGTGGCCCAATCATATTAGTGCAAGGAAGAAGGTGAATAAGAGGGGGAAGATGACCGAATTTGGAAAATCTCCACACATGTTCATGTTGACCAAAAACGAAAATGAGGTCAAACGAAGTGATAAAATACAAGGGTACAAATACAAATACATACAGTATACAATGGGAGTCCAAAACTCAAGTTTTGCATACGAGCTCCGATTTTAATGAAATTGATCTTGTTTTGAAGGTATCTAAATGTATATTATTTTAAAAATGAATGGACCTAGATCAGAGGTTGTATGACAGAGATATATGTATTTTAAGGTCCATGGTCTCAACCTTGGACTTGGGTTTTATTGGTCAAATTTACAAGTTAGCAATTTTTGGTATTTTTCTTGTATTAGTGTTAGTAATATATACACTATAGAGTTGAATTTATGGAGTTTGGAGTTAATATAAAATATATACAAATAGGTGACTTTTACAAGTGAATTTGGCTTCTTATTTAATGCAGATGTGAATGCTAAAATGCAGATATTATCTATGCATGTATGAATGCTAATTATGCACTATAGGTGATGAAATGCATCTAATTACTCAGGAACAAGGCTCTATTTTCAACTTTTAGAGCGATGAATCACAGATTCATCAACCCCCTATATTTAAACCTTACTCGTCCCCGAGCAACTAAAATGAAATGCAAAGGTGAAATGATTTTGGGTTCCATACCAAGGTCATGAACAAAAGTTGAAAATGGAGCTTGACTCGACCTTTGGATTAATTGTGTAGCGGAACCGTATTGGGATCTGAACTTAAGACCTAACAGACTTTAAGTTCCACAAGTCTTCTATTCAAGACGCCTCAATAGTAAGGTCAGAACAAATCCTCATACGCAAATTTTTGATGACTATAAATCTTACTTGTAATGTGTAAGTGAAATATAGCTCTCCACATCAGAAATGGCAAAGAACCAGCCTCCTCTAACAAGGTAACTCTAATTTCCTGGTCCAGTAACTCTTTCCTCGAGGAGCGGGGTATTCCCTTCTAAGTCCAAAAGAGACCAGCTCAAGAAGAGGAGGTAGAGAGAAGAATGGACGGTAGACAGTGTAGCTACCTATCCCAGGAAGCTTGACCAGTGTAGCCAAGTCATCCAGCTGCAGGCTTCTTGCTAATATACATACTCCGGCAGGCATTTTATTTTCAACTAGCCGTGTCCAGTTTTTTGGACTCATTTATTTTTGAACTATATACAAGGTGCAACATGTACATAAGGAGTTTTTCTTCTTGAACCATTAGACTATCCCTCTTTTGAAGCTTTATTGCAACCTACAGCATCCCGTCCTTAGACGTCAACACCACCAGACTAGGTTGATATGCACTTCCCTCCCTAGAGGAGGACAGATGTTTTCACCCGTGTACTACTCCAAGCTAAAGGATTCTACCTCCTCACCACCTCATCAATGAAGAGCTACATGCATGATGCTTGTCCAAGTTAGGTCACTGTCTAAAAGAATCATGCGTGTGTACGAGATATTCTACTTGGACTAATCAAGATGACATGTGAACATAGACTTGCAGACTCAAAGAATTAAGTCACTTGACCTGAAAACATCTTAACTCCAGTTCCTATAAGGTTCCTCTGAAACTAGGTAGATTAAGGTCGAATCAACTCCATCCTCAACATCTATTCATAACTTGGTTCGGAACCCACTAGCTTTCCACTTTGCATATGCATGAAATGCAGATGAGATGTAGATGACATGCTACAGAGATGAATGAAAAGCAAGACTTTTTTATTAAAATTAAAGGATGATATGTAAGAGTAAATAAGAAGCCTTTATTTTCAACATTTTTATTTTATTTTCTTGTATACAATAATATTATTTATAATAATTTTTAGTTTATACAACTTGTACATAATATACATAGTATACAAGTATACATGAAATTTTTTTTGATATACATCCAACAAATTTTGCAAAAGTATTATTTACAAGAATTTTACAACTTTTTTATACAAGTATTATACATATTATACAAGTATACATGTATTTTAATTTTTTTCAATTTTTACCCACCCTGTAATTATTGCATAATATATAAAAAATACGTGAGAATATGCGAAAGTACAAGCTATGGGTAAAGTATATATGCAATATATACACACGCCCTAGACTGTGTGTGTTATGTCCTCAAAGAATGAAAAGCAAGCTCGTGCTAAGTGTAGGAGAACTAAAATAACAAAAATGTACAGAAGTCATCTCGCCCCCTATACTTAGGCTCTAGCAGCCTAAGTGTAGAAGAAGATCAAAAATGGGGCAGGCGAGGTTAAGAGGGGAAATGGAGGAGTATATATACATGTCGGGCATCGGTTCCCCCTATACTTAGGCTCAGGTCAGCCTAAGTACAGGACATGAGTGGATGTGAGAACCGATGAGATATGGAGGATGTACAATGAATGGTGAATAGACTTGGGTCATTCTCCCCCCTATACCTAGGATCTGGTCAACTAAGTATGGTCATAAAATGAAAAGCTATGGAGTCGGGGTGAGTGACTGGAGTCGCGGGAGAAAGAGAAAGAAAATATATACAGGAAGGGTGAGTATATACAAGGATCATGATCTGAATCTTTTCGATGCTACTGATAGCGAGAGCTCACTGTTGCAAGGTCTCATGCGCAGCTTTATGTGTGTCTACTGAGTCTGTTTCACAATGAAAACAATCTCCTCAACACGGACTAACTATTTATTAGGTTCGAAAAAGTGTTTCAGCAGTTGTCCATTAACTAGGGATGTTTGTGTTCCATCTGTAAGATCTGAGATCTTTACACATCCACTATCATACACAAAACAGACTATGAATAGACCCATCCACTTGGATTTCAGCTTATCTTGGAAAACCTTCAGCCTCACATTCAACAAACATACCTAAAACCTTCATCCTCGCATTCAACAACCATACCTTTTGTCCTGGAACAAAGGTCTTTTGTATGATAAATCTATCGTGCCAACGCTTTACCTTGTTCGTGTACACGAAACTGTTGTCATATGCTCGATTTATGATCTCCACAAGTTCATTTAGATCCATTTCTCTCTGTTTCTGCCCTAGGTGTGTGTTCCAGTTGACCTTCTTGAGTGCCCATTCAGATTTATGCACTAATTCTGCGGGAAAATGGCACGGATTCCCAAACACGATTCTAAATGGAGAGGTTTCTAAGGGTGTCTTGTAAGCTGTCTTGTAAGCCCAAAGGACTTGATCTAAGATATGAGACTAGTCCTTCCTCTCTGGACGAACAAGCTTCTGCAATATGGTCTTAACCTCCCTATTCAACACCTCTGCCATGCCATTGGTGTGTGGGTGGTAAGGACTAGAGACACGGTGTTCGATGTTATAATCCTTTAAGAGTTTCTTTACGTCTCTATTCACAAAATGGCTACCCCCATCGGATATCAACACTTTGGGGATCCCGAACCTAGAGATGATGTGATCTCTAATAAATTTATAGAGAGTCATGCTGTTTGCAGCTCCGGTCGGAATAGCCTCCACCCACCATGACAGATAATCTACTGCAAGAAGGATATACTCGAAACCATGGCTAACCGAAAATGGGCCCATGAAGTCGATGCACCAGGCATCAAAGATATCACAAATGATGACAGGCTGCATTGGCATCTCATCCTTGGAACCAACGGTTCCTCCCATTCGTTGGAATACTGGACACGCCTTCACAAAGGTGAGAGTATAGTGAAACAGAGTTGGCCAATATAAGCCACATTGTAAAACCTTCCATGCGGTCCTCTTCCTGGAATGGTGTCCACCTGCCTCCAGAAAAAGTAAGGACACTCTGATATTCCTCTTGAGGAATACACCTCCTCTAGACACAATCCGGTCCTTCAAAGAAAAGAATCGGATCCTCCCAATGGTAATGTCTTGCATCCTACTTGAGTCGATCTATGTGCCTCTTTGGCCAATCTTCGGGAACTTTCTTGGAGACAAGATAGTTCACTATATTGGCGTACCATGGGAGTGAGTCGATAACAAATACCGACTCGTCTGGAAAGGAGTCTCGAATATGTGTATTGTCAGAAGTGTCAAGAATTTTGAGATGGGAGAGGTGATCAACCACTACGTTCTTCTTTCCAGGTTTATCTCTAATGTCCAAATCAAACTCTTGGATGAGTAAGATCCACCTAAGAAGACGTGCCTTCGCGTCCTTCTTTTCCATTAAGTACCGTAGTGCTATATGGTCTGTAAACACAATCACCTTATCCAAGGCGAACACTACTGCAAGCATCTCCTTTTCGGTAACTGTATATTTACGTTAAGCGGTACCAAGCACTTTACTTGCGTAGTGTATGGCAAACGAGACACCATCCCTCCTCTATCCTAACACATCCCCAACAGCAAAATCTGAGGCGTCCGTCATGATCTCGAAAGTAAAAGACCAATCTGGGGTTTGTAGGATCGAGGCGTCCATGATCATCCCTTGAAGTTTTTTAAAGGCTTCAAGACATTTATGATCGACAATAAACTCCATGTCTTTGCCTAAAAGCTCAAGTAGCAGTCGGACAATCATTGAAAAATCTTTAATAAATCTCCGATAAAATCTGACATGTCCGCGGAATGACCGCAATTATTTTATGTTGGTTGATGGTTGAAGTCGTCTGATCACGTCCACCTTGGAAGGGTAAATCTCCATTCCTCTCTTGGAGATGGCATGCCCCAACACTATGCCCTCCGTCACCATGAAGTGACTTTTCTCCTAGGAGAGCACCAGATTATCCTCACAACATCTTTTTAGGACTCAGTCCATATTTCTAAGACATGAATCGAAGGAATTACCGTGGACCGAGAAATCATCTATGAATACTTCCAGAAATTCACCGACCATCTCGATGAATACTGCAATCATGCACCTTTGAAATGTACTAGAAGTATTGCATAACCCAAAGAGCATGCGCCTGAAAGTATAGGTACCAAAGGGGCACGTGAATGTGATTTTTTCCTGGTCCTTAGGGTCAATAGCTACTTAGTTATAGCCCGAGAACCCATCTAAGAAGCAGAAGAATTCTTTTCCCGCTAATCTTTCTAATATCTGATCAATAAATGGTAGGGGAAAATGATCCTTCTTCGTCGCGGCATTCAAGCGTCTGTAATCTACACAGACACGCCACAACGTGGGTAATCATGTCAGGATCTCCTCTCCATCCTCATTGGTGGTCGTTTGGATTCCTGACTTTTTCAGGACAACATGGATAGGTGCCACCCACTTGGAATCAGAGATGGAGTAAATAAAACCCGCGTCACACCATTTCTCAATCTCCTTCTTCACGACCTCTCGTAAATTTGGATTCAACCTACGTTGGAATTCACGAGAGGTTTTAGCATCATTCTCCAGGTAGATATGGTGTGAACACAGAGCATGATTTATCCCGTGGAGATCGGAGATGCTCCAGCCTATCGCCTTGCGGTTTTCTCCAGGATCTCTAGCAAGCGAGATTCCTGCTCTTCGATCAATCGTGAACTGTTGATGACCGGATATTTCCTCTCTTGTCCTGCAAGGAAGGCGTATTTAAGGGTTGTGGGTAATGGTTTGAGCTCATGTAAGGTGTGATCATCAAGGAAATCTGGCTCAATCAACTCTGATTTTTTGCTGGTAGTGGTTGGATCTAACTTTGAAGTAACTTCCACTAACTGATTTAGCTCTGGAGTCGGATCGTCAAAAGTATCCAAGCAATCGGCGAAAGCCACGTCCGACTCATCATGCTCATCTTATGATTGTCCTAAAGAAGGAAGGACTAACAAGCCCAGCTGGGCCTCTGTGTCATCGAAGATGTAGGGGGATGCACTTTCTACGTTGTACTCGCTCTTAAAGTTCTCGCAAATTGTCTTATGCACAAGATCTTCTCCAAAGGAGAGGGACTCATCGGTGCTAGTTGGGTTCTGTCTCCATGGCCCAACGGTGTCTACATGAACATAATCTGCTTCTGGTGAAGAGTACTCGGTGCTGGATTCAGAATATGGCCTCTGCCACCTTGTCTGCTTCATCTCAAGTTCCTTATCTTCGCCTGGAGTTTGGAACTAAATTTTCCCGATCCTATAATCAAATAAGGCCCCTGCTGTTCTAAGGAAGGGCCTTCTTAGAATGATCTGGGAATCTCTCCAATTTCGAGGGGTCTCCATATCAAGAACTGTAAAGTCCACCATGTAATCCCGACCCTCGACTTTGATGATAATATTCCTCAATTCTCCCTTGAAACTCTTGGTTGATTTATCTGCAAATTGAAGTAAGGCTCTGAATTTCCTAAGAGGTCCTAGATTTAGCCGCTCATAGAGGGTATGGGCATCAGATTAATTGAGAATCTATTATCTAGGACAATGCGTGCAAACGCGGTGTCGTCGATATGACTCACCACATAATGAGCTCCCATGTCCTTTCGTTTCATTGGAAATGCATTTCTGATGGCGCAAGTAGTGTCTACTGACAAAACGTGCTTCTCAACACGACTTTTGGTTTTCCTACTGACCCTAGTAGGTGTGCATCTCACCTTAAGGTACTTCTAGAATGCATGTGTCATGTCCACATACTTATCAAAGAGGATTGTGACCTTGATATGTTTGTTACATAACTCTTCCACCTCAGGGTCATCTTTTTGGATTTTTTGGTCTTTTTCTTCTTTCCACCCTTAAGGGCACGGGGAAAGGGATTATTGATGATAACTCAGATTCTGAAACTGAAAGATTTTCATTCAAATGGGAAACTGAGTTCTGTACAGGACGCTGACTCGAACTAAAAAGAAATTCCTATGGCGAAACAGGTGATGAATCTACCACTACTCCTGGTGTGGGCTCCTCATCTGGTTCGCCCGATTCACTGTTGGTGCTCCTCTCCTTCTTCTTGCCACGGTGCATTGAGGGCCTAGAAATCCTCTTATTCCGTCGGTGGCGGTGATGGTGATGATACTCCTCTGCCTCCAAGCTCTCCTTAGGTAGATACTTGGCGGCTTCTTCCTCATGTGCCTGTCCGCTCCTGAAGGACATATGATTTATATTATTGTATGAAAGGATCTCGTGTTTAGATAGAGAATGATCTGAATAGTATACCTGATCACATGGTCAATGCTGACCCTAATTCAAGCTATTTAAGCTAGCCTGAACCTGGGCAGGAACTGGGGTCTTTGGCGCCATCTGCTGGTACTGGGTACGTGAAACACGATTTAGATGTGTTCTGATATCCAAGTAATCGTTCTGTATCTGTTGGACCCTATCAGTCAGGGTCTGGATGGCCAAGGTAAGGGACTCCAATTCATTAGTGGGCGGGGCTTGTTGCTGCTGACTAGAGGACGAGTGATTCGACTATCTATACTGGCCCTTCTGGCCGTGCCGATACTGCTGAGGATGGGAAGGTGGAGGAGGGCTCTGTTGGCCCGAGTGGAATGTGCGTTGCTGTTGGTGCTGTTGAGGCTAATATCCTTGTCCTGGTCGGGACAGTACGAAGCGCGGTGTGGGGATGGAGCCGGTTTCCTGGTAAGATATGGAAGGTCGGTGTGGCTGACCGTTCCCTATCCTCGATTGTCTGCCGACGGGGTCATGGCTGTACCACAACCTGTTGATCTCAAACGCCTATGGAGGCTCCTCGTAGACTGGCTCCACCTGTGGGGGTGCGTTCTGTTGTTGTTGAGTGTATTGTTGCTCCTCAACCCAGTTGCTCTGAGACCCCTGTGTATGCTCCTTTATAAGATGGACTCGATGTACAGGTATATGTGGTGCAGAAGGGGCAGGTAGTCGTATCTTGGCTACCTTCTCAGTCAATTCCTCCACTTGCTTCGGCAATCGTGAAAGCGCCTCAAGGTCAATGACCCTCTTGTGGATTTGTTCTACCATGGCGAGCTTATCAACTATTATCCCCATCCTAGGGATTAGGCCCTCTGTCAGATCCGCTACAGTCATCCTAGTTGTCTCATTAGATAGGCTTGAGGGAGACAACTGATAGGCCCTGGTGTCCGAGGATCTGCCTGTTTCCACCATCTGCTCCAGCCATACGACATTTTTGTTCTTGTTCAGATAGCTACCTCCACAGGCTGCGCTCACTAACCCCTGCATTTCTGGGGTCATGCCACAGAACAAGGTTTGGACTAAGATCACCTTGGTAATGCATGGCAAGGGGTATTTTTGGATCAAGTCATTAAATCTATCCATGCTTCATGGAATGGCTTGTGGGGACCCTGGGAAAAACTAGCAATTTTGGTCCGTATCTGGTTAGTCCTACTGAGTGGGTAGAACTTCTTCAAAAATAAATCTTTGATTGCGCCCATGTAGTACATCTAACCCCGAGATTCTTCAGCCAATGAGCAGCCTTATCTTGTAAGGCAAATGTGGTAGCCTTCAGCCTGATGTAATCTTGTCCAACCCTAGGGTGACTAAGGTTGTTGCAAACCATCTCGAAGTCTCTCAAGAAAGCATATGGTTCTTCAGTGGCATTTCCATTAAACTTCGGTAGCAGATTAAGAAAATGGGGCTTCAGCTCGAATGCTTCTGGGGGTACCTCAGGTACAAGCCAATTATGTATCTCATTCTCAGCTGGGTTGTAGGCATCCACCATCGTTTGTCAATTCCACCGTTGCGATCACTTGTCACATCCTTGCCACAATATCTGCATTCTGTTGTTCGGATGCGGCTAAGCGGGCAAGGATTTGATGTATAGGATCATCTTTGTGTTCCTCTTCATCCGGGGATCTCTTAGGAGTCATCTTGGTTTCTGGTTCATCCTCTTCACCAGGGTAAAGAAGGTGGTCTAGGTTAGAGGATGTAGTAATGAAGACATTCTCACCGAGGCGATGGTTTTCCTATGTGAAAAGAGAGGAGAGAAAAGGAATGGTTTGAGGGTAACCATCCTAGGATTGGGGGATCCCGAACTCAAGAGGGTCATGAGCTCGGGTTGGCACAAGTTGCGCTTGGGCCAATGAAAATAAACTTCGTGAGGGGTTCAAGGAAAGATTTGAGAAGCTGGAGTAGATATCCCCCAGTAAGTCATCTTTGATGGAAAAAGGAAGAGTCGGGAGTTTAAGTGTGTAAAGATAGAATTTTAATCCTACTGAAGCAAGCAAATGAATCACAAACCCTGATTTTCACACTCAACAGGGAAATCGGCTCAAAGCCAGATGCGTCTTCCCTGTTTAACCTGTCGCCTAAGATACCGATGCCCTTCCTTTCTTTGCTCCTATCCCAAGCTGAGGAATTCAAAGACCTTCCCCTATCTACCTACCGAAGCAGGTGGAGGCTGACAAGGCTGATACTTCACCCCAAAGGGTTACTAGCAACTTGTCGCAGAGCACCGCTGATTCACCCCTATCTACCTGCCGAAACAAGCGGAGGCTACTTGGTGCTAGTTAGTGAATCTAAAAGAATTCAGCTTGTGATATTTGCTAGGATCGGGGTACGTGATATGGAAGGTGGGGATTTTGGCTCTACCTTAGGGTATGCACACACACTATGTACCCTCACTCAGCCTGCAATCAAGGTCGGGGTTATTCTCCTGCTAACAGAATTTCTGAGTTTATTTTTTGGTCAATTTGTTTATTAGTCTCGATTTTAAGTTAGATGACCACTTGATTAGTCCAACACATAAGGCACGTCTATTGTCCAGTCCCAATTTCCTTTAATCCTAAGTTATAAAACCAAGGGAGAAGGAGTCGATAAAAGCCGATGCACGATAAAATAATGATGTATGCCAAGTTCAGAAGACTTACCGTGATCCTCACGCTCTACATGCGGGATGCAAAACAGAATTGAAATTTTACACTATATGGATGCAAGCAAAAAAGCTGCTCCTAGACAAGCAGTTCTATTAGCGAATGAAGATCAAGTTAAATTGTGTCTAATTGCTAGATATTACGAGCACAAACAGTCCTAAGATAGCTCTAAGAGCCGTAAGTGCATGTCCTATCCTACTTCAAGCAACCACACAACACGCGGGGACTTGTTTTATTATGAATTACACGCGTGAGAATCCAAACAGGAACCGCTAGAAATGCAAAAAAATTTACAAGTCCTCTCAACAACCACTCAAATTGTTTTAATGTAGGTTCCTCGGCTCGCTTGGCAAAATGCCTTCAACTACTCGTATTCCTCGCAAGAAAATAATTGATGATTAGATAAAGGACAACACAAAATAAACAAATATTAAAAAATGATAGAAAAATATTCACAAGAAAAATCGGGAATGAACCTAAGTCATACCTCCTCGGCAGCGGTGCCATTTGAAAAACTGCGATCTACCCTACCTAATTCAACCGAGTTATCGATTAAATTCAATGTGCGTTCGTTGTAGTCGGGTAAATCAAGACTGATCAAAATCATTTAGATTAATGTCAAATTAAACACAAACGGCAAATTTTTTACTTGGCATGCCCAAGGTCGAACTCAGGGAGGCAGTTTTTTCCTTAGATTAATTTAAAGTCAATTTCAATGTCAGATTTTCAGGAGAATATATTTTTGTATTTTTTATGCAATTAAGAAAGTGGAATGTTATTCAAGCCACATTTGAAGGTTAAAACACAAAGTATAGTCAAATCAAGTCCACAAATGATGAAATTTGTCCAAAATATGAAATGCAATGAAATTAAGCTACTGCAATTTTTTGGAAATTTTTGACTCTGAATGAATTAAATATGAATTAAAAATGAATTCAGGATAATCTTTGCAAAATTAGTTTTAATAAAAACCAAATTAAATCATTTTCAGATACAAAAATTAACCTAGATACTTCTATGTGAGATGAATCCAAGAAATTGTTAGACCTCAAAAATGATGAATTTTGGACCTCTTAGAAATCAATTAAGCAAAACATTAATTAATTTATTAAGGCCTCATTATGCATGCAAATGATGTGATTTTTGGACACGAAGTAGAACAACTTAAACTAGACCTATTGCGATTTTTTGGTGATTTTGGAGCAACAAATAGTTTAATATGGAATTAAAGGCACACAGTGGTAAAACTATGTAAATTTCCACAAAAGTAATTACATTAAATTCCTCAAAGCTCTCAAAAATGTGATAAGTGTCCACAATGATAAAGCACAAGTTTCTCTACTACATGCAATTTGTGGAATTATAAAATGATGCTAAATGGATGCCTAAACAAACTTGCAAACACAGGGACCAAAATGCAAACAAGGAATACAATTGATTAAGTCAAAATGTACGTATAGGGAATAAAACGCAATTACCTATAATGCAAAGGATATGAGTGCAATTTCCCTACTGGAACATGCACGCCTCACATGACGTGCCTGGTAGGGACTGAAGTGCAATTTCGAAAATTTGCAGGGCCTCGGTGTAAAATACCTAGATATCATGTGACGGACACGTGAGGTGCTTGGTTCGGAAGGTGGCTCGAACGACGATGGAGGCTCGGGTGATCGGAGTAGCTCGAATTTGGCTCGGGTGCTCCGAGCCTAAGGGACGGGGAAGTGGCTCGGAGCTGGAGTCATGGCGAATGGTGGACCATCCGATCGCAAAGATCAAACGGTGGTTGGAGCGGGAGACTTGGCGCCCCTTGGACCATCAGATCCTCAAGCGATTCAATGGTATCTGTAGTTCCTGGAGAGGGCGATGTAGAGATCTAAGGACCTTCTGATCTAGACGATCGGATGTCAACTATGCGTCGTGCTCCTCCTCGTTGCCGCCTCCTATGGAGGTCTTGGCTGGGCTCCAACGAGGGGTATCTACCTCTGCCGCCTTGTTCTTGCTCGGTGAAGACTATCGGAGGCTCTTGAGTGGCTGGATGGATTCGTGGAAGTGCACCGGAGCGACAGGAGCGTTTGAAAGGATAGAAGGTTGCCTGGAGGCCGGAGACCAAGGAGCTCGAAGAAGCTCCGGTGAGAGTTCTGGTCAGTGATGAAGGAAGCTCCTGCAATGTTATAAACGTAGCCGAGGCGTGCAACGTGATCGAGTGGGTGTAGTGAGTGCTCGAGGCCTTGATGCATGAAGAGGGTGAATGAGTGGTGGTGTTCCTTCACCGTGATCGGCGGAGCAGTGGTCGGCATGATCGGTGACCTTGAGAGGTCGTGGCGATGAACGGAAGGGGGCACAAAGATGCCAGCTCCAAGGCGGATCCTAGGCAATGGTCAGTGGGAGGTTATGTCGAGCAAGGAAGCCTGATAAATTAGGAGATGATCGGAGGAGAAAAAGGAAATGATCAGAGAAGAAGGTGGATGCGTCTACTTGGGAATGGAGGCTCGGAGTGGAGTCGTCGGTCGTCACTCTAGGTTCGGCAGGGGCTCGAGCTCGCATAGCTATGATGGAGGAGATGTTGCATGGCGAAGGTCGTCGTGGATCTCGTCGGAGAGGATACCGCTGTCGTGGATCGCTCTTTAGCCTAATCCCTGTCACAGATCGGAGGAAGGGAGCTCTAGGGTCTCTCGTGCAAGGGAGGATAAACTTAAAGGTGACCATAGGTATTGTATTTATAGAGACGAGATGGCGACTCCAGTGATGGGGGGTGAGGTTTACGTGGAGATTAGGGCGTGCGAGAGAGGGAATCATGGCTGAGGTGGTCTCCCGCGAGGGTGAGGGACGATGTGGCTATGTAGTGGGCTCGTCAGGAAGTGGAGGTGGTGGCGGTAGAAGCGAGGGAAATGGAAAGGGGACTTTGAATATCAAAAGTCAGAAGTGAGTATCACCTATCTAAAGAGATAACACCTCAAAGAGTTGAGGATGTGAATATCAAAGCTACATGCCATAGTGCATCAGCTTTGGAATGCTCAGTGTATGCTAGATGTGTACAAAAGTCAGATGTCTGCCCAACAACATACAGTTGGAATTGAGATTTTATAGGTGCATAAATGTAAAAAAGGATGATAATGTAGCTAATGTAAGGTGATTTTAGGCTTTCTTATGTGCAAAATATAACAACAATTATTCACATGCATTACTATTCCATACTTTGGACTCCAACATGTTGCTAGCTTTGAATTCATTTATGGTGATAATTGTTTCATGCATGATACATCACAAAGTTGGGCTAATTAGAGTTAAGTGCCTCAAGAGATTGTGCATGCATCCTTGGGGGATCCGGGTAGATACCCTAAAGGTCTGTTTAGTAACCGGATTACCCCGAGGAAACTCGATTTACCCTTCTCTATTCTTGGGTTGGAATACCATTATAAATCGTAGTGACATCACATCACATTCTTTATTTCAACCTTCTCCAACCCCCATAACCATCCCAAATATCTACTATTCACATCAGGTTACCCCAACCAACCCTATCCCAGTAACCAAACATGCCTTAAAGGTCACAACCCCAACAGACAAGTTGAGTGGCGCGTTGCACATAGCAGTCTGATTGTATTTGAAGTCACTCGATGGAATGGGTAGGTTGCATAGTTGGCATATACTTGTTTGTGAAAAAATAATCCATGATTGAATACAATATTTGAAGCTAGACACCATGAGGACTCTAACCCATGGATGTAAACCTTACGGTCAGTGTGGCAGTGTTCTCAAGTGAATAAAATTAATAATTGACATTAATGTTGAAACCTCTATATCAATGTATGTTTGCATTGGTTACGTCTTAGAGAAGTTGTGTACCTGAGAGTGGAGTGCAACTCTTGTGATCCTGGTGAGTCATAGATGGAGTAGTTAGTTCTAGTTCCTCGGGATTATCGATGTCTTCTGTGACTCTATCGATTGAGCATAGTGACATGGGCACAGTCGGTGCGTCCATGTCCCATGTGACAATCGTTGAAGAGTCGTACTTTGTCATACGTGTGTATCCAGTGCAATCCCGTTTGGCCAGATGTACTCGTTCTTGGGTATTCTCCTCGTGGTGGTTAAGCCGGGGAAAATGGGTAGAAGTTGGAATTGAGGTTATTGTCTTAAGTTGGTTGCTCTAGTGCACATGTTGTGACTGTTGAGTTTTTATTATTACTATTTGAACTCAGGAACTATATGGTAGAAAGATGTCATTACTAGTACCCATATATATAGATACAGTTACATGATTAATCCCAATGATTCATGTAAGCAAATGTGAAATTAATTAGCTCATTTATGGATGATAATACAACCATTGTAGATTGCAACTAATAGATTGTATGCAACTTATAATAACTGCTTTACAAATGATTGGAATAATGAACAACAATTACAAGAATAATATTGGTTTGGTGGTAGTGTAGTGTGTCTGCTACCCAAATGTTCGAATCCCCCCTTGAGGGTGTTGCGTTAAGTAGCCAACAACCAACGTAAAAAATAATCAGATCTTTCAACATAAATTTGAGCAATATCTCCATGTAGCTGGCCCTATTTAAAGTGGGAGAAGGCTCCGCCATTTTAATTACAAGAATAATATTAGAACATGAACATCCCTCACTTCAACCTTTTATACTTCTGTTAATGTAGTGTTGTTAGCCCTCTTTAGTTGTATTGAGCTTTTTTCTCATACATACTTCCTTGGAAACCAATCTAAGTTTGCAGGTTGTTGAGCAGTACTGGTGATTTGAGCTTCCGCAGTTTATACTAAACTTTGGGGTACATCTTCACTCATAGAGTTATACTAGTTGTTGTTACACTTTTGTAGCTTCTGCAGTTTAAGTAGTTAGTCATGTAAAAATGTATTGTGGACTCTAATGCAAACTTGTAAACTTTTGAGAACCATGAATATATAAACGTTGGTGGAGCATTTTATTCTTTATTTTTCGTGCTTTACGTTCGAATGTTGATCATGATGTATGAATGTAACTATTGCTGAGTATCTGGATACTACGGAGTTAGGTCTAACCTCTCCCCACAGGGTGAGATGTCACACGAATGGGTGCGTGTTGATCAATAGTATGACCCTGATCATTGCAAATAATGAACCCAAAAATCACAACATTATGTAGCACTTTTAATCACAAGATAAGCGATCAATCTACAAGTGCACGTATATTTCACACGGAAACCCTCCTAGATAAAAATTACGACCAGAATCTCCTGATGCAGGCTTTCAACCGGACCCATACAGATCTTCCACTAATCTGAGTTGTTTATGGGGGCAAGCCAATCGTATTACAACAAGTTATTTCGTAGCACTTTTAATCACAAGATAAGTAATCGATTCACAGGAGTGTATGGATTTAATGTGGAAACCCTCCAGATGGGGCTTCCACTAACCCGAGTGGCTTATGAGGCAACCCAACCATATTACAACAAGTTGTTTCGGACAACTTAAAACAGTTAAGTAATAAACCTAAGAACCAAAAAAAAGTAAAATATACTAAAACGATCTTATAGAGTAAGGAGCATGCTTGTAAGAATTGATCGCAGAACACTAGAGCTTTAAGCTTGAAGAATGGAGCAGAGACTATCTCTTGGATTTTTCTCTCGGAGTAGTTAGTGGAAATCAGAGAGAATAATGTGTTTCTCTTCTTGTATGTTGAACAAGTGAGGTTAGGATCCTATTTATAGATCTCAGATTTCCATAGTCATTGGAGGTTGATATGGCAAGAAAAATTTTCTAGAATTGCCATATTGAAAAAATGATTGGTCGCTGAAAAAATGGCGATCGATCAGAATTCAAAAATATGACCGATAAGTGAACACTTGATGATCGATCATAATTCAAAAATATGATCGATTAATAAAACTTGATCGATCAAAATTCAAAAATACTATCGATCATTGAAAACTTGATGATCGATCAGAAATCAAAATAATGATCGATCATCGAAAATTCAATGATCGTCCATTTTGACCAAAAAGTCGAAGTCGAAGTCTAAGATGCAAAATGCATGAGATCTTTTACATTTTAAGACAATTACATGATGCAAAACTGAGTAAAAAAAGATTTCATCGTCTTTTTCAGCTTGAGATCCTTAAGCTTTAGGTTCATTACCCTTGAACTCCTCTGAGCTTCTTAGCTTCTTCTTCACTTAAGCCTGCGCTCCTTAAGCTTGAGTTTGTTCTCGATCAAGTAGCTATCCTGCTCGTAATCTAACTTCAAGCTAACTTCACAAGTTTTGTCTATGTGAACAAGTTTTGTTATCACCAAAGTAAGCATGCTCATGCATGAGCTAACACTATGTACCCAATTTATAAACAATCGGAGACTATCCTAGCCTTCCTCAAAACAAATATTAATAGGAGGTTGCAATTCTAGCAATCTCATTTGACTCTTCGCAGGCTATACCATTTTGGTTTTTAAGAGCCGCAATACTATTTTTGCTTCAAATTTAGAAGATGTGTGTTCTTATCACCTTCTCGGAGGCACCATATTTGGGCTCTTTGACTCCATTTCTTAAGTATTTCAAGAGTGGCATAGAGATTTCGAAGTATGAGGATGTCAGCTTCATTTTGGTGGTCCATAAGCTTTTCGTGGTTTCTAATATCATCTGTAATCTTAAGAATCTCCTCTTCTAATTGCGATATAACTATCTTTTTCCAAGACAAAATGTTCGAATTTAGACCTCCCATTTTCTGCACCCACATATGGCAGGGGTTGTCAGTTCTTATTTGATCGCTCCATGAGAGTTGGATCAGATGGCGGAAGGATTTTTCAAACCAGTAAGATTCCATATGGAAGTATTTTTTTGTGATTTTGAAGATCCCGGAGAGAATTAATGGGTTATGATCCACGAACGTGCTGAGAAGACTCTTCAAAGTTAAGCTAAGAGCTATGGTGAGAACATTTTCATCGCAAAGAACATGTAGAAGAATAAGATCCAACAACAAACGATCCAAGATGAGAACCACAATTGTCAGAGCATGAAGATTCTTTCCAGGTGATCATGGGAAATGAAACTCAACTTTCGAAACCAACTTCCTTGTAAAACATGAAAGAAACAAGAGGTATCGCTGCCAAAGATCACGCAACTTTCAGAATCCAAAACGACGACTTAAGCTTAGATTATTAAAAAACAAATTCACCAAAAGTTTAAAACAAGCACGATATTTAGACATGAAATTTACAGAGCCATCTCTAGATTTCTTAACAGCATAGGCCAAAAGATGCACATCACCTTTCATTTTAACAGGTGCGCAAGATCAGGATCATCCAGATCCAGATCCAGCCATCCTTGATGCCTCATGTATTCGATATAATGGTCTGGCGGCTTTATAGCTCGTGGATTTTGGGGGCAAAATGATGTATTCTCTCTACATCCCTTGCGAGCCATCTAACAAAAGCTCGATCCAATGGGTGCATGGCTTTTACCATTATTTCTTCCCTCTCTTGCTTTGCAGGTTTGTTCCCCATGCTGATGAAAAGACTGCCAAGGCCTGGACGAAAAATGACCACGATAAAACACTTCGTCAGGTGATAACTTAAAAGAGAGAATATACGATCTTAGAAAATTTACATTAAATTTGAACAGGAACCCCTTTTCTGAGAAATATAATAGATGTGACGTATTAATTTCCTCATATCACCTCACCAGGCCAAAGAAATTAAATAATGATTATATGTAGTTCATTAAATAAATGAAATCAAAAGGATTTGAGTTACCAGGTACGTTGCAGAAAAGCAAAAGATAGCCAATAAAAACATGAAATTATTAGCAAAGTATATGTGTAATGGTGGGCAGAACTCAGAAAGTTTTAGACAACTGTTTGTCATTTGTCCACATCTATGAGCCAATACGAGTTCATCACTACTGGCAACCTGTTAACTTAAATGTTTCTATAACCATTGTGGGAGAAATTATAGGAGGCAAATAATAATAGTGGAGTTTAAAGTGCATTAGGGCATATAATTAGGTGGGCAGGCCATAGGATACATCAACAACAACTACTACATTGACAACACCCATCCATTCTGCAAATATTGAGATTCAATAAGATGATATATCTTGAGCACTAGGATAACCAGAATTGGATCTTTAACATATGGTGTCATATATACATAGGAAATTTGTTTAAAATATTGCCAGTTCTATCATACAAACTGAGTTTTGACTATCCATGGTGTTTGCACAGAAGATAAAACTGTATTCAGTAACATTTAGAAGACAAGGATGAGTCGCCCATAAACGCCGTAAAAACAAATCTAATCACACCAAACTCCAAAATCCATGCAGGCAATTAACATGCTTTTAAGCATAGTCTTTTAGTACCAAAGAAAATAGTGTACTGAAGAATATCCAATCGTTCAGTACATTTCGTAACCTATAGTGCAGTAGCCCCATTTTCATATCCCATATTCCTCGTCTTGGTTTAGGATTCCATGCAAATATTTTCGATCCTTCCAAACCAAAAATTGAATGATTAATCAACTGTTCGTAATGCTAATATAAGTTTCTTGTAAATTATTCAAAACATTTTTCAGAAGTTAATCGACGAATTAGTGCTTATCTTTACTCGATGCAAATCTACTGTTGAGAGAAAATAATAACTTGTTTATTATGAGGGTCAGAGGACTCTCTTATATAGAAAAGAGAAGCCCTAGAGGACAAAATATATAATAAAAGAGAAACAAATAAACTAGTACAAAATAACTCTCAACACTCCCCCTTAAAATATAAATAGATGTCAATCATGCCCATCTTGGAACAACACCTTTGGAACAGCTCACCATCAGTCGTAAACTTACCTTTCAGCACATTGATTTGGCCTCCATCTATCGTAAGTCAACCTCAATATTAGTTGTAAGTGGGCATGGAGCCCCGTATCCGAGGTATTTCCCAGAATGGAGAGAGAGAGAGAGGAAATTATCTCCCATTCTGGGTATCGGTTGAAAATATTTCCCGAACTGGGTATGTATCGGCAAATGGTTTGCCGCTCACCTATGTGGCGCGGCAAACCATTTGCCGTGCTTATGTGGACAGAACGGCAAATGATTTGCCGCATACGGCAACCCATTTGCCGCGAATGGCATTTCCCGCCCAAGCTTAAGAGTTTATGATTAAGAGTTTATGAGTTTACATGTTTACTTCACTTTCCAATTTACATGTTTATATTATATTTAATTAAGATTAAATTTAAGATGTTAATAATAAATATTATGTAACAATAAAAAATACATTTATATAAATGTGTTTTTCTATTAAATAATGATTGTATAATTTTAAAATTTAATTCGTATAGTTTTAGCAGTTAATATGTTATGATATAACTTAGTAAGAGTTTAGTTGTGTAATTGGTATTTATTTATGAATAAAATTTAAATATTAATAATAAATATTCTGTAACAATTAAAATTACATTTAATTAAATGTGATTTTTTAATAAGTAATATTTATCTAATTTTAAAATAATATTCGTATACTTTTAGCAGTTATTATGTTATGATATAACTTAAATAAGACTTTAGTAGTGTATTTGGTATTTATGAGGAACTTTAAAACATTAATAATAAATATTATGTAACAATTAAAAATACATTTATATAAATGTTATGTTTTATTAAGCAATAATTCTGTAATTTAAAAATATAATTCGTATAGTTTTAGCAATTAATACGTTATGATATGTAATTATGTAATTATGGAGTTAACAGTTATGGAGTTAACAATAAAGTTCTTTAATTTTTATTAAAATTAAGTGAACATTTTTAACATGGAACTGAAATATATTTAACATGTCACTGGGACGCACATACATTCATAAATTCTCCAAGTAGTAGAAGCTGAAATATTTCATTTACTTGAAAAAGATACATGTAGAATACATACGCAAGAGACCCTTAAAGTAGACATAAACATCACTAGATTTCAAACAAAGCAACAAAATCTACTAACTCTACTGACGACCTGACCTAACTCGCTCTCCACGCAGCGCACTCAGACGTGCATACTTCAATGCGATGGTGTAATGGAGATTAGCTAAGTCAGCGTATAAGGTTTCTTCCTCGTCCACAGGTTCTGAAAGCGGTGACGTCTCGCCATGGGATGAACTGGGGATCGGACTGCCTTGCGGAGAATACGGGGTGAACTGTGACTCGAACTCCTCCACTGGTTCTATTTCTGATGTGGTTGGTGCCCTGCTTGGGGTTGCGATTGGCGGTGGATGCGCTGGCGGTGGAACGTGAGATGGTACACGGCTGGAGGCCCGACTGGGTGGAGCACGTACTGCTAAGAAACGATTGTCGGGCAGGCGCACCGACTTGCAAGCTGTGATACGGATCTTGGCCATATCCTGTTCGAATGTTAATTAATTTGAAAAAATAATGTAGAAATCAACGTTAATGTCATTAATAGTCATAAAAATTATATTATTTTGCACGAAATTGGATAACAACATTAAAGAAAAGTTAAACCAAGACCTCATATTTTTTGCGTAAATGGGGATAAATTAAGGGTACAATCAATAAGACCATTTTTTCAAGTGGTGTACAACTTTTGATAATGCTCCCCTTGATGAAGATGCTTTCTCTTTCTCCCCCTCCTTTGTTCTCCTGTTCCCGAGCCTGCCTCCCCCCTTCCTGCTGTTGTCCCCCTACCTGTCTCCCCCCTTCCCGTTGTTGTCCCCCTACCTGCCTCGCCCCGACCCCTACCATGGCTTGCAACGGTTCTTCTCTCAGGTTCAGTACCCCCTCTCTGACTTGATACATTTGAAGCACGCGGTGGCTCTTGTATTGTCACCGGCAAGGATTCAGTGGATACTCTGGGCAGATCCATTGCTGATGATTGTATACCCCAACTTGCTGGTCCAGCGCCATAAACCGGGACCCCAACAAAAGAGGGCTGGCTTTGACTTGGCCCTATGTGCCAAAAGTATTGATGTGCCTGAGAGGGTTGAGCTTCCTGTGTGGAAAGCAAGTCAAACGATGGTATTGCGGAACCCATCTGCTGCATCTGAGGAATATAGGGCTGGGTGTAGGACTGTGTCGCCTGATACGACGGTCGTACTTCCTCTGCCCTGGAAGTGTATTGATCACCCCACTGTTGAGAAGCAAACGTCGTGGGCTCGGTGTATGTAGTGTAGACGGGGGGGACATCATGTATTCCAGGATCCACCAGTGACATATTGTGGATGGTGTAGTCCACGTAACCAATCAATTGTTGCAATTCAGTGCTCCTTCGATGTTCCGTCATCATTTCCCGCACACGAAACAAGGAGTTCACCTACAGAGAAGAAGTTTAAATCGTAAACTACGAAGAAATTATTTTAAATAAATTTTGTATTAGGTACGAAATTACCAGCTGGTTCCACCTCGGTCCGTGTGGTTCATATGCTTGGCGGGGTGGTGGTATGGCCGTAGCAATCTAACGTCGCGTAATCTGCCAATACCAAGTGAGGTAGTCGGACAAGACATCAGCAGGTGTCTTATCCAAATTCCTCTCTTCAACGACATCGTTCAGTCGCTGTTGCCATTGAGCCAGACGTTCTTGATGGTGTAGCCCCCAATCATAGGGCTGATCATCTCGTGCTCTAGCCCGTCTGTCCTCTGAGGGGAGTTGCGGCATTACATCAGGAATGTGTTGTCTCAATCCGAACTGTCGCATTACCCTATCGGGTGCATGCATGACAACAACGTTGAAGTATATAAGTACTGTCTGTGAACGCCATATAGCTTGGCCCTCACGACAAATCTCTGGTAATTGCAACACATGTTGGGCCTCGTAGGGTGTCCAACGCATCTATTATCAGGAGGGTGTTAATCCTGTTCAGACCTTAATTTCTCTGAAGGAATTATTTGGGTTACGTACCTGATGTTCTTCCTGCAAATCCAACTCATTACGATAAAATGAAAGGTGAGTGGTCGACACATTCTCTCTATGTGACCTCCTTCCGCCCGTCCACCTAATGAAAAATGACAAATCATAAGGTCCACATCGAAAAAAATTCACATAAGCAGTTATGAAGTTATATTGACCTTGCTGCGTAAGGGGCAGAGCGCAGTGTAGCCTCTACCAGCTGATACGGTCGGGGGCGACCAATATGGATATGCTCCCAAGACCAGGCCTATATGGTGACAGGAATCGTATTAAATAAGTTTAGATGCAAAGTAGAACAATTTAGGGTGGTCACCTGGAGCAGGGTCCAAAATGCGTATGCTCTCCGAATGTTCATGAGAGAAAATTGATCCAGCTGGTAGTACATCTGTGCTAGTACAGCTGCACCCCATGCTCTACGTCCGCAACTCTCGAGGTCCTCCAATAGTAGAAGGTGGCGTAGATGCACCTTGTCCGCGCTAGCATCTGGCAACAAGCTTGTGCCAATTTGAAATAGAATCAATGCACGGGCAACTTGCACAGCTCGAACGGGATCCGTCGATTGTAGAGCAGTGGAGGTTAGAAGAGTCTTGGCTATCCACGTTAGCCTAAGCTTCCCCCCCACTAGTTCCTGGTCCTCGCTATCCTCAGGATTGGTTCCGAATAGTTGCGCGCAGTATTCACCCCAATCCAACTGAGGGTGTTCTTCCAAACCGGTGATGGGCAACGATTCCACTCTCAGACCTGTGAGAATGGAAACATCCTTCAAGGTGACGGATGCCTCGCCCTGTCGAAGGTGGAAAGTATGAGTCTCTGGTCGCCATCTCTCAGCGAGTGCCTTCATAAGGGCCTGATCAATGGTGGCTCGTCTCAGGTTCGAAATGCAATGGAATCCAGCGATCTGAAGCTGCCGATTTACGGCATCGCTGCGTGGCTCCTCCAGTATCCGATTAAGGGTCCGACCATGTTCGACAAAGCGATGTGCCTGAGTAAAGGAAATCATCGATTATATTGAACTAACTCGAAAGGCAATGCTTATATTTATACTAACCGTATCACTATCTGTGAGTAGTCGACCAGAGAGATGTTCCCTCTGCCTAGTAAGTACGGAAGCATCGGCAGGTCCTGCAAATTCCTCCATTGCTACGCTAGAAAAGTATATCACTTTATAATACGAAGGAAATTATTTTGTAAATTCCAAATATTGCTTATGACAACATAAAAAGGGTGCATTATTTAATAAAGAGTTTACAATTATTTACAAAAAAAATTACATAGAAACTAACGGTGACGAGAGTGGCAAGAATAAATCTTCCAACAAATTTCGAAGTGCATGTTCGATTGTCAACGAGTAATATTGCATTGCGACAAGTGTGTTCCGTACGATAACTACGCACAACCCAATTGTCTCGTTGACTATTGTATGATGCATGCAACCTCCATCCACAATCTTTGAAGATGCAACGTGCGGTATACTGGGAGCTCTTCGAGGCGTCCACCTTGAACTGGACGTGCTTTGTCATGCTCCAAGTGCTTAACTCGTCCACTAAGGAAGTCTTCGAGTCGAACGCACGATTCAACCAATAATCTTTACCAGATGCGCCCTCGGATGTTGGCTCCGTAACTTCATTTAGAAATGGCATCTCCTCTGCAAATGTGCCGAAGATCCAATCATCGGACCCGAAGAAGTCTGGAAGATCCTCCATCGTGTCTAAATCCATCCCATAGTCTACCGGTGGATCGAAAATAGGTTCCTGATGTATCGAATGAAGAAGGGACTCCTGACCATGATCGGTCAACACTCCCTCTCGTTCAGTAGTTCTGGTCCTAGACTGCTCTTCATCCTCATCGTCTTCATCGTCGTCTTCCTCTTCCCCCTCGTCTTCCTCTTCCCCCTCGTCCTCAACTTCATTCTGTTCATTGTCTTGAGCGGCATCCTCTTCCTCGACTCCATCGTAAAGAGATATGTTAAGGTCCAATCCTTGCATAGATGATGATGCCACGTCCCGTTGGTGTGAAGAAATTTCTACAGCCTCAATGAATATTTCCATCATCCCCATTTGTCGACTCACTTGCAACATCAACTTCGTTATTTTATCCGATCCAATTACGATTGGACGGAAGGAATTTGCATTTGTGGGCCACTTGCACGTCACAGTAATTTCGAACAAGTCTGGAGTATAGCCCGTAAGACTGTATATGTAAGCTAATAAATCATTATAGCTACATGATACAGGCACTCCCATCATATCACTCTCACCTCCTTCATAACTGATCTCAGAATCTATGTTTGTAACTCGTCCGCCCCAGAATACATAAAGTGCAGCTACGTCACCCATTTCCTATAGACAACTAGAAGTTAAGGCCATTTAAATCACTCTACTATTTTAAAATATATCACCAATTTAATTAAGAGTCCTACTTAGTGACCTCTAGAATTAAATTAATGGTAGTTTATTCAATAAACTTGTAATTAAAATAAATCGTACTTAATTTATGGTATTTATAACTAATTTTTAAGTATTTATTGTTGAATTCGTAATTAATTGTATTATAAATTAAATTAATGACAGTATAAATTAAAATTTCTTAATCAGTATTAATTTATTTCTAATTAATTTTAATTTAATTAATTTATGTTAAAAAAATTCTTAATTAATTGTAGTATAATTTAATTAATAAAATCTTAATTAATTTATGGTATTTTTAATTAATTAGTAAATAATTATTTTAAATTTCATTTTATACATAAGTAATTTAATTAATATTTCTAATTAATGTTTGGATAATTTATAATCGAAATTAATTGTGGTATACATTAATTTAATGACATTTTATAACTAATATTAAGATTTAGTAATTATTTATGACCTTAAGTAATTTAGGCTATTTAAATCGTAATTAAGTTATGATATATACATTAATTATAAATTAAGTAGTCTTTAATTTATTTATAATTACTACTGTAATTACTGTACTTAATGACCTCTCTAATGCATTTGTAGATATTGATTATTAAAATAATTTTCTATTAATTTATAAGTCATTAATTAATGTTAGGATAATCTTAATTCGTATTTAATTGTGGTCAACATTAACTTAATGATAGTTTATAAGTACTATTAAGATTTAAATTATTACTCTTATTAAATTAATCTTAATTACTTTACGATATTTGTAATTAATTATTAAATATTTAGTGATTAGTTAAATTTCAACATAATTATTTTCTTTAATTAATGGCCTCTACAATATATTTATAATTACCATGGCTTACTGTAATTAGTGACCTCTAGAATTTTTTATATTTATTGATTACTGAACTAATTTTCTGTAGAGGTTTTCAATTAATTCCTTATTTAATGTAATATTAATGTGACTCTAATTAAATTTATTCCTAGATTAATTAGTAATATTAGTGTGTGTCATGGGGGGATTGTATGCCATTTTAATGTGACTCTAATTTTCCTAATAATATCATGTGGGCATGTGGGCATGTATGTCATCGATTATATATTTCTAACCTAATCTCAGCGTTAAATGGAATGCTATAACTATGAAGAACTAAATAACCTCCTAATTATACTTATTTCGAAAAAAATAACAACTATTTAAGGACAACAATTATTAACAACTAAACAATTTTCATTACAACTAATTATTTACAACTTCATTTTAAGGAATAAAAAAATTTCATTACAACTAAATAATTTTCTACTTAAATAAAAGACATCTACAATTTCTATTTATAGAAATTAAAATTAAAAAAAAACCATACCTTAGAAGGGAGGAGAGGTGGGAAGACCTTCAAATGGGGGGAGGGAATGAGAGATGGAATGAGAGAATGCGTGAGGGGAATGGGGGGCTCGGGCGGGGTATTTATATGCCGCCCAGCGGCAAATGGTTTGCCGCTGCACGGTAAACTATTTGCCGTACAGGGCGGGTCGCCGACCGCTTCTGGCGCGCGGTCTCGTCGTTTGCGCCGAAGACCGCACGCGTCGCTGACCGTGCCACTGAGCACGGCAAACGGTTCACCGCTCCTTCCACGTAAGCGCGGCAAATGGTTTGCCGCGCCACATGGGCGAGCGGCAAACCGTTTGCCGATATATACCCAGTCCGGGAATAATTTTCCTTCCGTACCCAGAATGGGAGATAATTTGCTTTCTCTCTCCATTCTGGGAAAAAACTCCCCGTATCCAGCTCGGAATACCCTCACAGTGCTCCATTCTCCTTCAGCAGGTTAGTACAGCCTTGATGATATTATTGTGATGTCATGACTTCAGGTCATGCCCAATCCAGATCTCGGTAAAGTCAATGCCCCTTCTCCGCACTAGTGCAAGAGATGTCTCTGTACATGGCAAATCAACTATCCGTCTCCATCAAATTGCCAATGCCTAGACCTGCTAAGGACAAACGATCACACTCTTCTCAGCGATTCTAACAATATCTTGCAAGCATGTGCTCAAACATCAGCTTCACTCTTGAAGTTATGCTTCATTCATGGAGGCTAATTCTTCCTCACAATCCTAAGCATGTTCTCCATTGGAAGCACCTTCAGACAGTCATCGCCAAGCGATGCACTAGTTTTGGGGACTCGCAGCCTTCTCCATTACCAAGTCGTACTATTCCTTGGCCTGACAACCATATACGAGTAGCTGGTCAATTCATGTGCCCAAGTTGTATACCATGGTGGTGTTCGACGGATCAAAACACTCACAGACCCTTGTGTTTACCTCCTCTGAATGAGAGTCCTACAGCACGACGGTTGGCAACATACAACCAACAGACAGAAGATCGTTAAGGAAGAGACTCGTCATGAATGTGACAACCACCAGACGCTCCAAGCTACAGTCAGGAGTAAGCATCTTGCCAATTACACATGCAAAAACAAGATGACTTTGAATAGATGCCCCTTCACAAGGTTTGCTAATGGGGGTTGGGGGGGGGGGAATCCCTAACTAACTGCTGGATCCACCACACCTTATTCCATAATGCTTCTCCCTCCAATTGGATCAGCCTTGACGTTTCCTTGCATCAAGGCATCTATTAGGACCACCATCTCTAGAGGGAACCGCAACCCAGGATGCAAAATGGACTTGCAACACAAGGGCAATCATGCCATGATGCCAAGCCTACCAAGCAAAATGACAAGGCCTCTTCCCTCAGAAATCACGGACCTCAAGCTGATTCGACTCCGCCAAGCACCCAGCCATTTATCAAATGGGGTCTGTGGCCTAAACCTTCTTCTGACTAAGGCAATATGCACCAGTTATTCATCACATGTCTGCTACTGTGGTTAGTGTCACAGGGTCAAAATCCTGCTCACAATTTCAACCTGTGCGGTGTTAACTAACATGTAGCTAACCAACCTTCCTAAGTAGAATGGTCACGGAGACGCTCTAACTCTTCTCGAACTTGCACTTGCTAACGTACCGACGCTCCAACACAAGCACAAGCGCGACTCTAAGGATCGCTCAAGAACACTCTCAAGAACATGCTCAAGAACACTCAAGAACTCAACCAACCAAACAATCACACAAGCACATGCATAAAGCTTCTTCTCTTATCAGAAAGGGAGACTTGCTCTGGAGTGAGGTGTGTCACTTTACACTTGCCTTTGGTGTGTTTACAAATGAGTCATCACCACTCCTTGTATACAAGACTCAATGCAACCCAAGGGACAATCATTATTATGTTTACAATAATGACAATAAAGAGTCAAGACTCTTCAAGTTCTATGGCAACTCAACATTCCACAACAACTCTCCGTCTTCCTGTGTCTTCGACTCCCTTATTGTCCTTTCATCTTCTCACATTTTTGACGCCACACCAACCGTGCAGTCTTCGGCACAATCGCGCTCAAACGCTTGCTGATGTAGCTTTGTCGTTACTCTTCGAGTATCACCAAACACTCGGTCTAGTACCAAAAGGGAACCCGCGGTCACCAGACCTTCGTACGGTAAACCCTTCCTTAGTACACCACATGCTAAGGGGAAGTCCGCTAGAACTTCGCTATCGTGGCCATCAGATCACTTCCGTACGTGTACCACCGAGCATGCTCGACAACGCTCGTACTCAGCACTTGCAACGCTCCATGCCTTCTTGGACCGCCACACATCACTAGCGATACCATGTGCCTTCATGTGTACGTTTGTGTGACTGTACCGCATTGTCCTTCAATGCATACTACTTCACTGCATACTACCTTGTTGCGCCCGTGTATGGTACTGCTATGTGCATCCACTATCATATCTTGCACCGATGTTTGTACTCGATGCTTGTACTGCTATAAGATCCACAACATTCTATTACCGAGCCAGTGTCCTTTGTGACGCTTCTCCATTGTCGCGTACAGTTGAGTCTCCAAGACTCGGTGGATAACCTATGTACTCCACATGCACCTTAGACTCTTGAAGTCAGCTCCATCGATCATTCTCGTGCATCCGCTACTGTGTCTGTATCATCGTCTCGATCGCTGAATTTGGGGGTGTGGCAGCTAGTGGTTACACCATTATGGGTGGTCAAAGAACTCACTGCATGTCACAATCACACTACCACCTCATCCCACTGCCCAAAGTCGTACTCTGCTATAAAAAATTAGGTGTACATTTTTTCCATCAAGATGCTATAAAAAAGATCAGGGTTCAAATCCCCTCTTGTGGGGGTTGCATTAGGTAGTCGACAGCAAGCGTAAACAATAGTTGAATCTTTCAACACGGATTTGAGCAAGAATCCATGTAGCTGACCCTAATTGTAGTGAGAGAAGGCTTCGTTATTTTTAACATGTATGGATTTGTAGATCTACGTTTCTTATATAGATCATGTTCACATATTAAGATAAAAATGTACAAACACTTTATTTGCCACATGAAAACAACATTATTGCACAAACACTCATTTGCAGCTTCTTGCGCTCTTCCACAAGGCAAACTTCTGTGTGACCTCGGAGTTCAAGACAAACTGTTGAAAACAAGGAAACCCTCTTACGTTTGTAAGAAGCTACAACTTTGCCCCGTCCAAACTCAACTTCAAATCAAACTCCTTGAGTATTGAAAATTGTTGAGATATTAGCTATCTTTATTTTTGCTTTCTTATTTTATATTTCTTGTGTCTTCTTCTTTTAATTTGCCTAACAGGTTCCTCTCCTATGTAAGAGAACCCTAAGGCCTCTCATAATACAACTCATTCTCTTTTCCTTCAACATGGTATCGGAGCAACGGTCATAAACCGGAGTTCCCATATCCCCACCTTAATCTTGCCCACCCACCCCCCTTCCTGCATCGCCCTCCCACCCCACATCGCCCTCCCTCCCCGCACCACCCCTCCTTCTCGCGGCACTGCCCCTCTTCCCCGGGGCGCCACCCCCTCCTTCCTGAGTCACTACTTATTACATATCCTTCAGAGCCGACTTAGTCTAGAGGACACACCTCTCGTGATAGAGGTGGTGGGCATCTGCATGATCCTTGCACTTTCTGTCGTCGGTCGGGACATGCAGAGGATACATGCTACCAAAAGCATGGATATCCGGTTTCAGGTCATGTAACAGAACAAATTGAGCCTTTAGAGACTCCAGCTTCCCAAGCAGATCCTCGCTCAGATGACATTGTTTCTCATATTCGAGAGATCATGACTCCTACCGTTGGCACCACCACTACAGATACTACAGTCACAGCCAGATCCTCTTCGAGCTCCTTAGGTATTGCCTATGCTTTTACTGGTAGTACTGGTGTAGACATGATAGAATGGATTATGGACTCTGGTGCTTCACACCACCTATGCGGGGACAGAACGCAGTTGAGGTCCTACAAAACTATACCACCTGGCAGATGGGTCGTCACTCGTCATTGCTAATGGCGACCACTTACCCGTTGCAAGACAGGGGGAGGTGCATTTGACGTCGTCCATGCATCTTCAGAATGTTTTATATGCTCCTGAATTTTAGATGAATTTACTTTCCATTAGTCAGATTACTAAGGATCTGCATTGTCGGGCCATTTTTGACCCCTCGTCGCTTGTGTTTCAGGACATACTTACGGGCAGAGTGATTGGATGTGGCGTGAGCAGCGAGGGCTCTACAAACTGGTCCAACCTACTCATGTTGGCGCTTTTACTTTACCTACTGGACCAGTCTCTCCATATCTATGGCACCTTTATTTTGGTTATCTTCCTATGCAGAAGCTGTGTCATGTCCCCCCTTTGATTTCTGTGAGATCCTCCTTTCAGTGTGACGCATGCCAGCTTGGGAAGCATCACCGTTCCTCCTTTCCTTCACGTCAGATTCGGAGCAGTTCTCAATTATTTGAGCTCCTACATTTAGACATTTGGGGTCTGAGTCGTGTTCCTGATCAACAGGGACACCGATTTTATTTTGTTATTTCGATGATTTTTCTAGACTATCCTGGATCTTTTTACTGAGGAATAAGTCTGAGGTTGGATCTACGATCAAGTATTTTATTAATGAGATAATAAACATTTTCTCTGTCAAAGTCAAATTTCTTCGTTCTGATAATGCTCTAGAGTTCTGCACTTTACAGCTTTCTGAGTTCCTTAGATCTCTAGGCATTGTTCATCAGATCTCGTGTGCCTATACTTCCCAGCATAATGGTGTTGCTGAACGCAAACACCATCACTTACTTGATGTTACCAGGACCTTGTTGATACAGAGTCGTGCTCCTCATACTTACTGGGGGATGTTGTCCTTACTGCATGATATCTTATTAACAACATGCCGTAATCTATGTTGGGAGAGAAGATTCCTTTCTCAATTGCATTTTCCTGAGAAGGGTCTTTTCTCCCTTACTCGTGTGTTTGAGTTGGTTGCATTTATTCATGATGTATCTCCTGGTCATGACAAGCTCTCTCCAAGGTTGTCAAGTGTGTTTTTGTCGGCTACTCTTGTACCCAGAAAGGGTACCGTTGTTTTGATCCACTTAGGCGGAAGTACTTCGTCAGTGTTGATGTCACTTTCTTTGAATCGGTCATGTATTTTACTCATACATGTGACAGACTTGCTTCATCTGACACTGATACTGAGATCTACATGCCTCCTCCTCCTACTTTCGAAGCACTACCATCGCCTCCACCACCACATCCTCCTCCTTCACCACCACCATCACCTCCACCTACTCATGTGGCTCCTCCTGCTATGACTCAATTTTTACCTCATATTTTTACTCGCAGGATTCGCTCTGTTCCCCCTTCTCGCAGGCCTTCCCCATCATCCAGCATGCCTCAGGTATGTAATGAACACATTGTTTCTACTGATGGCACTACTGAATTGTGCAGCAGGACTCCATACAGGATATACAGACCTGGCAAATAATCTTGATGTGTCGATTGCTCTTCATAAGCATAAACATAAATGTGCTACTTATCCTCTTGCAGCCCAGGTTTCCTTGAGCAGGCTGTCAGAGGATTTCAGGAAATTCACCCTAGCTCTTTTTGCCGTGGAGATACCATGGTCATATCAGGATGCTCTTCAGGACAGTCAGTGGAGGTTAGCTATGGAGGAGGAAATGGTCGCATTACAGTCACATGGTACATGAAGACTTGTTTCTGCTCCAGTTGATGCATATGTGGTGGGATGCAAATGGGTGTTTATTGTCAAACACTATGCATATGGCATCGTGGATTGCTATAAGGCGTGACTTGTGGCACGTGGGATCACCCAGACATATGGGTGGACTATCAAGATACTTTCTCTCCAATTGCCAGACATTTTACTTTACGTATTCTACTTTCTGTGACTGTCGTGACACGCAATTGGCCTCTTTATCAGCTTGATGTGAAGAATGCTTTCCTTTATGGTGATCTACAGGACGTCTACATACAGCAGCCATCGGGGTTTGCTGCTGAGGAAGAGTGTCAGAAGGTTTGCAGGCTACATAAGGCTCTCTATGGCCTTAAGCAGAGTCCAAGAGCATGGTTCTAGAAGCTCTCGGACTTGATAGAGCAACAGGGGATTGCCGATCACTCGTTTGTACAGAGGACCCTGAAAGGTACTATTGACATTCTTGTTTACGTTGATGATATCATTGTTACAAGGGGTGACGAACAAGGCATTCAGGGTGTCAAAGATGTCCTAGGTCAGCAGTTTGTGACAAAGGATCTTGGACATTTACGTTGCTTCCTTGGACTGGAGTTTGCCAGGAATTAATGAGGTCTTGTAATGACCCAAAGGAAGTACGTTACAGATCTTCTCTCACAGACAGACATGGTAGATTGCAGGCTTGCGATTACTCACATTGACCCGAGCATGAAGCTCTACGATGATGATACTGAGGAGGTGGACAAGAGAAAGTACAAAGAGCTTGTTGGCAAGCCACTATATGCGACTATTACCAGACTCGACATATCCTTTGTTGTGAGCAAAGTGAGTCAATTATGGAGCAGCCCAAAGAGGCACATATGGATGCAATCCATATGATTCTGAGATACCTGAAGACTTCATCTGGTACGGGACTTCTTTTTAGCAGAGGCACATCTCTCTCAGTTACAGCATGTGCAGGTGTGGATTATGCTGGGTATCCAAAAGATAGAAAAGTCTACATCAGGTATTGTACTGTTCATCGGGAACTCTCTTGTTTCATGGAAGAGTAAAAAGCAGACTGCGGTTGCCAGATCAAGTGTTGAGTCATAATACAGGGCCATGGCGTAGACCAATATAGAGATGATGTGGGTCAGATATGTTCTTACTGACCTGATTATAGAGGTGCCTCTTCCCATATATCTCCAATGTGATAATCATGCTATTCTTTTTATTGACAACAATCCATCCTTTCATGAGAGGACGAAACACATAGAGGTGAACTGTCACTACACTCGTGACATGATACAGACAGGTCTTATCACCACTACACATATCAGCTCTGCAGACCAGACATCAGATGTATTTACAAAGGCCCTAGCCAGAGGACCTTATCAGAGATGTTGCTCCAAGCTGAGTCTGATCGATATCTATGTTCCAGCTTGAGGGGGAGTGTTGAGATATTAGCTATATTTATTTTTGTTTTCTTATTTTATATTTCCTTTGTCTTCTTGTAATTTTCTTAATAGGTTTCTCTCCTATATAAGAGAACCCTAGGGCATCTCATAATACAACTCATTCTCTTTTCCTTCAACAGAAATGCGATTGTTCAATCGTTGTTGAAGAAAGAAAACATCTTCGAAAAGCCTTTGTCTACATCGACACCTTACAAAAGGTTAGTATGTCTTGGGACCTTCAGACAGAACTGCCCAGTAAAGCATATATTTCATAAAAAGGGTTGAGCACAAAATGACCCTAACTACACTCACAAGGTTTACACCACACCCTTGTATATAGTTCAACACCCTACAGGAGAAGATAATGTATGTGAAATTCACAAGGATAAATCTAATAATAAATCAATAGATCAACAATTAACAAAATCATTAGCATTCAACAAGTAACCCAAGGCATATTTATGGATCATAAGTTTCCTAATGTCAAGCGAAGGAGATAATATGACATTGTCCTCAGTGCACGTAGCGAGTCAGACTTCATCAGCAAAAACCTGAGTTGAATATCTACTGTAGAAAGTGACAACTTTCCCTCACAAGACTTGACAAAGACTCTTGGAAGCAACAAGAACCATGCAAGATCCACTATTAGGGTTTCAACTCATTGCAATACAACGCACTCAGCCTCTTCTACCCTTCACAATCGCTCAAAAATTCCCTAAAGATTTAACAAAGGAAGATCCACTCGATCACTTCAAACATGCCACTAGCAAGGCAACACTTTGCAAGGGCCAAGGGTAGCTGTAGTGGCATTGTATCCATCGGATTGCACATCACGCAAACTATGTGGTTACATCATATACATGTCACGGTAAAAACATATATATCTTGGCCACCCCGTGCATTCTACAACACATCAATGAATCTTGCCATCAACATAGCAAGCCCTTCTCCTTCCAGCTAAGCACCCATCATCTTCAAGGTACACAACTCATATTATATCTGAGCCACTATCGAGGATAAGTTGAAATGACTCTCCCTCTGACCTTTCAAGGTAAGGATGATGACTGGGGAGAAGATAGGTCTTTGGATGCCCAACAAATATGAAGCCTTCAGCTCAAAAATCAAGGTACTAGCATACTCAAATACTTCACGATTTTTAAAGTCGGTGAGAAAACCAGGAACAAGAGAACATACAAAGTCTAACCATGGCCTATTGGAAAGTTCCAAGGCATAGCAACCGGATACAGAAGTGTAGACCCCCAAGGCATATGCCTTAGATTTGCTCCAAATTTCCCTATTTCAAGAAGGATTGAAAGCATGGGGATCTCGACATGTAGATGCAGTAATCGAGGCCCAACATAGTGTTGGACATGTGAGTCCGTGATGAGTCATTATGCAATAAATGTTATTGCAATTCACTCCTTAATCTGAAATGAAGAATAACTAATTTGCATAATAGGTCCCTTAGTACAATTGAGGTTATATATCATGGCCATCTTAATAATCATACAGATGTTGATTCAAGGGGTTGAATCATAGAGGTGGTGCTTGGATGATAACTAAAGAGTTAGACTGAGGACTCATCAAGCACCGTCAAATGATTGTTAAGAAAGGATTTCCAATCTGAGAAGAAAATGACAATTCTTCTCTAAAGGATAACATCTAACCGACTTCCTGATGCAAGTCCTTTGCATGGGAATAGAGATTCAGATGTGTTAGATAAGTTAGGTCAAAAAATTGACTTAACGAGATCGAGATATCCAAGACCTGTGTCGTATACTATCACGATATAGGTACACATCCTCTGATCGGAGATAGATGTGTTATTATATGTCTCAGTATGTACATTTGGTAGACCGATAGGTTGACGACCTATTCAAAGTCTATACACCGACGAGTTGGCGCATATACAAGGGCATATGAGTAATACGATCTTCCAAAGGGATCATACATGTTCATTATTGGACCGAAAGATAAGATCTCACTCATGAGATACTGGGATCAAATTCCGCGCACGATCGCCTCACTTTAGAAGCTTGATTGTGTTTGTAGGTATGATATATGCTTTTGAAAAGTATATGATCGATACCAAGGTATGCTATATACTTTTGAAAAGTATATGATCGATACCAACTCTCAATTATCAAATGAGAAGCTCAATGATAAAACCCTGAAGGAGATATTTCAGATGTGATCTAAAACTTCAGGTTTATTCTAGATCTTCCAGTATGCATGATGTACGAGTATTATGAATACTCAAGGGTGATGTGATCGTAAGCGATTGTATAACCGTAATACTTCCATCCCAAAGGAGTGATGAAATGGGTTTGGATTTTAGTAACTCCTCTCAGTAGATCAGTAAATCAATCTTAATCCAAATTTAGATGTTAATCTAAACGTGATTCGGATGCAAGAGTTATAGTTTGAATTCATCAAAATCTATGAGAGGTCCCCGAGATCTGGATTCGAGATATGATCTCAATATCCAAGTCATTATACATGGAATGTGCAATCGTCATGTCCTTATCTCCAAGTATCCGCGGAGAAAGCACGTTATTCTTGAAAGAGTTCAGAAATAATTCTATTGTTGATCATGAATCTGATCATTGAGAAAAACTGATAATTAAATGTGATTTAATTATTATGAATAATATGGATATGATTCATATTATTTGAGCACATGAAAATCGTCATCTACGATAATTAAATATAATTTAATTATCAAAGATATGATTAATGTGGTTATTACTATTCATAATAATTATAAATATTATAAGGATATAATGGGGTTGCCTCCCCCACCCCATTTTCCTCATATTTTTTTAAATTACTTTCATAAATTTTTATTATTATATTCCCAAATTGAGTTATTCAAATTTTGTGTGAAACAAAGACTCCTACGACCTCCATCCAGATGGTATCGATTTCAACAATTCTGCGACCGTTAAAAAATGATTGTTTAGATGGAGGTCGTAAGAGTCTCAGTTTCTCACGAAATTTGAATGACATAATATAGGAATATAGTGATGAATTTTCACAGAAGAAATTTTCAAAAAAAATATAGGCAAAATGGGCGGATAAAGCCAAGTTAGCTCCCCCTGGGGCAACCCTATTTTGCCCATATTATAAATGTGATTTATTATTGGAGAGATTTCTATGTAATTAATATTTACGAATTAAATGTTTATGTGAATTGGATTCACAATGGATAATTAATTGTAAATGCAATTTACACTTGATTTTATATATTTACGAATTTAATGTTTGTGTGAATTGGATTCACATTGGATAATTACTTGTAAATGCAATTTATATTTATTTTATATGTGTGAATATGATTTACAATTTATCAATGGCATGATTGAAATTATCACAAAATAATTTGGAATTATTTTTGAGAATATATATGCAACAAATGTTGTTGCATTTGTGGAATTTCATAGAGATGTGAGATCTCTCCAATTAGGACAACTAAAGCCACCTTTACCTTTTGTAGGGTGGATGACCACGGAGTTCTACTCCACGTATGATCATCCATTCTATTAAGGGAAGGAGGCTTGTCCTCCTTCCTTTATTTCCACATGAGATTTATTTGAATTAAATCGAATTTGTTGCAAATTACTTGCAACAAATTTAAGTTGTTTTAAATTGATTATTTGTTGTTGCAAATTTATGCAACAAAGTAATAGCCATTGATTAAAAGCATAAAACAATCTAGACCCTTGATTATGAGTGTACATGGATTGAGATCCATAGACATCCAATTTGTTATAAAAAAAGGCGAGCCTTTACTCTTTCTTTACAACAACAACTACAAGAATTGCAAGAGCAATAACTCTCTCTTCATATTCTCATACACACCCACTCTATGTATCAACATTGTGGTCATCTACATTCTTGACCTAGAGAGACTCGCAGCTCGCAACCATCGCAACGCCGTTATACTATTAGATCGACTGCTCATAGATCTCATCCATCTTCGGTGTTTCTTGAACCTGAAGAAAGAGTCAGATTTCGTGAGACGAAGTTAGGAGACTCACTCGGATCATCAACTTGGATTTGCAGAAAGCACGCGTCTCATCCACGTGCCCGCAAGTGCGACCTTTGTTGGATCAGACTTGAGATTGGATGTCTCTTACATTAAAGACAAGGGATCGCAAATATGCTTCAAGAGGTATTCCTATAATTCATTTTTTATCTTAATGAAACGATTTGACAAGTGTTCTCGAACCATGCGGTTTCATCTATTTAAAAATTTTAATTTCCGTAGCCCAATGCAACTAATATGACTAGTTGCCCTAGGTCGTATGTGATACGACCTACACGCTTTCGTGATGCGCTAAGACCCAAACCCCAACCTTCAAATGGTATCAAAGGCTTGGTCAAAGGTCTTGGATATGATCCAAACCCGAAGAGAACAAAGTTTTGCATATTGATGGCGCGGGGACTCGTTGCATAAGATGCAAGTTTCAAATTGTTTTTCGCTAAAATGAAAAGCTCTTTATGCATTGTTTGGACGGATTTTTGGATAACAAAATTTATTTAAAATGTCTGGATATGTCCCCAAAACAGTAGCCAATTATTGGCTTCAAAAGTGCATGAATTAAAATTCGAAAAGTTCCCGCAATAAATTTGTTTTTGCATGTATTCACGAATCTGTAAGAATTAATTTTGTTTGATGTTTCCCTGTCAAGAAACGTGAAATAAATAACTTAACTGAGTAGAGAATTAAACTAGCAAACCGCTCAAATTTATTTCATGCAACTCCATTTGTCATAGATATTCCATATTTGGTGGAGATGGGTTGGATGATGATTAGATCATAAAGATTTTTTTCTTAATGTGAATTTGTACTAAATAAGTTGATGCTTAATATTTATGAAAATATTTGATTAAACATCAACGATTATTGAATGAGAGTTTTATGACAAAACCCTAGTTTATCCTCTTATAGTTGTAGGACAACTTTTACATGCAAAACCAAGAACATATTTTCTTGATATGCTTAGCAATTTAGCATCTCAAAAGTAATCTAAGATGCCTAATATTTCTAAGTGATTGATATATATGTATCATGTGGTCACCAAGAACCTACGATCGATAAAACCTCTTAGTACAATTTATACCAATTATGTTATCTTTAATTGATTCGGTGATGGTGTGTAGGCCGTGGATATGCTAATGGGTTACTTAATTGACACCTTGTACCGCAATGAAAGCACTCCTTGTTAGCATAATCTGTCCGACCTGACTTGATCGTTTCATGAGAAGTCTCTACGTGTAGCATGAGAAGTCTCTACGTGTTTTAATCAATTAATTGGAATAATACAATTGTGCAAATGCGACGGTGTATACTATATAGTAATATCAAGCAAACCCTAATTATTTGTTGATCGATTGATTGGATTGATAATTGATTTAATGTGATTAAGTTAATTAGATCTAATTAAAATAAACATTCCATTATGAATCGAGATATAATTCCCTTGGAAGAACTAATCATAATGAATATGATTAATAATGATCAATTAAAATTTGAATGGAATGTGGGGGATTATATAAATGACATCCATGATCTCCCGTCAAGGTGAAAGGTTCCGTCTTCATGAATTGTATGATGAAGATGCATGTTCAAAGTGACAACTTCTACATACAAGTACACATGGATCATGCCCTTTGCTTCTCAAAAGAGTACGACCATAAAAGTAGTGACCCCAATATTAGTTATCTATATTATTGAGGTGATATTGGATAGCGTATAGCGAGTTCTATTCCTGTTGACAATTTATTCAATTAACAATGGGTCAACATCACCTTAGGGGTAGTGGCTTTGGATGTTAAAGACCGAATTGAGAAATACAAGTTAGACTTGCAAGGCAGAATGAGTTCTTGCTTCTTTTTTATCCGAGTTACATATTCTCGTATTATTGGAATGTAATAAAGGTAGAAAGGAGATCACAGATATTACTAGAGATATATCAGTAAATATACCTCTTGCTTTGAAAGTTTGACAAGGAAATGAACTTTCAGAGTTCAAAGGCAAGACAACTTTGATTTAAAATATTAATAATCTTGATCAAAGATATATATTTATGCAAATTATCTTATTTAAGATAACCTTCATTAAATCTACTCAAATCTATACTCAATCATAACTAGCATCATGGATTGGATCCATGATTAAGATGTAATACTTGCAGTTGGACACATAATGTATGTGGTTGCAATGTGCAAGTTTCCTCCTGATTATGAGGATTGATAGACAATAAGACAAAAGGCTAGGGTTTGTGTCTCTAAAGTCTTGATCTCTCATCGAGTGTGCTTTGGAAATAACATGTCGGTGATAATCATAATTGTCAAGATCATTCTTAAAATCCGAAGATGTTTTGGCAAACATATGTGCTCTCAACATGTAATCATCAAAGACATGGTTCCTTGTATTACATAGAATGGTAGCTCGATAAGAGATTTGTACTCAAAATGTTTGAGTACTTGCCTGAACCTATGTCCTTTTTTGAGTTAAGATGAGTATGAATATGATGAATGTCATTATTCTGCTATCTCTACTCAAGTCTGTCATGTTGCATCATATTATTCATATTGTATGAATAGTATGAAGCAAAAATAAATGTTGAAACTCTTATACTGAAGTCCCTTGAGGACATGTTCAATTTAAAAGATCGTTTATCTTAAGCAATGGTTGTTAAGTGTTAAGGAGGAGCAATGGAAGCATGGGTCTGACCCATGTAAGGAGAGTCAAAGAGTTGAATGTACTTCTATGACTTTCATACATATGGCATCCAAAGAGTTGGATGAATGCCAATATTGCAACAAGCCGGTGTATTTATAGTAAGACTAGACTATCCAAGATCCTTAGAGAAGGACCCGGATAGTGCACCAGGATATTCTACATCTATATATCATCATTGAAATTGACTTACTTATTAGATAAGAATAAAGTCCAATAATTATATCTCCTTTCTAATAACACTTGCAATTGGTTGCATATGTTTTAGAAGACTAGAAAGTTTTGATCTTAAGGTTTAATAGTCATCCACATGGGAGTTGATGCAATTGTTGCAACAATCTCCATTAGATATAAAGACTACATATTTTCAGTGGGAGAGCCATCAGTCTTAGAGAATGTCTCTATGACCTAGATATTAGAATACATTCATTGTTCATTTCTAAACTTATTAGAATGGGCATACATTCTGCAATAGACCTATCATAATAAAGAATTATGATGGATATATTTCATATAGTAATCTAACATCTAGAGGACTCTACTAATTAGAATATTAATGGATGGTTCATTAACATTTCTAATAGTAGAAATTTAAACTTTAAAAGATCAATAGGAGGATGAATATCATTTGACAATAATATGGCATCAAGACTAGGAAATACATCTATTGATAAGATCAATAGACTAGTAAGAGATGGAACTTTAGATTGTCTGAAAGTTCAAATCTTACATACAAGTGAATATTATATTCAAAGTTAAAATGCATGATGCAATCTTCTCTGGAATGCTGTAAGATGTCAAGGTATTCAATACCTCATACATATTTATGCATGTGGACCTTCTATACCATAATGAACATTAATGATATGTGATATCCATTGATGACTATTCATGGTATGATATTTCTTCCTTTACCCCATTAAAAATCTTTGAAATGTTCAAAGATTTCATGATTTTGGTTGAGAACCAAAGTTAGAAGGAAGATGAAAAGAATTTTATCTACCCTAGATAGCTAGTACCTATTAGATAAATTCAAGGAATGCCTTATAAAGAAAGGAATATCATACCTATCTCACTCCTCCTATTACACCTCAGCTCAATGGAGTTGTCGGGAGATGCAGTTAGATCATGTGTGGCATGATTTGATCAACGATGACACTTAGCATAATTACCTCTTAGGGTCGATTTGGTTACTGGGTTGGGGTAACCTCCTGTGAATAGTATCTGTTTGGATGGTTATGAGGGTTGGTAGAGGGTTGGAATAAGGAATGTGATGTCACATTGATTTGCAATGAAATTCCAACTCAGGATTGACCCAGGAATGCAGGGGGTAAACTGGATTACCCTGGAATAATCCAGTAACCAAACGAACCCTTAGATTTCAAGTATATATGTAGTAGAAACTGCAATATATATGCTTAATAAGATTCCATGCAAATATGAACCCAAAACTCCTCGTAAGCTATGGTTTGTAACCAAGCTTAGTGTTAGATACTTGACGATTTAAGGATTGTTTGGTCCGTGCTATAATATGGATACAATAAAGATAGAATCTTGCACTTGAGAGTGCTACTTCATTAGGAATATAAAATAGTATAAGATACCTACTTTATGACCTTGAGTTTCTTAAAAGATTTCATCTCTAAGAATATGATTCTAAGAGGATGACTTTCTCGAGAATCAAGATAAGAATGAAGTAAATGGACTCATTGAATCTTAAGAGGATAATGAGGCTCCTAGAATCAGAAACTAAAAGGATAATTAAAGATGAAATACTCATACCTCTTCAAATCAGTTTGACGGTAGTAAGACCACTTAGAGGGTATGGATTCTATGTGTATGAGAAATCTGATAATGATCGAACTTCATATGATGAAGCTTCTATAGTTCATGACATATAAAGATGGATGTTAGCAATAAAGTCTAAAGTAGACTTCATACACGAGTGTTGCGTATGGACCCTCAAGGATCCACCTATAGGGGTCAAACCCATTGCATATAAATGGATCTTCAAGAGAAAGTTGGAACCTGATGAGAAAATAGAGACCTTCAAAGCATGACCCGTAGCCAAGAACTATACACAAAAAGAAGACATAGCTTGCGATGAGACTTTCTTTCTAGTAACCATACTTAAACCCATCAGAGTATTACTAACTGTAGCTACACAACTTCACTTATGACATCTGGAAGATGGAAGTCAATATTGCATTCCTTAATGAATACCGCAATGAGGATATCCATATAAAGTAGTCCCATGACTTCATTGTTAAAGAATACAAGGTGTGCAAGCTAAGGAACTCCATCTATGGACTCAAATAAGCTTCTTGTAGTTGGAACATCAGATTTAATGAAAATATGATCAGATAGAATCTTGACGAACCATGTGAAGTTTAGAGGGAGTGACATTGTATTTATCGTGCTAAATGTAGATAAAATCCTAATTATTCAGAATGATATAAGGATGATAATGAGTGTTTTGTCATCTGGTTGTTTCATACCTTGAGATAAAAGGATCTCAAGGATGCATCATGTATCTTAGTTCTGAAGTTGTTCAGAATCAAAGAGAAGAGGGCATTGGGACCATCACATTAGTAGTACACCTTGGACGTATTCGATTTTTTTGGAAAACTCCAAGGAAAGCTTCTTTCCCTTAAGATATGATACTGACTTGTCTAAAAGGATAGCACCTCATAAAGTTGAGGATGTGAATGTTAAAGCTACATGCCCTAGTGCATCAGCTATGAGAAGCCCAGTGTATGCTAGGTGCGTACAAAGGATGGGTGTCTGTCATGCAATGGAAGTAGTAAATCGTTACCAAACCTACTTTGGAGATAAAGCACTTAATTGCAGCAATAATCGACGTCTTGAAAGGCACGCGATTTTTGAGATAATGATCTCAAAGTATTTTCTTTAAGAAATTAAGACTTATAAATAGTGATCTAAAATATCTTACCTACAGATACCTTACTAGACTTAAGACTATGTCTTAATCTAATGAGATAGAGATCCCTATGAATAAAGGTATAACTTAGTGGTTATAATAATTATCAAGTCATTGCGACAAAGATATATACAATAACTACTTTAACAAGATTGAGTATTGGTTGTACAAGATGCAACATTCACCTTGGATGTGAGCACTATTACTAGGGATATGCAAGTTTGTAAAAGGACTAGGCATAGTCTCTCGAGAATAGAGTGATTAGTCAACCTACAAAGCTATTTTTTTTCTAAATGACTTATGATTAGCACATGAAAGCGAGATTAAATATTAGCTCATTAAATGGCTCTTTGGGCTAGTGGGAGATTGTTGGACATGTGAGCCCATAACAAGCCATTATGCAATAAATATTATTATAATTCAATCCTTAATCTGAAATGAAGAATAACTAATTTGCATACTAGGTCCTTTAATACAATTAGAGTTATGTACCATGGCCATCTTAATAATCATACAGTTGTTGGTTCAATGGTTGAATCGTAGAGGTGGATACTCAGATGATATCTAAGGAGTTAGATTGAGGACTCATCAAGCACCGATTTGAATGTTAAGAAAGGATCTCCAGCCTGAGAAGAAGATGGTAATTCTTCTCTAAAGGACGATATCTAACCGACCTGTTGATGTGGGTCCTCTGCATGGGAATAGAGATTCAGAGGTGTTAGATAAGTTAGGTCAAAGAGTTGACTTAACGAGATCGAGATAACCAAGACCTACGTCATATACTGTCATGATATAGGAATGCATCCTCTGACCAGAGATAGATGTGTTACTATATGTCCGAGTATGTATATATGGCAGAACGATAGGCTGATGATCTATTCAAAGTCTATGCACCGACGAGATGGTCTGCATACAAGGGCATAGAAGTAATGCGATCTTTCAAAGGGATCATACATGTTCATTACTGAACCGGAAGACATGAGCTCACTCATGAGATATTGGGATCAAATTCCGTGCATGGTCGTATCATTTTGGAAGCTTGATTGAATTTGTAGGTATGGTATATGCTTTTGGAAGGTATATGATCGATACCTACGTATGATATATGCTTTTGTAAAGTATAAGATCGATACAAACTCCCAATCAAGGTTCGAAATCTCGATTTCGTTTCGGTCTCCTCCAAAACTGAAATTTCGATGGAAGTGTCGAAAATGACTCAAAAAATCATTTTTCGACCATTTTTTCGCAAATTAAAATCTTCCAAGTTATTACAACAATAAATAACTTACAAATACACACTTATATCATACATATTATTTTATATGCCCCTTATATCGCACATATCGGTCATATCGGTCAAATCGATGTTAATGTTGATTCTTAGATGATACATACACTAGAAATTGATATCATGCAATCCAAGATCTTAAAACAACAATAACTTACAAATGCACACTTATATCATACACATCTCTCATTCGTACGCCTTATATCACACCATATCGGTCATATTAGACATATTGTTGAGTTGACTGATAGATATTGGAAATGAAAATCAAAATAACTAAATTAACAACATTGAGAAGACGTCTTTTGTTTAGAAAAATAGACGAGCATTTTTTATTCTAAAATATAGATAGTGATAAATTAAACATTGTCTTGTTCATAGAAATAAATGTCATAGACAAAGTTCGAATGAATTACAGAATTAATTACAGACTTACAATAAAGATGCATCTACTTATGAACATAAATGACAAACGAATGAAACGAACAAGCTATATCAGATATATGGAAGTTATGGAGTTGTTTCATCTCCATTGCTTAAACCGAAAGGAGAAGAAACTCCCCAAGTTGAATAATCAACATATGTACCCTATTGTCGCACCATACCCTCAGACGGGGTCTCGTTGAAACCCATGAATTTCAACTGAAATGGGTCGATATGTCGAAATATCATCGAAATTTCGGTCGAAATCTAGGAAATTTTGTACTAAAACCCATGAATTTCAGCCGAAATGGGTCGAAATGAGTCGATATGTCAAAATATCACCGAAATTTCAATCGAAATATGGGAAATCGACATATATATGAGTTTGATGCCCATGACCTCTCGGAACCGAAATTTCGGTGAAATTTCGCGAAATTTAAATGACTTCTCTTAAATGATCAAATGAGAAACTTAATGATAAAACTGTAAAGGAGAGTTCAAATGTGATCTAAAATTCAAGTTTATTCTAGGTCGTCAGTATACATGATGTACGGGTATTAAGAATACTCGAGGGTGGTGTGATTGTAAATGATTGTATAACCGTGACACTTCCATTCTGAGGGAGTAACGAAACAAGTTTGAATTTTAATGACTCTATATAGATCGGTAAATCAATCTTAGTCCAAATGTTGACTATTAATCTAAATGTGATTCGGATGCAAGATTTACAGTTTGATTTCATCAAACATCTATGAGATGTCCCCAAGATCTGGATTTGAGATATGCTCTCAATATCCAACTCACTATACATGAAATGTACAATCGTCATGTCCTTATCTCCAAGTATTTATTCTTAAAGAGTTCGAGAATAATTCTATTATTAATAATGTATCTGAACATTGAGAAAAATTGATAATTAAATGTGATTTAAGTATTATGAATAATATGGATATGATTCATATTATTTGGGCACATGATAATAGTCATCTAAGATAATTCAATATGATTTAACTATCAAGGATATAATTAATGTGTATATCACTATTCATAATACTAATAAATATTATAAATGTGATTTATAATATGTTAGAGAGATTTATTTGTAATCAGTAATTACAAATTAAATGATGACGTGAATTGGATCCACATTAGATAATTAATTATAAATACAATTTACATTTTATTTTAATGTGTGAATATGATTCACAATTTAATCAATGGAGTGATTGAAATCATCACAAAATAATTTGGAATTATTTTTTTGAATAATTATGCAACAAATGTTGTTGCACATGTGGAATTTTAGAGAGATGAGATCTCACCAATTAGGAGAGCCACCTTTTCCTTTGTAGGGTGGACGGTCATGGTATCCTATTCCATGTATGGTCGTCTACTCTATTAAGAGAATGAGGCTTGTCCTCTTTCCTTTATTTCCACATGAGATTGATTTGAATTAAATTGAATTTGTTGTAAATTATTTGCAATAAATTTAAGTTATTTTAAATTGATTATTTGTTGTTGCAAATTTATGCAACAAAATCATGACCATTGATAGAAAGCACAAAATAATCTAGACCCTTGATTATGAGTGCACAAGGACCATGGACATTCAATTTGTTACAAAAAGACAAGTGTTTGCTCTTTCTTTACAACTACTACAAGAATTGCAAGAGCAATAACTCTCTCTCTCTCTCTCTCCATATTCTCATACATGCGCATTGTATGTCTCAACATTGTGATTATCCACATTGTTGACCTAGAGAGACTCGCATTCATCACGATGTCGTTGTCTTGCCGAATCGACTGCTCGTTGATATCCTCCATCTTCGATACTTCTTGCTCATGAAGAAGGTGTCAGATTTCGTGAGACAAAATTAGGAGAGTCCTTGCTAGGATCATCAACTTGAATTGCGAGAAGCATGTGTCTCATCCACGCGCCCGCAAGTGCGACCATTATTGGATCGGACTTGACACGGGATGTCTCTTATTTTAGAGACAAGGGATCGCAAACATGCTTCAAGAGGTATTCCTATAACTCATTTGTGATCTTGATGAAATGATTTGAAAAGTGTTCTCGAATCATGGGGTTTCATCTACTTAAAAATTTTAATTTATGTTGCCTGATGCAACTAGTATGATTAGTTGCCCTAGGTTGTATCATGTATGTAATACGGCCAGCACGCTTCTGTAATGCGCTAAGGCCCAAACCCTTGCCTTCACATAGCACCTCAATGTCCATAGGAATGGAAATCTGAGATAGTTGATCAACCCCTCGAAAGAACACACCAACCTCGCAAGTAATTAGGTCTAACATCCCATCTCTAACTTCCAACAGTGTGTGGGAACCTGGAGTCCATTGAGTAGCCTTCCAAGAAAGCCCCAAAGCCGCATGCCAAAATCCTATGGTCGAGTCTCGACATAGCACCTCTAAATTTCACTACAAAAGATACCCAACATCCGTCAAGCAACTTCCGAGCTTTAAAAAAGTCATCGAGGCAAAGAGCAACCATTTCATCTTAGACCTCCACAACAATAGAGACTTCATGGAAGTAGAGTAGTCTCCTAAAAAAGTACATGGCATCCTACTGCTCCCACCAGCGGACAATGACAAGCGCATTGTTATAGCGCACTTGGGCAATCACCGTTACAATATTCAACCGAATAAACATAATATTCAGATGAATATTCTTATTATATGGGGTGACCAAATAGAATATTGCTATTCGGTCAATATTCGGTCCAACCCGAATATTTCCAAATATTCGACCCGAATATTCAGCTGACTATTGCAACAAGCTGCTAATTTTTTATTTTTAAAGGTTCTCATTTATATCAGTATCACCACAAATGTAAGCTTTATATATGTAACTTGATAATTGGTACTTTTATCTTGGACTCTTATTGATTTATGACCATATATGTATAAATATATAAGAAATTATGATTAAATATCTATTAAACATAATTTTTATATTTAAAATAATTAAAAATAAACAACCGGATAATTCTGAATACTCTCCTAAATATCAAATATTCTTTATTCAGTGACCCTTCAGACTAAATACCAAATATCGACTTTTGCAACACTAGCAATCATAAATCGAGTATTTTGACGAATTTGGATTTTTCATCAATTTTAGCAAGTCATTGATTTTATTTTCATTAAATAAATTGAGATTGATTTTAAACTCAACATTATGGTAGCTAATTTTGGCTAGGAATATTTTGAGTCCACTAAACTAAGGTTTATTTTGTAGATAATTTTTATTTTCCTTCTTTATTTTGTAAGTCACTCCATATATAAAGGAGTTAGTAGTACATTGTTTAGAACAAGTTATGAAATAATGAATTGATTTCTGGTTTGGATTGCATTTCCAACATTATCTCCACTTTATAGGCTTTTGCTTCTCAGCCTATTCCTCCTCTCCCATCTTATGAGCATTGTCGCATTCTTAATTCTTCTCTCATTCCTCATCGTGTTCTTAATTCTTGATGCGGATAGGGATGATAAAAATTAAGAATGCGATGAGACTCATGAGATAAAAGATGGGGAATAGGTTGAGAAGAGAGACTAAAAAACAACAAGAAGGGGGAGATAAGGGTAGATCAATTCATTATTTCACAACTTGTTCCAAGCAATAAATTACAAAATCCTTTATATAGGGATGGGTGTCCTATAAAATGGACAAGGAAATAAAAATCACCCCATAATAAACCCTAATAGACTCCTAAAATAATTTTAAATAGAATTACCGTAATTGTTGAGATTATATTCAATCTCAATTTATTAAACGAAAACAAAAACGATGACTGACATAAATTGATGAAACCCCCTAATTTATCAAAATCCTCAATTTGTGATTGCATCATGCATCATCCTGAACACACTAATGTTTTAGGAACTCCGAACGAGAACCATTCGACCTAAAAATCTCAAGAAACAACCCTATGAGCTAGCGAAACGGATCGTAGGGGCCATATGAATCTGTTAGCAGACATGTACCTATGCAACACTACTCCTTGACTAGCATGAAATCCATACTAGCAAGTAAGAGGTAAATGACGAGGAAGGAAAGATTTCCCAGAAGATGCATGTGCTTCGAGCCTCTCGAACAACACTTTAATACGAGCATAGGGAATCTATGCTCCGGGGTGGACAACCACCTAGTGGCAAGAGCCTAAAGGGGAATTCAGCCTCTAAACATGTGAAGTCTTAGTTAATGGAAAGAATGTTTTGTAGGGTGAGGTCAGGTTCCTTATATTCGAACATCAAGTACATTTATCCATCTAAGGCCAGAGGAAAAAAGAAAAATTTGGCGTGGAACCATGTGTAAGGAGTAGTATATGCATAGTTGTCTCGCTCAAGGTTTGAAAAAATGAAAGACGAAATGAGGTGTTTCCCTTGGAATCAAGGTGAGGCGTAGCCTCGAGGCCGTCGAGACGTAAGCCTCAGTTTATAAAAAATATATATATAACTATAATTATATAGATATCAATGTAACTATATACAACATATAATACTTAACACTATAAGATATGATGAAATAATAAAGATAAGAACACCAAAAGAGAAGATAGAACAACTTCATATCCCTTTGTACACGTTTTTATCCAATCAAAGAGGAGTTCATTACCAATAAATGTTGCGAAAGAATTAAACAATACAAATCTTCCTTTCAAAGATTGTTGCAATTAAAAGATAATTAAATATATATCAAAGAAATTTAATGGTATATATCTAACATATAATATATTGCAGCATGAGAAAACGTGAATCCTATCCATTTTGTTTTGCTCGATACATTTCAAAGCTCGTTAAGTTTATGAGTATTATTGGATTTGATATTTATGAATTCATCCATTAAGAGTGAAATGATGAGAGTTTACCAAAATAGGTGGATACAATTAGTAGTAAATATGAAGTTATGGATACTAAAGAGACATTAGATTTAGGCATTCATCTTATATAATCATTATCCTAAACAAACAAATATTCATTAGCTTCTCAAACTACCAAGTAAATTATAAAAATCATCAACAAAATGTTTCAAAAAAAAGCAAAAATGCATCGCAACCACCTAAGGTGCATGCCTCACTGGATTGGACTGAGGTGCATGCCTCGAGGCGTACACCTCGACCACCTCGAGGTTAGTTTTTTCAAACCATACCATATAGCATGTTACAAATCCACACCATGATCTCCCAAACATTTCATGCCTAACAGCAACTACTACCATGATTTTTTGGCACTATAGTGACATAGTCCATAATATTTCCATGACTGAAAGGATTTTATTGTTTCCAATGTATGTGATATGTAGAAACTGAGGCGAAAATCACCTCACCAACCCCGACTATTCGACCGAACTGCCAACAAGCAACAAAGTTGTCTATGTAGAGAAAATAGATTAGTTATGAGGAAAGCATCTCCATGAACTCTTGCAACACTACGTTCTCCAACCTCAATCTTGACACATGTCACATGTGGTCACCATTGGGAAGGATGATGGTTGTTGCGGAGATGAAGCTGCTCTTAAAGGGTCTTTGACATGTCTTTTAGAAGGAATCGAATCCGAGAAAGATTGGAAAAGTTTATAGTCATTATGCAATTGGAAGGGTCGCTAAAAATCAATCAGCATTTGAGCGAATAATCAAATCCATTCCAATTTATCTATTGCTTTGGCAAAGCATTCTTCAACTATAAGTAGAATCGGCTACGTGGATTCTTGCTTAAATCCATGTTGAAAGATTCGACTATTTTTCACGCTGGATGTCAACTACCTAATGCAACCTCCCAAGAAGGGTTTTGAATCCTGATCTATTGGGTGATAGGCACCCTGCACTACCACCGAACCAGTTAAGTGGATACAATTGACCTATTGCTCTAAATTTTCAAAATCATTATATAATCCGGATGAAAATGTGAATCCAAACAGTAAATAAAGTAGGTGAAGTCTGCAATTGCTTCCAGTAGTTCAGACAAGGAAACAGAAAATATAATGTAGAATGGAACAATGAACTGGTAATATATTTGCAGCTCGCAAATTAAGTACTTCACAGGAGACCAAATAAAACGGAAGCAGGAAACAACATCCAGGACTGAGACTAATAAAAGAAAAAAGGACAGAAATAAATGAAAAAAAAATTACAACCAGTTCGAAAACTCCAAAAGGGATGAGGACTCGGAGGAGAACGGCCGGAGTTGGGAGGATCCCCGGACGGCAGTGGCTCGGGTGGCCTGATGGAATCGTCGGTAAAGGATGGTGACAGATGGGCGATGGTGGTAGCTGTAACATGGTCAAAATCCCGTTATCGATTTCGACCGATCCTGTGCGGCGTTAGCTAACCCGTAGCTAACCAGCCTTCCCGAGTAGAACGGTCACGGACGCGCTCCAACTCTTCTCGTACTCCTGCTTGCTAGCGCACCGACGCTTCCAACACAAACACGAGCACGAATTCCGGATCGCTCAAGAACACTCTCAAGAACACGCTCAAGAACGCTCAAGAACTCAACCAAGCAATCACACGAGCACGGGCACAAAGCTCTTCTCTTTATTAGAAGGGGAACTCTCTCTCTGGAGTGGGTGGACACTCTGCACTTTCTCTCGTGTAGACTTGTGTTCTCTTTACACTTGTGTGTTTACAAATGAGCCACCACCTCTCCTTATATACAAGACTCAAGGCAACCCAAGGGACACTCATTATTACATCTACAATAATGATACATAAAGACACAAGAGACCCTTCGAGTTCTGCGGCAACCCTTCGCGTTCCTCAGCAACTCTTCGTCTGCTCGTCTCTTCGACTCCCTTGTTGACCTTTCGTCTTCCCGCACGGTTGACGCCCAGTCAACCATCCAGTCATCAGCACACTCGCGCTCCAACGCTTCCTGATGCAGCTTTGCCATAATTCATCAAGTGCCACCGAACACTTGGTCTTGTGCCAAAGGGAACCCGCGGCCTCCAGACCCTCGTGCGGTAAACCCTTCCTTAGCGTTTCCATGCTAAGGGGAAGTCCTCCAGAACTTCGCTATCATGGCCTCCAGACCACTCTCGTACGTGTACGACCGAGAATGCTCGACAATGCTCGTACTCAGCACCTGCAACGCTCCATGCCTCCTTGGACCGTCACGCATCAATACCGATACCGTGCGCCTTCGTGCGTACGCCTTTGTGACCGTACCGCATAGCTCCTCGATGCGTACTGCTTCACTAAGTACCGCCCTTCTGCGCTCGCGTATGTATGACTACGTGCATCCACTGTCATGTCTTGCACTGCTGCCTGTACTTCATTGTGCTCGCACTGCTACAAGCTTCACGACACTCTGCTACCGAGCTAGTATCATGTGTGACGCTTCTCCCTTGTAACGTACGGTGGAGCCTCCAGACTCCCGTGGATAACCTCCCTGATATCTACACATTTTCGGACTCCTCCTGAAGTCCATCTTCATCGATCATTCTCGAGCATCCAGCTACCGTGTCTGCACGATCATTCTCGATCACGGAATTTGGGGGTGTGACAGTAGCCGATGGTTGTTGGGTGGTAGAGGGGCGGGGGAAACGATTTGTGTCAGGATTAGGGGAGATGAACGAAGTCGGTGATGGGAAAGAAACAAGGGACAGGGAGTCGAGACAAAAGCTAAGATGGGAAGCGAGGAGTGAGGTTTCCGGGTAACATGTCATGGTTGGAAAGGTTGGAAATGATTGAAATACTAAATATGACGAGATGTTATGTAGATTATGTATTATATTAATTTTTAAATAATTATAATGTATTTTCTATTTATATTTATTATTTAACGGTGGTTCAAAATATTATAATAAATAAATTGTGAGGCTCATACAACTGATTCCAAGAATGCAGGGATAAAGTTGGAGGCAGTCATGTTTAAGGCTACTCATCGAACATAACAAGGTCATATTCGACTAGAGTTCATTCGATAGTAGTTAAAAAATGTTCATTCATTTCTAAATGAACTGAACATGAGCTTCAAATTTTAGTCTGATAGCTTAACGAACCGAACATGAACATAACATATATTCCTTTGATAAAAGTTCAAGTTCGATCTACATATATGTATGTGTGTAATTATATGTGTAACTCGTGATTATACACAAGATAAATTTTGGGTTAAAGAAATTATGATGTTTATTAGGCTTTGTACCACTTTAATTTAAATAATTTCTTATTTTTACTGCTTATCGAACGTTATTATCCAACTCTAATCCTGAACTTGTTCATATAACCAAGTTTGAGTTAAGTTAAATCGTTAACGAACTATTATCGAACCGAACTGAAACGTCTGGTTTTTAAACGAACTTGAACTCGAACATATCCTTTCGAATCAAACTCAAACTCAAACTCTTGGACTTTCTTATCGAATCGAACTCAAACATGGGTTCGTTCGTTACAGTTCGATTCAATTAGCAACCCTAGCCATGTTATAAGTGTAGTGTGAGTTTTCTTTCCCATATTAATATCCATATGTTTTGCATAATATTTTTAAAAAAAATTGTCATGTTCTTTGTATTAAAAGCCCCTCCAATGGATGATCATGATGAAATCATGGTCAAGCTATTGATAGATATCTCGATTCTCGAACGTGTCCTTATCTCAAAGGGTATTAAAGTTCCTACGACAGATAACGTATTAAAAGCAACCTTCCACTCGTTCTATAATATAGAGGTGGCTTTTGCACATTACAAATATTATGTGGTTTCTTTCTCAGCAAGCGCACTTATGTTAGTCAATTATAAGACGAAAGGCTTTCATCATCATCAAGTTTTCCAATAGAATCATCACGGTGACAAACGCAAAGCAAGACATCAAGTAGATCTCATATGCTTTCAATCTACATAGACAAGTTGTATATGAATAGTTCAACCTCTGAGTTCTTTCTCAGCAAGCGCACTTATGTTAGTCAATTATAAGACGAAAGGCTTTCATCATCATCAAGTTTTCCAATAGAATCATCACGGTGACAAACGCAAAGCAAGACATCAAGTAGATCTCATATGCTTTCAATCTACATAGACAAGTTGTATATGAATAGTTCAACCTCTGAGTTCTTTCTCAGCAAGCGCACTTATGTTAGTCAATTATAAGACGAAAGGCTTTCATCATCATCAAGTTTTCCAATAGAATCATCACGGTGACAAACGCAAAGCAAGACATCAAGTAGATCTCATATGCTTTCAATCTACATAGACAAGTTGTATATGAATAGTTCAACCTCTGAGAAAGTTGTCCCCAACTAAGCTACATTGCACATCCACAATTCCAAGCATGAATTATAAAGAGATGAATCTAGAATACTCATTGATTGCTCCCCTCCTTCTGCAACATTTGGGTGTAAACAAAAGACATCTGGAGACAATCCAAGCTACCATAAATGGCCAACACGGGTTCTTCTTTATCATTTTCTACTTCCATGAAGCATGAATCTCCTAAACACCAGCCATTCGATTGATCTAGAGGATCAGACAACTATAAGCCCTCTAGTAGATCAAGCTTTGTGTGCATGAATTAAGCCAAAAGCACCCTTTTAATTGATTAACCACTATGATCATTCAACTAACTCTTGCCCCCAATCAACTAACCTTTAGGATTAATCAATCAGGAATCTCACCCTCATAAAAAACCTTTCTCTTGTTGATTAATCATTAAGAATAGTCGATTGAAGCCATTCTCTGCCATAAATATAATTGCTCTAAGTTGAGTGATGAGTTGATCAATCAGCTAATTGTCATTTTGATAAGCTCTTCTTCTCATAATTGCACCCTTTTAACCTTGGTTTTGGTGACCTTAATCAAAGAGACTTACCGAGCTTCCATTTCCATTTTGTATAACCCCTTGAATAAGAATAAATAAAGTTTTAGTCTTTGGCCCTCTTTCCCGTGACCTTATTATGGCTCTCTTGGTATAAGTTGAGTAAGCTTCTCATGGTGTAAGCAAGGAGGATCCAACCTTAATGTCTATGAACAGAAGCTCTTCTTATCGATGTTCTCTCCCCTTTGTCTTGTTTTCCTTGTCTTATATTTTACTCCTTAGTGTACTTTTACTTTCATCATGTTTTATTTATTGCTATTTAATTATTTCAAAGTACACATAGATCTCGTCTCCATGTACTCATTTTATTGTTGAAGATATCCCTTGATTCGTACCCAGATTAGCAACTTCCTACCTCATATTATTATCGTTAGTCCTCAATCCAATGTTTACACATCTAGGCAAAGAGGTCTAATGTCACGACCCGCCCCGCTATCCCAAACGGACATGACACTTGTGGTATCAGAGCAAAGGTTTTGGATCTTGAATAAGGTTGATATCAGGAGTTGATTTAGTAGTTTAGATATTTGATTTAGTTATCATAATTTGAATTAAACTTAGAAGAGTATATTTTGTTGACTGATTTCAAGTTTCGTAAAGGAATTTAATATTGGAATTGATGTTCGCTCTGTTATGATAATAGAAGAGAATGAATGGATTTTTCTTCTAATGCTTCATTTTCCTTTTCCACAACTACCAACATCTGCACATCTCATGAGATTTCTCCTTTTCCTAGTCTCCTTCTTTTACTTGGAGGCATTTACTTTCATGTTATGTCTTTACATTTCTTATCTGTTGTTGAGATATTTGTAATTGAGATTCTGTGCGTGGAGTGTTTTCAGTCCCTACATTGCTAAGTAGTGGGACCAGATAGATTGGTGGGGCTATAAATAGACCCCGCACTGCATGTACTCGTTAAGAGAATTTTAAAGAATAGGTGGCAATTGGAGGTTTTTTCTCGTGATTTCTTATTGTTCTTTAGGGAGTAGAGTTTCATGTAAACTCATGTTTTCTTCTTGATTATGATTGCCTGTTTTATATTTTATTTATTTCCATATGGTATCAAAGTTAGTCAATTCTCGATTCATTCTTGAGATTCCTTAGAATTTTTTTACAGTTATGACCCTCTTAGAGTTTACAATATCAGTTGTATCCCTCCCTACTTGCAATATCAATTGTGCCCTTATATTATTACAAATCTACAACTTTGGCCTTTTGTAGTTTCACTCATGCCCCTACTTTACCTTGTCGAAGAGCAGAATTGTGAATTTTGTAAGAATATACATGCACAACTAATATTACCAATCCGATTGTCCTCCAACTCCAAGCTCCCGTCAGTATTTTTCCCTTCACCTTTATCTTATACCGGCAACCGTCCGATGCACAGATACAAACATGTGACATGCAAAGTTGGATGGATTTATTCTTCTTTTTCTTGGTGACATGTGGTTGTTTTTTTACTTCCTCATCTTTTCCTTTTGGCCCGTATCCCACATCGTGGTTACTTCTTCTGCACTCTTACCATTTTCTCTAGGACCCTTTTCTCCTTCCCTATTCCTTTTTTACTTTTCTAACTGGGCGATTCAGCCGTCTCATTTTGGAGAACACGTGTGTGCTTGTGTTGCCTTTTTGTGTTTTCGTTTTCGTCCCGTTCCTTTTTTCCCATTCCTTCATCGAAACCCTCAAGTTTTGCTCCTGTCTGGACATATGTCCTCTCCAGATGACAAGAAGGCATTCTACTTACTTCGATCATCGACACACGGTTGGGGTTTGCTTTTCTAAAAGGTTGGGTATATATTGGATCTCTTTTCTTCTTTCCGATAATCGCTGATGTTCTACGTCTTGGAATAAAGAAATAGTGCTGCCGGGGAAGCTCTGACTGCTTGAATGGAATCGTGCTGTTTTTCTTCTCTCAGGTAAAACCATCAGTCCAAAGTATCTTCTTTGTGTTGTTGCTTTGGTATCTTCATTACAGCATCGGGATCGCCAGGAACCCTCAACATTTTCCTCTGAAGGTATGCGTAAGGCTCGGGTTTGTGGTTACATTGTAGATGTGAAGTGTTTTCGTGCGGCCCGACAACTTTCTTTTCCTTCTTCGCGTTTTCAGTACCAATATGTTTTGGACATTATCTAATCTCCTTTTATCAAGCTATTTGGTAATTGGTGAGTAATACGTGTTATCTTTTCCTCCTACGATTCATAAATATTTGTTGTCTGGAAAAAAAAGTCAGCCACCAAAATAGATGTAACTGGATTAATTTAAGCAATTTTTTTGTGTAAAAAATAAATGTTGTATCTTTTGATGTATGATAGATACATGAGAATTGAAATTTCGAGTAGTTGCAGCTGGGATAAATTTCGGATGGTTTTTTGTACTATTATAATTAAACATTGTGCATACTGGTCATGTTCTTTAAACATTTGTTATTTGGGTTGTTTTGTCTTCCTTCTCAGTTAATTATAATTATATTGTTCTTATTGTTACTGGTCTGATTTTTTTCTCAATTAATTATAATAACAATGTAAAAGGAAATTTTAATTACCTACTAAAAACTGAGTATATATGTTCCGGTTATTTAAGAAAAATGTTAACAACGATATGCTTTCTTTCTTTTGGCTTCGTATAGGAAAGAGTCTCGAGGTTATGTGTGGCTGCCTTTTTCTGTAGCAATTATCTCTAACAGAGGCTTTGTAAAAATTTACTAGGTATACTTTGCTTCCATTTGTAAACTGTTGGGTTGATTTCACATTAGCCGTAGCCGTTCGTTTATCAAATTTGATCATGTTATTCTATGGAAAAGATAGCAATGTGGACAGTTCAGATTGTCACAACAATAGAGTGTTTTCCACTCAAAATTAATATGTTCACTTACATTTAGAACTTTTAAAACTGCCAACCAAACCTTTTTTCCTACTACATACCTATAATACAACGCCTCAAACTATTAATGGGAAGGTGCTATTAACATTTAAGACTATTTCATATTTTGCAAGTATACTAAAATATCATTTACATGTGTAGCGAAAGAAAACTAATGGTAACGTTTCGGGGTAAATTGGCTGAAAAATTTCCTGAAGATTTGATATTAAAGAATCCCAGTAAATGCTTTTATGGGTAAGGTTATTTAGGAACTATAACTATTTTTCGCAATTAAGTTTCTTATTTGACATATGTTGAACAACTTTTAAATTTGTATATCAGGAAGGATATGTCACTGCTCATTATCATCAACAAAATATTATATAGATTTGGATATTCCAGAAGTTATCCAATACAAACACATGTTTGATCCATTTGCTAACCATTCATTAGTATCTTATATGTAAAACTAATTATTTTCCTTTTTAGTCTCAGTAATTCATCTGGAGGAAAAAAACTGACATTGGAGCCAAATCTATCCACTTTACGACTGGATAAAGAAATTGCTAATAACAAAAAAATATTTTTGACCTTCTTGCTCTGGATGCAACTGAATATCAAGTTATAATTTTACTATGTTTACTTTATTTGTGCAATTAGTTATGCAAATTAAAGATTTTAATCTAAATATCTATGTTCAGAACATACAATTATTTTGTGAAGCAACAATAGTAGACATAAATGTGAAAAATGGATGGTGGTATCGTGCATGTCCTCAATGTAAAGCTGGTTTAAAAAAATATGAAAGCAAATTTTGGTGTGATCGTTGTTGCATTATTGAGGACTCAACATTACCATGGTATTCATAAACTATGGCGTTTACATCATCCCGCTATCAGTTTTTTGTATCTATTTTTTAATATTGTATAATTTTATACAAGTACAGATTGAATATAGTTGAAAGAGATTCCTCTGACAGTACCAATTTCATCATGTTTGGGAAAATAGTTGCAGATTTAATTGGAATTTCAGCTGCCGCACTTGCAGGTGACTCCGACCATGAAAGAGTGGTTTTACCTTCTATTTCACATATTTTAATTAGTCAAACATACCCTTTTCAAGTTTCGCTTGGCTTTCGTGATTTCAAAATACAAGCATAAATAAAGGTTATGAAGGTCACGAAAGGAATAAACACTGAAATGCCCTCTATGATGATAAAAAATAAAGAAAATATTTCCGTTGAGACAGAGGGAAGATTATGCATTTTACCGCTGATGATAGCCTTGAAAATGCAGAAGAACAAGTTCTTTTCCCAGAGCAAAAATAAAAAAAGAGTAAGTAGAATTTTTTTAGCTTCTTAATAAAACTAAAAGTTCCTCTGCAATAACAAAGACTTCACGTCTAGTTGTATGTCTATAATTTCTGCTATTAAAAGAAGGGAGATGAAGGAAGATGATGCCAAACCGAAGCAAAAAATAACTGATGAAGAATCTGGTGCGACCTCCAAAAGATCAAAAAGCATGGATACAAAAGTAGATGACGATAAACTGAAACGAAAAACAACTTACGAAGATTGTGGTGCAACCTCAAAGAGGTCAAGAAAAATGTAAGGTCAAATTTTAAATGCATCACATTTATTACTTTAAATATAACTATAATTAATTTACAGCTAACATGACTAATTTATTTTTGTTTTTAGCTATAAAACAGTGATGGATCAGGGCTCACAACAGAATTGATGAATAAGTTCCGCCACTATTGTTTGATAGAAGACAATTTTTTGTATTGAAAATATCTACATGATATTTTGATAAATATGATGTAAAAAACTCTATCTACTCCTGATTGTTTTATTCCAATATTTTTACCATGTATATATTGATGTAATCATATTTCTGTAAAAGGTGGCTATGTATATATACCGTCCATATGTAAACACAAAACATACATGATGTAAATATTTTTTCCATATTTCTTTTATTTTCCTACATATTTTACGTTTCAAATAATTGTTGAAATCGTACATTTATATAAATAATCGTAACTATTCTTATTTAGAGTCATGTAGACCCACCTCGAAGTGCGAGTTTAGTCTCTCTAGTATAATCTATACTATGAAATCTCTCCTTGAGCTGACTACTTGTTGCAAGGCATTTTGACAAAAACTTCCACGCGAAAAATTTTTTTCGAGGGGGAGAATTACTTGTTGCTATAGATTTTTAATGCATCAAATATTATCGGGTAGTGCAACACCTTTGTCTCTGATTAATCGGTAGCACACAGACTTAGCAGAAAATTAAACAAAAGGACGAGGCTTCCATACTAAGATGTCATTTTCCATATGATTGGGTGTGAGCTTGATGATGTGAGGGATGTTATCACTAGGGAGACACTGCCGAATTAATTGTAGGTTCAAATGCCCATTCGGATACAGTAGGTCGCAAAGCATAGTAGGAGTAAAATATGCATTGCAGTTGGGGTGCAACTACATCGAGTAATCGAGCAACCATTGGTCCATCTGTATATCGGTTACTTTTCCATTTCCAATGAGGAGCGTTGAGTTTGCGAGCACATACACTTTAAAATCAATGATAGCTTTCCATAAGGGGGGGAAGACATCAGTGCGAAAGCATCCTAGAAGCCTATTTACCAAAAATATTTCTTTCCAAAGGCCTATCTAGGGTTCAATAATCCGCTAGGCTTCTTTGATAATTAAGGATGTGTTCATCAGTTGCGCTTGTCTAATTCCAATTCCTCTCAAGTACAATGTCAAGGAAATAACATTCCATGCTCTTATATAGCAATGACTCTTGTCATCCAGGAAACCCCACCAGAAATCCCTAAGTACTTTGTCTATTTGCATAGATAGTTTGCAGCAAACAAGTTCGTAGTCGTGAGGTATACATGCATTGTCGAGAGTGCATCTTGAATAAGTAGTGTTCTTTTCTGCCCGTGAAAGGGCTTAACTTTTCCAACCATATAGCTTGCTTTTCATTTTCTGAAGGATATGGTCATGCAAGGCTTTGTAAGCATGCTTTCCTAGCCTTGAGCAACCTAAATACACCTCTTTTTCAAAGGAAAGCTTGATATTAAGCTCCTCTATTATGTCTCTTTGTAAGTGTCTTTTAGTAATTTTACTAAATGTAACGCTAGACTTTATATAATTCATTATCTTCCCCAAAAATCTCCCATAGTATATAAAAGACAAGAGATATTCTTAGCGTCTAGAATAGTTGTGTAACATCCGGATCCGCACAAATCCGAACCCAATACCAATTGGGTCCAATTAACCCAATAAAGTTTTTGGTCAATGCTAAACAACATAAACGGATCAATTGATCGTGAATCAAAAGTCGTTCGAATGAAATTGATCAAAAATCAAACCATCGTAATGCGTGCACAAAAAAGCCACGACGTAAATTCGAAAACCACAAAACAAGTTGAGATCATCATAAAACCTGATTCGATGAAACAAGACCAACGGAATCGACCGTTCGTCAATCGAAGGTCGTTTGGTATTTTTAAATCACAAAATTTAATCCCAAACCAAAATTGTGTCTCGAAATTTCTGGAGCTCAAAACCCATAAAAAATATATCAATATTATACTCATTTTGATCGTCGTTTAGAGACAATCAAATCGAGATATTAAGTGTCAAAATCGGAGGCCCAATGCGCGAACTCGGTCAACATTTGTATGCCAAATAAAATAAAAGAAAAATGATTAAAAAAATAAAATAAATTTTATTTCTAAAAAGAGATGGTACTCATTCTCTCTCTCTCTTTGACCTCTTCTCCTCTTCCCACTTGGTTTATTGCTATTTCCACTTGTCTAAATAATAGCATAGCCACCCCCTTATAAATATCTCCAAAGCCCCAGACTCTTCTTCTTAATTCCTCCAAATTCTCCCCTCCATTTCTAGAAAAAATCCAGCCGAGACATCTTTCGCCTTTCCTTTTTTTACTCAGCAGTTGTGAAAACTGTGTAAGCAATTGCAGTTCTCTCTTCCAATTGGAAGCCTTTGAAGCCTTCAAAATCCTTTTTGCTGGAGCTGCTGCCCCATATTTCCAACACTGCATGCAAGACCTTTAATCTTCAAATTGAGAAGATCAAAAGATATAATTCCCTCCCCTTCTCTTTGCTGCCAGCCATGAATATTCAAAATCCTCTTTTCATTATTATACACACAAACAGTTGTGTTCTACAACCTTGCATGTGAAGTTGGGTTTTTTTTGCATAATCAAAAACACATGTGAGTATGGGGTTTGTGTTTTTATTTGAATACTATTTCAAAGTGCAACGTAAACTAGGATCACAAAAATTTGAGCAATCTATAATTTGTTGATGACATCATTTTACATACATATATCTGGATTTGTGCAACTGAGAAATTCTGTATTTGATTATGCATAGATCCTACTGCTCTATTAATCTTGGTATTTAAGTGAGTTAATTGGAATTTCATTTAGAGTATGTATTTAACTGGGCACGTATATCAATATGTTACAGATTACTCATCTTATGATTTATGTTTAGTATGATCATTAGACCTCTCTGATGAGGCAACAAATTCATAACAAACGATTAAGTCATCAATCAAACAATAAATTGTATTATTTTAAATTTAAAGTAATACAATATTTACAACCATTGTATCAATGTGATTTTAATTCTTATAGAGAAATATATTGTTCTCACGGATTCTATGTTATCCAATTAATCTGTCACAAATATATACATACATATATCCCATGTTAATAAGTAGTGTTAAGGCAATGTGTGTAATCAAACAATAAGATTAATTGTATAATTATTAAAGGCATATAATGACGGTAAATATTTCAGATTAATTGAGAAATATTCAGCACCTCAAAAGGCCAGCTAAAACCTGAGAAACCCTTAAATGCACATAGAACAAACTCGACACCCTTACAAATACTTTTACAAATATCTCAACATACGGAAGGGAAGACATCACAAAGAATATGGTCAATGCAATACCTGGCAGTTTTGAGCATGTTGATTGATGTTTAGAATGCGTTGTCGATGATGGCAATACTTATGGCTGCTACTTCTTTATGCCGTTGATGATGAAGGGACTAGGTATACCAGGCACAATGGTGGGAGGGACAATATTTCAAGAGTTATGATTTCAAGAGAGGAATAGCTACTTTAAGTCTAAATTTTAATGTACATAAGGTTAGTTCTATATTAAATAAGATTAGTATTTTAAAGTTCTAAAACTTAGATCAACAGTACCTGTATTATGGAGCCGACCTTACTTCAGTCTCTGTGCTTATCTTAAGAAAGAAACATCACTAGTCATACATACCAAAAGTTAGTGTAAAAGGATTCCATGTTCTTTTCTATTAAGTTTCCTTCTTTAAGTTTCAAGGAAATCATGGGCACACGTATGGGTAGCCTTCCAACTATTGGTTTTGACTAAATTTTGATGATGGTTGCCAAATTTCATTTCAACATGTATAATATATTAAGTAGAAGGTGAATTGGTGTTGGTTTAGACTCTTGTTCATACCCTTCTCAAACAACTATAGTCTTGGAGATATATTATCACCTAAACTAGAGTTTACATAAAATTTTGAACATCTAAAATCGTCTCTACAAAAAATTTTTTGGTAATAACTAAAGATTCTTATGCAGGTCACAATGACTTTTACACCTGACTGTACGAGGGCGCGGTGACCCTCAACTGGACAGGAGATAGGAAATCCAATTTGGGCAGCGGCCGCCAAGTGCGCGGGTCTAGGATCCCATTCCTTTTCACGGGTTTTACGCGAGCTTGCAACATTTTTACTTCTCATTGGGATCTTGACTTTTGACCAATTCCGCTGACCCTTTGTTTAGGATACTCATGTGGGGGATCCTCGATTTTAAGTTTTTTCGTAGGAGCTCGTCTGCCCATATCAGCCGGGCCCATCTAGAGTTACTTTTCCGGAGAGTCTCTCTCACCCATCTCTGAGGCGTAGTTTGGAGTAGACATTTCCCTATATTGGATCGCACTTCCAATAAGAGGGCAAGATGGAAGATCCTCATAGTAGGCTACCTCACCGCTGGAGTTTTTGGTTACTTTTCATCAACAGACTTGGCGATGCTACATCCAAATCATCTATGACTAAATCTAAATCATCTAAGGTTAGATCTGAGTCAGTTACAGTTGAGTATTGGAGGAGTTACAGTCAAAGTTGATTGGGTTATAATATATCTGGGTTAAGAGACAAAATCATTGATAAGTTGAGTTGGTTGGAAGTAACTATAATTAAATTGGATTTGAAATCCCTATAAGCTAATGGACGTGTTGGGAACTTAGTTAGGATGTATTATATAACACCCCATGCCTACGGAGGCACCCCATCCCTGAGGCATTATTCACGCCTTAGAGTCATAATGTGAGGTTATACGAAGACCGAGACCGCATACTATCATTAGACTTAAAAAGGTTGACAGAATTACGAACCCGATTAATAGAGTATTAATAGTAAAATAAAGTATCACCTCACTGACTCCTTATTAAAATTCACAACCTGACCTCAATGATAAGTAAACAACATATACTTACTGGTCTCAAATGAGAAATATTAGGATAATGAGTATTAAGGGGTAAATGCGTGCAAAATAATTTGAAATTTTTTTTACGTAGGTAGTGGTAGATTTTAAATTCATAAATGCCTGTCTATAAGCTTTCTTTTGAACAGATTAAATGTCTGCTTATTTTAATAAGATTATGGGAAGTACCGGTGCTCGTTGACGCTTCTTCTTCCTTGTGTGTTTTGGCAGACAAGGAGCCTGTACCTCAGTAGCCGTTGATGATTCCTGGTGATCGGGTATATTCTAGATGATACAGTCTCTTTTGTTGTAGTTTTGTTCAGTTCATCATGTATATGATTTTCCTCCTCTTCTCTATATATTGGGATAGATGTATACAATGTCACCTCCTTTGCATATATATAAAATTATGGAAATTAATGGAATGCAATGTTGGTGGCACATGTCATGTCTTTGCTGAATTTGTGGTTGTGGATGTGGATTGAATGTCATATGCAAAAAACGAAACGCGAAAAAACCTCCCCTGATTTTCAATAAATTAATGCGCACTTATAAATGTAATAGTGTGAATGCGGTGTACACGGGTGCCCGGATCCGAGGGCGTCACAAGTTGCTTTTCTGAAAATAATAGTATCATCTGCGCACATGAGGTGTGTAACCGGTTGCACTAACCTATGAATTTTGTATCCTTTGATGACCTTGTAACACGCTACAAAATTATGCAATCTTGAAAGGAACTCAACACCAAGGACATAAGAAGAATGAGAGAGGGCATCCTTGCCTGATACCTATTATAAGAGTTATGGTTTCTGATGGAGTTCCGTTAATCAACAGGGAAAAGGTGAAAGTGGAGATGCATGAATGAACTATGTAAACAAATCAAGCTGGAAAATGCTACTGATGCAACAAATTTATTATATACCTCCATTAAATATGATCGAATGCTTTTTCCATATTCACCTTGATCGTTATATGTTTTGCTTTGATTTTCCATTTCCGCATATCGAATAATATTGTCTGAGATTTACCTTCCCTATAGAAACCTGCTTCTATTAGGAGAGATGATAGGGAGGAGGATGGGATTCTTCTATTAACAATTAGCTTTTGGCAACCATCTTGTACATAGTGCTGGTGAGACTGATAGGGCGATAGTCTCGGGGCCCTCTGCAGGATCTGATTTTGGAACCAAGGCTATAAAGTCTTATTGATGGTTTTGTCAATGTGTCCTTTCTGATATTACTCTTTTATCTGTTTTGTGACTTCTTCGCCTATAAGGTGCAAGTTTTTTTTGACAGAAGGCTGTCTGGAATCCATCGAGGCCAGTGCTTTTGTTATGACTAATAATAGAAATGATTCTAAGCACCTCACCCTTGTCAAGAATTAAGCTAATCATGTGTTTTCTTCCTCTGATAGTCTCTCATGCGATTTGAATATAATAGGGCACTCGTCAACATTATCAGAATTGCAGAACCTGTTAGTGAAGTGATGGACAAATCATCTTGTAATAGACTTCCTATCAACAGTATTGGAGACATCTTCTAATTTAATTCAATTGATATCTTTCTTCCTCAAGCAAAGGGCATAAAGATGGTAGAAATGCAAAGGGCGTATAGATGGTAGAAATGCATGTTGCGGACTCTCATTTGTATCTATTGATGCATGGATCGTTGGTGCCAATAGATCTCCTCAATTTTGAGCAAGGAAGCATACTCCTTTTCCAACTCTAGCCTTAGATTAGCAGATGAAGTAGTCTGAAGTTGTGATTCCATTCTTTGTATGGTGTCTTCAATTCGAGCCTTTCTTTTTCCAGTTGCGATTCCGTACTGCCCACCTGCTTAATCCTTTTGCTATCAATCGGAGCCTGTTTTGGAGATTGTGATAATTATCATACCATAGTTCAGTAAGCTTTGACTGAAACTCCTTCTCTCCATCCACCATACTTCAAACTTCCAAGGTCTAGAGCCCATTTTTCTTCTCCTTTCAAATTTGAGGAGGAATGGAGAGTGGTCATTGTCTATGGCAGGCAAGTGAAGAACACCTGCACTTGGAAATAATGATGCCCAATCCCCCGGTGACAAAACACCATCAAGTCTTTCTCTCATATTCTGATGGTAACCTTGCCTGTTATCTCAAGTAAAAGCAAGCCTTGCAAATTTCAGATCTAGAAGAACAATCTTGCTACAAAAGTCCTCTAAATCCGCCCTGTTTTTCAAAAGAATGACTAGGATGTTGGGGGTTCAACAATCGAGATGGGAGCTATCCTTATTCATCAAATGGCGTGGAAACGAGTCATGCAGATATTCTCTAGTGCTAATGCTTGATGGGTGTTGATCAACAACAGCCCGAAGTTGAGACTCGTTGCCTTGTTCTTCATTCAGTTTCAATGTGAGAGGAGGAGAACACTTGAGCCCCTCCTCCGATCCCAGGTCTCTTGTAGCTGCACAATATGGTTAAATGTGCTGCTCCTCCCGGTGCTCTTTCCGTGACCTGCAGGAAGAAGTACGAGTTGAGGTAGAAGGATTGGGAAAGGGATAATAGGTGGTAGTGCTCTGGTGTGCGAGGTAATGGAAAGAAGCTTGCAGGTGATGGAGTTGCATTAGGTAATATATGATGCACTAAGATGTAACACAACAAGGAGATGACAACATAAAAAGGAAGAAGATGAATGAATGGGACGTAGAAGATGAGCTGATGAAGGATGAAGGAAAGCTTGAGGAATTGAGCTTATAGCTCTGACATTAACCTCAGTCGTTGATGGAGTGTGGAGGATCAAGGGGCTACAAGTAGCTGGAAGTTAGCGGTGATGGCAGTTGGTTTCTGCGTGTACAACAGAGAGGGTGTAACGAACCCGATCGTTCGAAAATGATGCGGAAGCGAGAACTAAGCGGACATTTCGGGATCATTACTCATAGCATTAATCATAAGATAAGAGCAGTGAAGAATGGACCTAAAAAACTTCCTTTCCATACCATTAATAAGGACATGAGTCCAAGAGTTCATTAATAAATGAATCACATCTACGATTTCCTTATTCCAGTGGGCATAATGACATCATTCCAAACAAATTCGACAGTAGTTCCATACCGATTCTAGTTCTTGAAGACAGTGAAGCCTCCCTTGAAGCGTAAATAACTTAATTCTCACGTTCTCTTGAAAAAGAGTAACAATACATGTTCTGAGCTTAACGCTCAGTATGTGCCGAGTTGAGGTCAAGCCGGCTAACGTAGAAATCAAGTCACATCTAACTATTCCATACATAATATAATGGTAATAATTCCAACAATAAAAGACTTATAAATTTAGTTCTCTATATTCTTACCATGTTGTATAAACTATTTTGCTTGACACAAGTCAAAAATCATCATAGATATGATCAATTAATTTAAAGATGCATACGAAGTATATTGCTTTCATAT